>LR824557.2:616246-1232493 GCA_902850265.1 Spodoptera littoralis
AATTACTAAATTAAAAAAAAAACCTTAATTTCTAACAATACCTTCGAAGCGTTTAATCTAAACACAGTGAAAATATACTTAATTGGTTTTTAAACGTCCTACTTCTTAAAAAAATACTACAATAAGACAATTCGATAATAAAGAAATCAATAAAAAAATATTCCATTTTATGGAAAAGTTGAAATAATTAAGTTTTGACTGAGGTAAATACTCAAAATTATATTTTATCATTCACACATTCTACTTACCCTCATAAGAACCAAATCGGCAGCTTCAACAGCGACGTCAGTCCCACTGGCTATAGCGATGCCCACGTCGGCCTGGGCCAGCGCTGGGGAGTCATTGACCCCGTCGCCCACCATGGCCACCTTCTGCCCTTCTTCTTGTAACTTCTGTATTTTGGCCACTTTGTGTGAGGGCAGTACTTCTGCGTACACTTTGTTTATGCCCACCTGTGGGATTGAATAAAGGTACATTCATAAATACTAATCTATATACTTATATAAATATGAAACCCGTTTCCTGTTGTCACGCCATAATTTGAGAACGGCTAGACCGATTTGGCTGACTTTTTTTTGTTGTGTTTGTTATTGTCAGGAGAAGTTTCTTATAACAGAAAAAAATCCTGAAAATCCTAAAGGAATGAGAGAAAATTGGGATTGCGCGTACGAAGTCGCGGGTAAAAACGAGTAATATGATAAAAATGAAGTTTGTTCGTTTGAAGAACGCACCAATCTCCGGAACTACTAGTTCGAATTGAATGATTCTTTTTTGTTGGATAGTTAATTTATTAACGAAGGCTATAAAATATAAACCGTCACGTTACGTTCAATAGGAGTGGAGCAGAGCGGGTGAAAATCACTAAAATCCAGACAAAGAAATGGAAAAATAATATAACCATAAGGACAATAAATAAATAATGCTATGTTTTTGATTTACCATTTAGACTTCTTGAGGTAATACGCATAATAACTCTGTTTGTAGAGTCGGTTTTTTTTAAGGGGGGAAAATCAGCGAGTGTCAGACTCTTACTGACTAAAAACCACCCCGTTCCTTCTCCTGCACGTCGAGCCGGAGCCCCGGTAACCCGTTAGGTTCTCCGCGACATTGTACCCGGTATAGGACCAGTCCGCCACACGTAGAGTCGGGTAAAAAGCTAAAAAGTTACCTGTCTGGCTATGGCCACGGCAGTCTTCCTGTTGTCTCCCGTCAGTAGACAGACTTGGAGCCCCATCTTCTTGAGGCAGTAGACCGCGAGGTGGGCTTCAGGCTTCACCTCGTCTGCTACGCCAATTGTGCATACTAACTGGTCTGCGGGATAAATACAAATATTTATGTAATGTCTAAGTGTGGGAGAGATATGTTTCGGCACTGCTGGGCCGGCTCGACCGGAGTGATACCACTGCCGAGAAGAAAACCGACGTAACGCTTGGATCGTGTTTACCTCTTCCCCCTTCCCCAATCTCTCCAATCCCTGAATGCCCAAATATCCTCAAATTCCTAATCCCTATAAGGCCGGTAAAGCACAAGTAACTCCTCTAGTGTTCCGGGTGTCCATGGGCGATGCCGATTGCTTATCATCACGTGATCCGTTTGCTCGTTTACCGGCTTCTATCCCAGGTCCAGAATCACAAAAGTTAAGGAAATACTTTAAAAATATTTCTAGATAGTGTTGGACTTGATTAAGATATAAATCAATTCAATCTTTGCTTGGCTGTTCAACCTATTTATGGACAGTTGTTTGAACGACCTGAAAGTAGGAGAGCCTGGATTAAGGATGAATGACACAGTGATTAAAACATTGTTGTATGCCGACGACCAGGTGCTTGTTGCCTCGTCGGCCCAAGAATTACAACAAATGGTCACTGCTATGAGTGATGCATTTGAAAGGAAAGGTATGAAAATAAATGTGAACAAGACGAAAGTGTTGGTGATAGAAAGAAATGAGGTGGTAACAGAATGTCAGGTAATGATAGGTGATGAAAAATTGGAACAAGTGAATGAATTTGTATCTGGGATCACTATTACGAGAGATGGAAAGTGTGACGGGATATTGAAAGGAGAGTGAAAGCGGGAAATAGTGTTAATGGTGCTTTACACTCTGTAATGTCGAGTAAAATAATATCCAGCAAAGCTCGACTTGCTGTAATGCAGTGTGTATTGACACCAACGCTTATGTATGGTAGTGAATCATGGGTGTGGCAGAAGAAGCATGAAAGCAGGATTAATGCGGTGGAAATGAGAGCCCTGAGAAGTATGTGTGGACTAAAATTGAGTGATCGAGTGAAAAATAGTGTTATTAGAGAGAGGTGTGGATTGAAAGACGATGTAGTGACAAGGATTGAAAAGGGAATGTTACGCTGGTTTGGACATGTAGAAAGGATGGATGAAAGTAGAGTAACGAAAGAAGTATACAGAGCGGATATGAATGGAGCCGTCGGTAGAGGGCGCCCTAGACGGACATATAGTGACCAGATTGGCGATATATTAAAGAAGGGCCAAATTAAAAGTACCCTTAACCGACGAGCATGCATGAAAAGATTGATGACTGTTAATGAAGCGAAAGAGGTATGTAAGAATCGTAGTAATTGGCGTTCCTTAGTCTCTGCCTACCCCCATGGGAGACAGGCGTGAAGTTATGTATGTATGTATGTCTTTGCCCAGCATGACTTATGCCCAATGCTGGGCTAGCTAAAACTGTAACGATTTTTCTGTCTTTTTTGTCTTGTGGTACGATATTGTTAAATCTTTATTTAAATGGATTTTCAACAGGCATTGATCTTCAGATTTAGTCCAGCACTGAAGATACTACAAATGTGGACACTCCTTTATTTACACTCATACTCAGTATTGGTTTTAAGCTCAAAAACATTAGTCCAACGCTGGCCTTAACATAAAACATCCTAAAAACCTACAAATCAACTTAAACCGCTACAAAACTCCAAGTCCAGCGCTGGCCTTAAGTCCCACACACTAGCCCAGCAACTTACCATTGATAGCAGCGAGAACAGCAGTTCTGCCAAGCTCCTCGTCTTGCTGCATAGCTTCCTGTACCCTGCGTGGGACTGTCACTCCGTTCCTGGACATCCATTCTCGATTGCCGATTAAAACTACTTGTTCTACATCCTGTAAATATAAAAACAATTATAAGTCATGCTTTTTATATCTTGATTGCTTCGAACGTACAAAAATTTGTTTTTATGATATAACTAGCGGACCCGACGGACGTTGTCCTGCATATCCACTTGAAGGTATAAACAAAAATTCATTCAAATTAGTTCAGCCGTTTAGAATAAATAACCTAGACACCGACTGCAGCGCCATCTGCCGGGCTGATTTATGAATCTAAACCGTTAACAGATCCCGTTGAACACACACAAAAAATTTCATCAAAATCGGTCCAGTCGTTTGAGAGAAGTTCAGTGACATACACACTCACAGAAGAATTATATATATTATAAAGATATAACTAGCAGAGATTTTTTTTATATTTACGCGAGTAACTCATACGTACTTATTAGTATAAAATCCTTTTAGATTTTCGTAATGACCCTGTGAATACAGGTTGTCTGCAATAGGCTTATTACATGCACTTGAAATGTATCTAATATAAATTCTATATATAATAATATAATAAGGTATATAATCATCGAATGACTGCTCCCGCCTGGGTGAGGCGGGAGGGAGTGTCAGACTTTTACTGACTAAAAACCACCCCGGTTCTTCTCCTGCGCTTCGAGCCGGAGCCCCGGTAACCCGTTAGGTTCTCCGCGACTCCGTATCGACATCAGCCCTATTGGGCCCCATCTGTGGTGGTCTGATGGCTCTTTAATTAACACGGATAGAAAATCCCAACGAATAACTGTTGGGTAGAAAGCCCGCCAGGCATGATCACCTCGCCTGATCGGAGGATCCTGCTTTTCCGATCTTAGGGAAGTTTCTTCTTTGTTCCCTAAAGACTTATTCTATTGCACAGACAGAGCGTCCTCACCTCCCCCCCGCTGGGCTGGTCGGTCCGGATGAGGGAGTGCAGCCTGGCGGCCGCCTGCGCCGAGCTCAGCGCCGCGTCCCCGCCCGGGGACACTACCTCCACTGGCACTCCTTCTACCAGGAATGAGGTGCCGGATCTGAGGGAGAAATGTTTTTGAACATAACTAATCTATACATAACTAGCTGTTGCTCGCGTGGAATTGTGATTCACAGCTCCTCCCCAGTAGATGATAGCGTGATAATATGTAAACTATATGTTGACCCGACCTGTTAGTAATATTCATGCAAAATTTGAAGTAAATCCACGTAGTACTTTTGTGTTCATTCCGGACATACATACAGACGAACAGACAAAAATTCTGAACACCATATTTTGGCTTCGGTATCGATTGTATATTGTTTTTTGTTTGTATGTATGTCCGGGATGATCTCAAAAAGTACTGCATGGATTTACTTCACCGGTGACCTACGTTAGCGGAGGATTTGCCTTCAGCAGTTTTCTGTCGGTTGTCAAAGGCTTAAAACAGGTACCATTTATGAATGTGACATGTTTGGACGTTTGGACGTTCGCCATGTTAGTGTGGGCACTGACCTGGGCTCAGGCGGGCGCGCAGGCCGCAGCCGGGCGCCGCCATGTTAGTGTAGGTGTGGGCACTGACCTGCTGGTTTTGAAGTTGGCGAGGCCGGCGGCTGCGCGGCGCGGGCCGCGCGGCGCGCAGGCCGCAGCCGGGCGCCGCCATGTTTAGTGTAGGTGTGGCACTGACCTGGGCTGGTTGTTGAAGTTGGCGAGGCCGGCGGCTGCGCGGGCGCGGGCCGCGGGCGGGCGCGCAGGCCGCAGCCGGGCCCGCCATGTTAGTGTAGGTGTGGGCACTGACCTGGCTGGTTGTTGAAGTTGCGAGGCCGGCGGGCTGCGCGGGCGCGGGCCGCAGGCGGCGCGCAGGCCGCAGCCGGGCGCCGCCATGTTAGTGTAGGTGTGGGCACTGACCTGGGCTGGTTGTTGAAGTTGGCGAGGCCGGCGGGCTGCGCGGGCGCGGGCCGCAGGCGGGCGCGCAGGCCGCAGCCGGGCGCCGCCATGTTTAGTGTAGGTGTGGGCACTGACCTGGGCTGGTTGTTGAAGTTGGCGAGGCCGGCGGGCTGCGCGCGCGGGCGCGGCGGCGCGCAGGCCGCAGCCGGGCGCCGCCATGTTAGTGTAGGTGTGGGCACTGACCTGGGCTGGTTGTTGAAGTTGGCGAGGCCGGCGGGCTGCGCGGGCGCGGGCCGCAGGCGGGCGCGCAGGCCGCAGCCGGGCGCCGCCATGTTAGTGTAGGTGTGGGCACTGACCTGGGCTGGTTGTTGAAGTTGGCGAGGCCGGCGGGCTGCGCGGCGCGGGCCGCAGGCGGGCGCGCAGGCCGCAGCCGGGCGCCGCCATGTTAGTGTAGGTGTGGGCACTGACCTGGGCTGGTTGTTGAAGTTGGCGAGGCCGGCGGGCTGCGCGGGCGCGGGCCGCGGGCGGGCGCGCAGGCCGCAGCCGGGCGCCGCCATGTTAGTGTAGGTGTGGGCACTGACCTGGTGGTTGAAGTTGGCGAGGCCGGCGGCTGCGCGGGCGCGGGCCGCGGGCGGGCGCGCAGGCCGCAGCCGGGCGCCGCCATGTTAGTGTAGGTGTGGGCACTGACCTGGGCTGGTTGTTGAAGTTGGCGAGGCCGCGGGCTGCGCGGGCGCGGGCCGCGGGCGGGCGCGCAGGCCGCAGCCGGGCGCCGCCATGTTAGTGTAGGTGTGGGCACTGACCTGGGCTGGTTGTTGAAGTTGGCGAGGCCGGCGGGCTGCGCGGGCGCGGGCCGCAGGCGGGCGCGCAGGCCGCAGCCGGGCGCCGCCATGTTAGTGTAGGTGTGGGCACTGACCTGGGCTGGTTGTTGAAGTTGGCGAGGCCGGCGGGCTGCGCGGGCGCGGGCCGCAGGCGGGCGCGCAGGCCGCAGCCGGGCGCCGCCATGTTAGTGTAGGTGTGGGCACTGACCTGGGCTGGTTGTTGAAGTTGGCGAGGCCGGCGGGCTGCGCGGGCGCGGCCGCAGGCGGGCGCGCAGGCCGCAGCCGGGCCCGCCATGTTAGTGTAGGTGTGGGCACTGACCTGGGCTGTTTTGAAGTTGGCGAGGCCGGCGGGCTGCGCGGGCGCGGGCCGCAGGCGGGCGCGCAGGCCGCAGCCGGGCGCCGCCATGTTAGTGTAGGTGTGGGCACTGACCTGGGCTGGTTGTTGAAGTTGGCGAGGCCGGCGGCTGCGCGGGCGCGGGCCGCAGGCGGGCGCGCAGGCCGCAGCCGGGCGCCGCCATGTTAGTGTAGGTGTGGGCACTGACCTGGGCTGGTTGTTGAAGTTGGCGAGGCCGGCGGGCTGCGCGGGCGCGGGCCGCAGGCGGGCGCGCAGGCCGCAGCCGGGCGCCGCCATGTTAGTGTAGGTGTGGGCACTGACCTGGGCTGGTTGTTGAAGTTGGCGAGGCCGGCGGGCTGCGCGGGCGCGGGCCGCAGGCGGGCGCGCAGGCCGCAGCCGGGCGCCGCCATGTTAGTGTAGGTGTGGGCACTGACCTGGGCTGGTTGTTGAAGTTGGCGAGGCCGGCGGGCTGCGCGGGCGCGGGCCGCAGGCGGGCGCGCAGGCCGCAGCCGGGCGCCGCCATGTTAGTGTAGGTGTGGGCACTGACCTGGGCTGGTTGTTGAAGTTGGCGAGGCCGGCGGGCTGCGCGGGCGCGGGCCGCAGGCGGGCGCGCAGGCCGCAGCCGGGCGCCGCCATGTTAGTGTAGGTGTGGGCACTGACCTGGGCTGGTTGTTGAAGTTGGCGAGGCCGGCGGGCTGCGCGGGCGCGGCCGCGGGCGGGCGCGCAGGCCGCAGCCGGGCGCCGCCATGTTAGTGTAGGTGTGGGCACTGACCTGGGCTGGTTGTTGAAGTTGGCGAGGCCGGCGGGCTGCGCGGGCGCGGGCCGCGGGCGGGCGCGCAGGCCGCAGCCGGGCGCCGCCATGTTAGTGTAGGTGTGGGCACTGACCTGGGCTGGTTGTTGAAGTTGGCGAGGCCGGCGGGCTGCGCGGGCGCGGGCCGCAGGCGGGCGCGCAGGCCGCAGCCGGGCGCCGCCATGTTAGTGTAGGTGTGGGCACTGACCTGGGCTGGTTGTTGAAGTTGGCGAGGCCGGCGGGCTGCGCGGGCGCGGCCGCAGGCGGGCGCGCAGGCCGCAGCCGGGCGCCGCCATGTTAGTGTAGGTGTGGGCACTGACCTGGGCTGGTTGTTGAAGTTGGCGAGGCCGGCGGGCTGCGCGGGCGCGGGCCGCAGGCGGGCGCGCAGGCCGCAGCCGGGCGCCGCCATGTTAGTGTAGGTGTGGGCACTGACCTGGGCTGGTTGTTGAAGTTGGCGAGGCCGGCGGGCTGCGCGGGCGCGGGCCGCAGGCGGGCGCGCAGGCCGCAGCCGGGCGCCGCCATGTTAGTGTAGGTGTGGGCACTGACCTGGGCTGGTTGTTGAAGTTGGCGAGGCCGGCGGGCTGCGCGGGCGCGGGCCGCAGGCGGGCGCGCAGGCCGCAGCCGGGCGCCGCCATGTTAGTGTAGGTGTGGGCACTGACCTGGGCTGGTTGTTGAAGTTGGCGAGGCCGGCGGGCTGCGCGGGCGCGGGCCGCAGGCGGGCGCGCAGGCCGCAGCCGGGCGCCGCCATGTTAGTGTAGGTGTGGGCACTGACCTGGGCTGGTTGTTGAAGTTGGCGAGGCCGGCGGGCTGCGCGGGCGCGGGCCGCAGGCGGGCGCGCAGGCCGCAGCCGGGCGCCGCCATGTTAGTGTAGGTGTGGGCACTGACCTGGGCTGGTTGTTGAAGTTGGCGAGGCCGGCGGGCTGCGCGGGCGCGGGCCGCAGGCGGGCGCGCAGGCCGCAGCCGGGCGCCGCCATGTTAGTGTAGGTGTGGGCACTGACCTGGGCTGGTTGTTGAAGTTGGCGAGGCCGGCGGGCTGCGCGGGCGCGGGCCGCAGGCGGGCGCGCAGGCCGCAGCCGGGCGCCGCCATGTTAGTGTAGGTGTGGGCACTGACCTGGGCTGGTTGTTGAAGTTGGCGAGGCCGGCGGCTGCGCGGGCGCGGGCCGCAGGCGGGCGCGCAGGCCGCAGCCGGCGCCGCCATGTTAGTGTAGGTGTGGGCACTGACCTGGGCTGGTTGTTGAAGTTGGCGAGGCCGGCGGGCTGCGCGGGCGCGGGCCGCAGGCGGGCGCGCAGGCCGCAGCCGGGCGCCGCCACGAAGCTCACGCACACCAGCCCGCTGCGACCGCCCAGCGCCGCGCTGCACCATCGGACTATCGCTAGGGGGGAATGGTGATGATTTTGTATAACGTAACATGACATAACATCACGCCTTTTATTCCCGAAAGAGTAGGCAAAGGTGTACATAACGCTACTTAATGCCATTATACAATGTAACACTTACTTTTCACTATTTAAGTTATGATGTAATAGGGGGTGAGCTTATTGCCACATACCGAGAATTTTTATAAATCCAGTAATAATCCCTTGCCCGGCAATCGCACTTATGACTACTCGGTCAACGAGACAGTTACGATTTTTTTAGCAATATCAAAAATAACAATAAGTTCTCTAATTTGAAAAGATACTAAACATACTCTCTCACTCTACTATCACATTATAACCCACTATAATTTTTTTATATGAGATAAGAGAATTAAAAATATCACTCACCCGAAGCTACGGGGTGTTCAGAATTGAGTTCAGCAGTAAGTAGACAGGCGAGCACCGAACCCAGGGTATTGGCGGAACCAGTCAGTAGGGATAGCTTGGCGACCGTCGCACTGCCGCGCGTGATGGTACCCGTCTTGTCGAATATCACTGTTTTTACCTGCGAATTGACATTTACTTTTGGTAATATGGGGTGAATCTAAGGGTGAATCTTACCCCCCCCCCCTTCCTTCCCCAATCTGTCCAATCCCTGAATACCCAACAATCCTCAAACTCCTAATCCCCAAAAGGCCGGTAACGCACTTGTAACGCCTCTGGTGTCCTGATATCCATGGGCGACGCCGATTGCTTACCATCAGGTGATTCGTCTGCTCGTTTACCGGCGCATCCCATAAAAAAATAGAATTCAAGGCGTGAAAGTTTTAAGTGAAAAAAAATATCTGGGTATTTGAATGTCCAGTTACATGCAAAATGCAAAACTATGTAACTACTAGAGAATTGTATTGTGAACCTGATTAAAAAAGAGTAACCTATGGAGTTTCTTGCTCGTTCTTCTCCATAGGAATCTAAACCTTGGAATGAGCGAATAGCTTCACTTTTAATTTTATTATTGACTTTCCAAGATGCCTTTCTGGTCTAATTGAAATAAATGATTATGACTTTGACTTTGATAAAGATAATTAACTTGTAAATGTTTTCCAGTGGGTTAGCGGTAATAATGAAACTGTTCGATTCGGATATCAAATGAGGCGTTCCTATAGTTTTTATATCAAAATGTTTTTATATCAAAATTATATCAAAATGCCTTGACAGTATTAAGACCGTAACGCTCTGAATGCTCTGAATTAACTTAATTTCTTTAACATTGCTTGTGTGACATTCATAATTGATGATTACCTTTTTACATAACATATTTAATTTGACATTACATTTTTAACTTCAATGGTATTCAATTTTAATTTATTTGCCATACTGTATTCAATTTAACAACATTACAATTAATTAAACTTAATGTACCTAATTTTTTATACCATATCTTTGCATGCCAAGTGAAGGCAAAATATGGAGAAACTGTATATTTTGTTAATACCTATATTATGTACACATGTTTGCAAACGATTAAATGAATGAATGAATGATGAAGTCAAAATTAGATTACAATTAAAGGGCGCTGTATGGCCAAAAGTAGAATGTTCCTGGAGGACAGTATCTAAAGTCTGACTGAAATATATAATAGGGTAGTTTCCTAAATTTTATTTCAATGTCCGTCTGGTACATTATTTTAAATCATTACACACGTATTTTTTATTTTCTCACAAAATTAAATGCTTTTGACGATTTATATTGATTTGAAATGTCGCGTGACGTCACAGCGTGCTACAAAATGTACCACGTTCTGACGTTATTACCTCCTACTCCTAAACTTAACGCCATTTTATTTAAGTATTGTAACTTTATACAACAAAATAAAAAAATACGTGTGTAATATTTTTTCATTATCTAACTGACGGACTAGTTAGATTTTTAATTTTCTTACCATGGAAACTACCCTATTTCGCAAAGCCACAAGATACAAACACATGACTAAACTAAAACTAAACTATTGTACTTTTTATATAAGATACCTATTACATAAGTGTAAAATAGTAAATACCACATTTTTTTATTGTTTAACTGTACAATGTTTTGGCTTGAGCTGTAAAATGATACATGTGCTTATAAATAAATAAATAGTACATACTTTATGTGCGTTCTCCAAGGGCTCGGCGCCCTTGATGAGCAGCCCCAGCTTGGCGCCGACGCCGGTGGCCACCATGACGGCGGTGGGCGTGGCCAGCCCCAGCGCGCACGGGCACGCGATGGCCAGCACCGACAGCGCGAAGTGGAACGCCGTCTGCACTATCAGCTCCCACTCCGCGTAGCCCGCGTTCACGTACATCGGCTATACACATTGACCATACTTCAAACAAAGCATTTTGTCCAGTGTCGTGGGTGCTACAAACATATATCGACATCGCCGCGACCGCGCACGCTGCTCATGAGGAAAAACCCCTCTGTGGTTCGAAACTAGTAGAGGTTTTCTTAGTATATTCACGTGAGTAACCCACGTTAACCCCCGATTAAACTCTCTATTACCCCCCCTCCGTTCTCAAAACCCCAATAATCCTTAAATTCCTAATCTTCAAAAGGTCAGTAACACATATGTAACGCCTCTGGTGTTCCAGGTGTCCATGGGCGACGCCGAATGCTTACCATCAGGTGATCCGTTTACTCGTTTATCGGTTTATCCCATAAAAATATGAGTGTTAAGATACGGTAATGTCAATTTTAGTAAATCAAATTTTACTTTTATCCGATACAGGAATCAAATACAATCCACGTTGTGATGGAAATATAAGATACGAATAGATAAGTTTTCGACACAATATTTATTTAGTAATAAGAACTAAAAATAATTAAAATCTTATAAAATACTAGCTAACCCGACAAACGTTGTTTAGCTATTAAAAATATGTAAATTGGCTATTAAAAAATAAGGGTTGATCGTAGAAGGGTGAAAATTGAGGAATGTATGTTTTTTTGTACGTTGTATCATAAAAAAATAGTTATTAAAAATTGTGTCTAAAAAATAAAAAAAATTAGGGCTGGACTACTCCTAACATTTAGGGTGATGAAAAATAGATGTTGGGCGATTCTCATAGATACCGGATAAGCACAAAAAATTTCATCAAAATCGGTCAAGCCGTTTCGAAGTAGTATGGCAACGAAAACTGTGACACGAGAGTTTTATATATTAGATTGTCTCAGTTTCAAACAATGTTCTATAATTATGAGGTAACTCACCGGTGTAATACGCTTGATCCTATCAATATTGAGTGCTCCACTGATCAGCCAACAAATGAGGGTCAGCAGAGATAGGAACACCACTAGAGGGACGAAGTACCTGTAATAGAAAATTACTATTCATTTACAATTCACACAAAGATCAATATAACATAACATCAGGCCTTTTATCCCCGAAGGGTTAGGCAGAGATGCTCGTTACGGCACTTAATGCCACTGCACAATGTAACACCCACTTTTCACTATTATGAGTTCCATTTAATAAGCATTTTTTTTAACGGGACAAGTCCACCACAACCTCCCAAAACCGCTGCAACTCCTGTGCACCAGGATCTACAGTAGATACAACCATGAAAACACCGGAACACTGAAGTCCAACGTCTCAGGGACATGAATAACTGTCTTGGTTCCCGCAACGAAGTCAATCAGAAGATATTATAAGAGGAGAAGAAGAAAAAACCCACTCTCTAAGGGGTAAACATAAGCGTAAGTAGTACGGACTACTTACCTGAAAAAAACTCAGTAATAATTTGCCCGACCCGAGAATCAAACCCGAGACTTGAGACGCACTTCCAACCACTCGATCAACGAGGCAGTCGGACAAATATCAAATTTGGGTAATAAATACGAAATATGCACAATAAAACAAACATACCCGGCAATAGTATCAGCCAGTCTCTGCACAGGTGCCTTACTGGCCTGGGCATCCTCCACCAGCCGCACGATCTGCGCAAGTGTACTCGCCTCGCCCGTGTGGGTCGCCGTCACCACCAGCGCGCCGTGCTGGTTTATACTGCCGCCTATCACTAGAGAGTCTATTGGAGACAAATAATAAATAATCATTATTATAACACATAACATAACAACACGCCTTTTATCCCTGAAGGGGTAGGTAGAGGTGCACATTACGACACTGTACAATGTAACACCCACTTTTCACAATTTATGTAATGAGTCCCATGTAATAGGGGGTGAGCCTATTGCCATATACCGGGCACAATTCCAGACTCCGTGCTACTACTGAAAATTTATAAAATACACAGTAGTACTTTGCCCGACCCGGGAATCGAACCCGAGACCACTTGCCCGGCAATCGCACTTGCGACCACTCGGCCAACGAGGCAGTCATTATTATCTCTACAAGTAATTATCATTGTGTCAATTTTAAGTGTGAAAACCATGCTTCAGCACTGCTGGGTCGGATCGGAGTGATACCACCAACGAGCTGGACACCATAGTGACACAACCACAGTCTTGTGAGTGAGGTTACCGGAAGCTCAATAACCCCCCCTCTGCAATCCCTGAATCCTCAAAAATCCTTAAATTCCTAATCCCAAAAGGCCAGTAACGCCTCTGGTGTTCCAATGTCCATGGGCGCCACCGATTGCTTGCCATCAGGTGATCTGGCTTATCCCATAAAAAACCCATCGTCGTCAGCTCCCTCTCATCATCTTCCACAAAAAAAACAACAATAATCATCATTGCCTTCTCCATTCACCATCATCACCGTCTGTTAGTGTGTTTTTTAAATCTATTATTTTACTATTTCATTTGTGTTTTATTTAATATACTGTTGCTTGTTATCCTTAATAAAATAAAATTACCGTTTCAAATCGTCATCACTACCATCTTCAGTCATCATAATCACTAATTCTACAAATATACCAATCATCGTCACCAACCTGCTTACCAACTTACCTTTAGTCTTCGGCACAGGCATAGATTCCCCGGTGATCAGTGACTCGTCACACGTACTCTGTCCGAAGAGGACTTTCCCGTCCACTGGCACTTTAGCTCCTGGCACTACCTGGTAATCATCAGACCCTGGTCAATCTTACTTCTTACTACTATTATAAATAAAAAAGTTTGTGTGTGTTTGTTACTCGATTATGTCAAAATGGCTGAAGAGATCGGGATGAAATTTGGAATAGGGATAGGTCATGGTCTGAAAAGGGGTCATCCTTAAATTACGTCACACGAATTTCACATTTTTTTGCTCATTCCCCGTCCTAGTCACATTTGTGATATCCCCCCCCTAGTATGACGTCATATTTTGCAGAATTACGTAGTATACAAATTATTGAACGCAAACAGCGGTTCCGAAATCAGTTTTATATCTATTTAAATTACTTACTTTAAAAAATATTAATACAATAATAAAATATTAATATAATTAATATATTTCGTGTTTTATACTTAATAATTTTTGAAATGTGATATCACAAAGTTAGGGATTCCTCCCTCCCCCTTGTCACACAATGTCACACTTCGTCGACCCCCTCCCTACCCCTTAACCTGTGACGTAATTTATGGACGGCCCCAAAGACACATAGGGTACTTTTTAACCCATTGGAAAACGGGCGAACCTGCTGGCAGAAGGTAGTATTCAATAAGCATGTATAATCGGCGAAAGGGAAGATTGTTTTTATAATAACGTGAGACATAACTAAATTAACTAAAAAATCGCGGGTTACTCAGTAGGCTGCGGGACGTCGCCGCGACCTCGCACGCTGCTCATGAGGAAGAACCCCTCTGTGGTTCAGACTCGTAGAGTTTTCAGTATTTTCCGCAATTTTTTGGTTAATAAAAGGAGGATTGATACGACGGCCTTGCAGTATACCGACGCCTCGTGAGCGAGGTTACCGGAAGCCTAATACTTCTCCTTCTCAACCTCCCCAGACCCCGATTTTTTTTTCTTCTCCTTTAAATATCTTCTGATTGACTTCGTTGCGGGAACCAAGACAGTTACTCATGTCCCTGGGACGTTGGACTTCAGTGTTCCGGTGTAGATCCTGGTGCACAGGAGTTGCAGCGGTGTTTGGTAGGCTGTGGCGGACTTGTCCTAATTTTAAAGCCCCCGAATTTCAAACTCAAATCCCTAACCACTAAAAGCCTGGGTACGCACTTGTAACTTCTCTAGTGTTCCGTGTGTCTTTAGACGGCGCTGATTGACTGATATCCCATAAAAATCAGATAAAAGAGCAAGTTTAACAGTTTTTTACACAGTCCGCAACGGGTATACGACACCTGCGGGAATAATAGCGGTAGTGACCAATAAAACATACCTTGAGCACATCCCCCCTCTCCACCAGGTCGACAGGTATACTCTTCTCGCTGATCGGATGTCCATTGTCATCCAATGTCACCAGCACTGCTTCAGTAGGCTTCAGGGAGAGGAGTTTCGATAGAGCTTCTGAGGTTTTACCCTGGAAGAGAAGTTGGAATTTAGTTGTTGTATGGTATTTTTTTTTTAAGGGGGGAAAATCATCGAATGACTGCTCCCGCCTGGGTGAGGCGGGAGGGAGTGTCAGACTCTTACTGACTAAAAACCACCCCGTTCCTTCTCCTGCACGTCGAGCCGGAGCCCCGGTTACCCGTTAGGTTCTCCGCGACTGTTGTATGGTATAAGACATTGCCGGGGGGGGTCGCGAACGCAGTGCGGAAGTACAGTTCTCGTTGCCCGCCCTCATACGCGAGTGGCACACCCCGGGGTTTTTAGTGGGTTCGAGCCCCACATAACCCGGCCTCGGCCCCGCAAGGCCGAGTATGCACGGCATTATCCCCGGGCGAAAAAAAAATGGTATAAGATTTACTTTTTCAGCAATATGTGCTACTGGTTTTTTGGTCAATAGATGGCGCTAATGCATCGTGACGTTTAGTTTGCTCAATAGAGAACTAGCTAATGTCAAAGTTCTCATTGTATTAGCCACAAAACAGGTCTACCGCCATCTATTGTAAAACTTGTGTGTGCAAACATTTATAAATAATAGATTTATTACATTATTTATTCAAAGTCAAAGTCAAAATCATTTATTTCAATGGGGATGATGACAGGGTATGAAAATTAAAAATATAATTAGTCCGTAAGTTAGGTAATGAAAAAATATTAGACACGTATTTTTTTATTTTGTCGTATAATAAAACAATACTTAGATAAAACGAATCAAAGTTTAGGAGTGGGGGCTAAAACGTCATTCCTTAGTATAAAATGTACTGAGAAGTGACGTCACGCGACATTTCAAATCAATATATCTTCGAAACTATTCGTTTCTGTGAGAAAAGAAAAAATACGTGTCTAATGTTTTTAAATAATCTATCAGACGGACATTAAAATAAAAATTAGTCGTCTACCCTATTAGACCAGAAAGGCACTTTTGAACGTTAACAAAAAAAACGTACCTTAGCGATGTGTTCCAGCCACCTCCCTAGCGACACGAAGACCAGCAACATGGGGGGAGTGTCGAAGAACGTGACCGGACTGGTGTCCTGCTGCATCGCCATCGCGGCTATTACTACCGCCAGCGAGTACACGTAGCTGTTGGAATGAAAATAAATATAATGGATGAGCAACAAAGAAGAATAAACAGAGAATCACGGCAGAGGGCGCGCTGGGCCGCAGACTCGGGTACCCAGTACCCAGTAGCAGCGACAGTCGCCGCGACGCGGGGCGCGGAATGCTACTAATGATTTTTTTTTCTTTAGAAAAACGTTGCCCCAAGTAACGGGGTGGTTTTTAGTCAGTAAGAGTGTGACGCTACCTCCCGCCTCAACCAGGCGGGAGCAGTCATTCGATGATTTTCCCCCTTAAAAAAAAAACACTAGGATTTTTTCCCGTGTCGTGTTTACGTTTACAAACATACAATATCACATACACATCACACACAGACACGGAACTACAATCTGTGGATCACACAAAGAGTTGTCCGTGCGGGTATCGAACCCACGACACGTTGCGCGACAGCCACCAGACACCGCGCCAACCGTGCAGTCAAAGTCCTGAATCCCTAACGATCCTCAAACTCCTAATCCCCAAAAGGCCGGTAACGCACTTGTAACGCCTCTGGTTTTAAGTGTCCATGGGCGACGCCGATTGCTTACCATCAGGTGATACGTCTGCTTGTTTACCGGCTTATGCCATAAAAGAAATATGTTGTCTATTTAACTTACCTGATAGTAGTTGTCATAGATATTAGCACATCCATGTTAGAAGTCCCATGTCTCAGCGCCTTGTAAGCTTGCTTGTAGAAGTGCCAGCCGCCTATGAACTGAAATTAAATATTTTCAGTAAATAAGTGGTGTATTTTGAACCTTATTATTAGGAAGTAACTGTCGTACTCAGAGTCTTTAATGATTACTTAAAATATTCCTTAGTAAGGATTTTGTTCCGTAAACAATTGCGCACTTTCCTTAATCAAAAATATATTATTTCGACTGTTCAATACAACAAAACATTAAACAATAATCACACTTTCATTAATTGATTTTATGACCAACTTCATTTTAGTATTAATACGTATACAAATTTTTTAAGATATAAATATGCTGTTTGACGCTATAAAAACGTGACGTCACAATACACAATCTCGTACAAAATTCATAGAAAACTGTCGTTTTTGTCAGTTCGAAAAAAGTATTGAATTTGACTAGTTGGCTATTTGGCACTAATTGACTTGAGCAATTGCTAAGGATTGGGTTAAGTCATCATTGTTTTTTTTTAAACTTAGTCCTATTCAAGGTTTATCCTACCGTGTCGTGTGTACGTTTACCACCATACAAGTTCACACACACGTACACACAGACACGGAACTACAATCTGTAGATCACACAAAGAGTTGCTCTGTGCGGGAATCGAACCCGCGACACGTTGCGGGGCAGCCAGTTGTCCAGCCAGTGTATGCTTAGATCTTTAAAAGTAGGTACCGGATTTTGATGCGGGTTTTTTTTAATAGGTAGAGTGATTGATTCGTAAGAAGGGTTATATATACAGGGTGTAAACGGAACGCTCCCGAAAAACGCTGATAGATTATGGTCAATAACCAGTTATATTTTCATGAAAGTAAGGAATTAAATGTTTCCTTAACTTAATAATTGTTGTAAATAACCGTTTAAGGCTGACGTTGTATGAATAACCTGTAAAAAACAATTAAAATTTTAAAAATTATTATTTTTGTCAGCGTTTTTCGGGAGTGTTCCATTTACACCCTGTATAATACATGAATGCGAAGCCGGGGCGAGTCGCTAGTTTATAAAATACACTTAAAAGTGTCACCTGTACGGGCGTCGAGAGCAGGAACATGATCAAGTTGTCGAGACTCAAACCCGGGACGACGCAGCACATGTCCTTGGCGCTGTGTCCGTGCGACATGGTGGCCATGAAGTACGCCATGGCGACCATACACGGCCCGCCGAACAGCAACGATATCAGGAACGCGTTCCGCCATTTCTTTATTTCTTCTCTGTTTGCAACGAAATGTATTATGTTAGCAGGAGTAGGAACGGGATGGATTATAGTCGGCGCTGTTATGTTTTGAAAAAAAAAAATATTCGTAATAGAAAATAATCTGTACGGTGGAACCATACACTGGTAATGCACTTATGCTTATTCGTGCATTTTACCATACTTCATTAATTGATATTAGTCGAGCATTCAGTACACTACTAGCGGTCATCGCATGTGCTCCCTACCTTCTTTGTAACACTCATAAACCTTTGGCCTGATTATTATATACGTTTTACACACATAACATCACGCCTTTTTATCCCTTAAGGGGTAGGCAGAGGTGCACATTACGGCACTTAATGCCACTGTACAATATATACGTTGTACAATATGTACGTTTTATTATTGACTTTATAACTGCCATATCATTTCACCTACTACCAAATTCTTCATAATCTTTCGTGAAAAAATACACCGTTGATTGAAACATATTCAAGGCAAGCAATTTAACATTTCTAGAAAACTGATTTTCCAAAATATAGGTCAGGTAAAAATTGTAGATTTAATCTATAAAAAATAATATAATATAACATAACATCACGCCTTTTATCCCCTAAGGGGTAGGCAGAGGTGCACATTATGCTACTGTACACTGTAACACCCATTTTACACTATTTATGTTATGAGTAATAGGGGGTGAGCCTATTGCCATATACCGGGCACAATTCCAGACTCCGAGCTACTACTGAGAATATATTAAAAACCCAGTAATACTTTGCCCTTGCCCGGCAGTCGCACTTGCGACCACTCGGCCAACGAGGCAGTCTATAAAAAATAGTTGTAGGTAATTTCATTTAAAGAAAAAATATTTTTAAACAATCAATTACAAAAATAAATAAAACACAACTTACTTATGTTCCAAATAATTAGTAGTGCCTCTGTTATGCGGTGTCACGACGCTGGCATCGAACCCGAGATTGTTGATCGCTTCACATATAGTGCGCGGACCTATCTGCTCGGCGTTGTATTTTATCTTACCTCTGTGGACAAACATATTGGAAAATTAGTGTGTTGATTTGTTTGATTGAGATTGCAAAAATAATCTTTGTAATGACTAGAGTTGACAGTTTTTAATGACGCAATCAAGCCGCCATCTTGTTGTTTACTTCGATCTATCTCTAACGATTTAAATTTCATTCCGTTATACTCTGTGGTAGGATCCAGACGTATTACTTCCAAGTTATAAAAGGATAATATAAAATTATCGTACTTGAATGTCTGCGTGTTTTATTATCAGCCCCTGCCTAAATTTCAACATAGTGTTAAACCAATGGCTGTACTCATCAACCATATCTTAACTAAAAGTTTTTTATGGTTTAAGCCGGTAACCGAGCGTGGCGATGGTGGGGGGGGGGTATGGGTGTGTGTGCTTTCGTGTGAGTGAGGTTGAATCCCCAACAATCGTCAAACTCCTAATCCCCAAAAGGCCGGTAACGCACTTTTACGCCTCTGGTGTTCCATGTGTCCATGAGCGACGACGATTGCTTACCATCAGGTGATCCGTGTGCTCGTTTACCGGCTTATGCCATAAAAAAGAAGCCGATAGCATAAGCTTGTTTAATATAACAGGTATTTTAACTTACTTGCAAGTAGTCAATGCTACAGTACAGGATACAACTCCGGTTAGTTTCAGTACGCTCTTCTCTATCTTGTTGACACAGGACGCGCAAGTCATGCCTTTTATCTGAAATATAAATAAATACAATATTATTAATACGTAGACAAAGACATATCTCATTTTTTAAATGTACTGTGACTTAATTAGCAATCCCCGAGTTGTTCGCCAAGTATGGGGATTATGGCAACAAGCCTTGAAAATATAGGAATAACTGACAGACATTGTTTGACTTTCAAAAGTGGTCTAATCAATACAATTTTTACAAGAAGTATGATTCTCAAATCTGATTCTTTTAAATTGCGATCCAAACAGGTGACAAGCTTGGAGATTATGGTAAACCCATATTATGTAGAGGGCTTCTTCTTTGAATGTCACGGGCTATTAATGTATTAATATTGTTTGTTATTAATGTCTTAACCCCTCGAGCGTCCTTATAAGCACCCGGTGGATCATAAGAAAAAATGCTCCATACTGCTTTCTCTTTTATAAAATCTATTAGTATTGTTTTGTTTTTATTTTGACTGTATTTGTTTTATTTCTATTGTAATGATCCTTGTTTTCGTGTGCCAATGGTCAAATAAATGCATTTTCTTTCTTTCTTTATTTCTCCAAATGTCACGTGTGCACCCGTTGGATCATAAGGAACGCGGACGCTCGGCGGGTTAACATTAAAACCAGCCACTGAATCCCTACGTCATTAACCAAGCGCGGGGATTATAGTAACAAGCTCTAAAGAGGCTTTGTTCTGTAATGGACGTTCTCTGATTGTGTTTCTATCTTTTTTTAAATTTTTTATTTATTTCCAGGGTTTATTCTTAATAGAAAACATCACCCCGATTATTGAATACAAAAAAAAAACAAAAAGAACACTTATACTTAGACTTACATTCTACTAGATTATTACTACATAGTATAAAACAAAGTCGCTATCCGCCGTCTGTCTGTCCCTATGTATGCTTAGATCTTTTAAACTACGCAACGGATTTTGATGCGGTTTTTTTAAATATATAGAGTGATTCTTAAGGAAAGTTTATACATGCATATTGCACCCGTGCGAAGCCGGGACAGGTCGCTAGTGTCATATAAACCAACTAGCTACTTCCGCGCGGTTTCACACGCTCTGCTCAGCTCTTATTGGTCATAGCGTGATGTTTTATAGCCTATAGCCATCCGCGATAAATGCACTATCCAACACAAAGGAATTATTAAAATCAGACTTGTAGTTACGGAGACTAGCGCGTTTAAACAAACAAACAAACAAACTCTTCCGCTTTATATAATAGTATAAGGTATAAGATAGATATAACTTACAGCTACATGTAGATACTTCTGTCCACTGCCATCGCAGTCACTAATCACACTGGATGGGAAGCCAAGTTCGGTGATACAGTTGGCGATGTCCGCCGCCGATATCTTTGCGGGAGAGTATTTCACTTCTGCTTTAGCTGCTAGAAGAGCTACTAGGATCGAGTGGACACCTGGGGGATGAACGTTATTGTAAGTAAATCGAAAATTAAGTTTTGTAAAGAACACACAGTGCCATCTAGTATAATTTATCGAAAACAACCACAACTACAAATGACTATTATGAAGATTTGTCTTCGAACAAATCATCAATTTACTAGTTAGAGGATCAGAGTTTGGTAGCCACACAGCCTATTCTGAAACTAAGTACTACTAACTCCAATACGATAGCCCAGCGGTCTTCTGGAATTAGCCATCTCGGGGAGGTCTGAAAGACGATAGCCACGCAGTCCCTTTCATCCCTCCACTTGGGTTGCAACTATCTTGATTAGTTTATAGTAAATTAATGTAACAGTGAAGTTGCCAATAAGTAAATAATCACCAAGATCATCGGGGCACTAATTTAATAGCCAGCGACCCTACAGTTTGAAATGAATAGGGTAAATGACTTATTACAATGGTGTAACAGAAACAAATCCTGTCTTATTGCTCCCCTGAACTCCTCAAAGAACATACATGCTTAATTTCAGCTTTTGTTTTTTTTTTCTTCTTTGGCAACTGAGTCTCCAAAACAAGTTTCAGCTTCTTAGGTCTAGTAGTAGCAGTCAGTGAGTGAATGAGTGAGTGATTGAGTGAATGGGGTGAGTCAGTGGGTGGGTGAGTGATTGAGTGGGTGAGTGAGTGAGTAAGGACTCGCTCAGTACTCACTCAGAGTGAGTCAATAAGTCAGTCAGTTAGTTTTATAGATATACTAGTGGACCCGACAGACGTTGTCCTGTAATAATAGGTAAAGATAAATAATCTAGAAACCGACTGCAGCGCCATCTGCCGGGCTGATTTGTGAATCTAAACCATTCCCAGATACCCTTGAACACACACAAAAAATTTCATCAAAATCGGTCCAGTCGTTTGAGAGAAGTTCAGTGACATACACACTCACAGACGATTTATATATATAAAGATGTAGATTTCTATGTACAGAATACATACCATACAACTTCTGAACATGTTTCTCTATAGCTGCGACACAGGAGGCACACGTCATGCCGCGGACTTCTAACGTACAGCGAGACGTTTCACCTTCAGCTACTGGCGGGGACCCCTATGGACAACATACATACAACTTATATTGTATGTTTGTAAACGCACCCACGACACAGGAGAAAATCCTAGTGTGGGGCAACGGTTTAAAAAAAAACTTTATTTAATTCATCATCAACAGCCTATAAGTGGTTACTGCTGGCCTTCTCACACGGAGAAGGTTTCAGCATTAATCACCACGCTTGCTCAATGGCGATATCGAGCTTATAATTAGAAATTATAAGCCCAGGTTTCCTCACGATGTTTTCCTTCACGGTTTGTCAGTGGTGTCTGAATAATCTTAGAAAGTACATATAACTCGGAAAAAGTCACATTGGTACTTGCTGTTGGTAGGTTTCAAACTTGCATTCTCGTGCATCAGAAGTGCCCGTCTTAAACCTCCAGGCTACCACGACTATTTACTTAATAAATTATATTTATACGGTTACATTTAGCTTACCCCGTTTATTTGTTTCGGTCAAAAGTAATTGTAATGTCACCCCCTTCCTGACGACAGATCGATCTGATATTTGGTACACACCCTTAATCTTGATGACCATACAATATAATCTAATTGTTTCCACAACTACCTCCATTATGGATATCAAACGAAAGGGCTTGATTGATAGAAGAGTTAATTAAAATTTTTTAACATTAAAAATATTACTACTCACATTAATTTGTGCTCTACTCTTGACCGGAGAAGGTGGTTTTGCTCCATCACCTGATCCTTCCTCGCTCTTGCTTTGTGAAGTCGTTTCTGTAAACAACCATCGTAACCATTTTAAATTGTTAGATAGAAGGACGAAAATTGTCATAATCCCCACGCTTGGTAGAAGGCTTGGGGATCATAGTGATGCTCTTTAAATCGTTGTAGAAACTAAAAACATTTGATTAGCAAAAAATTTCTATAATCACCACACTTGGCAAACCAGTTTAGGGTACTTAAGCTAAAAAACATTCAGGGTCTCTGAACAGAAATAACTAGAGAAAATAATTAACGTAAGTCATTAAAAGTTCATCATAATCCCCATACTTATCACACAACTTGGGGATTAAAGAAACTTTAGAAAAAGCTAGAAATTAACACAATACTGACCTGTATACTGATCCCCATCAACAGCTAACACAGTAACAGAGAATCCGAGCGCATACACGGTATCGGCGAGTTGTCGTGCCGTAGTCGTGCCGCGGACGTATCGGATCCGTGCCGTGCCCTCTGATAGACGCACTGATACTGATCTAACGCCTGAAAGCTCGCGAAGAGCGCCTGAAACAAGAATAACGTTGTATTGAAATCATATAGTGCGTTTTAAAACATACAAGTTCACATACACATCACAACCAGAGCTGAAACAACAATTTGTGGATCACACAGAGTCTGAAATTGTGCTCGGTATATGGCAATAGGCTCACCCCCTATTACATGGGACTCATAACATAAATAGTGAAAAGTGGGTGTTACATTGTACAGTGGCATAATGTGCCCCTCTGCCTATCCCTTCGGGGATAAAAGGCGTGAGAACTATATTTAAGTGAGACTTAAAATTCAATATTCAGAGGCGCTGCTCATGAGGAAGAAACTCTCTGTGGTTCGAAACTAAAACTAGTAGAGCTTTTCTCAGTATATTCACGAAGTAAACCGCGATTTTTAGTTAAAAAAAGAATTGGTGAAATCGGTCCAGCCATAACTCATGATGCCGTGCCAAGGGAAAAAGGGATTTATTTTTATGTTACAATTTAGTATGTCTCACGATAGTTATTATAAAAATTATTATTTGTTGTATTTGTTATTATTAGGAGAAGATTCTTAAGACATAAAAAATCCTAAAAATCCTACCGGAACGGGAAAAAACGGGATTTCGCGTCCGAAGTCACGGGCAGAAGCCAGTCAATTAAGATTTATAATGAATTCAAAGATGCTTACCCTCAATAGTATTGACACAGGACTGGCAAGTCATGCCGACGACTGACAACAGGACCTCCTGCTCATCCATCTCGCCGGTGCCAGACATGTCGATTAAGAGGTCTGTTGGTATCTCTTTGGGTAACAGGTTTCTGAAATTGAAAGATCCGTGGTGAGAAACCTTGATTTTTGGGCTCCACAGTGAACTAGAGCGCCAAGAACCAATAACTCGGCGTTCTGGATGGCCAGCTCCAGTGAAGCCACCCATCAGAGAACCAAACGCGCTCGATAGTCGATAGTAATGCATTACGAATGCGATGTTATTCGTGCTTGGCATTCTGGTGAGTTTCTGAAGTTTAAAATACGATTTATGTTGAACTGAGCATGCTCGAGGAAACAATCCAAACATGATTTCACATAACGAATTGAACCTTACATGAGTATCAAAACTGAGACTTGCACATCAGTAGTAGCAATTACTAGACTAATGAACTAATTGTCATTTAGCTATATTAACAAATTAAGTTTTAACCCTTATTGAAAAGAGAAGAGTATTGTAAATTTTCATCAACCTATAAGTGACACCTAACAGTAGAAGGGCTAATTCAGGTGCTACGTGACTTTTAGATAAGTGACAGTTCAAAAGCGATTAGTGAAAGTAGTTGTTATTCTTATAAATACTGGTCTACTGAAAAGACCAAGTAGACCAACAAAAAGACCGAGTAGACGGACCTGGTTTCGTGCTCCGTGGTGTCAGTGGGCACCTCGAAGCCCATGTCTTCTATATGAGACCGGATAGCCTCCTCCGAGATGGTTCGCGGCTCATATCTGAAGTAGCCTGCGTTTTCTGACAGTTCCACCTGTAAGTGAAGTTAGAATTTAATAAGTAGGTTGTAAGGTTGATATTAATTTGGAGATTGCGTTTATCACCATCATTTCTAAATTTGATGGGCCGATGTTTGACCGCTATCTCGCCTAGTGGTGCACGATGATGCGGTCTACGATGGAGCATGTCAACCTATAAGTAACCTATTCAATCGGGCCTTGAAGACACCCAGGAAATACAGACTCTAGCAAAGAATTCCACTCCTTGTAGTACGCACAAGGAAGCTTGAAAAATCTATGCAATCTATTTTTATTTCGATCATTTCGGTAACAGTAAGTTCCAATAATATAATTATTGGGATATGTGTAAAAGTTTGCCGTGATAAATTACTGTATCCTGTACTATAGGTACATAATGCAAACAGAGAAATCACATTAATAGACGTTTTAACTTTTAATTTTATTATAATTCCCATTCACTACAAGGTTTATTTACTAAGACTAGTGAAATGAAGTCATCGTTATTTGAGGGGGAATATCATCCAATGACTTCTCCCGTCCGTGTGAGGCGGGAGTGTCAGACTCTTACTGACTAAAAACCACCCCGTTCTTACTCCTCCACTTAGAGCCGGAGCCCCGGCAACCCGTGTTTTATTTAAGGGGGGAAAATCATCGAATGGCTGCTCCCGCCTGGGTGAGGCGGGAAGGAGTGTCAGACTCTTACTGACTATATACTACCCCGTTCCTACTCCTGCCCTTTGAGCTCGGGTCTGGTTCTGATCGGGCGGCGATCCACGCATGCTCGCCGTCCGCAGGCCCGCGCTTACGGTAGCCGGAGATTGTCCGGCAACCCGTTAAGTCCTGATTAACGCTGGTACATACAAATTTTAAACTACAAAACACCAGTTTAATCACTGGTCTACATTTGTATGACTTTTATACTCATTCGACGGTCAGCTTAGATTGGTTTAGCATAGCTCAAAGTTTGTCTGTATAAGAAAACCAGTTTTTACCTCTTTAAACGCCAGAAATCATTTATAATTTTTTAGCAGTTCTTATTCCACTTCTTACCTTAACATAAGCGATGCCAGGAAGCTCTCTGAAAGATCCCTCGATGCTGCGGACGCAGGACATGCAGGTCATGCCATTTATAGGCACCCGGACCGCCACCAGCTCCGCGCTCGACTCTCTGTGGACAAGGAGATGGCAGGAGTTAAAGAAAGTGGTATAAACTAAGTTGGTTGGTAGTAAAAACTAAGGTCGGTAGAAGAAAGAAAGAAAGCGAGAAAGAAAAATAGTTAATTTACACACCGAATACAATAACACGAAAAAAATATTAAAAAACAGTGAAGACGGCGCAAAAAGACCAAAACTCAGTTTAAATGCCGTGCGCAGTAGCTCGAGTCACGGCGCTGATATTCAACACGGCAAATACTTAATTTCAGCGCATGCTACGGCATATAACTATATATACCAAAACGGAGATCTCTTCTCAAGTACAATTAAAACAGATACGTGCATCCCTTTCTGAGTATGCTTAAGCTAAAATAAAGTTCCATAATACTAGCCAAAATATGAATTACATTGATGAAGAAGATCGAGTATTGTTTTATTGCAAAAATATTATGCTTTATAAGGTTTATCAATATTTATTTGCGCATAGATAACACAAGAGCGAAAGACAGCTTGTTATCACGTAGGCATATTGAATTTCCATAGGAGAGACCGAGCGACTGATTAGGGGAGACAGTAGTCAGCTGTATGGGCGGGAGTAGGCGTTAGCGGTGTGATCACGTGCGCCACTCGAGGAAGGAAATCTCAGTTTTTGAGGGCTACTACGTGATGGGACCTGCCGCATTATAGTGGTAGGGCGAGGCCTGCCGTGTGCGGTGAATCCGCAATGGCGTTCCGGGTCACGGCCACAGGCAGGGGAGGAACACCGCGGTAGTTTTAGCCGATAAGAGTCCGGCACACCCCCCCGTCCCACGACGTGGGAGGTCCAAGAGGATTTCCATCGCGTTATATAAAGGCATATTGAATTGAGTTCTGAGTGCGGTTTACCCACATAACTGTTCAACAAGGTCATACGTCTAGTTTCCAACCATGCAAGGGTCCATAGCAAGACACAGCAAGCTCAACAACCGACCAGTAACCAATTATTTAAAATGATTTTAGGGTCCTCGCGTGGCTTGAAACTAATCGAGTAATATCATCTAACACTTACATACCTAAACCATAACACTTAACAAAAGTATTACTTAAAAATTATATAACATCGTGTCTTTTAACCCCGAAGGGGTAGACAGAGGTGCAAATTACAGCACTTAATACCACTGTACAATGTAACACTCACTTTTCACTATTTATGTTACGAGTCCCATGTAATAGGGCGTGAGCCTATTACCAAATACCGGACACATTTCCAGACTCCGTGATACTACTGAGAATTTAAAAAATATGCTTGAAATTACGATAATGACATAGGTAGTAACAATACTAAAACATAAGCTAACGCCTAATTAGTAACAGCACGTTTTTGAATTATCAGAAACATAAATGTTTTGCCATACCTGTAATGAGTATTGACCATGTAACAATGTTCCGTTTAAACAAGTAACTATTAAACGATTGGCTATGGTACTCCTAATGGTTTGTCGTCAAGATAAGGTTGAAGAACACACCTTTAAAATAATACGTTTCCAAAGCAAAAGGCCAAGATGGCCTCCTAAATTAAACAGATCAGCCTAAGAAATAGAAATTCCACTTCAGGACTACAGGTCTCCTCAAATATAAAAAAAAACATTATTTATTAAATGTTCTTTTTTTTAAGGGGGAAAATCATCGAATGACTGCTCCCGCCTGGGTGGGGTGGGAGGGAGTGTCAGACTCTGACTGACTAAAACCACCCCGTTCCTTCTCCTGCGCGTCGAGCCGGAGCCCCGGTTACCCGTTAGGTTCTCCGCGACTCCGAATAGGCCCTGTTGGGCCCCATCTGTGGTGGTCTGATGGCTCTGTGAGGCGCGCGCGGAAAGCGGCGCGCCATATGCTCGGGTTTGTTAAATCTTTAGGTTGTGTTTTATCTACATACGAGGGTTTGCCATTATCTCCACCTGTAGTAGGGGGATTAGAGATAGCAGTATAAAAGGTTCAGGTTTATCAGAGAGCGCTGCTGCCTGGTCTCTGTCAAATGTGTAGTCCCTTAGTCGGGTATACGACACCCGCGGGAAGAGTAGGGGTGGTGACAAGTATATTCTACTCTGCTATCACCAAAGGATTCGGCACAGTAGTTATCATCTAAATTTTCATGGACCTTACTACAATCCCCAACCTACCAAGAATGCAGGACACAATCCTGCATTAATTCACCGAGGGAAGTGAATACTACCGTTTTTTTCTTCTCCTTCTATTAATATCTTCTGATTTATTTCGTTGCGGAATTCGAGACAGTGTCACGCCGGACTTCAGTGTTCCAATGTTTTCATGGTTGTACCCACTGTAGACCCTGGCTTACAGGAGTTGCAGCTATTTTGGGAGGTTGTGGCGGGCTTGACCCAAGAAAAAAAAACTATCAAGAATGGGGATATGACAAAGCATATAGTTCTATTAATCCTTAATGCATTTTTGAATGGTCAAATTGAATTGTCAGTGCTAGGTGCTCGTTCTAAGTTAACTTAACTTTACTTAGACTTTCTTAAGAGATGATGTTCCACGATTTATGATGACAACTCTTAACAGTAGATCGTAGACTAACATAGCATTCGTTTATCACGAATCACGTGTTAATGTTAACAACTGATAACACAAGATGTTAAAGATAATACAATCAGATTATTGGCTTATCACATTGTTTCGCAAATGCTTTTATTTTCAGGACAATCATTAAATAACTTCTCCCGACTTGAGTGAGATGAGATAGAGTGTCAGACTCTTACTGACTAAGCACCATCCCATTCCTACGTTTGCTTCGAGTCACGCCAATCCTTGAGGTTACGATCTCCGGCCACCGTAAACGCGGGCCTGCGGACGGCGAGAATGAGTGGCTCACCGCCCGACCAGAACCAGACCCGAGCCTAGGACGCGTCGCGTTCCGCGCGCGCCTCAAAGAGCCATCAGACCACCACAGATGGGGCCCAATAGGGCTGATGCCGATAGAAGCCGCGGAGAACCTAACGGGTTACCGGGGCTCCGGCTCGTCGTGCAGGAGTAGGAACGGGGTAGTTTTTAGTCAGCAAGCGTCTGACACTCCCTCCCGCCTCGCCCAGGCGGGAGAAGACATTGAGGTTTTTCGCAGCGCCAGCCGAGATTCAGCTCTAATAGAACCAGTTCATGAGTGTTAAATGGCTCACACAGAGTAGAGGTATAAAAATGATCGAGCCATGGCATAATATTTGGGAAACGCTTATCATAATCCTTGGTCATGTTTATTTACACTGATGCAATGTGTGTTGTGTTTAGTAACTTTTTACATAGATAACTGTAACCGCTTTACCATATTCAGTTACGTAGGGCCGCAGTATGCAGAGGTCTTAGTACGAGTATGAGTTTGTTTTACGTTTTTATAATAACTATCGTGAGACATACTAAATTAAGTAAAATCGCGGGTTACTCACTTTTAGCTCCGTGATGTCGGAATACTGAATCGCTACTCAATTTTAAGTCCTGCTTAAGTAAAGTTCTATATCTACAAATTCTTTGTAAAAAAATGACGGAGATGGCACGATATTTGAGCACGACTTAAAATTAAGTAACGTTTCAGTATTCCGGCATGAGCTGCGCGACGTGGCCGCGATCGCGCACGCTGCTCACGAGGAAGAACCCCTCTGTGGTTTGATACTAGTAGAGCTGATCTCAGTATATTCACGTGAGTAACTCGCGATTTTACTTAATTTAGTTTGTTTTACGTTTAAAGTAAAACAACCTCATACTAAGACCTCTGGTAGCTTCCAACGTCGCGATGTGTAGTCATTGGGGGAGGACTGTGGGGGGGCAGTGGATAGTACGTGGGTGTACGAATGATGGTTTAATCCCATAATTTTGTTCCATGTTAATAGTAGCCGCATTTTTGTGGAATAGGCGATTCTTGATCACCTGACTGTAAGTGATCAGTGTCGCCTATGCACATCCTAATATGAAAAGTTGTGTAACAGGCATATATATTTTTTTTTTTTTAAAAACGTGCCTCACACTAGGATTTTCTCCTGTGTCGTGGGTGCGTTTACAAACATACAAGTTCACATACACAAAGACACCCAGACCCGAAACAACAATTTGTGGATCACACAAAGTGTTGTCCCGTGCGGGAATCGAACCCGCGACACGTTGCACGGCAGCCGGTTGCCCAGCCACCGCACCAACCGTGCAGTCCAATTTATTATTTATCGCTCACTATATATATACTTGTGACTAGTAATATTAGGTACTAGCGACCCGCCCCGGCTTCGCACGGGTGCAATATGCATGTTTTATACATATAAACCTTCCTTAAGAATCACTCTATTTATAAAAAAAAACCGCATCAAAATCTGTGCGTAGTTTACAGATCTAAGCATACATAGGGACAGACAGACGGCGGATAGCGAGTTTGGTTTATGTATAATGGATTGTTTTAATTTCCGAACGTGGCAACACTATCTCAGTCGGGCATTCGCGCGGTTTTTGTTTTTGACAAATTGTTGTAAAACACGTGAATACAAATTATTTTTGAATAAGTCTGAGTTTTAATTAAGATACTCATCCTTCTGAGCGTTTTCAGTTGGACCACCGGTAATGGATAATTTTCGAATCATCTAAAAAAGCACGAGATCCGGGAATTTATAAAATACCCAATTCCACAGTGGCCGCCACTCCCAAGTTCCAAGACAGTCAATCACAATTAAAAATGCATCATAAAAACTAGTTTTCTACCTACATTATTGCAGTAGTTATACCTATATTTTTATCAACGCAACCAGCTTGCACCGGTATCTCTATAAATGGCAATAAAACAAAATAAACTTGGAACAGGTTTACTAAGTAAAAGTAAAATGGCATTAACCTACTGAGACTTGAAGACTAATTCGAAACTATAAAGACAGGATATTAAAGTTTTATTTAAAGTGTATTTTTTCGCAAGATGACAATAGTCACAAGGAGAACCTAATGGGTTACCGGGGCTCCGGCTCGACGTGCAGGAGAACGGAGTGGTTTTTAGTCAGTAAGAGTCTGACACTCCCTCCCGCCCTCACCCAGGCGCAGTCATTTGATGATTTTGCCCCATTAAAAAAAAGTCATCAGTGACATAACTTTACCGTTCGGAACCAAATTCACTGGATAAGACCTTCTTCCCAATATACAGAAAACTGACGTGAAACAACGTTTGCGTTATTTGTCGTGTGAGTGAGGTTAACGGAGGCCCAATTACTCCCCTCCTCAATCCGAATTTCAAACATTCCTCACAATCCAAATCCCCAAACTTGTAATGCCCCTTGTGTTTCGGGTGTCCATGAGCGGCGCCGCTTGCTTACCATCAGGTGATCCGTCTGCTCGTTTACCGGCTTATGCTATAATAGATTTTTTTTTACTTTGAAATAGTTTTACGATGATTTCAGTACCGCATCTGATCTCTTTCTAGTCTTGTCGGACTAGCGTCAACAGCGAGCCAGCAGCCAGCCAAGTCATTTTGTATGCAGGTAAGAAAATAAAGATTGATTCAGTACAGAGACAGTAACCATTGGTTGTCTAGAGCCAACTGATGAAGATCAAAAATATTGCAGATATTACCTAAACGATTTAATAAATTCAAGACTGCCTCATTGGCCGAGTGGTCTACTAGGTCGGGCAAAGTATTACTGTTTTTTTTTAATTTCAGTAGTAGCACGGAGTCTGTAAATGTGCCGGTATATGTCAATAGGCTCACCTTCTATTACATGGGACTCATAACATAAATAGTGAAAAGTGGATGTTACATTGTACAGTGACATTGAGTGGCGTAATGTGCTCTGCTACCCCTTCGGGGATAAAAGAGTGATGTTATGAATAAATTCAAGATTAGGTATGTATTTTACTTACTGTATTAGCTGTGAAAATTGTCTCTTATAGCCTATTCTAAACAGATCCATATTCATATTTATTTAAATCACTTTTTATCATACGTAACACTTATTTATCTTTATTATCAAAGCACCACAGCTGATGTATGCGAGGTCACAATTTTATATTTATCTTAACTTTACTATTAAAGATAAAACAATAGACACTTGGAACACAACACACTTTTGTTTAATTTTTATTTTTCTGTCAATAAAATGTCAAATTACGCGCGAAGTAGTCACACAAAAGTTAACAAAATTAACTATCGTTCGGTGCGAAGATAAGATAAAATTAACCACAACATTGAAAAAAGAATATTCCAGCAACAAAATAACACTGTTTACACCTTGTTTTATTATAAAACACTTATTTTTTAACTAGAAATCTGACAATGAATTAAGAAATTAAACGTCAAACAGATAAAAAAAATCCCGCCTCAATCGCGTTCCAAATTTGAATAGTATGACACGGCACAGACAATGCAGAGAGCGTTCGGAACGTAGCGCGGAGTGCAAATTGTTTACACTGACCGCGCTTTCATCGCTTTATTAACTAAACACTTTGTATTGTACGAGATTGTTTGCAGCGATTTAAGCGCTATATTGTACGTTTAGTGTCGTGTGCCTGGTTTTTGCTTTAGGTACTCACGACGTGAATACAATTTAATTGTGAATTAATTGAAATTGCTCACGAAACAGGCATTTTAATTATGTACCGGCTTCCGCTTACAAATTATATTTAACATATTTACGTAAGAACAAATCTAGCTCAATAAACAAATCTGGACCAATTCGAAATTATGATAAAAAGTAATTAATATGAAAAAAAATGAAGGATTAAAATTTTACTTATCTACATTCATAATACATGCTATAAATAGCCAAAATATTGCGTAATGCTTAATTCATTAAATACTGATAAACTATTGACCATAGGTAACAAGACTCGGTTCTGTCTACCTATAAAAAATATTGTGTGATTAAAAATGAATCACCAATTTGTTTGTGCGCATAACTCCTAAATGACTGCATTGAATTGGATAATTTTTATGTTGAAAAGAACACGATAGGACGACAAGGGCGGGAACTTGAAACCTAGGCCGCGCTTCTTAATATTTTTTTTTTCTTTTTTTCTTAATATTTTTATTTATTCTTAATATTTTTCTTAATATTTTTAAATATACAAAAATTATATATATATTATATTATTTAGACTGCTTTGTTCCACAGATGGGGCCCAACAGGGCTGATGCCCGATACGGAGTCACGGAAGGCCTAACTGGTTGCCGGGGCTCCGGCTCGAAGAGTATAAGAACGGTGGTTTTTAGTCAGTAAGAGTCTGACACTCCCTCCCTCGCGCCTAACCCAAGGCGGGAAAAGTAATTGGATGATTTTCCCCTCTCAAAAAAAAAGACTGCTTCGTTAGTCATCATGGACAATAAAATCTAATTTCAGGTTGAGAATTGTATTGTAAACCTGATTGAAAAAGAGTAACCTATGGAGTTTCTTGTTCGTTCTTCTCCATAGGAATCTACACCTTAGAATGAGCAAATAGCTTCACTTTTAATTTTTTGTTGACGTTCAAAAGTGCCCTCTTGGTCTAGTTGAAATAAATGATTTTGACCTTTGAGTTTGGCTTTGAATTAATGTCGACCTTTTTGCTCGGCTAATGAGTAGCCGAGCAAAGTCTCTATCGATTCCTAGATAAGATTTCGATAAGTCTTATAGTAGCACGGAGTCTGGAATTGTCGCCGGTATATGGCAATAGGCTCACCCCATAATACATGCATATTAAAGAAATATGACAGGATAGTTTGATATGCGTCTCTATAGTTGATGACAGGAAAATAGCTAAGTACTGCAGCTGGCCTTAAACCGACAAGGTAAAACAATATCACGATTGGTAACATAGAGGTCACTACTGCAGGAGGTCAAAGAAGAGTGCTGTATTGTTGCGAACTTTGTGGGCACTGCTAAAATAGAAGCTTCGGATGACCTAACGGGTAACCGAGGCTCCGGCTTTATGCAGGATTAGGAACGGGGTCGTTTAGCTCGTATACAATACTGCGATGCGATGCGAATTCGCAACGGAAAAAATTACGATGCAAATTGCTGCGATGCGATTTCGTGCGACAAGGCGTCTCCCAGGGTGACCATTCCTTCGACGACCGTCAACCGTACTAAGCGTATTTTAAATTGAAAACTAGGTCGTGATATGTATCGTAAAAAGAAGTGTACACTTCTGTTATTGCTTAGGAGATATAGGAAAAAGAAACAAAGAAGATTTTGGGAAGGTACGATGCGAATCAATTCGCAAGTTCTTGCGATGCGTAGATGGAGCTCGCAGCTCGCATATGTTTGCGATGCGGCGTCGCATAGCAGTTTTATGTACGACCAATAAGTGTTTGACACTCTCTCGCCTCCCACAAGGTGGGAGGAGCAATTATATAATATCCCCCTCAAATAAAACAATGGAGTTTTTGACTTGTTCTTCTCCATAGGAGTCTACGCTTTGGAACAAGCTGATATAAAATAAACTTCATTAAAGGACTGAAAACAGAAATACTACTTTATTATATCTATGTGACTGGTCGACAGACGAACACTTTGCCATTATCATTCCGTGGGAGTCCACTACTGAAGCCCTATAAATTACCCCCCTTACAGGTTATCCCTACAAATGAGGGGTTTGCTGTAATCTCCAAACTTGCCGGCCAAGTATGGAGATTATGCAGGGTCAGACATTGTAATTCAAAGGAATGCTTCCTTGACACTATTTTTTTTTTCAAATATTTTGTATCACTTTTTTTTATGGCATAAGCCGGTAAACGAGCAGACGGATCACCTGATGGTAAGCAATCGGCGTGGCCCATGAACACCTGGAACACCAGAGGCGTTACAAGTGCGTCACCGGCTTTTTGGGGATTAGGAGTTTGAGGATCTCCCCAATCCCTGTACCCCCATACAGGGATTGGGGAGATTGGGGAAGGGGAAGGTAATTAAGCCTTCGGTAACCTCACTCACACGGCGAAACACAACGCAAGCGTTGCTTAACGTCGGTTTTCTGCTCGGCCGTGGTATCACTCCGGTCGAGCCGGCCCATTCGTGTCGAAGCATGGCTCTCCCACACTTATACTTATTAAAGTGATTCGTTTATTTAGTATGCAGGCTTTTTGGTATACAGGTACTTAAAAGTACAAGGACCTGTCCTTTCAAAAAGGAAAAAGAAATATTTAAAAAAATAAACATCCGTCGATTCACCTTATCGTCTTACAACCAACAAAATATTTATTTTCCAATCGGATACAATTGCAACTTCAAACGTTGAATTAGATAAATAAAGACCGCATATTTGATATTTAGACATATATAACATCACGCCTTTTTTCCGAAGGGGTAAAGAAAGAAAGAAAGAACAATGTGCCTTCCACTTTTCACTATTTATGTCATGAGTCCCATGTAATAGGGGGTGAGCCTATTGCCATATACCGGGCACAATTTCAGAATCCGTGCTATTACTATGATTTTTTTGTAAAATACAGTAATACTTTGTCCGACCCGGGAATCGAACCCGAGACCCCTTGCCCGGCAGTCGCACTTGCAACCGCTCGGCCAATGTGGCAGGTAGTGGGATTTAGATTATAAAATAAAAGAAAACAGATTTAGTGATATCATAATAATATTTTTTTAAATATTCAAATGAAAAATGACCTAATCACGAACAAAACTAGTACTATTTTTTGACCTTTAACACGTCTCTAAACACGAATCCCATTCTCTATATCTCATATTAGGGATTTTATTATGATTATTCTTAGATAAAAACCAACGAAATATCCAATTCGATGCATTCTTTCGGGAGTTATGCGCTTACAAAGTTACAGACATTTTGGTGACTATTTTTTTATAGCGAAGGTTAAACAAACCTTGTGTCTGTCTAGTAAGTATTTAGATCAATAATCTAAGACCCTCATCATCTCCCATCAATGACACACTGACACACATTCAAATAAATCATTTCAATAACCCGCATCTACTTTATTAATAAAGAAGAAATGCTATTATCAATTTGAAGAGTAATTCAAAACAAATATTATTTTTATACCAAATAAATCTAAGTCATAAAAAAAATAAAAAAGGTTTTACTCACAGAACCAGAAACAAAATTCTTTTTCGAAAAAAAAGTACGGCTCCTGTCAGACAACCGACCAATAGCGTTTGAGCGCGCGAAATAACAAAAACATGGCCGACTTTGTTTTAAAAAATTGATTCAACGCTTAGATTGGATAATGCAAAGTTTATTTTAGATTATAATAATGTTTACTATAAACTGTTAGTGGTGTTTAAACATTTAGTTTTAACAATATGGCAGTCGGATGGGGTCGTTCTATGTAACTGTATTTAACAAGGACAGAACTATTGTCTAATTCGAATTAGCGTGTAGGCATGAATGTAGTTATAACATGGGCTAATATAATAAAACAAAGGGCCTAATCCATTATGTGGACTATTAAATATTTTAAGTTTATATTTCAGTACCAAAATATTAGCCAGAGGGTTATAGAACAAAGGAAAGACAGTCAGAATTTTCGTAAACTAATTCAATGGGGATAGGAAGATTAATAGTTCGTTCTAAAACTAAGTCTAAAAAACCGACTTCAACAGCCTCTTTTTTGAAATCGGTTTATTAATAACCTTTTCCTAAGTGTAACAACCATTTTTCTGAAATTGCATAAAAATCGGTTCAGCCAATTGCGAGATAATTGCGCACGAACATACATACAGGTCAAATTGAGAACCTCATTTTTTGAAGTCGGTTAATCATCACTGCCTTAAAGGCCACGTTGATCGAGTGGTTGGAAGCGAAACTTCGATTTTAGGGACGCGCATACTAACATCATCGTCATCAAATTAACCACAAGAATGTCCACTGTTACGTCACACCGCTCAAAATAGGCCTCATAAAATGACTTTCGCGCCCAGTGTGGCACTAGGACATCCCCTATTCCTTGCACGAGACTCATAAGTGATAAAAAGTAGATTTTATATCAGTAACTAGTATAAAACAAAGTCGCTATCCGCCGTCTGTCTGTCCTTATGTATGCTTAGAAACTACGCAACGGATTTTGATGCGGTTTTTTTAAATAGAATTCTTAAGGAAGGTTTATATGTATAGTATAATACATGCATATTGCACCCGTCCGAAACCGGGGCGGGTCGCTAGTTATGTATATCCCTTCACCCTTGTCCTGGAGAACCTAACGGGTTACCGGGGCTCCGGCTCGTCTCGACGTGCAGAAGAAGGAACGGGGTGGTTTTTAGTCAGTAAGAGCCTGACACTCCCTCCCACCTTACCCAGGCGGGAGCAGTCATTCGATGATTTTCCCCCATAAAAAATCCCTTCACACTTCGTAGATGGAAAGGCCAGACGTCATGATATGCTATCGACCCTATGGCAGCTTGTATTTGACACGTAGGCATTTTATCCGCACGCAACCACGACATTCATACTTATTTATTCTACTCTCATAACCTCGATATCTTAATGAACAGTTAATTAAACGCACACACATGCACGACACAAACTAGTTACTGTACATTGTGTACAATTGTTTCATTGTAATATTTGAGATTATTTTTAATTATTCAGAAACTCCACAACCATTTTTTTAAACATAACAAAACATAACATCACGCCTTTTTATACCTGAAATGGTAGACAGAGGTGCACATTTCGGCACTTAAATGCCACTGTACAATATAACACCCACTTTTCACTATTTATGTTATGAGTCCCATGTAATAGGGGGTGAGCCTATTGCCATATACCGGGCACATTTCCAGACTCCATACTACAGCTGAGAATTTTTTTTAAAACCCAGTGATACTTTGCCCGAAGCCCCGAACCCAGGGCCCCTTGCCCGTGCAGTCACACTTGCGACCACTCGGCCAACGAGGCAGTCTTGCTTACATTTTGTGCACACAAATGATGTTAGCATCATCAACAGCCTATAAGTGCCTACTGCGGAGCGATTCATGAGAAGCAGGCTTCTTAAACACTTATTAATATGTCTAAAACGTATTATATGACTGGCGAAATCTAGTTGTCACCTACATTTAGTTATAATATTACTAGTGGACCCAACAGACGTTGTCCTGCATATCCACTTGAATGTATAAACAAAAATTACATTCAAATTAGTTCAGCCGTTTAGGATAACTAACCTAGACACCGACTGCAGCGCCATCTGCCGGGCTGATTTGTGAATCTAAACCATTCCCAGATCCCCTTGAACACACACAACAAATTTCATCAAAATCGGTCTAGTCGTTTGAGAGAAGTTCAGTGACATACACACTCACAGAAGAATTATATTTATAACTAGCGACCCGCCCCGGCTTCGCACGGGTGCAATATGTATATACATACAAACCTTCCTTAAGAATCACTCTATCTATTAAAAAAAACCGCATCAAAATCCGTTGCGTAGTTTTAAAGATCTAAGCATACATACGGACATACAGCGAAAGCGACTTTGTTTTATACTATGTATTGAAGATGCGAAAACACTTCGTTAACTTCTTTGCTACGCTATAACACCTAAACTTCTTCTACTAAACTTGACTGCACGGTTGGCGCGGTGGCTGGGCAATTGGCTGAAGCGCAACGTGTCGCGGGTTCAATTCCCGCACGGAGCAACTCTTTGTGTGATCCGGGTCTGTGATGTGTATGTGTGGACACAGGATAAAATCCTAGTGTGGGACAACGTTCTTATAAAAAAATTGCTGAAATAGATTAACTCGTCGAGTACCGGTTTTATAGACACAATTAACTCGTCGAGTACCGGTTTAATAGACACAATCAAAGAACAATAGGTCGCGGTCACCGGTGACCGCTTGGTGTTTGACAGTTTAAAGGTCGCGGTCACCGGTGACCGCTTGGTGTTTGACAGTTTAACCGATTTACTATAGAAAATCTTTAACAGCGCATGTGTAGTTAATAATAGTCACATACACAGGTGTTAGAATAATGCCAACATTACTCACCAACCAGGATATCGAATGCACTACCTTCAGCGCTAACAGTCACACGTGTAATGAATAGTTTAAAGACGTAATTAAGATTCTAGGTCTAGAAGTTTAATGGTTTTACTATCTTTCAGTAATAATGTCAGGGTCAAAGTAATTTATTTATTTCTATAAATTTTAAAGTAATACGCCATAAAAGTATAAAGAATAAAAATGTACTGACTGCCTCGTTGGCCGAGTGGTCGCAAGTGCGACTGCCGGGCAAGGGGTCTCGGGTTCGATTCCCGGGTCGGGCAAGGTATTACTGAGAATTATTAAATTAATCTCTAGTGAAACTAGTTGCTCATTCCAAGGTGTATACATATTCCTATGGAGAACAACGATCAAGAAACTCCATAGGTTACTCTTTTTTAATCAGGTTCACAATACGATATTCTTGGTTTTTTTTTTATAATATTATAGATTAATTCTCCACGGACTCCAAGTCCGTGCCCTTGTCATACAATTTTTTTTTTATAATAATACATCTAGTCAATTTTTATAAAGGAAAGAGGGAACCTAGTTACACACTACAATTAACTACATCTATAATTCATATTCTTGGTTACATTGTTTCGTTATTCTACTGTTAGAAGATGCTGCCTATCCCTCAGTATCTGGTTGCAGTTACTAGACAACACTCGACTCAATCACCGTCACAAAATACACAATTATTTACAAAAGACAAAACTATTTCAAAACTCTATTGTACGTCATAATTCCAGGAACGGAACGCAATCACTTTCATAATCTGTGTTTAAATAACAATGGCCGCTTTTGTTTTTGGCGGGACATTTACGCGGGAAATTGTGACATTACCGTTTCGCGCGTGCGTAATTTGAGGGACGTTTAGTTTTCATTAAAATTAGAACTTAAAACAAACAATAGTACCACCTTTTTTAAGTCAAAGCTGTATTCAGACCCCTTTTTTCATAGTTACTACATAATAAAATGTTATAATTCTACATTTTAAAACGAATAATTACTTCGGTTCACTGACGGGTAATTCTACTTTGACGTTTCAAAAGTGTCTGTATGTCGTTTAATATGGTAGTTTCCAGGGTAAGAAAATTAAAAATCTAATTAGTCCGTCAGTTAGATAATCAAAAAATATTAGACATGTATATTTTAATTTTGTCGTGTAAAGTTACAATACTTAGATAAAATGGAGTTAAGTTTAGGAGTGGGAGGTATTTACGTCACAGCGTGCTACATTTTCACGTCACACGACATTTCAAATCAATATATCGTCAAAGTATTTAATTTTGTGTGAAAATAAAAAATACGTGTCTAATGTTTTAAAATAATCTACCAGACGGACATTAAAACAAAATTTATAAAACTACCCCCTTAAAATAAAAGCTTTACTTTACCCCTAGTAATTAAGGGCGAATTAACACAAAGCGCAAATTACTGACAATACACAAAAACCGTATAAACGACCCGGGTATCGCGACAGAAACTGGGTACAAAGCCACAACGTCTTCAAAACTATCCAACATATACACTACATGAACTTCATTATGAAAGGTCATACACCCTCAACCCACTCGATGACGTCACAACACAAAGTCAGAATGTCAAAAGTAAATCGATATGTAAGCACATTGCAAGCGCGTGGGCTGTCATGACGTCACGATTTAGAAGTGGCAGAGCGTGTTCGCACAGCGATATAAAACCGCGTCACCGGGTGGTCCTTTTCGCAATTCTATTACTAGAATTTAATTTTATTTCGATTTCTGTAACAGATGTAATTACCACAGTGGGCAGATAAAGACAATAGGGTAGATATTTTTATTTTAATGTCCGTCTGGTAGATTATTTAAAAACATTACACACGTATTTTTTATTTTCTTACGCAAACAAATTGTTTCGACTATATATTGATTTAATATGTCGCGTGACGTCACTTCTATGTACATTTTATACGAAGAAATGACATTTTAGCCCCCACTCCTAAGCTTTGATACGTTTTATCTAAATATTGTTTTACAGGACAAAATAAATCATACGTGTCTAATATTTTTTCATTACCTAACTGACGGACTAATTAGATTTTTAATTTTCATAAACCGTCATCATCCCTATCGTCCGATCCAGGGTGAAGCCAGGATGATTACGCCCCTCAGGTCATGAGCAACGACCAGAGAAAGAACACATTAATTTCTATAGAATCCATATCCATATCCAAATGTCGTGGTGGCCCGGAGGTTTAAGACGCTGGCTTCTCATGCATGCGAATGCGGGTTCGAAACCTACCAACGGCAAGTACCAATGTGACTTTTTCCAAGTTATATGTACTTTCTAAGATTATTTAGACACCACTGACAAACGGTGAAGTAAAACATCGTGAGTAAACCTGGGCTTATAATTTCTAATTATAAGTTTGTAATCGCCAACCCGCACTGAGCAAGCGTGGTGATTAATGCTCAAACCTTCTCCGTGTGAGAAGAGGCTTTGCTCAGCAGTGGGCATTTATAGGCTGTTGATGATCCATATAGGCGATAAAAAACTGCGATTTTATGCTTTGAAGGGATCCGGTGTGGAAACAAAACCGCGCGAATTTTACTTCGCTGTGCGAACATAGCTAAAGAGACTCCTACGCGTAAGTATGAATGAGGAATTTTTCATTATAGCTTTAGGAATCTTCGGATTGCTGGAATATATTGGACTGTCTGACCTACATATTTAAAGATGGGGTGACAATAAGGGTATTTTATTTATTGCTTTATAAAAAGTCAGGACTGGCAGTCGGATAAAGAACGTGTGTAGTGAGAGATTCGAATTTTAAGTGGGAAATCTGAAATGGGTGGTAGAGTAGTAGAACGAAACTAGTAGAGCTTTTCTCAGTATATTCACGTGAGTAACCCAATTAAGAAAAAACCCTGTAAATAAATTAAGATAAAAAAACCCCACGAGTTTCAGTTAAACAATAGGTACTCCCGCGCGGTTGCACCCGCTCTGCTCGGCTCCTATTTACCGTAGCGTGATGTTTTGTAGCCTATAACCTTCCTCGATAAATGCACTATCCAACACAAAAAGAATTATTGAAATCGGACCAGTAGTTCCGGAGATTAGCGCGTTCAAACAAACAAACAAACAAACAAACAAACTCTTCAGCTTTATATAATAAGTATAAGATGAAAGATTAAACACGAGAGCAACCGCAGACAGAACAGATAGTTATAAAAGCCTAAAATTGAGATTTTCTATTGACTGCCTCGTTGGCCGAGTGGTCGCAAGTGCAACTGCCGGGCAAGGGGTCTCGGGTTCGATTCCCGGGTCGGGATCCCTTGCTCCACCATAAACACCATAATGCGTAATGAATTTAATTACAACATTGTCTGCCTCTTTGGCCGAGTGGTCGCAAGTGGTCTCGGGTTCGGAATCGGGAAAAGTATAATTGCGTTTTTTTTAATAATTCTCAGTAGTAGCACGGAGTCTGAAATTGTGTCCAATATATGGCAATACGCTCACCCCCTATTACATGGGACTCATAACATAAATAGTGAAAAGTGGGTGTTACATTGTACAGTGGCGTGTGCACCTCTGCTTATCCCTCCGGGGATAAACGGCGTGATGTTATGTAAGCTATTGATAACATCAGTCTCGTTTCACGAACTAATGTTATCAGCCGTATCAATAATTCAATACATTTTATCTAGTAGAGTAAATACGTGAAATTGACGTGAGATATCTGATATAGGCAGTACATACATACATGTACATATTTTTTTTTAAGGTAAAGTAAATATTTATTTATCAAGTACACATAGACATTGAATCTTTAATTCTACGAAGAGGTAGGCAAAGGTGTACAGATGTGTCTGGGTGTTTGTTAAAAAAACTATGATCTATATATGTCACGCTATAACTTGAGAACGGCTAGACCGATAAAGTTGATTTTTTTTGTTGTGTTTGTTATTGTCAGGCGAAGACTTATTGTAAATCCCACGGGAAAGGGAGAAAACGGAATTGCGCGTACGAAGTCGCGGGCAGAAGCCAGTTTAACACATAATATCTTCCCGCATTGTTACGCATCGCGGTAACTTATTAGCATCTGTATTTTTATTGGATTGGTTGAGAGCAGAATCCCAACAATCCTCAAATTCCTAATCCCAAAAGTCCGGTAACACATTTGTAACACCTCTGGTGTTCCAGGTGTCCACGGGTAGCGTCGATTGCTTATCAGGTGATCCATCTGCTCGTTTACCGGCTTACCAAATGAAAAAACGTGGTCACCCAAAAGCGACAGTGGCGCCACTCAACCGTATACTCTCATCGACAATATTCTTTGAAAACACATTATAATTACGTTTGTAATTAAGGACTTAATACCACGCAAATTGGAATTTGGCCTTTATCAATGGCCTATTGAAATTATATAAAAATAATATTGTTTTCATGAAAGAATTATTCGCGTATTTGGAACAATTTAGATAAGCAAAGGTTATTTTGCAGTCAAGCATGACGACGGTAAGACGTGATTTACGAAAATCGTCCTTATTGACGTATGCTTTAGGTGTATGTTAACCGATTATCGTTTATACGTGTAGATTAAAATGTGTGTAAAAAGTAGCAATGTTTGTTTGTCGCTAAATTATGCACTGTTCACTGTTTTGACAGTTACCGACTAGCAAATATACATTATTGATTTATAGTCCTGGCAAATATATTGTTTTAAGTCTCAAAATAGAAATTAAAACAAGAGGGAAAAATCAAAAAGGATATTTTCAAAATTTTCTAGACCCTTTTCATATTTTTCTGCTAAATAGGACAAAAAAAAACATGAAAATTAGGTTGCCTGTACCTAAAAATAGGGATTAGGTAAGGTAATACATAGTAGTTCTTCACACCTCAAAAATACTAAATAATAAAAAAAAACATTATATTAGGTATATTACATTCTTCTTTGTATAAAATTCAAAATAAGACGAAAAGAAAAATCTTACCCAATCTCCAGGTCATCCAGCCGCTGATATTTGATTCCTCGAGACATGGTGCCGTCTCTTTCTCACTTACAACTAAAATATATCACTGCTTCACTCACACAACACTATCACTATATAACACAGATAATATATAGATGCGTTTGTGTTCTCTATTCGAAATTCGAACTGTCAAACTTGACAGAAACGGTCGTTATTTTTTTCTTAAATTCAACTTAAAATAAAAAGCGTTATTTAAATTCATAACTATTACTTTTTATAACTACTACAAACAAATGTCAATTTTAACATCACAACAGCTTAATTCACTTTCAAACAAAACCAAAACAGACATTAGATAGAAATCATACAAAAACCACTTCAATTCACTATACCAAAAAGATCATAATCAAAAATATGCAAACACTGAATGAAAATTAAATAATAAAATACTACGTTAATTATATGATAACAATCACACAGATACTATCGCATCGTACGAAGCATCAATAACAACTGTGTATTAAAAAAATAAGCGCCTTATAATCGTTATATCAAAAACGTGCTTATACGCCCCTCCCACTTCTAAAGTAATCAACTCGTGCGCAAAGTTCCGTGCGCACTTTACAATGCGCTTGCGTAGTATCGCATGCTTGATTCCTGTATAGGACAATACTGTGTGTGACCCATAAATTGTCGTTCTGGGTTTGTGTGTAACACCGGTAATCAACAGCCTATAATGTCCACTGCTAAGCAAAGCCTCTTCTCACACGGAAAAGGTTTGAGCATTAATCATCACACTTGCTCTTTGCGGGTTGGCGATTTCAAACTTACAATTAGAAATTATAAGTACAGGTTTCCTCACGATGGTTTCCTTCACCGTTTGTCACTGGTCTGTCAATCTTAGAAAGCTCATATAACTCGGAAAAAGTCACATTGGTACTTGCCGTTGGTAGGTTTCGGACCCGCACCCTCATTCATGAGAAGGGGGTGTTTTAAACCTCCGGGCCACCATGATACTAGTGAGTGTAACGTGTATATGTAATTGTATAATTTTATAAACGCACTCACGACACATGAGAAAACACGACGGTAGGGCAACGTATTTTTTAATTGAAATAAAAACACCGGTAGGGGATAATCTCAGAGAAATTACAGCAATAGTGAATAGTCAATTTGTTTAATATCAGGGAATCTTATGGGAACTTTTGACAGTAACACTGACAGGATCTAACTTTGCAGTGGCGACATCTAAGGAACGCAAATTTTCTGAGCGGAGATGTCAAATGAATAATACGGGGACGAATTCTATTTCTAAACAATTGTAATTTCTTGTAAATAGACTACAAAACAGCACTGAGCAAATAAGGTCGACCGTTTTTCGCCTAATCTTAAATGAGGACATGTCTAAAGACGTGCGGATTACATTATTTTCTTCACACTATCGGTGAACATAACAATTAAGGAATAATCAATCAATAATGTAATCAATGTGTGATACGTATTCAACATAATTATTAATTTACAAATAAGGCATTTACACACAAAAAGGTATTATTATACTTTTTCAAGGAGGCAAAACCATGTAATAACATCTCCCACCTTTGGTGAGGCGGAAGAGAGTGTCAGACTCTTACTGACTAAACACCACGACGTTTTTACTCCTGCGTAAAGCCGGAGCTCCGGTAATCTGTTAAATCTTCTTGGGTTTTGATAAATACTATGATACTAAACTAGGTTTTGGCGCTGTGATCGCAAAAAGTCACTGAGCTATCTTTATCTTCTACTATATAAAAATAAGTCGAGTTTTCCTTCCTGGCGCTATAACTCCAGAACGCACAAACCGATTTCCACGGTGTAGTATTCATTGTAAAGATCTCGGGCTCCGTGAGGTTTATAGTAAAGAAAATTCACTTTTAATCACTAAACGAAATGCTATACCTCTATAAAACGAAGCCATCTGGTGGCGAAACGGAGTTCGCTTGGTTTGCTGGTTGGTGTATAAAAATGGACAAAGTTGCAATAAAGAAATATTTTTTTTAACTTGTATTAGAAGTAGGTACCTACAGTTGAGAAGTGACACCTTGAAAATAAAGAAAAGTATATGGTAAATTATTTTACCTTCCAATACTTCTGATTCAATAATGAAACTTAAAACAAAACAAATTAAACTACCCACAAACCACTGAAACGAACTAATTTAATAAAATTCAAAAACCAACATACCCGGACCCATTACAATGGCGCCACTCGCAAACAACAAACGTCAAACTCAATACATTTGGAATTAGTTCCTCAAACCACCGCAGTCAAGTTACACTGGTGATGCAAAACTGTACCGGGCGACGTTTGCAGTCCTATTCATATGCGATATATTACTAAAGTGATGAGACTTATAAATAAGGTACTTAGATAAACTAATAATGGAGCTATTTAGTTAATTACTAACTGCGTAATTGTATTAGAACACGTGTAACATTCAGTGTTAGAATTCTGACAGTAGGTGATAGAAATTTGACATAAGCTCCATAGAAAATGTGTCAAAACAACTTTAATAGCCAAATCAATCGACAAGTAACTAATTAACACCGGGGTTGTGGATGGCAAGAGTTTTTTAAGGGGGGAAATCATCGAATGACTGCTCCCGCCTGGGTGAGGCGGGAGGAAGTGTCAGACTCTTACTGACTAAAAACCATCCCGTTCCTACTCCTGCACGTCGAGCCGGAGCCCCGGTAACTCGTTAGGTTCTCCGTGACATTAACAGTGTATAAGTGGGCACTGGTGACCAAAGGCCTCTGCTCGCATGGAGAAGGTTTGAGCATTAATCACCACGCTTGCTCAATGTGGGTAGGCAATTTCACACTGGTAAAACATAATATAGAAAATATTTCTTTTATAAGCTGCGTTTAAAAAAACCGACTACGATTAATAAATTAACTGACTTCAGGAAAGTATATTTACTAAAACTTCTCCTAAGTGCAACAAACACATTACTGAAAACTGCATTAAAATCGGTTGAGCCAATCGCGAGATAATCCCGCACACACATACATACACACACACACAGGTCATACTAAGACACTCCTTTGATTGAAGTCGGTTAAATTTTTGAAGTATGGGAGAGCCATGCTTCGGCACGCATGGGCTGGCTCGACCGGAGTGATACCACGGCCTCACAGAAAACCGGCGTGAAGCAACGTTTAGGTTGTGTTCCGTCGTGTGAGTGGAGGAGGCCGGAGGCCCATTTACGCACCCCCCCCCCAGTCTCCTCAATTCCCGAATCCTCCACAATCCTCAAATTCCCAAAAAGCCGGTAACGCACTTGAAACGCCTCGGTGTTTCAGGTGTCCATGGGCGGCGACGATTGCTTACAATCAGGTGATCCGTCTGTGCTCGTTTACCACCTTATACCATAAAAAAAATAGTTAAAACGTCGCATTTTTAGTAAGAAAGAGTCGGACACTCGCCTCACCCAAGGCGGGAGAAGCTATTTGATAAATTTTCCCACTCTAAAAAATAGTGTTTACGACAGAAAAATCTTATAAAAGTAGAATGCATTGTTTTTCACCGATAACGGAACGTTATCAACATAATTGAGTTTTTATAAATGCAAAGATAACACCACAGAACAGACAGCGCTTCAAATATCTACGTTGTAAAATTGTTAATTCAATTAATCAATACCTACATGGGTGTGCCTTGGTATTTGTTTTCGTCAATTTGACTAAAAGCACAGTAATAAAAAGCGCGACATATCGGAAATTAAACCATGTCACTTGTTGAATGATTGACGCTATAAAGGATTGCTCAACAGATGGCGTTAAATTACTAAATTGTATTGATAGGGTTTGTAGCAACACCGTGGCTTTGACTAGTTCAGAGTGCCTAGCACGAATAACTATCGCATTCGTAACGTAATATTATCGAACGCGTTCGGCGCTCTGATTGGCCGGTCAAGTGAACCAACCAATCAGAACGCTTAACTCGCTCGATACTGTTACGATACGAATGCGATAGTTATTCGTGCTAGGCCCTCAGTTTAATTGGTATCCAGTTAATTACATGCAGACTATGTTCACCTTACTGCCTCTGCCTCGTTGGCCAAGTGGTCGCAAGTACGACTGCCGGGCAAGGGGTCTCGGGTTCGATTCCCGGGTCAGGCAAAGTATTATTGGGTTTTAACTCGTCGAGTACCGGTTTTATAGACACAATTAAAGAACAATAGGTCGCGGTCACCGGTGACCGCTTGGTGTTTGACAGTTTAAATAATAAAATAAAAACTGCGTTTAAAAAACCGACTTCAAAAAACCAAAAACTAATAACAAACAAAAAGCCTAAACTAAAAAGCAAAAAATAACTATTATTAGTACTGATAGGTTACCCACCCACTGATAGGTAAGAAGTCGGTGCCATAAGTTCCATACAAAATTATTCATTAAAACCTTAATAGGTACCTAATTCACAATTTTGTGGACAGTTATACCATTATGATATGAGCTTATGTAACATATAACGCGTTAGGGGAACGTAATGTTGAGAGAGGATAAATATACAAGAAATAAGGAATTTCTACTGCAAAAGACCTTGATTTCATTTTGATGGGCCGACGTTTGACCACTATCTCGCCTGGTGGTAAGCGATGATGCGGTCTACGATGGAGCACATCGTCCCATAAGCAACCTATTCACTCGGGCCTTGAAGACACCCAGGTTATATATACCCTTCAGGAAATACAGAGTCTGGCAAAGAATTCCACTCCTTAGCAGCACGCTCAAAGAAGCTTGATGCGAAGCGTTTCGTGCGTGTGGGTGGAACATCTACCATGAAATCGGTGACGCTTCGCCGATTGTCTTGTGGTTCGATGATGGAAAGGACTAGGGGGAATGAAGTTATTCAATTCCCAAAATATATTTATCGAGGTAAAAACCAAAACTGCAGACATAAAATCAACAACAAATAAACAGTACTGTGAACTATAAGCTATCTCTTTCCAACATATACCTATTTCATTCTAACGCTGTACTTTCACTCGACAAGGTTCTCTGTAGGATATTACCAAAGTCGGTACAAACGTATATTATATCAACGTTATGCATGTTATACCACACCCATTTACTGAGTAAACTATACTTTAAAAAAGGGGTAGGCAGAGTTCTCCTTTTAATACCGAAATTAACATCCGATCTCATTCCGAATTTCGTGAATATATCTCTGTTTTTAATAGAATCTCTATAAATCTTTTTTTATGGCATAAGTCGGTAAACGAGCAGACGGATCACCTGATGATAAGCAATCGGCGTCGCCTATGGACACCTGGAACACCAGAGGCGTTACAAGTGCGTCACCGGCTTTTTGGGGATTGGGAGTTTGAGGATCGTTGGGGATTCAGGGATTGGGGAGATTGGGGAAGGGAAGGATAATTTGGCCTCCGGTAACCTCACTCACGACGAAACACAACTCAAGCGTGTTTCGTTCCAAAATCCGTGAATCGATCTCTGTTTTTAATAGAAACTCCATAAATCTTACATAAAACATGATAAAACTTTGCTTCACTAATCTCCGGAACTACTACATCGAATTGAATAGTCTTTTTGTGTTGTATAGTCCACTAGTGACCCGCTCCAGCTTCGCACGGGTGCAATATGCATGCATTATACATATAAACCTTCCTTAAGAATCACTATATCTATTGACTGCCAATAGAAAATTGTTGAAGGCAAATTTTACGCTAACGTCGGTCACCGGTGACCTCCGTGGCATTTAATGTGTTAAAACAAACCGCATCAAAATCCGTTGCGTAGTTTTAAAGATCTAAGCGTACATAGGAACAGACAGACGGCGGATAGCGACTTTGTTTTATACTATGTAATGATTTAACGAAGAAGGCCATAAGGTTTAAAACATCAATCCTTCAAACCTTCAAGAAAAGAGCGTATACCTTTTTAAAAGGCCGGCAACGCACCTGTGACACCTCTAGTGTTGCAGGTGTCCATGGGCGGCGCTGATCGCTTACCATCAGATGATCAGTCTGCTCGTTTGCTTCCTATTTCGTAAAAAAATCACGTTTTTTTTTTTTTTTTTTTTTTTTTTTTTTTTTTTTTTTTTTTTTTTTTTAAGGGGGGAAAATCATCGAATGACTGCTCCTGCCTGGGTGAGGCGGAAGGGAGTGTCAGACTCTTACTGACTAAAAACCACCCCGTTCCTTCTCCTGCACGTCGAGCCGGAGCCCCGGTTACCCGTTAGGTTCTCCGCGACTCCGAATCGGCATCGGCCCTATTGGGCCCCATCTGTGGTGGTCTGATGGCTCTTTGAGGCGCGCGCGGAACGCGACGCGCCGTACGCTCGGGTCTGTTTCTGGTCGGACGGGGAGCCACCCATGCTCGCCGTCCGCAGGCCCGCGCTTACGGTGGCCGGAGATCGTCCCGCGATCCCCGACGCCCGGTGTGTCCTTCGCGATGGCTGGGTTGCGAGGAGGCAGCGCTTCGCTGCCTCACGCGTCCCGCCTCCTCCTTAGCCAGCATGACTGCTTCGCAAAAGGAGGAGACGGCATCCCAGTCCCCCTCGCTCCGCATCATGGCCTGAACTAGGCCCGGACGCGAGAGGTCTCCATCGCCGATCACTTCCCTGAGGGCACGGCGGTGCTCAGCCCACGCAGGGCATTCCGCAAATCACGCTACGATCATATTACGGCGAGCAGGAGTAAAACCGGCCGGGAGGCAGCCTTCCATACTTCATATAGGCGAAGTTACAAGGCGGATACCAGATTACGACATTGTCATAAGCACTGCTTGAAGGCATATTTCAACTATTTTATAAGTAGTTTAACTTACATTGTTCGCCCTTGACATAGTATGTATTATAGTGCTGTTAATGACTGCTTAGACGGTCATAAAAATGACTTTTGAGCACGACTTCCAAACTTGGCCGGAACTAGCAATTACTGTTCAAAACTCTGAGGTTTAAAGGTTTTTAGACATATGTAACTATGCGTCAGTCAGAGCTGTATCTATATAATCCCCGAAGGGGTAGCCAGAGGTGCACATTAGCCACTGTACAATGTAACACCCTCTTTTCACCAATTATGTTATTACTCCCATGTAATAGGGGGTGAGCCTATTGCCATGTACCGGGCACAATTCCAGACTCCGTGCTACTACTGAGATTTTGTTTTAAAACCCAGTTATACTTTGCCCGACCCGGAAATCGGACCCGAGACCCCTTGCCCGGCAGTCGTACTTGCAACCACTCAGCCAACGAGGCAGTTACAGAGGGTACCTACCAATAAATTAGGGGCGCCTATATGGTGCTATGCATGAGAGTGCAGGTTCGAAATCTATCAACAGCAAGTACCAATGTGACTTTTTTCGAGTTTTATTTACTTTCTAAGATTATTTAGTGAGTTACACTGACAAACGGTAAAGGAAAAAAATTGTGAGGAAACCTGAGCTTAATTATAAGTTCGAAATCGCCTACCCATATTGAGCTCAAACCTTAATGCTCAAACCTTCTCCGTGTGAGAAGAGATCTTTATTTAGCAGTGGCCACTTATAGGCTGTTGATGATGTTATAAGGGACTTGCCTGAGCGCTCCCTAGGTTTCATCTTCCACTAGTATCACTTAAGTAGTTAATGAGTCCAAAAGGTGTCTATGTTCATTTAATAGCTATGTGAACTACGTCCTACAGGGAACAGAAGTAATGAAGTCGCAGGCAGTTGCTGTATGCAGGTCGCTTCGGACCTCGCGATGTGTAGTCTGCGGGGAGGGGGACTGTGGGGGGCAGGGGACAGCTTGTGGTTAATTTTTTTCAAAGTCAAAGTCATTTATTTCAATTAGACCAGGAAGGCACTTTTAAACGTCAAAACAAAATATTTAAATATTAAATAATAAGAAAAAATGTCAGTCTGTAGGTCAGTCCTCTAGTGAAGCTATTTGCTCGTTCCAAAGTGTAGATTCCTATGGAGAAGAACGAGCAAGAAACTCCATAGGTTACTCTTTTTCAATCATGTTCACAATACAATTTTTGGTTACATTCTTTCGTTGAGTTGAATTTCATGATAAAGCCCAATTTAAAAACTAAACGATTCAATAGGGGGAGCAGGGGTGAAACCACTATCTTCATTCACTAATCAGAAGAAGAATCAAGAAGAATGTGAATGAAGAGTAGAAGTTTGTACTTCTACTCTTTTTGTGGAGGGAACATCATCAAATAACTCCCCTGCCACCGTGGGTGGGGCGAGATAGTGTTCTGACACTATCTCGCCCCACCCACGACCCTCTTGACTAAACACCACCCCGTTTCTACCGGCAACCCGTCAGATCGTCCGCAGCCCTAGGTTTTACCTACTCCCCCGCAAAGGCGTAAAGCCACGATATTATATTTATAATCATCATGACGACTATCTGATAGTCATGCGACCTGCTAGCGAGCGAATGATAAACAATCTCTACACAATAGTGCATAGCAGATAAATAACTGGTGAAGAACACAAACAAATATCTATATAATTTTCTAGACCTACGATTTCCAGTGAACATAGATCTTAATATATCTATGGAATAAACCGGTAAACGACCAGACGTATCACCTGATGGTATGCAATCGACGTCGCCCATGGACACCCGAAATATCAAAGATATTACAAGTGCGTTACCGGCCTTTTGGGGATTGGGGAGATTGGGGAGACTGAGGAGGGGGGTAATTGGGCCTCCAGTCACCTCACTCACACGACGAAACACAACGCAAGTGTTTCACGTCGGTTTTCTGCTCGGCCGTGGTATCACTCCGGCCGAGCCGGCCCATTCGTGCCGAAGCATGACGCCCACATGTATTATATTTACATACTAAAATTTAGAAGTAAAAATTTGACAGGTATTTAGAAGCCATACAGGTATGATTTGATATCGGTGTTAATGTGTTATCAGCTTATCAATTAGATAGTAGCGTAGGTGTAGTGTAAATAATGATATATTTGTTGTAGGCGCAGAATGTACTTGTAGATCGAAGGCGGCGATAATGATAATGCAACAAACTTGTGTTGCTGCACACTTAAATACTGATTGATATTTTAGGGAACATACGAATGACACAACACATCACGTCTTTTATCCCCGAAGGGGTAGGCAGAGGTGCACATTATGCCACTGTACAATGTAACACCCACTTTTCACTATTTATGCTATGGATCCCAGGGGGTGAGCCTATTGCCATATACCGGGCACAATTCCAGACTCCGTGCTACTACTGAGATTTTTTTTAAAAACCCAGTCGTACTTTGCCCGACCCGGGAATCGAACCCGAGACCCCTTGCCCGGCAGTCGCACCTGCGACCACTCGGCCAACGAGGCAGTCGAGTCGAACATACGAATGACATGCATGTAAAGACTAATGACTGTTGATGAAGCGAAAGAGGTACATATGTATGAATCGTAGCAATTGGCGTTCGATAGTCTGTGCCTAGCCCAGCATGGGAGACGGGTGTGTGAATGTATCGGGCTATTTTTTTCGGGAACACCATGGCGGCGCTACCAGTTGCGCCACCGTGGCGGCCGGACTGGCGGCTGAGTGAGTAACATACTATATACACAATTAGTGGTGCTGTGCTGGTGTCCGAACTGGTTGCGCAACCAAGCCATAACAAGGTGAGTAACTTTCTATAGAGCTTTATATACAGCTGTCTACCCCTCTAAGAAGCAAGACTTCTTATCACACAGTACTATACATTTCTAAATATTCAAGTTGTTATCAAACCCACATAGATATCGTTTAGATAACTAAATATAACAAATATATAAAGATAAATACATCGACATGTGTATAGATACACAATAATATAAATAAAGGCAAGGATACACTAGTGGACAAAATGTTCACGACATGTACCTGTGACATGTCAAACGATTGCTGCTCCCGCCTGTGAAAAAATCATCTATTCCCTGTGCAAACGGCGAGTATGAGTAGCTCGCCGCCCGACCAGCAGAGCTGAGCGTACGGCGCGTGGCTTTCCGCGTGCGCCTCATAGACCCATCAGACCACCAGGGATGGGGCCCAATAGGGCTGATGGCGATACGGAGCCGCGGAGAACTTAACGGGTGACGGAGCTCCGGCTCAAGATGGTTTTTAGTCAGTAAGAGTCTGACACTCCGTCGCGCTTCACCCAGGTGAGAGAAATCATTCATCATGATTTCGCCCCCAAAAAAAAACACACACACTCATTGCAAGGTGAACAAACACTTATAAAAAAGTGTCTACGTTTGCGCAGCGCCTAATGTGAATAAATAAATATTATTTATTTATCGATGTCTACCGTAGATAAGTGTTACAACTAAACGTAATAATTTCGGTTAAATTTTGTAACATTTTAAGTAACTGTGGAGCAATGTTTATCTAGCTTTTGATCGAACCGATTTAAAGATAACTAATTGAATTTATTTAAGTGCAAGTAGTAGTTAATGAGTGATAAAGAGTACTGTCGTGGTGGCCCGGAGGATTAAGACGCCCGCATCTCATGCATGAGGGCTGATGCCGATTCGGAGTCGCGGAGAACCTAACGGGGTAAGAAATAGAGAGTAAGCGTCGAATGACTCCTCCCGCCCCAGGCGGGAGCAGTCATTCATGACTTTCCCCCCGTAAAAAAAATCTCATGCATAAGCGTGATTCGAAACTTACCAACTGCAAGTACCTACCAATGTGACTAGTCCGAGTTATAGAGGTATATGTACTTTCTAAGATTATCTAGACACCACTGACAAACAGTGAAGGAAAACATCGTGAGGACACCTGGGCTTATAATTTCTAATTATAAGTTTGAAACCGCAAACCCGCATTGAGCTAGCGTGGTGATTACTGCTCAAACCTTCTCCATGTGATTAGAGGCTTTTGGTCAGCAGTGGACACTTATAGGCTGTTGATGACACGTCAATGACAAGTGTATTGTATTCTGCCGTCACTACTCTTACGACCGTTTTCATTAACCATCCCTTAACTAAGAGTTGCTTAGGGATAACGCGAGGTTGCGCATAAACTGATCCCTGGGTTGTTCTATTAGGTATCACTTCTAGGTTGATTAAAACCAAGGGGTTGCTTAAAATTTAAGAAAGGTAGTCTATATTAAATAAATTATTATGTTTTCGGCTTACTCAGGTAATAATTTGACGAGGAACTCGACTAGTTTCAAGCCATGCTAGAGGCTCATACTCAGTAGCACTGAGTGCAGCGCGACAGTCGCGGCGTCGCGGGTCGCGAAATGCTGCTCATGAATATGAGCCTCCAGCATGGCTTGAAACTAGTCGAGTTCCTCGTCAAATTACTACGTGAGTAAGCCGAAAACATAATAATTTATTTAGTATGTCTCACGAAAGTTACAGGTAGTCTATATTCTATCTATACGGAATTCTAATTATTATGGTACATTACCAAAAAATAATAGCAACTGTTCAAATAGTCCCCATTTGTATTACATGACCAAATATGTATATGTTAATAGTATTATTAACAACATAATACATATTTTTCATAATGATGTAGGCACAGCTGTTTTCTGTGTAACGCTTGGAAATTTCCTTTTGTTTGCATTCTAGGTTTGACAGTCTTTTGTCTGTAGATGGCCTTGGGGATGTGTTTATTGTGTTAAAAGAAAAGAAATTTTGGAAAGAGTTAAAGCGCTCTTCTTACACGGAGAAGGTTTGTTGAGTATTAATCACCACGCTTGATATGACAACGGTTATAGATAGGTAGTATACAGCTATGACTGCACGGTTGGCGCGGTAACGTGTTTGATTCCTGCACGGAGCAACTCTTTGTATGATCCACAAATTGTATGTTTGTAAACGTACCTACGACACTGGAGAAAATCCTAATGTAGGGATTGCCTTACACTAGGAAAAAATAAAAAGTCATATCAGGTCAATCTACGGAACCATATATTGAAGAACATATTATTAGTATTAACTGTGAAGTACTTAATGAAATAAATTAGTTCGAAACACTTGGAACCGACACGCGAGATGGTAGATTTAAAAACGGTGTGCAAAATACACGTGACTTGGTTAAAATATATTTAAACTTGAACTCGTGCGCAAAAACTTAACAATGGATGACTATGGGTAGATGTCCGCTGTGTGGTTACTGGCTAGTAGATTTTTTTGAGGGAGGAAAATCCTCCTATGATTTATCCCACCTTGGTGAGAGGGCCAGACTGTTACTGACTACAAACCACCCCGTTCCTACTCCTGCTCTTCGAGGCGGACCTCCAGCAAACCTGTTAAGTCTTCCGCAGCTCCGTGTCATCATCAACCCTACTGGGTCCCATCTGTGGTGGTCTGATGGCTCTTTGCGACGCGGACATGGTGATACTAGCCCATGCAGGGCACATCAATATCGTATGCGCCATTCGTCTTCGCAGTGAACACACCCGGGAGGGTATTTTTTTTTCTTTTCCAGGGCGGAAAATCTAATGACTGAAACGCCTAGGTGAGGCGGGAGGGAATGTCAGGCTCTTACTGATTAAAAACCACCCCGTTCCTCCTCCTGCACGTCGAGCCGGAGCCCCGGTAACCCGTTAGGTTCTCCGCGACTCCGAATCGGCATCGGCCCTGTTGGGCCCCAACTGTGACCCGGGAGGGATAGGTAACTTAGGTGGTTGGTTATTACGGCTTTCAGTTATCCGGTGTTTTTTGCTATATAACTAGTTATCGACCAGCTTCTATGCAATACAAGTCTGCTATTTTTACCGGTTCGTCTGATTTGTACGTCATTGGGGGAAGACTGTGTGAGGCTGAGGTAGTGGACAGTGCGTGGCTGATATGACGGTAGTCGAATATGACGTCACGCCTTTCAACCTTCAAAGAGGTAGAAAGAGGTGGACATTACGAAGTCTGCTGTTTAACATGTATCGGGTTCGATTCACTCACAGAGCAACTCTGTGTGATTCACAAATTGTTCAGTGTATGTGTGTCATGTGTATGTGAACTTGTATGTTCGTAAACGTACACACGACACAGGAGGAAATTCTAGTGTGGGGTTAACATCGATTTAAAAAAATTAAGTATGTAACCTTTTCACTAATAATGTTATAAGTCCCATGTAAATTAACTAAAAATCGGGTACTTACTTGAATATACTGAGAAAAGCTCTACTAGTTTCGATGTGTCGTGTGTGTTTGACCGCGCACGCTGCTCATGAGGAAGAACCCCTCTGTGGTTCGAAACTAGTAGAGCTTTTCGCATATTCACGTGAGTAACCCGTGATTTTTATCTAATTCAGTATGTCTCACGATAGTTATTATAAAAACAGAGTCCCATGTAATAGGGAGTGAGTCTATTGCCATATACCGGGCACAATTCTAGAATGAATAATGTGACGATGACGAAATTGTTGATGACTTAATCGTCCATAGCTATAGGTAAGTAATAAAAATTACGATGACCGATTTTCAGTCTGTGTGTAGAAGATAACGTTATTAATACTTTTACAGTTTAACAATATTTCTGAGAATTATATTATTGATGTAAACCGACTTTATTGAATCAATAAAAATAGATTTTTTTTTATTCGTACTGCGATTGTAAAGGAATAAAATTTCATTTATTCGTCAATAGGGTAGATGAGTATTTTTATTTTAATGTTAGTCTGGTAGGTTATTTTAAATCATTAGACACGTATTATTTATTTTTTTACAAAAATGAATACTTTCAACGATATATTGATTTGAAATGTCGCGTGACGTCACTTCTATGTATGGACATTTTATACGTAGAAATGACGTTTTAGCCCCCACTCCTAAACTTTGATTCGTTTTACGTAAGTATTGTTTTATTATACAACAAAATAAAAAAATACGTGCCTGATATTTTTTCATAACCCAACTGACGGACTAATTTTCATACCCTGTCATCATCCCTATTATTGCAAAGATACGTAAAGTGCAGTAGGTACATTCCCCATTTTTTAATTGTTATAAAATTAGTAGGATAGTTGGATTCTGTGTTCAAAGTCAAAATCATATAATTTCCTTTAAAATATTTTCGTTGCTTCCGTCCGTGTGTCACTGCAGGGGTGCCAACTGAAAACCAGTGTTGGGTACTTACTGTGCCCAGCTTATGCTGAGTTGGCGAGCCCTTTCGTCGTGGACATGCTGCCACTCTGTTCTATTATTTTGCTTTTTTATGTTTTTTTTTGCCTTCATTGTTGTTTTTTTTGTTGCTGTTTTTTTAATGTTATTTTATGTTCTTATTGTTTTATTTATGTTTGTTTTTCAATGTTATTTTGTTATTGTGTTATTCGGTGGTCCATGTCTGGTAGCAAATAAATTATTTAGCTTTCTTTCTTTTAGTAAGATTCCTACGTAGTAAGGTATGGAGGAGTAAGAATCTGACACTCTCTCTCCCAGTGGCGTGCACACCATACATGCAAATAAGCAGTGCATACCCTACAAAATCATGGTAAACCTACATAGTCAATTGCATAGTGTCACTCATATACACGACATGAATATTTACTGACATCATACAGAGATTTCGTAATTTTATTGATACTTAATTCGGAAAACTGATAACTAACGCCATCTATTGAAAAAATATTGAAGTACTACAACCACTTTCTACTTTCTTCGATATTGGAGCATTGCGCCAGTGGCGCCGCCACCTCGCTATTGTGTGATGGTGGCGGAAGCATGTACTAATGCTAGCCGGTACAATTTGCTTGTTTTTTCGTGCTGATGTTGGATTTTTTTTTTGTTAGGTTGGTAATTTCTATACAACTGCAAAAGCACTGCTTCTTCGTTATCCGACTAATTTAAGAAGTCAACAAAACGTAGCGTTTGTTGACTGAAAATAGGTATATTAATTTTGGTCAACTTATTGTTTACGTTTTTTTGGCCATTTTGTTTTGGTTATGTTTTTATCTGCAAGTGAATAAATTGTAATGTAATGAATTATAATTTAAATGAACTGTTAATTTACCGAAAATTATGTAAAATTATAGCTGTGAGCTCAGTGCTGGTGATTTGTGTTGTTCAATAAATTCAATATGAGTGCGTTGTCGTTATTGTCGTTTGAAGAAGAAACGAAAATATTTCCAAAGGCGATTTTGCGTGTGTCATATGTCCGGGCTAGGCGTAACTCAAAAAAGGTAATAATTTTATTATTTCTTTTAATAAACTACGATTTGCGATTATAGGTATAGTTTGTTAGCACTGGTTGTGTACCAATTTAATTATTGTTTTTAACATCCAGTCTATCTTGATCTCGCTTTGTACGATTTCTCTATGTGTAGCCATTTGTACTTCGCCGCTCCAAAGTAGGTACCTACCTAGTTAATAGATTTATAAAATAGATACCGATAGATCTATGTTGATCAACTTTATACACGGATAGTTTTAAAATAATTACGTACCTAATTTGTTTATACAAATTAATAAAATACTTACTAAACCTAATTACCTACTCAAAACTATGATGTTTCGGGAGTTTTATTTTCCGAGATTAATGTACCTAGACCAAATTTATTTTTAATCATGTGATACCTTCTGCCTACCCTACTTCAAATCTCTGTGCACGCCCCTGCTCTCTCCGCTGACAAAGGCTAGTACTATCTAAGTAAGTTCCCAAGACGCGCGCCATTCATAAAACCCAACTCATCATATTCTTAGGTTTTTTGAACAAAACCTGTTTCGCATCATTACCTATTGACTTTAATATAAGTAGTTTGGTTTTCCTCGTGTTAAACTTATATAATTATAAATATCTAAAGTCAAAGCATTTATTTCAATTAAACCATAACTTGGTACTTTTGAAACGTCAACAAATACAAAATAAATAATAGTCTGCCAGTCAGTCCGTCTGTGAAGCTAGGTGAAGCTAGGTGCTCATTCCAAAATGTAGATTCGAATGGACAAGAAAATCCATTCATCTGTACAGATAAATAAAATTAGAGTGTCTGTTTGTAATATTATAATAACCGCTTTTTACTACATGCTTATGAATATAGCAGGCATAAAAACATACAGAGAAATATATATAAAAAAAAGTGTACAATGGGTGGTCTTATCGTAAAATGCAAATTCTTACAGACAACTTTTCGATGGCCATTTAGGAGATTGGCGACAACCAATAAAATAAAAATATTTAACAGAGGTGCAATCAGGTGCATAAAAACCTGTCTTGGAACCATAATGCATAAATATCTCGTTCATACACCCAAAATATACAAACATACAAAATATTTTTTATATAAATCCGAATATATTTAACATTTTGACTGCCTCGTTGGCCGTGCGGCAATTGCGGCTGCCGGGTAAGGGGTCTCGGGTTCGATTCCCTGATCAGCCAAAGTACTACTGGGTTTTCAAAAAATTCTCAGTAGTAACACGGAGTCTGTAATTATGCCCGGTATATGGCAATAGACTCACCCCCTATTACATGGGACTCAAAACATAAATAGTGATAAAACGCGTGATGTTATGTTATATTTAACATTTTAACATTGCAATCTTTTTTAGCGATTCAGCGAAAGGATTTTGATCGGGTTCGGATATTAGGCTAAATATTATCAGGTATTTCACTTCAATAACATAACATTTGGTGTCATTGCGCCCTGTGTATGGTAGTAAGTTCATTCCCTTGTATGTAAGTGATATTTCCTTAAGAGCCAATCTTTTATCTTATATATTATTATAGCGACCCGCCCCGGCTTCGCACGGGTGCAATATGCATGTATTATACATATAAACCTTCCTTAAGAATCACTTTATCTATAAAAAAAAACCGCATCAAAATCCGTTGCGTGGTAAAGATCTAAGCATACATAGGGACAGACAGACGGCGGATAGCGACTTTGTTTTATACTATGTAGTGAAGTGCCTATTATCATTACATAGTAGGTACTATTAGCTATGAAATTGCCGTTTTGTATCAAAAATCGAACGATTTTTTTTCGTATATACTTGTTTATATTAATCGAGGTAATCCATCCATACAATCAATGCATTTGTAGTCTATTGCCGCATAGGACTAAACGGGTAAACGGGGCTCCGGCTCGACGTGCAGGAGAAGGAAAGGGGTGGTTTTTAGTCAGTAAGAGTCTGACACTCCCTCCCGCCTCACCAGGGCGAAAGAAGTCATTTGATAATTTTGCCCTCTTAAACAAAACGTACCTAAAACTTTAGCCTTCTAATCACCTAAATAATTAATTTCATAATTGACTGATTCATATCTTAATTTCATATCATGTCAAGGTAATAATAATATATATAGATTTCTTTACAAGATTGTTTATATACGAGGTTTTTTTGGAAATTCCCCGTAGTAGCAGAGAGTGTAACAGTATGATAACAGCTATATTGCAATAGACTCACCCCCTATTACATGGGAATCATAACATGGTGAACAGTGGGTGTTACATTGTACAGTGGCATTAATACATAGGTTACGTTTTATACCGACTGCCTTGTTGGACGAGCGGTCGCAAGTGCGACTGCCGGGCAAGGGGTGTCGGGTTCGATTCCCGGGTCGGGCAAAGTATTACTAGGTTTTTAAAAATCTCAGTAGTAGCACGGAGTCTGGATTGGGCCCGGTATATGGCAATAGGCTCACCCCCTATTACATCGGGCTCATAACATAAATAGTGAAAAGTGGGTGTTACATTGTACAGCATTAAGTGTCGAAATATGCACCTGTGCCTACCCCTTCGGGGATAAAAAGGCGTGATATTACGTTATGTGTTTATGTTACTCAATCACGGCAATACGGCTGAAGGGATCGGGACGAAATTTGAAACAAGGGGTAGATTATGGTATACAATAACATATAGGCTACTATACCAAACCAACGCGGGCGAAGCCGTTGGCAGCAGTTAGTAAGTAACAAATACGAGTACATACAAGTTATGATAAACTACAAAAAGATCAGTTGCTTTCTATTCAAATTAGAAGTCATGTTTATTGTTTAGCATTGGAACAATTGACGATGGTCATTCATTGACTTTGTAGCAAATCAAATAGTTGCCACTGTCAAGATGGCTGATTCGTAGTATAGTACTGGCGATCAAGAAATCTTGGGTTCTTAGTATATCGCAGTATAAACGGTTTAGTCAAAGCATTTATTTCAATTAAACCATAGTTTGGTACTTTTGAAACGTCAACAAATACAAAATAAATAATAGTCTGTCAGTCAGTCCGTCAGTGAAACTAGGTGAAGCTAGGTGCTCATTCCAAAAAGTAGATTCGAATGGAGAAGAACGAGCAAGAAACTCCATTCATCCAACAGAATAGGGTAGATGACTAATTTTCATTTTAATGTCCGTCTGGTAGATTATTTTAAAACATTAGACACGTATTTTTTATTTTCTTACATAAACGAATACTTTCGACGATATATTGAATTGAAATGTCGCGTGACGTCACTTCTATGTACATTTTATACGTAGGAATGACGTTTTAGCCCCCACTCCTAAACTTTGATTCGGTTTATCTAAGTATTGTTTTATTATACGACAAAATAAAAAATACGTGTCTAATATTTTTCCATTACCTAACTTACAGACTATTTCGATTTTTAATTTTCATACCCTGTAATCATCTCAATTACCCCGTGGTATGTCATTGGGGGAGGCCTATGTTCAGCAGTGGACGTTCTATGTCTGATATTATGATGATGCCGAAACGTAGATATGTGGGACAAAATCTGTGCTTCATAAAAAATCTAGATATTTTGTTTGATTTAATTAAGCACTATAAGATTATCCATCCACAGAGGAAATAGTGATGACAAATAACAACTAGTTCATTTCATAGTTTGTATGTAATTACGCATGCCAACGTAAAAGATTTGTTACGTCATTTATGTTTTTATTTTTATCATACATACATACATAACCTCACGATTGCCTCCCATGGGGTAGGCAGAGACTAATTGTACTACGATACGTCTTTCGCTTCGTCAACAGTCATCAATCTTATCATGCATGCTCGTCGGTTAAGGGTACTTTTAATTTGGCCCTTCTTTAATATATCGCCAATCTGGTCTGGTATGTCCGTCTAGGGCGCCCTCTACCGACAGTCCCATTCATATCCGCTATGATAAATAAATCTAATACACACGGCTCTATAATTAAGCACTTAAAATGATAAGATGTATTACTATTCCTTAATTCAACAATCATTAAGACTAATTTACAATTATAAATGTTATCAAAGAGAGAAAATGGAGCGTAATCGGTTACCGCATCCATTTCGCGATTACGAACCGATTTATTCTTAACTTCTTGTTAACTTTCACTTAAAGACGGCAGAAATAACTTCAAGTGTCGATATTAGCTCTCAGAAAAATATCTAGCTTACTTTTAAAATATGTATCGACGTGCTAAATAGCTATTTTGTAGACTATTTGCATAAGTAACGTTTCATTTCATTTTAGACATATCTAATAGACTAAACGTATTTACTGCAATCTTTATAACTACAATTAACATTCTAACTAATAAACAATAAGAAATAAGCACAATTTCTTCAAAAAATATAACACAAGAGACGCTGTTTGTAAACTAAAAACAGCATGCCCAAACCCAACACCACATACACACACACGCGAAAAAAACTAGATCAAATTCTGGACCCAAAAAAATCGAAATTTCGCAATTCAAGAACACAAACACACCGTTATTAATAACTGCACAGCTTTTTAAACCACAGCACTGTTTTAATACACGAATAAATGTCGAAAATCAGAGCATTTTCGTTTTCGAAAGTGGCCCGTAATAATTCGGGCTCGTTCGATCACTTTCGCCGCATCACGTGCGTTGCAGCACAGTCGCGAACGAACACTGCCGTGGAATCAACGAGATACCTCAATGAAGAAGTTTAGTGATGCGCGTTATTTGTATGTGGGTGGTATCGATAGATTTTTAAGTTGTTTTTATTTTGTGGGACGTGTTTTTTTATTTGCTGATTTAACGTATTATACTTTGTGTAAATAGTTATTTTTAGTTTTCTTTTATTTAATTTTTATCTTAAGTTTTCTTTTATTTGATTTTTATATTTAGTAATGGTTAGTTTAATTAATTTACTTTATTTAAGTTTATATTACTGCAGATAAAAATGTATTCTTTACTTATTACAACTGCTAATTTGGTTTAATAGTGTACTAGAGGACTGACCGACACTGACACTATTCATATTTAAATATTTGTTTGACGGTAAAATGTCTTCCTGGTCTACTGGGGTCCCTCTCTCTCCCTCAGTTTATTTTAAAACATTACATACGTATTTTTTCTTTTCTAACAAAACTGAATACTTTCCACGATTTGTAATGTCGTGTGACGTCATAATTTACTACATTTTATAGGGTAGAGTGACGTAATGACCTCCCACTCCTAACCTTAACTCCGTTTTATCTAAGTAATGTTTTCTTATAGGACAAAACAAAAAAATACGTGTATAATATTTTTTCATTATCTAACTGACGGACTAATTACATTTTTAATTTTCATACATTGTATACTACCCTACTGAATTACCTAAATCATTTTGACTGTGACTTTCTACGTTATTTTAAACTTTTACTGTTCAACATAAGATTATTGAGTTTGATTGCCGCATGAGGCAGAGTAATAGTAAAATTTTCTTTCAGTAGTTAGTAGCTACTTAGCAGATAACAATATCATGTTTCAATTTGTCAACATAATGCATTAAGTCTAGGCCCTTCCTTACTGATAGAAAAACAAGTGTTTCATAATGTCTACAGCATGTGCCTCTGGATTACCGCTCAATAAGTAGCAGGTGTAAATGTCATGGTTTAATTATTAAAATACTGATATCCCAATTCCAATACATTTGTAAATAAATAGTAATAGTTGAAAAAGTAGTTAGTATAAACATCGACTGCCTCGTCAAGTGATCGCGAGTGTGACTGCTGGGCAGGGGGTGTCTTGGTCGAATACCGAGTCGGGCAAAGTACTACGAGGTTTAAAAAAAACTCAGTAGTAGCACGGTTCTTCTGGAATTGTGCCCGGTATATGGTGATAGGCTCACCTATTACATGGGACTCATAACATAAATAGTGAAAAGTGCGTGTTACATTGTACAATGGCATTAAGTGCCGTAACGGGTACCTCTACCTACTCCTTCGGGGATGAACGCGATGTTATGTTTTGTTTTAAACATCGACAAAAGCTCACCTCTTTAACTACTCAATCCCCAAGTGGTCATCGGTGATCGCTCTCCACCAACACCATTATAGACTTTATTTCCGATGTTTAGAGACTACATTTGTATGAGCCAATTTTCAGAACGATATATCAAAATATTAATTGGACAGAAGTAAAAGTAAATTACCTAACATGCCTGTCTGAAATGGTATGCAGATGCAAGTGAAAAGACAACACTTACGTGACTTCTGGCATTTAATTTTTAAATGTCATCTTGAAAAGGTTCTCGTAATTTAAGTAATGTAGATATTTTATACGAAAATAAAGATCATTATAAAATATTCTACAAATGAAATGTTTAAGTGTAGGAGAACCATGCTTCGGCACTGCTGGACCGGCTCGACCGGAGTGATACCACGGCCGAGCAGAAAATCGTAAAAGAACGGTTAAAGAACGGAACCGTGAAAGAAAGACGTGAAAGAACGCTTGCGTTGTTTTTCGTTGTGTGAGTGAGGTTATCGAAGGCGAAGGCCTATTCCCCCCACCCCTTCCTCAAACCCCCTTGAATTCCAATAATACTCAAATTCAGTCAGTGTGTTTTGTTTGATATTTGGTCAGACCACTACAATACACTGACAAATCTCAATTCCGTACACCTTTTACAACTTAAGAATCAAACTACAAACTCCATTTCATATTCATTCAATGCTTACAAAAACATCAATTACACAAAGTCTATCAACAAGAAACATCGACATCAAAAACTATCGACACGCGCCATCACTAAACAGATTACACTACTTAGATCATAGTACCACAATGCGGCAGACAACCAATGGAATATGTACTCTAAAGTTAAGGACATAAGGTTTATTATCAAGTGTATAGTAAAGACAATCATTTTATCCGCCGTATCTACTTCAATGATAAAGATTCTTAACAGATTTGTAAGTAAAGGTAATATCACGACTTGTTCTGTGGAGGGGTAGACAGAAGTGTACAAAGTCAAAGTCAAAGCATTTATTTCAATTAAACCATAATTTGGTACTTTTGAAACGTCAACAAATACAAAATAAATAATAGTCTGTCAGTCAGTCCGTCAGTGAAGCTAGGTGAAGTTGCTCATTCCAAAATGTAGATTCGAATGGAGAAGAACGAGCAAGAAACTCCATTCGTTACTCTTTTTAAAAAGTAGTTCTACAATGTCTCTGATACATATTCCAATACTGTACAAATACAATGTAACACCCACTTTTCACTATTTATGTTATGAGTCCCATGTAATAGGGAGTGAGTCTATTGCCATATACCGGGCACAATTCCTAATTGTTCAACTTTCAATTAAGAATTTTCGCAGTGCCCTCTGTCTATCCTTACGAGAACTAACAAGTATTTAAGTTTAAGTTACGTAAACGACTTTTTTGTGTCTCGACAAAAAATTGTGAACTTCCTTGTCGAAAAACCCAACAGTGCCAACTTGAACTAATCCGGAAATCGAATTATGAATCAGCAATACCCAGACAGAAGAGATTACATTTGTCACCACCGCTACTCTTCCCGCGGGTGTCTTATACCCGACTAAGGGACTACACATTTGACAGCAATCGGGCATCAGTACTTGTTTATGTAATAAGCCGGTAAACGAGCAGATGGATGACCTCGTGGTAAGCAATCGGCGTCGTCCATGGACACCTGGAACACTAGAGGCGTTACAAATGTGATACTAGCCTTTTGGGGATTACGGATTTAAGGATTCTTGGGGGTTCCAGGATTGGGGAGGTTGGTAAAGGGTGGGGGGGGGGATAATTGGGCCTCCGATAAAACTCTTTAACTCTTACACAAACACCTGATATAAATCCCCAAATTTTGATCATACGAAAGTAGTCTCTAAACAGCGGAAATAAGGTCCATAATATAATGGAGTTAGCGGAAAGCGGTCACCGGTGACGGCTTGCGAATTGATCAGTTCAGCTGTGATCTCCAGCTAGGCTGCCAAATGCGAAGATTATGGCTCATACGTCGAGGAGGCCCATAATCCAGCTGGCCGTCAGTTCATTGTCACGGACTGTTGATCGCGACGATGAGATGAAAGCATACATAGTGTCACTCATTACCTTAGGAATGAGTAAAAGTAAATCTAAAAGATAAGATTCAATGATGATAGGTTCCTATTGAAATTGTCATAGCAATACACAGTGCAGCGCCAATGACGTTGCTATTATAATTACATCAGGCGACTTGCTATTTGTTGCAAAGCTAACAGTTGCTATTACATTTTTCTTACGCCTTCAAACTACTTAAACTGTCAAACACCGTGAGGACACCGCTGTCCGCACACTCATTGTTCTTTAAACTGTCAAACACCGCGAGGACACGGCGTCCTCAAAGGGTTAATTGTGTCTACTATAATGACGGTACTCAAAGGGTTAATTTTGTCTATAATGACGGTACTCAAAGGGTTAAACGTATGTACCCGGAGCTGCGGTTGACCCAGTGGGTTCGGCCCTTACACCAGGCGCGTTGCTATTTGTTGCAAAGCTAACAGTTGCTATGATATTTTTGGCAGGCTCGCGCCCACAAACTACTTAAACGTATGTACCCGGAGCTGCGGTTGACCTAGTGGCTTACCAAGGGGTTCAGCTCTTTGCAAGATTTTTGCCAGCAACAGCCTGGTTTTTAGTTAGTAAGATTCTGTCACTCTCTCTTGACTCGTCCAAGGCGGGAGTAGTCATTATTTTACCCCCTTAAAAATCAACCTTTAGCTTTGCTCTTAAAAATCTTTATCATTAATAGGGATGATGACAGGGTACGAAAATTAAAAATCTAATTAGTCCATAAGTTAGTAATGAAAAAATATTAGACACGTATTTTTTTATTTTGTCGTATTATAAAACAATACTTAGATAAAACGAATCAATGTTTATGAGTGGGGGGGGGGTTTAAACGTCATTTCTACGTATAAAATGTAGGTACATAGAAGTGACGTCACGCGACAATTGAAATCAATATATCGTCGAAAGTATTCGTTTCTGTAAGAAAATAAAAAATACGTGTCTAATGGATTTAAAATAATCTACCAGACGGATATTGAAATAAAAATTAGGCATCTACCCTATTACAATGCAAAATTCAGACATTTTAATGCATACTTTCAGGCATTCTTGGTGCACATTTCACCAGTATAATGACAATGCAAGATTACAATGAGTTTTCCAATATTTATGATGACTGTTGCTAAGCTATTAATAAGTAGTATATCAAAGAATTAGATTTATCTATACAAAGCGATAGTTACGCTTCATTTACATACAATAATTTGATAACAGTATTGTATTAATGTCGAGTGCAATTAGGTGTAATAAAATAATTAATTATACATCGGTAATATCTATTCTTTTAGGATCAAAGAGCAAATCAAATCAAAATCAAGCCCAGGGTGCTTACTCTTGAAACCAATCTCAAACATAACATAACGCCTTTTATCCCCGAAGGGGTAGGCAGAGGTGCACATTACGACACTTAATGCCACTGTACAATGTAACACCCACTTTTCACTATTTTATGTTATGAGTCCCATGTAATAGAGGGTGAGCCTATTGCTATATACCGGACACATTTCCAGGCTCTGTGCAACTACTGAGATTTTTTGAAAACCCCAGTAATACATTGCCCGACCCGGGAATCGAACCCGAGACACCTTGTCCGGCAGTCGTACTTGCGTGCGACCACTCGGCCAACGAGGCAGGAAATAAAAAACGTGACGTTATGTTCCACACGTAGTGTCGCACGAGTTACGTATTAAAATAGTAATTGTATGAGAAGTAATAAAAACAAACTAATGTATGAACGTATGTAATGTACATATGACGTACAATATTAATCAAATTGTATAAAGATCATAAAGTGTCATTATTAACCGACTTCAAAACAAAAGAGGGTCTCACTTTGATCTGAGGCCTTTGTCTTTTTTGTTTAAAGTATTTGTAACGAGTACGCGTTCGGCGCTCTGATTGGCCGGCGCCAATGAACCAACCAATCAGAGGCCTTAGTCCGAGTTACTTTTTCGTTTAACCCGTCGAGCGTCCGCGATCCATTGCATTTCCTTATCCTTATGCATGCAAGAAAATGCATTTATTTGGCAATTGGCACACGAAAACAAGGATCATTAATACAATAGAAATAAAACAAATACAGTCAAAATAAAAACAAAACATTAATAATAGATTTTATAAAAGAGAAAGCAGCATGGAGCATTGTTTCTTATGATCCACCGGGTGTTCATAAGGACGCTCGAGGGGTTAAAGTAATCGAAACGAGACGGCGTCCGACCCTCTGATTGGTTGGTTTATTGGAGCCGGCCAATCACAGCGGCGAACGCGTACTCGTTACGATTACTTTGAAAGTAAAATAAACTCGTACGCGATTGCGTTGTGCGCGATTGTTTCGCGACTAGTTGAACCGATTTTGAGGCGCTTTTCAAAAAAGTGTTTGTTACATTAGCGTGGTGATTAATGCTCAAACCTTCTCCGTGTTAGAAGAGGCTTTGATCAGCAGTAGGCACTTATAGGCTGTTGATGATGATGATGATGATGTTTGTTACATTTAGAAGAAGGTTTTAGTATATTAATTCAAAAAAGAGGATGTTGAAGATAGTTTTTTTAAACGTAATTTATAAATAAAAGAATTATTTTGGTGATCCGTCTGCTCGTTTATCGGATAATCCCATAAAAAAATGGGAATGACACTGATAGAAGTGTCAATAAAGTCAATTCCATAGAATTTGGTTTTCTACTCTACAAGTAGACAAGCGTTAAATAACATTTGGCTTCTAGCACAGAATAGGGATGATAGCAGTCAAAGTCAAAGTCAAAATCATTTATTTCAATTAGACCAGAAAGGCACATTTGAACGTCAACAAAAAAATAAAATTGAAGCTATTTGCTCATTCCAAGGTGTAGATTCCTATGGAGAAGAACGAGCAAGAAACTCCATAGGTTATTCTTTTTCAATCAGGTTCACAATACAATTATCTAGTTACATAGTTTTGTTGGTTCGATTGTGCGAGAACAATGTAACACTATAATACAGTCAAAGAGATCGAAAAAAAAACCTCAAATTAAATATCTAATTGTACCGTCAGTTAGGTAATGGAAAAATGTTGACACTCGTCAGTGTCATCCTCATACATTTAGTTTTCTACTCTCTCTGTAGACAAGCGCTAAAGTGGCGTTTGGCTAAAGGTACAGGTGTAAGGACTACTGACATTGATGAACAAAATAATAAACTATGATTAATACTTACGCAGGAGTCTTCTCCAGCATTTCCGTCGTTTCAACTGCAAAAAGAAAACATATATATTATTATCATAATATTGTCTAACAACGCCTATGAATCACGTAAAGTATGAGTAGGTAGGCATCACTCATTGTGTATTGCAAAATGTCCTACACGTGTGCTTCAATCAACTATGTACATATCTTATACATATTTGATCAAAGGTGTAAATAAAAAATTATATAATTATGTACACTTTCTTTCAAGTGGAGAAAATCATCGATTGCCTTGTCCAGCCTGGGTGAGGCGGGAGTGAGTGTTAGACTTTTTTTTATAGGGGGAAAATCATCGAATGACTTCTCGTCAGTGAGTGTCAGACTCTTACTGACTAAAAGCCACCCCGTTCCTTCTCCTGCACGTCGAGCCGGAGTCCCGGTAACCCGGTGTTTCATAGTGAAATAAGTCAGAAATGAGGAGTACTCCACGCCCTTAACGGATCCGTACAGGAAAAGTCTGTATAGTAAAAAAAATTGGAAAAGATAAAGCCCAGTGTGTCCAATAGAAAATATTTTTTTTTTATAGCTTTTAGAAGATAAGTTCTTAAAGGTCAGTGATTGGATAAACACCACAGGCGGAAAAGTAATAAAGTAATATAACAACTATGACTAACACTATACCAGGAGGTCAACAGCAGGTCGCATCATTTAAACGAAGCGCATATCATGACTGTGTGCGCAGGCGCATACATGTGTCTCGTTTTAATTTATCTGATTGAATTGTAGCGGGAATGAGTTGTTCATGTTGATAAACATAACATAATAACTTATAATGCTAGCGGCTATAAAAGGGGGTAAGCTGCAAGAGACATATATGTAGAGAGTGCTATAAAAGAGAGAGAGAGAGAGAGACAGTGTCTTGGTTAAGTGGAGGCTCCAATCTCATTTTATAAGTTCTGTAATATGTTTTTGCAAATAAACGATTTTTATTATTTATTTAGATATTGATTTATATGATGGCCCGGAGATGCACGCTTCTCATGTATGAGAGTGCGGGTTCGAAACCTACCAACGGCAAGTACCAATCTGTTTGTTTGTTTGAAAGCGCTTATCTCCGAAACTAATGGTCTGATTTCAATAATTATTTTTGTGTTGGATAGCCCATTTATCGAGGAAGGCTATAGGCTATAAAAACTCATGCTGTAATGATCACGCTACAATTAAAAGGAGCAGGTGAAACCGCGGTGAAGTATGCTAGTGTATGCATACACAGTTTATTATTTAGATAATATATCTGTTATGTAACCTTCCAACATCGATAGCGGATGTTATTTTGCAAGCTATAACAACAACTCATCTATGTACAATCGATAAAGTTGGCGGTAGACTATCATTAGACGATATAAGCATGCACTAAGCGCGTTCGACCACGGGGAAAACGCCCGGTGGATGGCGAGTTTCAAACGGGATTTTGTTTAAAAAGTGTACAACTGTTAACATTATCGATAGTACAATGGGGATGATGACAGGGTATGAAAATTAAAAATCGAATTAGTCCGTAAGTTAGGTAATTAAAAAATATTAGACACGTATTTTTTTATTTTGTCGTATAATAAAACAATACTTAGATAAAACGAATCAAAGTTTAGGAGTGGGGGCTAAAACGTCATTCCTTAGTATAAAATGTACTGAGAAGTGACGTCACGCGACATTTCAAATCAATATATCTTCGAAACTATTCGTTTCTGTGAGAAAATAAAAAATACGTGTCTAATGTTTTTAAATAATCTATCAGACGGACATTAAAATAAAAATTAGTCGTCTACCCTATTAGCCAAGATATTAGTATACTCGGAATTTTAATTCGATTCCAGATTTGACAATTTCAATGTTGCAACGTTATGACAAGTACTAAATATTTCTGAACCGATAATTTAGTTTTGACGATTAATTAACGATCTGAGACTATTCTTTTATAATTGTGTGTGAAATAAATAAAAAAATGTAATCACAAAGGAACATGACAAATAAAACAGATAGATGTATTATGGTAATAAGTTATTTTATAAATTGTCGCCGTCATCGCTATCGCTATCCTGTCACTTTCTGTAATATTTATTATAAAACACACACACTGATTGTTTGTCGATTTTTGTGTGCATCACTACACTACTATATGTGGTATCATTATTTCACAAAATGACAGTAGCTATTGTCAAATCTGGAATCTAATTAAAATTCTGACTATAGTATAAATGCAGGTACAGTCGTCTCTGGACTAACTGCGAAACAGGACTGAGAAACAGTCTTCAGCACGAATGGGCCGGCTCGACCGGAGTGATACCACGGCCGAGCAGAAGACCGACGTGAAACAACACTTGCGTTGTGTTTCGTCGTGTGAGTGAGGTTACCGAATCCCCAACAACCCTCAAATTCCCAATTCCCAAAAGGCCGGTAACGCTTTGGTATTTCAGGTGTCAATGGGCGACGCCGATTGCTTACCATCAGGTGATCCGCCTGCTCGTTAACCGGCCTAATCCATAAGAAAATGAAGTTCCTGTCAAAAATCGATCGCAGTACATAGACTTTGGGTTGTTTCTCCGTCCAAAATATGTGGATAAAAAGTATATTTCGGCCGTTAAACTGCGACCCTCCTGCAAAGTATTTCTCTTGTGTAGAGGAGGCGCCATTTCTAACAGTTGCCACGGGCTGTTGATGTTGACGCATTACTAACATACATATACTATTGATTGCTTAATAACATCCGCCCACTTTAACAATGGTTTCGCAACGATATAGTATACGTACATACATAAACTCACACCTTTGTCCCATGATATACAAACACTACAACAGAGCGCCACCTGCTACGCTCCTTACATACTTCTTTAGCTTCCATCACATTCATACACCTGATGGTATACAGAAACTACAGAGCGCCACCTGCTACGCCCCTTACATACTTCTTTAGCTTCCATCACACTCATACATCTGATGGTATACAGAAACTACAGAGCGCCACCTACTACGCCCCTTACATACTTCTTTAGCTTCCATCACACTCATACATCTGATGGTATACAGAAACTACAGAGCGCCACCTACTACGCTCCTTACATACTTCTTTAGCTTCCATCACATTCATACATCTGATGGTATACAGAAACTACAGAGCGCCACCTACTACGCTCCTTACATGCTTCTTTAGCTTCCATCACATTCATACATCTGATGGTATACAGAAACTACAGAGCGCCACCTACTACGCTCCTTACATACTTCTTTAGCTTCCATCACATTCATACATCTGATGGTATACAGAAACTACAGAGCGCCACCTACTACGCTCCTTACACACTTCTTTAGCTTCCATCACATTCATACATCTGATGGTATACAGAAACTACAGAGCGCCACCTACTACGCTCCTTACATACTTCTTTAGCTTCCATCACATTCATACATCTTATGGTATACAGAAACTAAAGAGCGCCACCTACTACGCCCCTTACAAACTTCTTTAGCTTCCATCACATTCACACATCTGATGGTATACAGAAACTACAGAGCGCCCCCTGCATCGCCCCTTACATACTTCTTTAGCTTCCATCACATTCATACATCTGATGGTATACAGAAACTACAGAGCGCCACCTACTACGCCCCTTACATACTTCTTTAGCTTCCGTCACATTCATACATCTGATGGTATAGAGAAACTACAGAGCGCCACCTACTACGCCCCTTACATACTTCTTTAGCTTCCATCACATTCATACATCTGATGGTATACAGAAACTACAGAGCAGCGCCACCTACTACGCCCCTTACAAACTTCTTTAGCTTCCATCACATTCATACATCTTATGGTATACAGAAACTACAGAGCGCCACCTGCTTCGCCCCTTACAAACTTCTTTAGCTTCCATCACATTCATACATCTGATGGTATACAGAAACTACAGAGCGCCACCTACTACGCCCCTTACAAACTTCTTTAGCTTCCATCACATTCATACATCTTATGGTATACAGAAACTACAGAGCGCCACCTGCTTCGCCCCTTACAAACTTCTTTAGCTTCCATCACATTCATACATCTGATGGTATGCAGAAACTACAGAGCGCCAACTACTACGCTCCTTACATACTTCTTTAGCTTCCATCACATTCATACATCTGATGGTATACAGAAACTACAGAGCGCCACCTACTACGCCCCTTACAAACTTCTTTAGCTTCCATCACATTCATACATCTTATGGTATACAGAAACTACAGAGCGCCACCTGCTTCGCCCCTTACAAACTTCTTTAGCTTCCATCACATTCATACATCTGATGGTATGCAGAAACTACAGAGCGCCAACTACTACGCTCCTTACATACTTCTTTAGCTTCCATCACATTCATACATCTGATGGTATACAGAAACTACAGAGCGCCACCTACTACGCCCCTTACAAACTTCTTTAGCTTCCATCACATTCATACATCTGATGGTATACAGAAACTACAGAGCGCCACCTACTACGCCCCTTACAAACTTCTTTAGCTTCCATCACATTCATACATCTGATGGTATGCAGAAACTACAGAGCGCCAACTACTACGCTCCTTACATACTTCTTTAGCTTCCATCACATTCATACATCTGATGGTATACAGAAACTACAGAGCGCCACCTACTACGCTCCTTACATACTTCTTTAGCTTCCATCACATTCATACATCTGATGGTATACAGAAACTACAGAGCGCCACCTACTACGCCCCTTACAAACTTCTTTAGCTTCCATCACATTCATACATCTTATGGTATACAGAAACTACAGAGCGCCACCTGCTTCGCCCCTTACAAACTTCTTTAGCTTCCATCACATTCATACATCTGATGGTATGCAGAAACTACAGAGCGCCAACTACTACGCTCCTTACATACTTCTTTAGCTTCCATCACATTCATACATCTGATGGTATACAGAAACTACAGAGCGCCACCTACTACGCCCCTTACAAACTTCTTTAGCTTCCATCACATTCATACACCTGATGGTATACAGAAACTACAGAGCGCCACCTACTACGCCCCTTACAAACTTCTTTAGCTTCCATCACATTCATACATCTTATGGTATACAGAAACTACAGAGCGCCACCTGCTTCGCCCCTTACAAACTTCTTTAGCTTCCATCACATTCATACATCTGATGGTATGCAGAAACTACAGAGCGCCAACTACTACGCTCCTTACATACTTCTTTAGCTTCCATCACATTCATACATCTGATGGTATACAGAAACTACAGAGCGCCACCTACTACGCCCCTTACAAACTTCTTTAGCTTCCATCACATTCATACATCTGATGGTATACAGAAACTACAGAGCGCCACCTACTACGCCCCTTACAAACTTCTTTAGCTTCCATCACATTCATACATCTGATGGTATGCAGAAACTACAGAGCGCCAACTACTACGCTCCTTACATACTTCTTTAGCTTCCATCACATTCATACATCTGATGGTATACAGAAACTACAGAGCGCCACCTACTACGCTCCTTACATACTTCTTTAGCTTCCATCACATTCATACATCTGATGGTATACAGAAACTACAGAGCGCCACCTACTACGCCCCTTACAAACTTCTTTAGCTTCCATCACATTCATACATCTTATGGTATACAGAAACTACAGAGCGCCACCTGCTTCGCCCCTTACAAACTTCTTTAGCTTCCATCACATTCATACATCTGATGGTATGCAGAAACTACAGAGCGCCAACTACTACGCTCCTTACATACTTCTTTAGCTTCCATCACATTCATACATCTGATGGTATACAGAAACTACAGAGCGCCACCTACTACGCCCCTTACAAACTTCTTTAGCTTCCATCACATTCATACACCTGATGGTATACAGAAACTACAGAGCGCCACCTACTACGCCCCTTACATACTTCTTTAGCTTCCATCACATTCATACATCTGATGGTATACAGAAACTACAGAGCGCCACCTACTACGCTCCTTACATACTTCTTTAGCTTCCATCACATTCATACATCTGATGGTATACAGAAACTACAGAGCGCCACCTACTACGCTCCTTACATGCTTCTTTAGCTTCCATCACATTCATACATCTGATGGTATACAGAAACTACAGAGCGCCACCTACTACGCTCCTTACATACTTCTTTAGCTTCCATCACATTCATACATCTGATGGTGTACAGAAACTACAGAGCGCCACCTACTACGCTCCTTACATACTTCTTTAGCTTCCACCACATTCATACATCTGATGGTATACAGAAACTACAGAGCGCCACCTACTACGCTCCTTACATGCTTCTTTAGCTTCCATCACATTCATACATCTGATGGTATACAGAAACTACAGAGCGCCACCTACTACGCTCCTTACATACTTCTTTAGCTTCCATCACATTCATACATCTGATGGTGTACAGAAACTACAGAGCGCCACCTACTACGCTCCTTACATACTTCTTTAGCTTCCACCACATTCATACATCTGATGGTATACAGAAACTACAGAGCGCCACCTACTACGCTCCTTACATGCTTCTTTAGCTTCCATCACATTCATACATCTGATGGTATACAGAAACTACAGAGCGCCACCTACTACGCTCCTTACATACTTCTTTAGCTTCCATCACATTCATACATCTGATGGTATACAGAAACTACAGAGCGCCACCTACTACGCTCCTTACATACTTCTTTAGCTTCCATCACATTCATACATCTGATGGTGTACAGAAACTACAGAGCGCCACCTACTACGCTCCTTACATACTTCTTTAGCTTCCACCACATTCATACATCTGATGGTATACAGAAACTACAGAGCGCCACCTACTACGCTCCTTACATGCTTCTTTAGCTTCCATCACATTCATACATCTGATGGTATACAGAAACTACAGAGCGCCACCTACTACGCTCCTTACATACTTCTTTAGCTTCCATCACATTCATACATCTGATGGTGTACAGAAACTACAGAGCGCCACCTACTACGCTCCTTACATACTTCTTTAGCTTCCACCACATTCATACATCTGATGGTATACAGAAACTACAGAGCGCCACCTACTACGCTCCTTACATGCTTCTTTAGCTTCCATCACATTCATACATCTGATGGTATACAGAAACTACAGAGCGCCACCTACTACGCTCCTTACATACTTCTTTAGCTTCCATCACATTCATACATCTGATGGTGTACAGAAACTACAGAGCGCCACCTACTACGCTCCTTACATACTTCTTTAGCTTCCACCACATTCATACATCTGATGGTATACAGAAACTACAGAGCGCCACCTACTACGCTCCTTACATGCTTCTTTAGCTTCCATCACATTCATACATCTGATGGTATACAGAAACTACAGAGCGCCACCTACTACGCTCCTTACATACTTCTTTAGCTTCCATCACATTCATACATCTGATGGTATACAGAAACTACAGAGCGCCACCTACTACGCTCCTTACATACTTCTTTAGCTTCCATCACATTCATACATCTGATGGTGTACAGAAACTACAGAGCGCCACCTACTACGCTCCTTACATACTTCTTTAGCTTCCACCACATTCATACATCTGATGGTATACAGAAACTACAGAGCGCCACCTACTACGCTCCTTACATACTTCTTTAGCTTCCACCACATTCATACATCTGATGGTATACAGAAACTACAGAGCGCCACCTACTACGCTCCTTACATACTTCTTTAGCTTCCATCACATTCATACATCTGATGGTATACAGAAACTACAGAGCGCCACCTACTACGCTCCTTACATACTTCTTTAGCTTCCATCACATTCATACATCTGATGGTATACAGAAACTACAGAGCGCCACCTACTACGCTCCTTACATACTTCTTTAGCTTCCATCACACACTTCTTCACACGCCTACATACATCTTTACTTTGGTCGTCGTCTTCCTTTCTATCCACAGCTGGACTACGCGCCTCCTCAACGTAAGGTCATGTCATAATGTCCACGTTCAAGTTAGGGCTCGCGGTATAAAAAGGTTCTGGGGATTTACTCTTGAATCTAATTCCGATCGATCGACATTTGTATTGTGAAATTACGTACTCTTTAGTTGCGACCACAGAAATATTAAAAATTATTATATCTGTGGTTGCGACGCTAGCGCTCATTGCATCCGTATTGCGTGGATATTAAATGAACTGTATGGTATAATATGCCATTTTAAAACAGCTACGATAGGGGTTGTATAGTTTCGACATTGAATAATTATTGAGATTAATTGCATTAACTTCGACATTGGTTTCAAAGGTAAGCACCAAGGTGTATCAGAGCGCTGCTGCCCGGTCTCTGTCTAAAGTGTAGTCCCTTAGTCGGGTATACGACACGCAGAAGAATAGGGTTGCTGATAAATGTGTTCTACTCTGACGTCATCCCCGACTGGTATACGTATATATCTACGAATAATTCTCATTATTACCTGACGTCATAATATTACAAAGTTGTTTTTCCCCTACTACGCGTCACGAGATCGTAATTATCAAATCAATTTATTTGTAGGAAATATTGTAGTTTAAAATGTAGATACAATATTGCGAGATACTATCATTTTATTAGACGTATGTAATTTTTTTTTCTTTAAAAACAAACGTTGCCCCACTAGGATTTTCTCCTGTGTCGTGGGTGCGTTTACAAACATACAAGTTCACATACACAATGACACACAGACCCGAAACAACAATTGGATCACCCAAATAGTTGCTCCGAGCGGGAATAGTTGATTCCTTCCACGTTGCGCAGAAGCCGGTTGCCCAACCCCCGGTGCAACCGTGCAGTCAATATAACATTCCTGAGAGTCTTCGAGGCCCGAGTAAATAGGTTGGTAATGGGACGACATGCTCCATAGTAGACCGCATCATCGGTTACCATCAGGCGAGATAGTGGCCAAACGTCGGCCCACCAAATGTATAAAAAATTGGATTTACAAATAAAGTTTCAAACACGCTGATATTTGCTGAATTTTGTGCAGAAATAGAAGAGGACTAATAAACTTAAAAATCTCGACATCTGTTCGTGGTAATCTCAAAAACTCAAGTGTGGGAGAGCCATGCTTCGGCACGAATGGGCCGGCTCGACCGGAGTGATACCACTGCCGAGCAGAAAACCGACGTGAAGCAACGCTTGCGTTGCTTCACGTCGTGTGAGTGAGGTTACCGGAGGCCCAATTACCCTCCCTTTCCTCAATCTCCCCAATCCCTGAATCCCTAACGATCCTCAAACTCCTAATCCCCAAAAAGCCGGTAACGCACTTGTAACGCCTCTGGTGTTCCAAGTGTCCATTGGCGACGCCGATTGCTTACCATCAGGTGATCCGTCTGCTCGTTTACCGGCTAATGCCACAAAAAAAAACTATTGAATGAATTATGAAGCGATTTTCACTAGAGATGGAATGATTCTCGAATGGTTTTAGTATATAATTATGATAAGTAGGTAGTTCGGTATCAATCGCTTCTAACCTCGCGATGTGTAGCCATTGAGGGAGGACTGTGGGAGGCAGGGGACGGTACGGGGCTGTACGCATGACAATCAACAAAGCTGCGAGAAGGAGCTAGTATCATATATAATAATATGAACAAACTTACATGAGGAAGACATGTTGATATATTATTATTGCTGCTATTACGTATATATGCAAAATGTATCACTAAACTGCACTGCCTGTCCAGTCCATACTGTTTATAATGTTATCTGAAACAATAAACACATGAATCATTAACTTTTCTGACGTTGGCTTTTCTGGCGTTCGACTGCCTCGTTGGCCGAGTGGTCTCAGGTTCGATTCCCGGGTAGGGCAAAGTCATATTTATTTTTAATTTTTTTTGAGAGGGAAAATCATCCAGTTACTTCTTACTCTGCCTTAGGTTGAAAGGGCAAAGTAATACTGGGTTTTAAAAAAATCTCAGTAGTAGTACGGAGTCTGGAAATGTGCCCGGTATATGACAATACACTCACCCCCTATTACATGGGACTCATAACATAAATAGTGAAAAGTGGGTGTTACATTGTACAGTGGCATTAAGTGCCGTAATGTGGACCTCTGCCTACCCCTTCGGGGAAGATAGGCGTGATTTTATGTTGTGTTATATTAAGCCGGTAAACTAGCAGACATCGGTAAAACTAGAGGCGTTACTACTTTACCCAAATGAGGCCGATTTTGGTCATTTGATTGGCAAACATCTATTAAACATTACATCACACTATTTTAGAATGCCAAAATAAAACACAAAAATACTTTATTCAACTATCGAACCTAGATACTCTCGGTAAGTCAGTCACGCTTGTAACCACTAAATCATTGTACAGTTTCATTACAAAACTAAAGCATTGTTTAGTAAACATTAATTTTCTACCTATATACAGAAATATGAACTTTAATGTAATCAAAATAAAAACTGCAATCCCTTAATCAATTTCCGTACAATAGTAACTACATTTAGAAATATGAACTTTAACCTAATCAGAATAAAGCCTACATTCCCTTGAAACGATAACTGTAAACTTTCTATTATAATATGGCATTGAATAACCAACCTTAAGAGGAAGGTTATTAGGTAAGTTGTTGTTTGTTATAAAGTAACTATTTATATATTCTTTTGTTACTATGTAATCTAGACATAATGGTTGATTACTTTTTCTAAGTATTGTGTAGATTTTAGATTATCGTAATTCAGTACTTTCCTTAAACTGTCAAACACCGCGAGGACACCGGTGACCGCAACCTATTGTTCTTTAATTGTGTATATAATGACGGTAGGTACTCAAAGAGTTAATCCTTACTATTATAAATGGGAAAGTGAGTTTGTTTGTTTGTTCCGGTTTCACGCCGTAACTACTAAACCGATTGCTTTGATTTTTTGCAGACGTAAAGTTAGAAGTCCGGATTAAATAATAGGGTACTTTTTATCCCGGAAAATATCGATATTCCCGAGGGAAAACAAAAGTATTGGTATAGATGGCGCTGTGTGTATTGGTATATGTCACATAGGCTACTTTTATCCTTTTGTGACGCGAGCGAAGCTGCGGGTAAAAGCTAGTCAAAAATAAATTATTTCGACTGTTCAATACAATAAAATAATCACACTCTCATTAATTGATTTTATGACCAACTTAACTTTAGTAAATTTTTAAGAAATAAGTAACGGTGTTTGACGCTAAAAACCCGTGACGTCACAATACACAATCTCGTACAAAATTCATAGAATACTGTCGTTTTTGACAGTTCTAAAAAGTATTGAATTTTGTACTGTAAAACATTATTAGATTATTTAAGTGTGGGAGAGCCATGCTTCAGCCACAGTCTATATTTTTATACTGTGCTTCGATCGACACGGCTCGACCGGAGTGATAGCACCAACGTAGCAGAAAACCACAGTGAAACAACCGCAGCGTTGCGTTTTGTCGTCTGGGTGAGGTTACCGGAGGCCCAATTACCCCCTACCCTAATAACGCCAATCCCTGAATAAAAAAAAAATTAGGCGGTTTGAAGATAGCCGGGTCATATAAGTAATAATTTTTCTGTGTGTGTATTTCACTGAACTTCTCTCGAACGACTGGACCGATTTTGATGAAATTTTTGTGTGTGTTCAAGGGGATCTGGGAATGGTTTAGATTCACAAATCAGCCCGGCAGATGGCGGTGCAGTCGATGTCTAGGTTATTTTATCCTAAACGGCTGAACTATATATATATTCACGTGGATATACAGGACAACGTCTGTCGGGTCCGCTAGTATTTATAAGATTTAAGAGTTTATTTATTTATTTATTTAATATGATTCAGGCACAAAATGTACAAATTGGTGGAGTTAATTCCGCAAGTAAATGGTAACTGCAACAGTTCTGCCTATCCTTATGCAAGTGCGAAAGACACTCCGGGCGTCGGGGATCGCGGGACCATAGTATAAAGAACAAAGTAGGCTATCTTCATACAAATGCTCCGCGCGCGGCTTATATGTGTGCGCCATAGTATCTATGCGTCGACGCACGCACACTTTAACAAAATCTCGACCCGTTTCTCAGTGCGCCAGGCAGGGCTAACACTGCACGAGGTTCGCGCGCGCATCATTTCGGCACTGTTAAATGAAATAAAATGTCTGATAACCGAGAGAACGTATTGCTGTGTGTGTGTCTAATAAATAATTAATCGATTCCAGAACTGTCTCTGTTCAGATTACCTATTGAACAGGAAAGGTAAGCTAGTCACTTTTTCTAGCATAATATAATTTGTAGGTACTTGATGATGAGATACCTACTTACTTATTCTTACTCTTATCATTCTTCATAGTTCCTACTCAACCAGAAATTTAATTACCTACTATACTTAAATATTATAAGAAAATGTGGTATTGTATTGTTTATTTCACAGTTTATCTGATTTGTTAAGAGCGTGGCCGTGTCGCATTTTTCCATATAAATGTATTCCAAAATTTACTTTCTGAGTACTATGTATAGAGCTAAAGTTTATTTTAAGAAGTTAATAATCTTTTTATAAGCTTTTTATTTTTATTAAATTTATAAATTGATAAAATATTCAATCATAATATACTTTGATTTCATAAATTTAGATCAAGTGCTGCTTGTTCGAAAATATTAACTAAAAGTAAAAGTGACAACCCTGGGGATCAACGCAAGAGTAGGCTAATAACTCGGCGGGCGGCCTTAGATAACCTACTGTGTTCTTTATACTATGGCGGGACGATCTCCGGCCACCGTAAGCGCGGGCCTGCGGACGGCGAACATGAGTGGCTCGCCGCGCGCCGCCCGACCAGAACCAGACCCGAGCGTACGGCGCCGAGCGTTCCGCGACGAGCTTTCAAACTACCACCCAATAGGGCTGATGCCGATTCGGAGTCGCGGAGAACTTAACGGGTTACCGGGGCTCCGGCTCGACGTGCAGGAGAAGGAACGGGGTGGTTTTAAGTCAGTAAGAGTCTGACACTCCTTCCCGCCTCTCACCCAGGCGGGAGCAGATATTCGATGATTTTCTCGCCTTAAAAAAATCCATATGGAAATAAAAATAAAACTGTTGTATTAACAACAGTTTAAATTAAGTAGTTCAAATTATTTGGTTATCAATAAGAACACAGTTGATGATGTCTAACTAAAGTATATTATATCAATATTTACATTATACATATTTTTGCAACACTTGTTCAAACTACAAAGGTTATGAGTTATGACAGGACCGTTCATTTATAATCTATATATATAAAATTCAAAGGTGATTGACTGACTGACTGACTGACATAGTGATCTATCAACGCACAGCCCAAACCGCTGGACAGATTGGACTAAAATTTGGCATACAGATAGATGTTATGACGTAGGCATCCGCTAAGAAAGGATTTTGATAATTTCCACCCCCAAGGGGGTAAAAAAGGGGATGAAAGTTTGTATGAAACTTTGTCAGTTTTTAACTGATCGGATTGAAATTTGGCATACAGATAGAAGTTATGACGTAAGCATCCGCTTTGAAAGGATTTTGATAATTTCCACCCCCAATGGGGGTAAAATAGGGGATGAAAGTTTGTATGGGACTTTGGCAGTTTTAGACCGATTGGGTTGAAATTTGGCATGCAGATAGATGTTATGACGTAAGCATCCGCTGTGAAAGGATTTTGATAATTTCCACCCCCAAGTGGGTAAAATAGGGGATGAAAGTTTATATAAGCCTTTGTCAGTTTTAAACCGATCAGGTTGAAATTTGGCATGCAGATAGATGTTATGACGTAAGCATCCGCTTTGAAACGATTTTGATAATTTCCACCCCCAAGGGAGTAAAATAGGGGATGAAAGTTTGTATGAGACTTTGTCAGTTTTAAATCGATCGGATTGAAATTTGACATGCAGATAGATGTTATCACATAGGCATCCGCTAAGAAAGGATTTTGATAATTTCCACCCCTAAGGGGGTAAAATAGGGGATGAACGTTTGTATGAAGCTTTGTCAGTTTTACACCGATCGGGTTGAAATTCGGCGTGCAGATGGATATTATGAGTAAACGTCCCTTTAGAAAGGTTTTTGAACATTCTCACCCCAAAGTGGGTAAAATAGGGGGTGAAAGTTTGTATGATACTTTGCCAGTTTTAAATTGATCGGGCTGAGACTTTACTATGACATAGGTATCTCTTTAGAAAGGATTTTGATAAATTCCACCCCTAAGGGGATAAAATAGGGAATGAGAGTTTGTATAAATCTTCTTAGCCGTTGAATTTAGAATCATTGAATCTTTTTGAATTACATTCGGTAAAACGATGATTTAGGACCTGGGTAACGTATGATAGTTTTTTCACAGATGTCTCACGAGAACGGGAACTATGCGTCAATGCCCCAGGACTCTCTAACTCTTAACCACTGAACTTATTCTAGAGAGATTCGGTACAACAATAGTCGATAGAATAGTTTTTATTACTCAAACCTTACGTGATCGGGCACTGTACTGGTAAGATCCCTGCGGGATTATTTATTTATTGAAACTACGATAAATCATTTCAAAATAGGTAAATCTTACTTGGGCACTGAATTGATTCTGTCAGAAGTCATTAATCTACGCGGACGAAGTCGCGGGCAACAGCTAGTTACTGTTATAGGTAACAAGGTAGTTAGGTAAGGTATGCCATAGAATCTATGGCATAGATAGTTATAACATAACATCACGCTTTTTATCCCCGAAGAGGTAGGCAGAGGTGCACATTACGCCACTCAATGCCACTGTACAATGTAACACCCACTTTTCACTATATATGTAATGAGTCCCATGTAATAGGGGGTGAGCCTATTGCCATAGACCGGGCACAATTCAAGACTCCATGCTACTACTGAGAATTTTTCAAAACCCAGTAATACTATGCCCGACCCGACTACTCGGCAAACGAGGCAGTCAATTATAAATTGATTTAAGAATTGACGTTAAAAACATAAAAGGCAGGTAGTTATAAATTGTTTTAATATGTTGTAACTCTAAAGGCTAGTCTTTATAAACTTATCTGTGGAATGTGTTATGGCAATACGCTCACCCCCTATTACATGGGACTCATAACATAAATAGTGCAAAGTGGGTGTTACATTGTAAATATGCATCTCTGTCTACTTCTATTGGAATTAACCCTTTGAGTACCGTCATTATAGACACAATTAAAGAACAATAGGTTGCGGTCACCGGTGTCCTCGCGTGATTGACAGTTTAAAAGGTTTAATTTTATGTTTATTTACTCTACTAGCTTCTCCCAGTGGCTTTGCTCATGTTCCCGTGGGGTAAAAATGCCTATGTGTTATTCCAGACCATAATCAACCCTTGTTCCAAATTTTATCCTGATCGTTCAGCCGTTTTGAAGTTATTGAGTTACAAACATACAGACGCACGAACACACAAACTCATCACCTAAATTTGTTCATACAAAAGTAGTCTCTAAATATCGGAAATAAGGTCTATAATGTAGTTAATGGAGAGTGGTCAAGGGTGACCGCCCGCTTGGGGATAAATGGGTTAAGTAAGATTTTAAATAAAGAAATACTAAACTAAAGAAAAGGGTAGATGACAAATTTTTATTTCAATGTCCGTCTGGTAAATTATTTTAAAACATTACACACGTATAATATTTTATTGTCTTACGGAAACATATACTTTCGACGATTTATTGATTTATCGAAATATCGCGAGACGTCACTTCCACGTATAGAAATAATGTTTTAGATCGTACCCCAAATTTTGATTTATTTTATCTAAGTATTATTTTCTTATACAAAAAAAAAATTCGTGTCAAATATTCTTTCATTATACTGAACTGACAGACTAAATAGATTTTTAATTTTCATGCCCTGTCATCACACTTCCCACTTACAATAGGGATTGTAAGTGGGAAGTGTTAAGTCTATTAGCCATTACCTAATTCTAACTCGTAAGTGTACATCTTTATATACATATATAATTCTTCTGTGAGTGTGTATGTCACTGAACTTCTCTCAAACGGCTTGACCGATTTAAATAAATTTTTTGTACGTGTTTGAGTGCCCTGGATGGTTTAAATTCACAAATCTGCCCGGCAGATGGCGCTACAGTCGGTGTCAAGGTTAGTTATCCTAAACGGCTAAACTAATTTGAATGAAATTTTGTTTATATATATATTCAAGTGGATATGCAGGACAACATCTGTTGGGTCCGCTAGTAAATATCTAAATGCAAGCTAGCTAATATTGGAAATAGAAAACCTGTCATGATTAAAAAAGGTTAAATGGTCTCACTTTCACTCCCGAACTACTAAACTGAATTTGACAGAATTTTGCACACAAATAGATGTTTTTAGGCTTACTTACGTAATTTATTATTTGTCCTCCTTTGAGTTTAAATAATTATGTTTAATAATTGAGTGTTTCTCTGTAAACTGGTCAACTCATAGCCCCAGGCTAATTCTGTTTAAAAAAAATAAATATTGTAAATATTTCGTAAGTAATTCCAAAAATTAATACCCTAATCTACCGCTACGCAACAATAAACTTTATTATATTAAAAACGTTTTTAAAGTTCTTCTAAACCAGTCCTGGCATGTCACACAACAGTCCTCTGGCTGGGCTGTGTAGTAACTTCAAACTAAATTATTTGAGACAGTATCTATTGGAATTGATGTACATACCTAATTATTATATTATTAAATCAATATTTTTTGTTTGTTCATGAGACCCATTTATTTTGCATAAATATTATATTAAAATTTAAAAAAAACGATGGCACATTGTCTTCGCATTTTGGGAACAGTCTTCTGTCTATATTTTAACCCCTCGAGCGTCCTTATGAGCACCCGATGGATCATAAGAAAAAATGCTCAATGCTGCTTTCTCTTTTATAAAATCTATTATTAATGTTTTATTTTATTTTGACTGTATTTGTTTTATTTCTATTGTAATGATCCTTGTTTTCGTGTGCCAATGGCCAAATAAATGCATTTTCTTGCATGCATAAGGATAAGGAAATGCATAAGGAATGCGGATGCTCGACAGGTTAATTGTATTTTTATTTATGTATTTTAATCATTCTTCAAATATTTAAATTGGTACAATAAATGCATATTTCTTATGTGCCGTAAAATAGCATAGTTCAATTACATTTTATACTACTCTTCAATGAAACAGTGTCCTGGCGAAAGTTAGACTTAGTTGCCCAATTTACAAAGAAACGCTTACAAATTACATCAAATAATGACATGAGTAAGTAAGCCTAAAAACTTAATACCTAATTAATTTAGTGTCTCACGAATGATATAATATAAACACAAAATTATGATATATATTTTACTATATAATTGACCTGTTTTTATAATAACTATCGTGAGACATACTAAATTAACTAAAATCGCGGGTTACTCACGTGAATATACTGAGCAAAGCTCTACTAGTTTCGAACCACAGAGGGGTTCTTCCTCATGAGCAGTGTGAGCGGTCGCGGCGACGTCGCGCAGCTCATAGTTAATATAATTAGCCGCTTTATTTGAATATCAAACATTTCAAAGAAGATAATCACAAGGTATGTAACACATGTAGGAATAAAATTACATAATTGTGCGGCCTTATTATATAAATATCAGTCACAGGTAATGTATAAACAATAATAAAATAACTAGACTTCTATAATAATAGATTTTTCTTTAGTTATTACATTCCTGAACCAAACAATAGATCTCTTAAGTTTCAGACATACATTTTAACTGAAAAAAGGACTTAGTATGGACATATACAATGTAACACCCACTTTTCACTATTTAACTTACAAGTTCCATGTAATAGGGAATGAATCTATTACCATATACCGGGCACGATTCCAGACTCCGTGCTATTTTTATAAAACAGTAAAAATTACAATAACAGCTTGTCTGACTCAGAATCGAACTGAAAACATTTCGCCCGACAAACACGATAGCAGTATAAACTCGACAAAGTAGGCAGTCTTTTGTTTTTAACAAGCAATAAGATCTATATAGGTTTCAAGTACAGCATAAATTAAGTGTCTTGTTTATGTGTAAATGTTCAGATTCTACTACAAAGACAAGGTCCATACTCATTAACATATTTAGGTCAGTAACACCATACAAAGATATCGAAAAGGACGATTACTTATCATTTACAAATATTAATCCACAAATTGAGTAATTATTACTAATTATTCCCTCTATCTATAGATAAAACGGATTATAAACTATTTTGAAAGGCATTTGAATATTAATAAGACAGCATAGTCGTCAAACAATGTGAAAGTAACCCACGACTGTCGATTAATTCACAGAAACCAAATGTTATGAATTCTTTAACAATGTTTGTTACGAATATCACTATTCACAAGTACTTTACAATACTTACAAGCACCACAGAATCCTCGACAATGCTGTCGACCTTTAATTAGGCCGCCTAAACATACACTATTGTAGAATAATGATAAAATTATTTAATAATATTTTTATCACCAACAAACACGACACGATTTAACACGTTTTCACATAAATTATACGGAAAAAACTTCAGGAAACACTGAACGGAAGTTGTTAACTCACTTTAGATTTAGAGAAAATTATTTTTTATTGTATTTTTTGATGATATTTTAACAAAAAAATGTCTTTGTTGCTCTCATTGGCAATGTAGGAAAATTCACTTTTCATTTCGTTCCGTACGTCAAGTGTCAAGTTGACGTTTAGTCCGTTTACGTTCTGAATATCAATCCGAATAAACTGTGATGGGAGAGTATTAAGGCGGTCTTAGTTTTAAAACTTTCATTTTTTAAATCAGAATAATTTATAAACCAAATCGATAATAAAATTATATTACGCAATATCATTACAAAACATAAAAATATGATAATTTTGATCTAATTCATTGGATTAAGTATTTAAACGTAACTTTAGAGAAGAGCTGAGTCATTGATATCAATCGTTATCAATCGATGTTAATTTTATTATCAAATAGCAATCAATTTTAAAAAGAATAACATAATTATTGTATGCCGTTAGTGCTAGTTTGCGGATGGAAATAAAGAGCCATTTGCTACGGTCTTATGAAAATAATACGTTATAAGATACAACATAACATCACGCCTTTTATCCCCAAAGGGCAGAGGTGTACATTACTGCACTTAATGCCACTGTACACACGGCTACACATCGAGCTTTACATAACCAGTATAAACTGAACGTTAATATGTGCGGAAAGATGATGCGACGCGACACCAGGATAAACTGGACCTCTAGCCAAACGCCACTTTAGCGCTTGTCTAGAGAGAGAGTAGAAATCAAAATGTATGGGGATGACACTGACAAGTGTCAAAATTAACGTCAATTCCATATAATTTGGTTTTCTATTCAACATGTAGACAAGCGCTAAATGGCATACAGCTGCTGGTTTTGTATAGATTGTGTGGCCGTGTGTACATACAATGCAACACCCACTTTTCACCATTTATGTTATGAATCCCATGTAATAGGGGTGAGCCTATTGCCATGCGTTATAAGATATGTACATACATATATATGCGAAAAACAATTACCCTTTACACATGCGTGTAAAAATTTAAGATAAATCCCTTTACACGTATTTAAACATCTAAGAAATTCTGCCCCACCAGATAAATTAAAATTCGTCTATTTGGCTCTGTGTCAGTCCATTATCCAATATTGCATACCAGTTTGGGGAGGGGCAGCCAAAACGCTTTTTCTTATGCTTGAGAGAGCACAAAGAGCTGTACTGAAAGTGATGACCAAAAAACCATATAGATATCCCACTGCAAAATTGTACTCTGAATGTAAGGTATTAACAGTCAGACAGCTCTTTGTGCTCAAATCTACTTTGAGAAGGCATCGAAATGTCCCACTACCGAATCCAAACAGACGCAGTAAGATGCCAGTATGCCCGCAAATCCCTACCAATACTACATTTGCCAGAGGACAGTTCAATAGTCTCAGTTGCAAGCTCTACAACATAATTAATAAAAACCTGAACATCGTACGACTCAGCCGAAAAGAAGTCACAAGAAAAATCAGTGATTGGCTTCAGCAAATGGATTACAACGAAACTGAAGGTTTACTTGCGTATATATCATAACCGACACACACATACATACACACACAAACACACACACACATACACACACACACACACACACACACGCGCACACACCCTCACACACACACACAAAATTCCGGTATATTAACCTAAGTAGTCCTTTTAACTTTCCCTTTATATTTTATTATTTTTGATTTTGGATTACAGCTCCTTCCATTTCATTCATTCACTTTCATGACATTCACTTCATTATAGAGTAACATAATATAATGCGACTTCGTGACATACTCTAGGCCTGAATCACTGTTTTCCAAAATACAAGCTTATAGCTTAGTTTGGAAAGCAGTGTCAGTATCGATCGTAATTCACACTCGTTCATGTAATTGCCGCATTTCTGTGAATGTATTATTGTGAAATTTTTGTACAATAAACAATTTTTATTTTTTTTTTATTTACTTTGCATTGAATATAATATTAATTTTAATATTCATTACAATCGATAAAAATTTCAAATTTCCATTCTTTCACACCTCTATCTAGCTGTCATTGAAGTCAAGAGGGCGTTGACGTTTTATGTCATTTTGTCGACGTAAACAAGCGCGGTAGTGATCCTGTATTTATTGTTTATTTTTATATAAACTCAATTAAAAACCATGTCGGCACACAACGTTAACGTCTGCGACATCACAGACGATGTGAAAGAAGTGTTAAAGAAGTTCAGATTTCAGAAACACACGTCGAATTCGGCACTCATATTAAAGGTAAGTTTTGAGCCGATTTGATAATTATTTCACTTAAATAACCCTATAGAATTTAGCTAAAATGCTTGTATATCTACTCTAGTACATTATAGACACATAATTCTTACTATTACAGTGTATATTTAATTTATTTTCCATGATTCCGGTCAATAGTCAAGCTCCATTAGTCCCATGAACCTGACTCATTCAAGCATATCTGTAATCTGACGTCACGTACGTGATACTCAACTACTTACACAGGATTCTCATTATTTTATTAATTTCCATGATTCATTGTCCACTGGCATTGTGGTAGTTCATAACAAAGGATAACAGAGGTACAGAACATTAAGAATATTATTACATAGAAAATTTTTGCTTAAGAAAGAAGTTTGGGTGGTTTGAAGTTGCGGTTTTCTAATAAATATACATAGTATGTATGTCTATGTACGTATTCCATACATATCCCACGCCTGTCTCCATTGGGGATAGGCAGAAGCTATGGAATTCCAGTTGCTATGATTCCTACACACCTCTTTACTTCATCAACAGTCATCAGTCTTTTCATGCATGCTCGTCGGTTAAGGGTACTTTAATATATCGCCAATCTGGTTGATAAATGTCTGCTCTTTACCATCAACCTCACCATTCTAATAAACAATCTTTTAATTTACAGGTTCAAGTCCTGTTTATGTCACTCACATATGTTTAAAAGTTATAAACGCTTATATTTCAAATCTACTGTAAATAAATTGCTTAAAATAAGGTATCCACTAAGATTATCTAGACACCACTGACAAACGGTGAAGGAAAACATTGTAACAAAACGTGGGCTTATAATTTCTAATTATAAGTTTGCATTGAGAAAGCGTGGCGATTAATACTCAAACCTTCTCTGAGCGAAAAGAGGCCTTTAGTCTGTGGTGGCCACTTATAAGCTGTTGATGACGATGCATTTTTTTAACTGAACAACCTATGTTTACGACGATAAGGTCTATATCAGCTTGTTTTGTGAAATAAAACTTTATAATACGTGTTTACTCAAAGGATATTTATTGCACACTGCTTTTTTTACAATTAATTCTAGATGAGTGGACTGTATTTTTATTTATTTATTTATTTATTTAATATGCTTTATGCACAAAATGGACACACATAGGTGGACTTAATGACGTTAATGTATGAACAAGGTTAACTGAAATCGAAGTCTTTTATAAGTGTTCTTTTTTGTTATTTTTTGTACTCAATAATTGGGGTGTCATTTTCTTTAAAGAAAAAGCCCTGTAAACTACTACTGAGATTTTTTTTGAAAAAGCCTAGTAATTATTTACCCTAGCCGGGAATCGAACCCGAGAACCCATGTCCGGCAGTCGCACTTGCGTCCACTCGGCCAACGAGGCAGTCTTATTTGTTTCAGTCAGTAAATATTTGTTACTGATATTTAATTAGCTGTCTGATATGATTAGAAGGTCATATAACTTTGTGGTCAGCAGAACAACTATCTCATTACAATGACCACAATGGAACATTGCAGCTAGCTATCATAATATTATTGACACATAACAACATACATAAAATAAAAATGAAAGCCAGTTATTTCCCTATAGCATACATACTGATAAAATGTAATAGGTACTTCAACTCTTCATTCAGTACATTCGGATTCCATACAAAAAGCTTTGAAATACATCTCTTGTATGATTGAGCCTGACCTAAGCATCAAGGAGTATGTTTTTGCCTTCACTTTTTTATAGAATAAACCAATAAACAAGCAGACGGATCACTGATGGTAAGCAATCAGCGTCGTTCATGGACACCTGGAACACTTCTTCTCGATCGCTTGCTTTATTTCTGAAGGTCGTGCCCCTGAAAGGCATTCAATGCTCTCTGTGTTATTTCCCTTCATCCTGTTTTCGGCTTCTCTCAGGAGGGCCTTTTGGGGGTTAGGAATTTGCGGATTACTTATTCTTACTTTATAACCACTAGACTAAGAACACCTGTGTCGTGGTGGCCCGGAGGTTTAAGACGCTCACTTCTCATGCATGAGGGTGCGGGTTCGCAACCTACCAACGGCAAGTACCAATGTGACTTTTTCCGAGTTATATGTACTTTCTGAGATTATTTAGACACCACTGACAAACGGTGAAGGAAAAACATCGTGAGGAAACCTGGGCATATAATTTCTAATTATAAGTTTGAAATCGCCAACCTGCATTGAGCAAGCGTGGTGATTAATGCTCTAACCTTCTCCGTGTGAGAAGAGGCTTTGCTCAGCAGTGGGCATTTATAGGCTGTTGATGAAGAACACCTGAAACACAAGTCATTTTTGCCAACACATTCAACACCTTCGCTCACGAACAAATTAGCATGACACGAGCAGTCCTGTGAGGCCAAGTTATCATTCTGGTCGAGCCGATGTAGCACTGTTGACGAATAGCTAGCCCACTAAATAACATAACATCACGCCTTTTTATCCCCGAAGAGGTAGGCAGAGGTGCACATTACGACACTGTTCAATGTAACACCTACTTTTTACTGTTTATGTTATAAGTCCCATGTAATAGGGAGTGAACTTATTGCCAGGCAGGCACAATTAAAGATTTTTTTTTTCACACCCTTTAATGCTTTGCCCGACCAGGGTATCGAACACGAGACGCCTTGCCCGGCAATGCCAACGAGGCAGTCCTCTAAATAATTACATTATAAATATTTATTAATTCTCTATATCACTAGGTGAACAGAGAGAAGCAGACCCTGGAGGTGGACGAGGAGTTGGAGAATGTGGAGCTGGAGGAGCTGCAGGACATCCTGCCCTCACACCAGCCACGGTTCATTGTGTACAGGTTAGTGGAAAGATTTATTCAGATTCTTGTATGATGGTAAGCAACCGCCCATGGACACTCGAAATACTAGAGGTTCGATACGAATACGAGAGATCGCGCAACGATCTCCGACCACCGTAAGAGCGGACCCGTGGACGACGAGCTTCCTCGCCGCCCGACCAGAACCAGACCCGTGCGTACGGCGCCGAGGGTTCCGCACGCGCCTCAAAGAGATGGGAGGCCCTATAGGGCTGATGCCCGATACGGAGTCGCGGAAGGCCTAACGGGTTGCCGGGGCTCCGGCTCGAAGTGCAGGAGTAGGAACGGGGTGGTTTTGAGTCAGTCTGACACTCCCGGTCACAGTAACACTGTCACGTCACACCTCTGCCTAAGAAGTAACACACATATTATAATGTTTCAGCTACAAGATGGAGCACGATGACGGCCGTGTCTCCTTCCCGATGTGCTTCATATTCTACACGCCCAGAGATGCGCATATGGAGCTGCAGGTTTGTTGAACTCTAAGTTATATATACAGGGTGATAATATGTACAAATAATTTCCTACAAAATTATCCTTTTTTTTTGAGGGGGGGAAATCATCGAATGACTGCTCCCGCCTGGGTGAGGCGAGAGGGAGTGTCAGTCTCTTATTGACTAAAAACCACCCCGTTCTTTCTCCTGCACGTCGAGCCGAAGCCCCGGTTACCCGTTAGGTTCTCCGCGACATGGCATAGGTATATAGGCATAGGCTCACCCCCTATTATTACATGGGACTCATAACATAAATAGTGAAAAGTGGGTGTTACATTGTACAGTGACATTAAGTGTCGTAATGTGCACCTCTGCATCTCCGGAGATAAAAGGCGTGATGTCATATGTTATGTTGACTTTATCAATTTAGTTTAACAAGTCAACTGTCTCTGTACTGAATCAATCTTTGTTTTCTTACCTACGTACTAAATAACTTATTTAATCTTATACCACTTCTTTAGCCCCTACAAAATTATCGAAAACATATTTAAAACTTCACAGGTAATGTATGCCGGCACCCAAAGGGCGCTAGCGGCGGCAGTGGGCGCCCCCCGTCTGCTAGAAGTAAGAGAAATAGACGAACTCACTGCTGACTGGCTGAACGAAAAACTGAAGAAATAGACTGACAATTAGTAAGTCAGTATTGTAGATGGTGACGTTTTATACATTTGTATTAATATTATTATATTAATGTGTATAGGTACTGTGAAACGAGGTGAATAGTGGCAGAAAAAAGTATAAAGTGAGGTTACCGGTGGCCCTATTACACCCCCCCCCTTCCCCGATCCCTGAATCCAAAAATCCTCAAATTCTTAATCCCCAAAAGGCTGGTAACGCACTTGTAATGCCTCTGGTGTTTCGAGTGTCCATGGGCGACGCCGTTTGCTTACCATCAGTTGATCCGTCTGCTCGTTTACCGGCTTATCCCATAAAAAAGGCAGAAGAAAAGTGAATATATAGTATATACTAACTTCTGCCAGCGGCTTCGCCCGCATTTCCGTGGGTTAAAAACTAGCCTATGTGTTACTACAGACCATAACCTACCCCTGTTCCTAATGTCATCCTGATCCCTTCAGCTGTTTTGGTGTGATTGAGTAACAAACATACAAACATACACACATAGTTTTCTAGGAAGATTCACCTCTCAATTCCTATACACCTCGCTTCACCTATAATGATAACATACATATTTAAGTATTAACATATATTAGTGAAAGACATAATATATATATAGGATAAGTCAAGTATATAAGATCATATTTTATAAGCAAAAGATACTTTCCGCGCCCGGTTTTGTTCGCTCACCTTCTGACCACCAAAATTGGGTAGTTTCCAGGGTATCAAAATTAAAAATCTAATTTGTCCGTCAGTTGGGTAATGAAAAAATATTAGACACGTATTTTTCTATTTTCTCGTATTAAGTTGCAATACTTAGATAAAATGGCGCTAAATTTAAGAGTGGGAGGTCGTTACGTCGTAACGTGCCACAAAATGTGGCACGCTGTGACGTCACACGATATTTCAAATTAATATATCGTCGAAAGTATTTAATTTTGTGAGAAAAGAAAAAATACTTGTCTAAAGTTTTAAATTAATGTACCAGACGGACATTAAAATAAAATATAGGAAACTACCCTATTGTATTTATGTGTATAAAAGTGCCCAACACGATACAGTAAGGACTACATACAGAGCCGTATCATCCCTAAAACAAACTAGACAAATGTCTAGGGCGCCAGGATAAAGAGGGGCGCCAGGAGACAACATTAACAGCCTATAAGTACTCACTGCTGAGCAAAGCCTCTTCTTACACGGAGAAGGTTTGAGCATTAACCACCACGCTTGTTCAATGCGGGTTGGTGATTTCAAACTTATAATTAGAAATTATAAGCCCAGGTTTCCTCACGATGTTTTCCTTCACCATTTGTCAGTGGTGTCTAGATAATCTTAGAAAGTACATATAACTCGGAAAAAGTCACATTGGTACTTGCTGTTGGTAGGTTTCGAACCCGGTCTTAACCTCTTTGCCACCACCACCAAAAAACTGTCAAATGTCAATTTTATTCTACAGTTAATAATTAACTGGTGATTGGAATATCTTCGATAAAGTCTTTTGTTTATAAAATAATTAATGTTACTATATTTAATATTAAATATAAAACTCGAAATTACATGAATATGAGTCCTATATCTCTGACTCGTGATCAGCCAATGTTTATATACTGACTTCGGTGCCAGAGTCGGGAACAGTATTATTGGTGTTTATATTTATATAATTATTGTTAGAAGATACACAGCCGTACTCAAAGTCATTGAATGATTACTCAAACCATTCCTTAGTAACGATTATGTTCCGACAACAATAGGGTAGATGCCTAATTTTCATTTCAATGTCCGTCTGGTAGATTATTTTAAATCATTAGACACGTATTTTTTATTTTCTTACAGAAACGAATACTTTCGACGATATATTGATTTGAAATATCTCGTGACGTCATTTCTATGTACATTTTATACGTAGAAATGACGTTTCCGCTCCCACTCCTAAACTTTGCTTCGTTTTATGTAAGTATTATGTTCTAGTATGACAAAATAAAAAATACGTGTCTAATATTTTTTCATTACCTAACTGACGGACTAATTAGATTTTTAATTCTCATATCATCATCCCTATTGCTAAGGACTAAGTTAAGTCACCATTGAATGACTGAGTGACTGAGTACGGCGGTTGGTCCTTGATTTATAGTCTAATTTAAATTTGTAAAATCTGGTTTTAAAAACTGACTGTAATAGATAAAAAGCATCATTATAATATCAATATATCTATATCCGAATATAAAACTAACTACGAGCGCAGGATCCTTCGCTGCTCGGCTCCTGTTGACCATAGCGTAATGAATTATAGCTTATAGCACGTAGCTGCTATAATGCTATAAATCTATACAGATAAATAAAATTGGAGTGTCTGTTTGTAATATTAAACTACTAGCGACCGCCCCGGCTTCGCACGGGTGCAATATGCATGTATTATACATATAAACCTTCCTTTAGAATCACTCTATCCATTAAGAAACCCGCATCAAAATCCTTTGCGTAGTTTTAAATATCTAAGCATACATAGGGACAGACAGACGGCGGATAGCGACTTTGTTTTATACTATGTAATCCGCTTTTACAAAGCATATAAATATACATACGAAACACATAGCAAAATAACGTTTTTTATCAATTTTGTTAATCTCCAATCCCTGGAAGGCCCGTAACGCACTTGTAACGCCTTTGGTGTTCCAGGTGTCCATGGGCGACGCCGATTGCTTACCATCAGGTGATCCGTCTGCTCATTTACCGGCTTCCATAAAAAAGAAGAGCTTGCATTTTTTACCATATATATTTTATTAAATAAATGGAAAGAAAAATACAGAAAATATTTCAAATTAAAACAATTAACGATTACTAACTAAGAAAGTCCTTTTTCCTTTTTGTTATAATCTTAAAATATACTAAATTATATACAACAGCATTCCATACGGCTGGTATCACGCATTCAGCTCGTATTTATAGGCCCCGATCGCGGTTTGAAACTAGTTGAGTGTCCTCGAATAGTTATGGAAACAGTTATAGTATTTATATTAACATAAGTGGTAAGATAACATTATATATATAATTATGTGTGTGTATTAGAAATAATATATTTAGGCTACATAGATTTTTATATGATATAGAATTTTAAATCTTACTATTTAGCGATAAAGTATTTTTTTCTATATATAAAGCTTAGTTTAAGTCATTTTTGACACCTCTGCCGATCCCTTGGAGGTTTTCGGTGTTCTTAGCATTTATCATCTGTTTTTTGCCATAACTAATATAGTTTTAATAATTATTCTAGCATTTTATAGACCATAGGGAAGATGACTAATTTCTATTTTAATATCCGTCTGGTAGATTATTTTAAATCATTAGACACGTATTTTTTATTTTCTTACGGAAACGAATACTTTCGACGATATATTGAAATGTTGCGTGACGTCACTTCTATGTACATTTCATACGTAGAAATGACGTTTTTACTCCCACACCTAAACTTTGATTCGTTTTATCTAAGTATTGTTTTCTTATACGACAAAATAAAAAAATACGTGTCTAATATTTTTTCATTACCTAACTGACGGACTAACTAGATTTTTAATTTTCATACCCTGTCATCATCCCTATTGTCTCACCCCCTATTACATGGGCCTCATAACATAAATAGTGAAAAATGGTCCTCCAGCGATTAAAAGCTATTTGAGTTTAATATTTCGTCTCTTTCACTCGTATTAAAATGAGAATGTAAGAAAGAGACAAAATATTACATTTTTGACAAATGTATTTCTTGCCATATTTTAATATTACTTTAATATACATAAAATATTATGCTAAGTTTTCTATCTATGCCTAAGTGTGATTATCACTCACACATCAACAGCATATTAGTTGCCACTTCTGACCAAAGGCCTCTCGCACGGAGAAGGTTTGAGCATTATTCACCACGCTTGCTCAATGCGAGTTGGAGATTTGAAACTTATAATTAGAAATTATAAGTCCAGGTTTCCTCACGATGTTATTACTTCACCGTTTGTCAGTGGTGTCTAAATAATCTTAGAAAGTACATATAACCCGGTAAAAGTCACATTGGTACTTGCTGTTGGTAGGTTTCGAACCTGCATCCTCATGCGTGAGAAGCGGGCGTCTTAAACCTCCGGGCCACCACGACACTGATGGCTTACCACCAGGCGATCCGTCTGCTCGTTCCATAAAAAGAATCTATATCCAGCCTGCCTACAAACCTGGCTGTTGATGACGCATTTGTGATGATGATGACAGCCATTATACTTAGGTACAGAGCAGATAACTTAGTGGTCCATTTAATATAAAAACGCATTTATACAACATGTAACTTAAATAACGCACATCCTGAAAATAGTATGTTCAGAATCGTTAACTGTATCGATTTATATAATTTTTAGTATAGGTAATTTTTTATCCCAAAAATAATTAAAACTACGGAAATTATTTTCATATTAACCCTGTATTGTTAAAACAAATCGAAATGGACCGTAAGTCAAAGCAATAAGACTTTTAAAATCGCAATTTTATTTGTATTCATACAAATTCTATCATTCAATAAAAAATAAAGAAAAATAAACCTTATGACAAGACCAGTAAGGATGCATATACATGTTAAATTAAAAATTTACTGTATGTATTATGATTGTAAAATAACATTCTAATTGGGGTGTTTGAGGGTGTGCGTTAATTACGTTACTTGTTGTATATTATATTATACAGGGTGTACTGTTATCTGTTATCATAATAACGTTTATATATAATCCATTTTTTATGTTTATTTTTTGTGGAAGGCTAGTTTTTGCTAACGCTGTCACCAGTACGACTGCTGAACATAACGCCTTAGGTTCGTTTCCATAGTATATAAAAGTTTATTTACATATTTTTTATGCCAATTACTGAACTGAATACAGCTTATACTTATGTGGTATAAGTCGTTATGTATTACCATTGTACTGGAAATGGAATCGAATGTAGGACCAACGGCTTTCTCTGAAAAGTAATAAAATATATGTACACTAAACCAAAGCTTTTTGAAATTAATTTATTTTTGACAAATGTAATAGTTATTAATAAAAAACTGTATGCTTAATAATATTCGTAGTTTTGTCTGTGTGTATAGATGTGAATTAGGTTATATTTAAAATTAATATTAAGTAATATTCTTAAAATATAAACGCACAATAAAATATTTAACTTTTAGATTACGAAAAGTATTTTTTTTATAATTAATTCTTGTTAGAGTTTTACTAGAATCTTTTTGATTTATTTTATAAAGTGTGGGAGAGCCATGCTTCGGCACTGCTGGACCGGCTCGACCGGAGTGATACCACGGCCGAGCAGAAAACTGACGTAATATAACGTGTGCGTTGTTTCGTCATGTGAGTGAGGTTACCAGACGCCCAATCACCGCTCCCCCCCTCAAATTCCTAATCCCCAAAATACCGGTAACGCACTTGTAACGCCTCTGGTGTTCCAGGTGTTCATAATCGGCGCCGATTGCTTACCATCAGGTGATCCGTCTGCTCGTTTAGAGGGACGGAGTTATACAACCTAATAGCTCCGCCCCTTTTGCACTGCTCTATGATCGACCATTCTGACACTATTACATAGCAGATTCGGGCCCCAAGAAGGCACCTTTGAACATCAACAAAGAAAAAATTTCAAGTGAAGCTATTTGCTCATTCCAAGGCGTAGATTCCTATGGAGAAGAACGAGCAAGAAACTCCATAGGTTACTCTTTTTCAATCAGTACCTGTTTACCGTCAGGACAACTGTATGCTTTGCTGCAACGAACAGTAGTATAATAAAATATTTATTGACATTCCAAAAATCTTCCAAGGTTTTTTTTAAGGGGGGAAAATCATCGAATGACTTCTCCCGCGTTGTGAGGCGGGAGGGAGTGTCAGACTCTTAATGACTAAAAACCACCCCGTTCCTTCCGTCGAGCCGGAGCCCCGGTAACCCGTTAGGTTCTCCGCGACATCTTCCAAGGTTTACATTAGCGTTTTTGAAACATTAATTTTTTTTTTGTGAAACTATGGCCCGAATATTGAAAGGTTACTGAATTTTAAGTCGTGCTTAAGTATAGTTCTGTCTCTACAAATTCTTTGTAAAATGACAGAGACGGCACGATATTTAAGTACAACTTACAAATGAGTAGCCTTCCAGTAATCGGGCGTATATGACATTTTTTTTGCTAGACACTCTAAAACGACCACAGCGCCACCTTTTCATCCGTCGATAAAATTTGATGCATTTATTTGAAAAGACAATGTTTTGTTATTTTAGTCAGGTTTTTGTAGTAATTAAATAGTAGATAATATAACGTATTGTATTGTATTGTATTGTAGACATAATAATTTGTAAAGTGATTGTAAACGCATTTACATTATTTTGTAAGGTTTGTATAAAAGACATCTTGTATTAAAATAAATTATTATTCGTACTATTGTTTTTGGTTTACTTCTCCTCTCTCAGTCATTCTCTTTCTCCCTATCTCTCCCCCCCCCTCTCTCTCTCTCTTTATATTGTCTCATTATTCTGTCAGCATAAACATGAGGTTAATGGTTGATTTTATTGTTGGTGGGCCAACGTTTGACCACTAGCTCGCCTGGTGGTAAGCGATGATGCGGTCTACGATGGAGCACTCGGGCCTTGAAGGAGGTTATACCCTTTAGGAAACAGACTCTGGCAAAGAATTCCACTCCTTAGCAGCACGCACAAGGAAGCTTGATGTGAAGTGCTTCGTGCGTGTGGGTGGGACATCTACTAAAAATCGGTGACGCTTCGCCGATTGTCTTGTGGTACGATGACAGAAAGGACTAGGGGGAATCAAGTTGTGCAATGTCAAATTTCCTTTCCAAAAAGGCTAACAATGCCCTTGTAACGCCTCTAGTGTTGCAGATATCCATGAATGGCGATCATTGCTTACCATCAGGTGATCCGTCTGCTTTACCAGCCTATCCCATATAAAACTTAATGTAACATTATGACTATTAGCTTCTGCTATCGTCTTCGCCTGATGTATCTGAAGCTTTTAGGCTGCAATCTGTAACCGTCTATCCAAGAAGATCTCTGTAGCCTCTGGCTTGGAGAAGGCCAAAATTCAAATTCAAATTCAAATTCAAATTCAAATTTCCCCAATATACCAGCCTACCAGCGCCGCGGTTAATGATGATGAGTGGGCAAACTGAAGAGACGGATCACCCGATGGTAAGCGATCAGCGCCGCCGATCGCGCCGCGATACGGAGCAGCAGAAGACTTAACGGGTTGCCGGGGTTCTGGCTCGAAGTGCAGGAGTAGGAACGGGGTGAGTTAAAACTCACCGACTAAAGTCAGTAAGAGTCAGACTCTCGCCTCACCCACAAAAATACTGCATTACCAGTCTTTTGAGAGTGGCAGGGAATTGACAAAAATGAAAAACCAAGATAAAAAATAAACAATTCTATTTAAATTTGTATGCCATAAGTTTGGCTGAAGGCGTGGGGCAGCCGGTCAGGTCGATGCCGTATTTCTTCATTTCTGCGTAGTCTAATTCAGCCAGGACCTCGTAGCCACATTTAGCTGCTAACACCTGGGAGGCAGTGGCTGTGAAGACGGTCGCTGTAGCTTCTATGCCTAGGGCTTTACCGAGAGGCTCTCTGAAATGGAAAGATTAGATTTTTTGAAAGAGAAAAAATAAAGCTGTTTGAATATTTCGTTAGTAATATTTAACAAATGGCTTATTGATAAGACGATCGAGCTAAGTCCGTATCGGTTTCGAAATTTTCAGTCAATCAAGTCGACCTGATAATTGGTGAAATATTTCCAAAATCTCGAATCGTAGGCCAATATCCGATTTGGATCACTTTGAACTTTTAAGGTACGAAAATTGTAAAGTTTGGATTAATGCACAATGTAATTTTTACAGATGCATAAGAACTTTAAACCTTTCTTCCCTGAAGGGGTAACCACCAGCTGTAATTTGAAATGTATACTTTACAATTTAATTCTATGCCCAATCCGGGAATCTGAGGTTGGGACCTCGTCAGTCATCCTTGTGATCCTTCGACTAAAGATCTAGCTATTTTGTCAGTGAATAATATATTATTATCATTATAATTTCAGCCATACCTAAGCCAGCTGATCATAGGCCTTCTCCAGTGATTTTCGGATCGACTTCCTTCAGGGTGTTATTTATATTTTTTTAACTTTGTATTTTTTTTTAAGGGGGGAAAATCATCGAATGACTGCTCCCACCTGGGTGAGGCGGGAGGGAGTGTCAGACTCTTACTGACTAAACACCACCCCGTTCCTTCTCCTGCACGTCGAGCCGGAGCCCCGGTTACCCGTTAGGTTCTCCGCGACTCCGTTAGGTTCTCCGCGACTCTTTGTATACAGTAGGATTTTCTACTGTATCGCAGGTGTGTTTACAAACATACACATGACACCCAGACCCCGCGACACATTGCACATCAGCTAGTTGCCCAACCAAACGTGCAGTCAAGTGGTGCAGTAAATAAATGCAATAGGTAAATAATATAACATTATAGGTAGTTATGATACAAACCTGGCTTCAAACAGCTTAGCTCCAATGTTCTGCCCCCGATGTTCAGGCAGCACGGTCAGGCCGCTCGATGTGAGGTATTTATCCACTTTATAATGCTCGAACACGTCGTACAACTCCTCAGCTGTGATCAGCGTACGGAGGAGCTTCTTCCACGATTCTCCTTGTACCTGGTTAAAGGAAAAGGGATTTTTGAAGAATCATTGTCATCTTTTTTCTAAGTCAACGTCAAAATAATTTATTTCAATTAGACTTTTGAACGTCAACAAAAAGTTTTAATGAAGCTATTGGCTCATTCCAAGGTGTAGATTCCTATGAAGAAGAACGAGCAAGAAACTCCATAGGTTACTCTTTTCCAATCAGGTTCACAATACAATTCTCCAGTTACATAGTTTGTTGGTTCAATTGTGTGAGAACAATGTAGGTAACACAAAAATGCAGTCAGAGATCGAAATCTATTCAGAAAGTTACATATGAAAGACAAGCATTAAACCATGCATGATAAGACTGATGACTGTTGAGGAGACTAAAGAAGTATGTAAGAATCGTAGCAATTGGGGTTCCATAATCTATGCCTATCGCCATAGGCGGAGTCGCGGGTTACCGGGTTACCGGGGCTCCGGCTCGAAGCGCAGGAATAGGAAGGGGATGGTTTTTAGTCAGTAAGAATCTGACACTCCCTCCCACCTCACTAAGGCGGGAGCAGTCATTCGATGATTTTTCCCCCCTTAAAAACCCCATAGGCGACAGGCGTGAGGTTATGAATGAATGAGTTGGATAGAGACTAAGGTCCGTTTTCACCAACGAAACTGATCACGATTACACCTAACAAAACTGATTTAAAGCGTCTAATCGAATTTAAAGCGTTTAAACGAAGTTACAGCTTCATTTTACATTTCACCGCTACAAACAGAAACTAGTTTACACGGAACTCAGTACAGAAAACACAGAACACAGAACTTAGGTTACTTTAAACTTAGGTTACGTGTAACTGAGTTTTTACAGAGCTTGGTGAAAAGGGACCTTAGTCTCTTCATGTATCTGCTATTCCCAACTCGTCTGCCGAATGAGGAAATTATGGCCAACTAGCGAATCCTCTTTTGTTTGGAAGGCCTTAATATACTTCTATAATAGCCTGGTAGTGAACTGCCACAGATAATGACGGTGGCAATGTGCCATTATCAAGAAAGCTTTTTCAATGTGAAAATTACCTATTATTTAGGACATTTAGGCCCTCGCGTTCTAGGCAGCCTGGCTGTGCAGCGAGGCTGTGGTAGCCAGAATATTTGCTCAGCCAGTTATAGCAGCCAATCAACGTCTATTCTAATAAATTTCTCCGTATCGAAAGTCACCTTATCAAAGTTCAAAATTCGTCTGACTGCCACAACCAGTGCGCGGAGATAGACCGCAGCATACACACGTTCTAGCTGTGCACAGCTAGCTGGATGCCGTGCAAACAAGAAGCGCGTTGTATTTGCCGCTGCAGCCTACACAACGTCATATGTTTTAGCTGCTTGCTTCCTTGTTGTAGTTGCTTAGTGCGCGGGGGGCCTTAGGTACCTACTTAATATTTCAAGTTGCATAATGTACCTAGGTGTTACGTTACCACCTTACAATGTCCGTCGACCTTGCAAGTATTTATCGATATCGGTACATCGTGACTGCAACTGATTGCAGTTGATAACAGAATTATATCATGTATTTTTTATAATCGTATTATAGTTGGTTGGTAAAAGGAAATGACGTAATCCACGTATTTTTAATAATTTCGATATTTTTTATTATTATTGATTTTTTTTGGAATAGGAGGCAAACGAGCAGATGGATCACCTGATGGTAAGCAATCGGCGTCGCCCATGGACACCCGCAACGCCAGAGGAGTCACAGGTGCGTTGCCAGCCTTTTATAAGTTACCACTGCTGAGCAAAGACCTCTTTTCACACGGAGCATTTATCATTATAACAGGGTAGATGCCTTATTTTTATTTTAATGCCCGTCTGGTAGATTATTTTAAATCCATTAGACACGTATTTTTTATTTTCTTACGGAAACGAATACTTTCGACGATATATTGATTTGAAATGTCGCGTGACGTCACTTCTATGTACATTTTATACGTAAAAATGACGTTTTAGCCCCCACTCCTAAACTTTGATTCGTTTTATTATACGACAAAATAAAAAAAAAATACGTGTCTAATATTTTTTTAATTACCTAACTGACGGACTAATTAGATTTTTAATGTTCATACCCTGTCATCATCCCAATTAGAAAACCTACTGAGTGTTGACTACTGCGCGAGGTAGAATTAAACCTAGCGAGGACACCAGGCAAGCATCTCTTAGGCGCCCCATTTTTTGGGCACCGCCTACCCACCTCTATGGTCTGTTCGGCTCGCGCTTGTCGCGGCACCCCTCTGTAACCTGGCGCTCTAGACATTTGTCCAGTTTCCCTTAATAAATGGTTTTTCTTTCTTTCTTTCCTTAGGGATTTTTTTTAAGTGGCGAATCTCATCGTATGACTGCTCGCGCGTGGGCGAGGCGGGAGGGAGTGTCAGACACTTACTGACTAAAAACCACGCCGTTCCTTCTCCTGCGCTTAGAGCCGGAGCCCCGGTAACCTGTTAGGTTCTCCGCGGCTCCGAATCGGCATCAGCGCTATTGAGCCCCATCTGTGGTGGTCTGAGGGCTCTTTGAGGCGCGCGCGTAGCCTCGGGTTTGTCTTAGGGATAATACGGCCCTGGCGTGAGGTAAGCGATATCTATAAACTATCTCATCTTACCATCTAACACGGAATCATTAATCCGTTGTGTGCCAAAACAACAAAGATTAGATAATATTGTCATTTCATCATATCAGAATTGCTGTGCGATCATTTTTATTGATATAAATAAAATAAGACTGCCTCGCTGGCTGAGTGGTCACAAGTGCGACTGCTGGTTCGATTCCCGGGTCGGGTAAAGTATAACTGTTTTTTTTTTAAATCTCAGCAGTAGCATGGAATGGTGCCCGGTATATGGCGATAGGCTCATCGAAATTCAAATATTGAAAAGTGAGTGTTAGGTACATTGTACAGTGGCATTAATTGCCGTATTGTGCACCCCTGCCTACCCCTTCGGGGATAAAAAATTCATGATGATTGATGATGATTCGCAAACCAAATTGTAAGTGTGGGAGAGCCATGCTTCGGCACGAATGGGCCGCCTCGACCAGAGCCGTGGTACCGGCCGAGCATAAAACCGACGTGAAGCAACGCTTGCGTTGTGTTTCGTCGCGTGAGTGAGGTTACCGGAGGCCCAATTACCCTCCCCTTCTCCAATCTCCCCAATTCCTGAATCCCCAACGATCCTCAAATTCCTAATCCCCAAAAGGCCGGTAACGCACTTGTAACGCCTCTGGTGTTCCAGGTGTTCATGGGCGACGCCGATTGCTTACCATCAGGTGATCCGTCTGCTCGTTTACCGGCTTATGCCATAAAAACAAACCTTCAGTCACTTGTCTACTTCATACGGCTCGGAAGAACCGACTACAAAATGAATATTAATTTACACATTTGCCAGAGTCCCGTGTTACAATACGATAAATCCCAACTTTTCAGTCTGATATTTCTGATCCTACCACTGGGACCCAGTTTATGAAGCGTGCAGATCATAGTAAACACATCTTATGTAGAGGATGCTCATAGTTCGGTGCTGTGATACTCCTTTCAAGACCGACAATACATTTATACCCCCTCTGGTGCTGCGGGCGTCTATGGGTATTTCTGATGTCTTACCACCAGGGCGGTTTGCGGTACCCAAAAGGGCCTATAGATGGAACATATTTCGTCATAAATTGTAAGCCATCCTGTACACACTATAGATACATTAAAGTGATTTGAATTTGAATTTGACTTTAGGGCATCTATCTTCTCCTATCCCATAAAACTCAAACTCAAAAGCATTTATTTCAATTAAACCATAATTTGGTAGTTTTGAAACGTCAACAAATATGAAATAAATAATAGTCTGTCAGTCTGTCCGTCAGTGAAGCTAGGCGCTCGTCCCAAAATGTCAATTCGAGTGGAAAAGAACGAGCAAGAAACTCCATTCGTTACTCTTTTAAAAAAAAGCCTGTTTTACATAGCTCTGATACATATTCCAAAAATAACCCTACCGTATCAAAATCTTCTTCCTCATCATCTTTGCTCTTCACCAGCACAATATTGAAGCCGACCAGGTCTTTAGGCTGTCCATCTACCTCTGTGAAGCAAGCTAAGCTGGTGTTACCGGAGACGTACTTCTCCCAATTCGATCTGATGGTTGCTATGGAAACTGGATCGTTGTTTATACCTGAAATTGAAGTTTTTTGTTAATACTCACAACTGATTGACCTGGATATCATTGGGTGACTGTGTGAGGTAGTCATTGGAGGACTATGAAGTCAGAGTATGGCTGACATTACAATGATTTCGTAAAACAAAATTGCACGCTTCGACTGTCTTTTTTTTAGTGATAAACGCTAAACTACTGGACAAATCTGAATGTAAATCGGAATAGAGAAAGATCATTGTCTGAAAAAAGCATTTGGTCTCGGTAAGGTGAGCAAAGCCGCTGGAAGTAGTTAGTATATCTTAGCGTTAGATAATGCGCATGAGTTGACAAAGAACCGGTTATGAAATAAGGGCAAACACCACACTTATGGCACCGTTAAGAGGCATATAAATAATCTTAGTCCTAATGATATTTAACTGTGGTGGACTAGAATACGTTTGTCACCACCCCTACTCTTCCCGTAGGTGTCGTATACCCGACTAAGGGACTACACTTTTGACAGAGACCGGGCAATAGCGCTCTTTGAGAAACCTGAACCGATGACCTTTTATACTGCGATCTCCAACCTATCTGAGGACGACTATAGTCCAATATGTCCAATAGTCTAGAAATGAACTGACCTCACTCCTGTCACCTGTTGTAATTATTATTTTTTTTTTGTAACACAGAAAAATGGAGTAAGCTGGTAACACTCTAGTACCCAAGAGACGGAAGCAGACAACGATGACGACCAACAAGAAGATGGGAAGACGACTTTCGCTTAGCCTTGGGATCTTTCTGGACCAGATTGCAATAGACATGGTGCAATAAAAGCAGCTGGAGGAGGCCTATGTCAAAAGACGTACCGAACTGAGGGGCATTTTATAAAAACAAAACAAACACTGTAAAAGTTCGGAATAAAGGGCTGTATTATTATTACTATAACTACTGCCACCTGTTGTAATTATTATTTTTTATGGGATGAGCTGTAAATTTGAAGTTTGTTGGGGATTCAGGGATCGGGGAGGGGGGGTGGGGCAATTCAGCCGGAACCTCACACGACGAAACAAAACGCAAGCTACATTGTTTCACGTCGGTCTTCTGCTCGGCCATGGTATCACTCCGGTCGAGCCGGCCCATTCGTGCTGAAGCATGGGTCCCACACACACAATAGGGTAGACGACTAATTTTTATTTTAATGTCCGTCTGGTAGATTATTTAAAAACATTAGACACGTATTTTTTCTTTTCTCACAGAAACGAATAGTTTCGAAGATATATTGATTTGAAATGTCGCGTGACGTCACTTCTCAGTACATTTTATACTAAAAAATGACGTTTTAGCCCCCACTCCTAAACTTTGATTCGTTTTATCTAAGTATTGTTTTATCATACGACAAAATAAAAAAATACGTGTCTAATATTTTTTCATTACCTAACTTACGGACTAATTATATTTTTAATTTTCATACCCTGTCATCATCCCCATTGATGTACGTATGTTGAATAAACCTTCACCAACCCTTACCTAATATATCACATAGTGGTTCGTCTCGTATGAATGTCTCCTGCATCATGTCTAAGCATATTTTTCTTGTGCTTTCGTCCATATCTCTAATCTGGTACCTGGAAAACCAAAAAGGATATAATTTTTGTGAGTTGCTTCATTAAATACAGCGGCAAACGAGCAGACGGATCACCTGATGGTAAGCAATCGGCGTCGCCCATGGACACCCGCAACACTAGAGGAGTTGCTAGTAGGTACGTCATCGGCTTTTTGATGCCGGAGAGTTATTCGATCGGGACTGATGTTTTACCATGTTTCAAAACTTTTAGAATTACTCTCAGCATATTATGGCAGTACCATCAACATCAACAGCCTTAAAAGTGTCCACTGCTGACCTAAGGCCTCTTCTCTTCCCACACGGAGAAGGTTTAAGTATTAATGGCCACGCTTGTTCATTGCGGGTTGGCGATTTCAAACTTATAATTAGAAATTATAAGCCCAGGTTTCCTCAGGATGTTTTCCTTCACCGTTTGTCAGTGGTGTCTAAATGATGTTAGAAAGTAGTATCATATAACTCGGAAAAAGAAATTTAACTGCACGGTTCGCGCGGTGGTTAGGCAAATGGCTGATTCCCGCACGGACCAACTCTTTGTGTGATCCACGGATTGTAGTTCCGTGTTTATGTGTGATGTGTAAGTGAACTTGTATGTTTGTAAACGCACACACGACACAGGAGAAAATCCTAATGCGGGGAAACGTTTTTTAAGCCAAAAAACGTCACATTGGTACTTGCTATTAGTAACTTTCGAACTCGCGCTCTCATGTATGAGAAGCAGGCGTCTTAAACCTCCGGGCCACTAGGACTCTATCGGCTACTACTACTGCTACTACTTATGGTAGTAAGGTACATTACATGGGACTCATAACTTAACTGGTGAAAAATGGGTGTTACATAGTAAATGAACACCTTTGTCTCTCCCATCGGGAATTATTGTTGATTGTTGGATGTCGGGATGTTTCAAACCGGCTAGACACTTTGGCAATGCGTAGAGATGTAGCTTCGTTTTGCATTTTCTACCGCTTATAACGCGGGGAGTGCTCTGAGGAATTGTTTGACCGAATACCTGCCGCATCTTTTCACCATCGACCCTCGCGACAGCATATGCAGGGGATATGCTGTCGCGAGGCTGGCAGGCCACAACTGTGCGCTTCTCACGTAGCTTTCTACCCCGCAATGTAAATCTATTGAATGATCTGTCGTCGGCGGTATTTCCGAACGGTACGGTATTCCAGGGGTATTTGATATAACCTTCAAACCTTCACGAAAAGAGCATAACTCCTTTTTAAAAGGCCGGCAACGTACCTGTGACTCCTCTAGTGTTGCGGGTATCCATGTGCGGCGCTGATCACTTACCATTAGGTGATCCGCCTGCTCGTTTACCTCCTAGTCCATAAAAAATTAAAAGCAGTGTAGTTATGTTGTTATACATTACATGTGTGCTGGTTTTCCATCTCTTTCTCTTCCTTTGAACCGGCTCCAGACCTGTCCGATGGGCACACTGGCTGGTCTCTCCCACGGCATCTGAATAAATATGGCGTTCATTAATTCATCATCATTAACAGCGGTTGGCAGTCTACTGAGTCTACTAGAGGAGTCTATCCTCCTCTACAGTCCTTCTAGAGTTTGCCAAAATCTTCACTTAACTAACGGAGGCGCGGAGACCTTAACGGGTTACCGGGGCTCCGGCTCGACGTGCAGGAGAAGGAACGGGGTGGTTTTTAGTCAGTAAGAGTCTGGCACTCCCTCCCGCCTCACCCATGCGGGAGAAGTCTTTCGATGATTTAACCCCTTTAAAAAAAAGGGTTTGCTATAATCTCCACTTAACCAGGGGGTGAGATCGTGCTTTGGAAGGTTCCGATGTAATAGAAAGCTCGGCTACTGCCCTGTCACATGTGCGTGTGCATAATCAGGTCTAACTATACACGTAGGAACAAAATGGACGATGACAATGACAATGGATTCTACTCTGCCGTCAGTACACTGCTTAGTACACTAATTACTGCCGACAAACGAGCAGACGGATCACCTGATGGTAAGCAAGCAGCGCCGCCCATACTTAGACATCCGCAACACTAGAAAAGTTACTTTACTAGTGGGTTTTATGGTTTTTGGTAATACAAAAGTTCTCAGTTCCAGCAATAAGTCATAGATAAATAAGAACAGTAGTTTATATCTTCCAGTTTTGCGCTAGCTAGATGGCGCCACTGCTGAATAAAGTCGTGCTCACCTTTATGACCAAATTTGTGTGAGTGAGTTGACTAATTAGCGATTAGCATTCGTAATACATATGTTAAGAACTTCGTGCATTGTGACTTTCTTATTCGTGTCAGTATAATTTTTAACCGACTTCAAAGAAGAAGGAGGTTCTTAGTTAGACCTGTATGTAAGTATGTATGTGCGCGATAATCTCACTATTGAACCGAATTAGAGGTTTTCAGAAAAGAGTTTGTTACACGGAGAAGATTTCAGTATATTAATTAATAGACTCCCAAAAAAGAGGGGGTTAAAGTCGACTTTTTAAATGTAGTCTATAAAAGAATTATTAAAATTTAGATTGGGTACTAACTGACACTTTATTTATTAAATAATATAGGTATTAATGCATACGCAAACAATAAAGTTACTAATAGAAAACAACACAAAAAACAAAAGTAATTATAGTTAGATATTGTTATAAAAATGTCGTATCTAATAAAAAAATAGGCGATAGTATCGCAGTATAAATATTGTCTAATAATTATTATTTTAATACCCACAAAACATTTTAGAAATTAAAATATAAACAACTCAGTGGGTAAATGTAAAATCACATTTCAATAAAAAACAAAACATGTAAAACAAAATGATCAATGAAAATACCATCACAACATAATTATTAAAAAAAAAACAAAAAATCAACTTGTCAAAAACTTCCCGCGCGCAGATTATAAATAAAAAAATAACCTCACTTGTCAACCATTAAGCGAACGACACTTTATAGGTACTATTATTTCCGTCGTGTTTTAAGCATTATTATATTAAAAAACCTATTACTTATACATCAAAACACACAATAACTATTTACTTACATTTATAAAACGTAATATGTGTTCTCCACAACAAAACTACAACTCAAATGTTTAGTATTTAAACGCAAAAACAAGACTGTACTATTTACCAATTTAATAACACGCTGATATGGTCAAATAGCAACCTTATCTCATGGTATTAAAGATGATAACGATAGAAGATATAAGATTGTAATATTTGATGTAAATATATCAGTATATTGAGTGTGTGCGTGTGAGTTTGTGTCCATTGTAAAACGTATGATTCACGATTATGATAATAAGACTCCATATTGAAAATAATTATTGGTTTGATAATAAGCTACGGCCTTGAGACGCGACGTTGAGTTATTTTTATAATGGCGAATGCCCATTCGAAAACTGGTCTGGCTAGCTGACGGAGATAAAACATGACTCATTGTGAATTGCAGTTTGCAGTTGAATTTAAATAAAGCCGAACGGAATGTAAAGCAGATATTATTTATTCCTGCTAATGAATCAATATACCTACCTAAATGCTATATACCTATATCGTATGCTGAAGCATGTAATACCTAGTAGTGTTTTTTTTTTAGTTCGACCATCGTCTTTGTATAATACGGTAAAAAAGTTATTGTGAATCGTCTACATAGACATATTACAATACATACCTCCAACTATATACGAAAAATACAGTGATTTATTGCCCAACATTTTAAAGTTCGTCCTTTGTTTTTGATTGAACGCATTAGGATTTTAATGTCAGCTGCTATCCTGAAACAAAACAAATAGTCATTCAAATTTCGAACACACTAAACATCATGCCTTATGCTTGTAACTCACGAAGTAGTCGACATAGGTACACTTCACATATACAATATTATAACATCCACTTTTCACCTATTACAACCTCTCCCCCCTTCCTAATCTTCCCAATCCCCGAATCCCCAACATTCCTGAAAATTCTAACTCTTAAAAGACCGGTAACGCTCTTGTAACACCTTTGGTGTTTCGGGTGTCAATGGGCGACGCCGATTGCTTACCATCAGAAAGAAAGAAATAAAAAGCATTTAGGTATTATAAATAAAAAAAGAAAAGAAGAAATAAATACAGATACTTATATAGATAATACAGAACGATGAAAATAAAAACAAATGTGGGAGAGCCATGAGATTCTACTGTCTTTTTAGGTATAACCCTAGATGCTAAGCTCCAGTGGGCTCCACATATAGATAAGTTATCGAAAAGGCTCAATTCTGCAGCATATGCCGTTAAAAAAATTAGAAAGTTAACCGATGTAGATACAGCGCGATTAGTATACTTTACTTATTTTCATAGTGTCATGTCATATGGTATTCTCCTATGGGGGAATGCTGCTGATATTCAATCTATCTTTGTTCTGCAGAAGAGGGCCATTCGATCAATTTACAATCTTAGTCCGAGGTACTCTCTCAGGGAACTATTTAAAGAAATCAATATAATGACTGTTGCCTCTCAATACATTTATGAAAATGTAGTATATGCTCATAAAACAAAAAATTATTTAAAAAGCATAGTAATATACATAATATCAACACGAGAAATAAAGACAAATATGTTGTTCCCACTACTAGACTAAAGAAAATAAGTGGTTCGTTTAGATGTCAGAGTATACGCTTTTACAATAAAATTCCCAACCATATCCAAAATTTGAGTCTAAATAAATTTAAAAATGTCATTAAAGATAAATTTTATAGTAAAGATTTATATAAAATTAAAGACTACCTAGATGATAGTCAGGCTTGGGAATAAGCTGCTGTAACGTCCACACAGGTCATGTTGACATGTTTGTAACATATAGTTACATTTCTTGACATGGTTTTTCATATATTGTTCTAACTTGACATTTGCTTTTTCCTTTACAATTGTTAGTGCTAGGACCGTGCGAGACTTTGCCTTACCATTTCTTTTCTAATTACCCATATTCTGACAGTTTGAGTATTTGTGTTACCCACGCAAATGTTCTTTAGGTTGGTATTGTTCGTCGAATCAGTCAGCCTCACCTGTTAATTGAGCCGACTGTAAACCGACACATGCGTACTGCCTTCAGAACGGGTCCGCTCAAACTGTTGTGGTTCTTTCCTCAAAAGGCCACTACAGAAAGAACTTGCACGGTTCTCACACATGATTTATTATACATATTGTCTGGACTTTAAAAGAGACAGACCTCTGAGTTTGTTTCGGCATTTCTTCTCAGAGTAGTCAGTTAGGAAATGTCGACCTCATCGTTCGCTTGATAAAATTGACGTGTAAAAGTGCTGCCTTGTAGCCTATTTGCAGAAATAAATTCACTTGTTTCACTTGTCACTTGTTTCACTTGTTTCACATGCTTCGGCACGAATGGGCCGGCTCGACCGGAGTGATACCACGGCCGAGCAGAAAACTGACGTGAAGCAACGGTTGCGTTGTGTTTCATCGTGTGAGTGAGGTGACTGGGGACCCAATTACCCTCCCCTTCACCAATCTCCCCAATCCCTGAATCCCCAACAATCCTCAAATTCCTAATCCCCAGAAGGCCGGTAACGCACTTGTAACGCCTATGGTGTTCTAGGTGTCCATGGGCGGCGTCGATTGCTTACCAGGTGATCCGTCTGCTCGTTTACCGGCTTATGCCATAAAAAGAAAGTTATAATATGAGCCCCATGTAATAGGGATTAACAGTAGTCTATTAAACCTGTAAGTACTTAAAATATCGTGTCGTATATACAACGGAACCACACACAGTACCATCACGTACTTGAAGCGAATATACGCGATATCTATTAATATGTTACTTGATTTGATTATCTTTGCATTAAAACAAAATATACGCACAATACAACCACTGGGTGAGCTGTTTGGTTGCTGGGATTTATCTACTTATCATACATACTTGTGTACAGCCGTTAGTCCAGTGGTGGATAAAGATGTATTTATTTCTAAGTACATGGTACACTGAGATCTTACATTAAACATAGAAACACATATACTACCATTTCTGGTGTAGAAATATTAAATAAGCTAAGTCCATGCAAATCTTAGACATTACAATAATCTTCATTTGATACAATTTATTCATTAAAAAAAAAACATTTTTTCGTCCAAATTGTTATGTCAAAAAATAAATACCAAACAGAATAAAAAAAAGAAAATATATGTCATAGTTACTGGTTCCAAGGTAAAAAAATATATATATATTAATCATAATGTCAATATTTCTAATAGCATCAAATATTAATTACAAGGTCAAAAAGGATGATTTAAAAATTCGTTAACGGAGTAAAAACACATGTCCAGGAGCCAAGTAAACTCCCACAGGCTATTAAGTAGTATATTAAAACTTTTGTGAGTCATACTTAATTAATTATATTTTCGGCTTACTCACGTAACTGTTTGACGAGCAACACGACAAGTTTCAAGCCATGCTAGTGGCTCATATTCACGAGAAGTATTTCGCGATCCGCGACGCAGCCACTGTCTGGTCGACTCGTCATGTATCCGCCACGTCACCGTGTCGTAACGTACAATGGAAACACACTTAAAGTCCTCCATAACTGAGCACTATTGACGCATGGCATTCAATATCTATTTGTGATTTATAAGCACGTGACTACTATAATAGTACAACAACAGCTGGACACAGGAGCCTAAGATTTTTTTTTGAGGAGGGATAATCGTCCAATGCCTTCTTTTGCCCTGAGTTATTATTATTTTTTTACTAGCTACTTCCGCTCGGTTTAACTCGCTCTGCTCGGCGCTTATTAATCGTAGCGTGATATTTTATATAGCCTATAGCCTTCTTCGATAAATGGGCTATCCAACACAAAAAGAATTATTCAATTCGAACCAGTAGTTTCGGAGATTAGCGCGTTCAAACAAACAAACAAAAAAACAAACTCTTCAGCTTTATAATATTAATAAAGTATAGATTTATTTATTTATTTATTATTGTGATGTTAACACGGCTGTACACCAATTACATTAACACACATACAAAGAGAAATCAAACAGTTACAATAACAGAAAAAGAAGAAAAAACACATAAATAACCATCACATAAAAAAAAACAATTAAAAAACATAAAAAAATCTGACAATTATTTGTGGTTATAATTAAGTGTGGGAGAGCCATGCTTCGGCACGAATGGGCCGGCTCGACCGGAGTGATACCACGGCCTCACAGAAAACCGACGTGAAGCAACGCTTGCGTTTTGTTTCGTCGTGTGAGTGAGGTTACCGAAAGCCCAATTACCCTCCCCTTCCCCAATCTCCCCAATCCCTGAATCCCCAACGATCCTCAAACTTCTAATCCCCAAAAGGCCGGTAACGCACTTGTAACGCCTCTGGTGTTCCGGGTGTCCATGGGCGGCGTCGATTGCTTACCATCAGGTGATTCGTCTGCTCGTTTACCGGCTTATGCTGTAGAAAAAAGTGAAAAAGAAATTTGGCAACTTTTTTAATCAATATGCGTTAACCAAGTAGGCGCGACGCCTCAATTCCCCAATTCTTTCGACATTTCGAAAAATATCCAGTAGATACTAACAAAGGCTGACTAGAATTGGGATGATGACAGGGTATGAAAATTAAAAATCTAATTTGTCCGTAAGTTAGGTAATGAAAAATTTTTTATTTATTTTGTCCTATAATAAAACAATACTTAGATAAAACGAATCAAAGTTTAGGAGTGGGGGCTAAAACGTCATTTCTACGTGTTAAATGTACATAGAAGTGACGTCACGCGACATTTCAAATCAATATATCGTCGAAAGTATTCGTTTCTGTAAGAAAATAAAAAGAAAATACGTGTCTAAAATAATGTACTAGACGGACATTAAAATAAAAATTAGGCATCTACCCTATTGTGCCCGGGGTGTAGTAATATGCTCAATATACCTATTACATGGGACTTCTAACATAACTATATCCGCGATACAACCGCGAAAATTCATAAAATAATGTTTGATATGCCGGTTGATATGTATCGTGATTAGTTTTGTCGAATATTGTTTTATGTATTCTTAAGACACCTCATTCAATATTTTTTTGGTAAAAGAACGTTGTATGTGCACATGCGACCCATTATACTTGGAAAGGCATAGTTTATAAAATAAATAATTATATTATCATAAACAGTACTAACTTCTGTGCATACTGTACAAATATTAAGTAGCTAGTATCATTTATAATAGATTTATAAGCAAATATGAGCGCGCGAAATTTATAATCGCTCTACTGAAAAGTCGACAATTTGCAAATAGAACATTATTCTACTAATGGGACGACTATGTCTGTGAGGTAAAGGAAGCGTAGTATCGTATTATCTGGTGCAAATGTACTTCAATTGATTAATATCTTCACTGATAACGATACACATGTTATCAAACTTATCAATACCTTACCGAGTTGTTTGGTAAAAAAATGTTTTACTTACTTCTTAGCTTCTGTCAGCGGGTTTGCTCGGGTTATCATGGCTTGGGCTGTAAGCAGGAGTAGGAACGGGGTGGTGTTTAGTCAGTAAGAGTCTGACACTCCCACTCGCCTCAGTCAAGGCGGGAGGGGTGATTGGGTCTTGGGTGGTATTGGATATATTGATATTCAAGTGTGGAAGATCCATGCGTCGGCACGAATGGGCCGGCTCGACCGGAGTGATACCACGGCCTCACAGAAAATCGACGTGAAACAACGCTTGCGTTGTGTTTCGTCGTGTGAGTCGTCATCCCTAGTCTGCCGACTCCCCGTATCCTCCGCAATCCTCAAATTCCCAATTTCCAAAAGGCCGGTAACGCACTTGTTGGTGTTCCAGGTGTCCATGGGCGGCGCCGATTGCTTACCATCAGGTGATCCGTCTGCTCGTTTACCGGCTTATACCATAAAAAAATAGATGAAAAAACTCTGGAAGCATACCTTGACACTACTCATCTGTCTGTCAGTCTGTCTGTACACCGATTCTATACAGAATACAAATTGTTGGCACAATGTTTCGCGCTGTATCTGTACAAGAACTTAAATAGCCCAACGCGTCCTCTGCCGGACACCACGAGCGTTTGCTTTCAACTCCAGCGACGATATTAAAGCGCACGGTACGTTTACCAGCGGCGGGGGTAGTGGGTTCGATTCCGGGTTCAGCACAAAGTCAGTGTTGTATATAACGCTTACTGTGTCACACTTTAGTTAGTTAAACTGTCAAACACCGAGCGGTCACCGGTGACCTCAACCTATTGTTCTTTAATTGTGTCTTTTATCTGGCGTTGGAAAATCGGCTCTTCTCCCCCTCTCCTCAAATACCTAGTCCCTCAAAAGGCGTCGCGGAGAACCTAACGGGTAACCGGGGCTTCGGCTCGACGTGCAGGAGAAGGAACGGGGTGGTGTTTAGTCAGTAAGAGTCTGACACTCCCTCCCGTCTCACCCAGGCGGGAGCAGTCATTCGATGATTTTCCCCCCTTAAAAAGAAGTCCCTCAAAAGGCAGTGTTCCAGGTATCCACGGGCTGTGCTGCTTGCTTACCATCAGATGACCCGTCTGCTCTGGCCTATCCCATAATAATTATAGACAAACGAACAATATAATATCTTTTAATTATTAACAAAGATGTTTAAAAGATATTAATATTATCATAGTTATCATTGTCTTTGATTCACAATAAATAATAACACAATCGGATTGTATAAGCTTATCAAGCATGCCGACCGTGAAATATTGTGTATCGCTTTATCATTTCCCACAATATCATCACTAGGTGTTTTTTCCTTATAGATAAATGGTGAATGACCTAGTAACACTTAGTTATATTTATTTTTTCTGTGTTGTAGGTGGGTTTGTAAATGTCATACTAGCTGTGGCCCGCGACTTTGTCCGTATAGAATATGAATTTTAGGAAATAACTTCTTTTTGGTTTCAATTTTAAAAGTAGTCTATGTTACTCCTTAGTAGGTGGGTACGATAGGATCTTACCAATGAAAGTCCTGTCAAAATCGGACTAGCTATTACAGAGATTAGACAGTATAAACAGTATTTTGGTACTTATGTGTATTGCTATATGCCTGTCCACACTCATATCCACCAGTAGACCAGCGTTAAGTGTTACCACGCTCAACATAATGCTGAGGTGGAGGCTCGTTCGGCACGGGCATGCATCTATTTTTGTTTTTATTTACATGACTGCCTCGTTGGCCGAGTGGTCGCAAGTGCGACTGTCGGGCAAGGGGTCTCGGGTTCGATTCTCGGGTCGGGTTCATTACATGGGACTTAATAGAGGGTGAGCCTATTGTCATATACCTGTCGCGGAGAGCCTAACGGGTAACCGGGGCTCCGGCTCGACGTGCAGGAGAAGGAACGGGGTGGTTTTTAGTCAGTAAGAGTCTGACACTCCCTCCCGCCTCACCCAGGCGGGAGCAGTCATTCGATGATTTTCCCCCCTTAAAAAAAAAAAAAAAAAGTCATATACCGGATACACTTCCAGACTCCGTGCTACTACTGAGAATTAATTGAACTACTACTGAAAATTATTTTAAAAAATACCATAAGCCCGACCCGGGAATCGAACCCGATACCCTTTAGAAAGTACATACACCTCTGAAAAAGTCACATTGGTACTTGCCATTGATAGGTTTCGAACCCACACCTTCATGCATAAGTAGCGGGCGAAATAAATCGGTAGATTTTATTAGAGTATCTTCCTAACCTCTGTTTCTCCTCTCACGGTAGACAAGCGTGATGATACATTGACTGGAACGATTTCAAGTTCAAATAAATTACTCCTGATTGAAAGTCAATCGTTTTGACATTACTACATTAGCATGCAACCTAACTAATAACAAAATTATTTGTATGTTACACTGTATCAAATGGTGACTACGGAATACAATGCATGTGGCACCACCCCTCTTTTTCCTCGGATGTCGTATACCCGACTAACAGCTTTTTATATTGACACTAGCTACTTGCGCGCGGATTCACACGCTCTGCTCAGCTCCTATTGGACATAGCGTGATATTTTATAACCTATAGCCATCCTCGATAAATGCGCTATCCAACACAAAAAGAATTATTTAAATCGAACCAGTAGTTACGGAGATTAGCGCGTTCAAACAAAAAAACAAACTCTTCCGCTTTAATTCTTCTGCTTCTATATAAGATAAGATATTGAGATTATGAAATATGTCATACGACACGTATGTCGTAATTTAAAGTTCGTATTTTATTCCTGGGTTAGAGCTGTGCCTGAGCCATTCTTGTTATACAGACATCGGACAGCAACGCTCTCTGATAAACCTGAACCTTTTATACTGCGATCTCCAGCTCCAAAAGATTATCAACATGCATACGCTTGGCTGTTAGCTTGGAGATCGCAGCTATGTTAATGAAAGCTTTTTTTTAAGGGCGGAAAATCATCGAATGCCTTCTCCCGCCTGGGTGAGGCGGGAGGGAGTGTCAGCCTCTTACTGACTAAAAACCACCCCGTTCCTTCTCCTGCACTTCGAGCCGTAGCCCTGGTAAACCGTTAGGTTCTCCGCGACTCAGAATCGGCATCAGCCCTATTGGGCCCTATCCGTGGTGGTCTAATGGCTGTTTGAGGCGCGCGCGGATCGCTCGGCGCTGTACGCTCGGGTCTGTTTCTAGTCGGGGGGCGAGCCACCCATGCTCGCCGTCCGCAGGCCCGCGCTTACGGTGGTCGTATGTTAATGTAAGCTTAGAATATGCTACCAGCCTCTTGGTGACTGGTCACAGTCTAAAAGTCAATGACAATGGCAAATTATTGACATGTCTGAATATGAAAGAAATATTTTTTTATAGAGGTAGTATACGAGGCAAACGAGCAGACGGATCACCTGATGGTAAGCAATCGGCGTCGCCCATGGACACCTGGACCACCAGAGGCATTACAAGTGCGTTGCTGACCTTATGAACTCTTAAGCAGTCTACCCTTCACAAAAGCTACTATGACGCACTTTTAACACCTCCGGGTGTCCATGGGCGGCGCTGATTGCTTACCATCAGGTGATTTGTCCGCTCGTTTGCGCCCCTACCTCATAGAGTGATGTTACCGGAGGCCCTTCCTAGTCGCCGTCTCCCGAATCCCCGAATCTTCCACAATCTTTAAATTCCCAATTCCCAAAAGGCCGGTAACGCACTTGTAACGCCTTGGTGTTTCGAGTGTCCATGGGCGGCGTCGATTGCTTACCATCAGGTGATCCGTCTGCTCGTTTACCGGCTTATGCTATAAAAAAAAAAGAAAATTTAGCATCAAAGCGAGCGAAGCCGCGGTTAAAAGCTAATAGACGATAAAATTGATTGAATCGATCTACTGAGTTGATTGGTCAGAAATCAATGTAGTCTGACCTACCTACTTGTATTGTTTTCAATGTAAATTATTATCTTTATGAGGAGATTTCAATGAATTGTTGTGGGATAGGCAGAGATGTATTTTTACATATTCACGTCATATCATGTTTTATCTCCGAAGGGGTCGACAGAGGTGCACATAATAATAACACCAACTTTTCACTATTTATGTTATGAGTCCCATGTAATAGGGGGTGAGTATATTGCCATATACCGGGCACAATTCCAGACTCCGTGCTACTACTGAGATTTTTTAAAAACCCAGTAATACTTTGCCCGACCCGAGAATCGAACCCGAGACCTTGCCCGGCAGTCGCACTTGCGACCAGTCAGCCAACGAGGCAGTATGTTATTAATTCTGAAATAAAAAAAAATAGCTAAATCCCAATAATGTTATGCTTTATTTATTATATAGGAGTCTTAATATTACACTTCTTATTGAAATAAATAATTAAAACTAAAATATTTACACCTTAAAAAAAAAAATAAAGAAAAAATAATAATAATGAAAATAAATTATAAGGCATCAAAGAAAACATTTTCCTCATCGCTACCGTGAGGTAGGGTGCCCAAAAGACTGGCAGCATTGCCACGTTGAATGGCAATGCTTAACCTTTGCCCAAGGTAGTAGCCAGCCCTTCGATCACTTGAAGTGTCAACCATCCTCCTTACAATATCTTTGTAAAGAAGATGTGCACTTAAAAAAAAAATCCCAATAACACTTTTCCCGACGCGGGAATCGAACACAAAACGTCTTGCTTGATATTGACACTTACGATCACTCAACCAGACGAAACTAGAGTATTTATAATATCAACAATCTTTAGAGGTATATATATAATTCTTCTGTGAGTGTGTATGTCACTGAACTTCTCTCAAACGACAGGACCGATTTTGATGAAATTTATTGTGTGTGTTCAAGGGGATCTGGGAATGGTTAAGATTCACAAATCAGCCTGGCAGATGACGCTGCAGTCGATTTCTAGGTTATTTATCTATACCTATTATTACAGGACAACGTCTGTCGGGTCCGCTAGTTAAAATATATATATATTCGATACATTTACGTTAGGTTCATGACCTGTAGTGCATCAACCACTTGACCCCATGACCCCAAACCGTGGGGTCACAAGAGAACTAAAAAACAATTAAAATGAAAGAAAGAAAACCTGTATACATGATGTTACAATAACAAAATATAACGTATACATGGTGTTTCTAAAATAAACAATCGCTTCTGAGAACGCGCTGGGCAATGCCAGGTGTTTGATGTCTAGTGTTGGGGTAAGTCGATAGATTTTTTATCGATAAAATTGGAGATGAATTAAAAAAATCTGCTGAGTGCTATAATAATAATAATAATAACCCCCCTAAGGGGCCACCTTGACGTGGTGGGGGGGCTTACGGAAGGCATGAACTACAATTAGGTTACCAAGAACTAAACCCACCCTTTAGAGGAGATACAAATGTAAAAGCCACTAACACCTCGGCGACACCCTTCCAACTAACGGTCCCAATCATCAATACATTTGGTACAATCACAGGCCAAATGTATGTTTTTCCCAACGTTCTTCTCCTGTCATTTCCTCAACCTACTTTATCTACCTCAACTTTGATACCCTTTTCTCTTCTTTTGCCATGATGTCTACTCTTGCCCATCTCTCATATAAAACAACCCCTCACATTTATGCGATGCGACTAAGAAGTAGAGTTATACCCCAGGCGGGTACCGGAGTTTGCAACGATGGAGAATCCCGCCCCGGGCCTTCCAGCCCGGGCTGCCCTTCGTACTCTGGGGAGGGCACCGTATCGCATGCTGCCCAGCCACAAGCTGTTGCAGCACAACATGACCAATTGTCAACATGTTCTTCACCAACATCTTCATTATTCTCGTCCATACCCTCATCACCAACGTCATACCTCAACAATCAACAATCCAGCTCAACCAATTCATCCCCATTATCATTTCACTCCGCCAGGGACGTTGTGCAGGAGGCTACTTTAGCTGAAGTTACTGCACCCGCCCAAGGTGGCAGGCGCACACGTAAAACGTGGACTAAAGATATGAATATTTTCATCATGCGCCATTATTTCATCCTTACAGAACTCGAAACAAACATAAAGAATTACCTGACGCCATTACACTCACGCTTTAATTTAGAATTTCCAGAAATGAATGCATCAAAACAAAGGATCGGAGACCAACGCCGTGCTATTGTCCAGCGTAATTTTCTTACAGAACGGGAAATCCTAAATATCAAGGATGAAGTTAGACTGCTATTACAAAACCAATCATCAATGTCACAATATAATATTACAAACATTGATCAAACTTCATCTCGTAGAATGAGATGGAGTGACGACCTTAATGAAACTATTATGAGAAGTTATTACCGGTTAACCAACTTAGAAACAGATTTAACCACTTACAGACCACTATTACACCAAGATATTATTTCAAAATGCCCATCTATTGCACACTTATCAGCACAACGCATATCAGACCAACGCAGATCTATTGTAAATAATAAACTTTTATCTAATGCACGACTTAATGAGATTAGAGAAGAGGTTAGAAATGAGTTAGCCTCTATAAGTACAGACAACTCTGATTACATAATATCACACCAGACAACAAATGAAATAGTCACACAACTAAACCCGATAGATACTACTAACGATGACCACACTGGAAGAACGACACCAACAAGCGCTAGCGACCTAAACACTCCACAAATAGCACAAAATACTCTACAAGTAGAACAAAACACTCTACATCTCCCAGCTGAAGTATGCAAACAGTTAGAGCAGATGTACACTGATCACTGTAACAAATTTAATGAATCCAATCCAACGACTAGACCATATATTCCCAAATTAAAATCATCTAGAAAACTAGCAGCAATCATAAGTCACCTAAATAACCATATACTTCCAAACATATTAAACTCAGCTACAGATTTCCTTACACTACAGACATCAATTTATTGCGCAGCATACACTGCAGCAAAATTTAATGGTGCTAGAATCAAAGAAACAAACGAACACATTAGTCAACCAGTAAAAGTCCCTTGGTGGCAAAAACGGCTAGAACGGAGGATTAGTGACCTCAGAGCCAATATAGGAAGGCTCACAGAGTATACAAGAGGTACTCGATCGCCAGCTCTTGAGACACATATACATAACATAAAACAGGTATACAAAATACACTCTCAACACGAACCAGAAAATACAGACATAACACACTTCCTAGATACCCTGAAACAAAAACTTAATACTTTAACAAACCGACTAAGGAGATATAGGGAAACGACGATTAGAAAAATACAAAATAAACAGTTCTGCAACAATGAAAAACTATTTTACAGAAAATTGACACAACAAAATAACAACAACTCACAAGGAAATAACACACCATTACCGACTCCCGAATCGTTACATTCATTTTGGTCAAATATTTGGTCTAACCCAGTCACACACCATCAAAACATCTGGATTGAGGAAGACCAAGAAAGATGGAGGGATACACCAGAAATGAAATTCGATCAGATTAATTTACAACTTTTACAAACAGTTATAGCCAGGACACACAACTGGAAAGCCGCAGGATCAGATAATATACATAACTTCTGGTATAAGAAACTAACATGCACTCATACACTACTTCTTAAAACATTAACACATTCATTCAATCACCTGACACAATGCCACCATACATCACGCAAGGCATAACATACATGCTACCAAAAGATCCATTAGATACTGCTAACCCTGCTAAATACCGATTACTTGTTTACAAAATATATACAAAATCATTGTTTGCCTCAGCGAAATATATACAAACATACACATGAACACAATATATTAGCAGAAGAGCAGAAGGGATGCCGAAAAAATAGTAAAGGGTGTAAGGAACAACTGACCATCGACGCCGTAGTATCCAAACAAGCACTCAAACAAAAACGCGACATACACACTATGTACATTGATTATAAAAAAGCCTATGACTCCGTCCCACATTCCTGGTTAATTTACATTTTAAAACACTATAAAATTCATCCCACTATCATTCAATTTTTAGAAAAAATAATGCCCAACTGGAATACCAAATTAAAGATACACAACGCAAATGAAATTACCGAAACAGAATTCATTTCGATAAAAAGAGGCATCTTCCAAGGTGATGCACTGAGCCCGTGGTTTTGTCTGGCCCTTAACCCATTGTCTAACATGTTAAATAAAAATGATTTTGGATTTAAAATTAAACACAACTCACAACACACAAGGCTCACTCATCTCATGTACATGGATGACATCAAACTTATTGCAGGCACACTTAACGAGATACACACCCTCGCCGAGATCACACAAACCTTTTCGAATGACATCTGTATGGAATTCGGAATAGATAAGTGCAAAATTCAATCACTCATCAATGGAACTGTAGAACCAACATCGTACGAACTTAGGAACCACGAAATAATAGAATCTGTAGACCCTAACGAAGGCTATAAATATCTAGGATACCACCAATCAGCAGAAATTCACCATAAAAACACCAAGAAAATACTTCAACAAAATTTCAAAAATAGGCTACACAAAATACTACACACACAACTCAATTCAAAAAACACAATCAAAGCCATTAATACATTTGCTATCCCTATTCTAACTTACTCTTTTGGAATCATACGATGGACGAAAACAGATCTCACCACATTACAAAGACTAATCAACACTACAATGACTAAGCACAGAAAACATCATCCCAGGGCTTGCATTCAGAGGTTAACTTTACCAAAAATTGAAGGCGGCAGAGGACTCATTGACATAACGAACCTTCACAACAACCAAATCACAGCACTCAGAAGATTCTTCTTCAATCGCTCACAACATTCCCCACTTCATAAAGCGATCTGTCATGCAGACACATACACACCACTCTCTCTAGCAGACCACACCAAACAAATGACCACAATATCTAAAGAACAAAAAATACAAACTTGGACTCAAAAATCGCTCCATGGCCGTCATCGTCTCGATTTAACCAACCCTATTGTTGACAAAATAGCGTCAAACGCGTGGTTAAAGCGAGGCGAGCTGTTCCCGGAAACAGAAGGTTTCATGTTAGCGATCCAAGACCAGGTTATTGACACAAAAAATTACAGAAAATATATAATTCGCGACAGCACCCTTGGCAGTGATCACTGCCGACACTGCCACAGACAACCAGAGACAATCCAACATATTACTGGCGCATGTTCATCCATCACACAGACAGACTACAAACACAGACACGATCAAGTCGCAGCTATTATACATCAGGCACTCGCACACAAACATAAACTCATTCCCGAAAAAACACCATATTATAAGTACACACCCCAAATCATCTTAGATTCACCCGAATTCAAAATATACTGGGACAGAACCATACTGACCGATAAAACTGTACACCACAACCGACCTGACATCACACTTCATGATAAGAAAAACAAAATAGTATACCTAATAGATATAGCGATCCCTAACACGCATAACTTAAGTTCCACTCATACTAATAAATTATCCAAATATGCAGACCTAACCATTGAGCTCAAAACTCAATGGCAAGTTCATACAGTTAAGACAGTCCCCATTATTGTATCTAGCACAGGTGTCATCCCTAAAACACTCCACACGAGTCTAAAGACCCTTGATTTACATCCCCTTACATTCACACTCTTACAGAAAGCAGTCATACTCAATACATGTAGAATAGTTAGGAAGTTCTTATCTATAGATTAATTCACCACATATTATTTCATCCCCAAAGTTGCTTTGGCCAAAAGCCCGCAATTTTGGTGTAGTTCCCCAGAAATGGGTGAGGTTTGAACCTTAAACATACGTATAATAATAATAATAATAATAGCCTTTATTAACAATCTTACATTACTTTTTCTTTTATCTTATTATGACACCGGTACGATAAGATTGTCTCGCTTCCTGGCGTAGGCCTCCCCAAGAACTCGCCATCGCGAGCGGTCTAGCGCGTCGCGCCTCCAGGTTGGTCCAGCAATAGCTTTAATGTCGTCCTCCCATCTGCGACATTGTCTCCCTTTGCGCCTTTTGTACTGTCTCGGACACCATTCTGTTACATCTCTTGCCCATTTTTCTCTTTTATTCCTAATTAAATGGCCTGCCCATTTCCATTTAAGTTTTTTTATATGTTGGGTGATATCTATAATTTTTGTTTGTTTTCTTATGCTTTCTAATCTTATTCTGTCTTTTATTTTAATTTGAGGATGCTTCTTTCCATACTATGTTGACAGGATTCTAGTTTGCGCATATAATTACTAGTTAGACTCCATGTCTGGCATCCGTATGTCATGACAGGCAAGATACATGAGTCGAATATTTTTTGCTTGGCTTTAACTGGTATTTGTGGGTTTTTCATAATCTCTTTAAGAGACCAGTATCTCTTCCATGCTAGAGTTATTCTGTTGTTTATTTCTTTTCCTGTTAGGTTCCTTGGAGATATGATTTGTCCTAAGTAAGTATATTCTTCTACGTAATCTATAATGGTATCATTGACAACAATAGGAGTGGCAGCAAGATTAGTCATTACTTTGGTTTTGGCAGTATTCATTGAAAGTCCCACTTGATTACTTTGGTAAACAAGCTGTTCCAACATCATCTGCAACTGTTTCGGGTTGTCAGAGACTAGTATAAGATCGTCGGCAAACCGCAGATGCGTTAGTTGTACTCCGTTGATATTTAGCCCATAGTTATCCCAGTCAAGGTGTCTGAATATGTGTTCCAAAACAGCCGAGAACAACTTGGGTGACAAGGGATCACCCTGTCTCACTCCTCTCTTAATGGAAAATGTTCTCCATCTCTTTCAGTTCTCACTTTTGCTTTCATGTCTTTGTAAATATTCATGATGAGGCGCAAGTATTTATTGTTTACTCCTTGTTTTCCTAAAGCCTCCCATATTTTTGCATGTTTTAATGAGTCGAATGCCTTGTTATAATCTACAAATGCTAAATAGAATGTAATACCGTACTCGTTACACTTTTCAACAACTTGTTTTATTGTGTGGATATGATCTATTGTGGAAAAATCACTGCGAAAACCTGCTTGTTCTTTGGGGTTTTCATCCAAGATCTTTGTTAAGCGATGCAAAAGTACTTTTGAGAATATTTATATAGATTAGACATGAGGCTGATCGGTCTATAATTGGCTATATCATCTTTTTTCCCTTTTTTATGTAGTAATATTATTGTTGATGTAGTCCATTGCTTAGGTATAATTTCTGTACATAGAATCTCGTTGAATATGTTTGTCATAATGCTTAATATTGCTTCAGATGTTTTCAACAGTAGTTCGTTTGATATACCATCTTCTCCTGGTGCTTTTCCCATTTTGCGATTTGATAGCTCTATCGATTTCATCTTTCAGGAACTCAGGAACATCTTCCTCATAGGCTTCCTGAACTGTTAATGATTTAGATTCGTCTCTCGTTTCTAGATCATTTAAAGCATGCGGTAGTATTCTGTAGCTACATTTAAAATTTCTAATCTGTCTGTAAGTCTTTTCTTGGTTACAAGGTGCGTCATAGACTCCATCCAATTTGTATTCTCGCTTAGTTCCATCAGTGCCTTTTTCACTCCACCTAGTTTTTCGATATGGTAGTTGATCAAGTTAGTTCTTGTCGTATGTCTGTGTCTACGTATGTGTTTATTTATTTCTTTGCTAATTCTTGTTATGTCTTGTTTGTATCTTTTCCTATCAATAAATAAATGTTTTCTTTCCTTAATTAAATTTCTTGCTTCAAGTCCCAGTTTATCTTTGATTTGTTTGTTAATTTTAATTTTCTTTTCAGTATCTTTCAATTCTTTTTCCAGAGCATCATATTTTATTTGAGCTCCTTTCAAGTTGATTATAGACTTTATACTTTCAGACATAGATTGTATGATGGTATCTGCGAGTGGGCAATTAAATGGTAGTTCTATACGCTTTCCTGTTACGCTCTTCCTTGATTTTTTGGTTCAGTAACGTATAACTGGGCTCTGAGCATTCTATGATCGGTATTATAATTAAGTTGATTGACAATTTCTACGTTTACAAATAGTTTCGGTTTACTTGTAAGTATATAATCAATTTCGTTTTTTGTTATTCCGCTGGGTGACATCCATGTCCATTTTCTGTTGTGGTTCCTGTTGTAGTAAGTGTTCATTATATGTAAGTTATTTTTCAGAGCAAAATTCACCAGCCTTTGTCCATTGTCATTCCTTTTTCCAGTTATGTATGGTCCTAGTATTTTATCTTCATTCAGCTCCCTCTTACCTATTTGGCCATTAAAATCACCTACTATGATTATTGTTTTGTTTAGGTTTGGTATAATTTCATTTAGTTCATTGTAAAACTTAATTTTTGTTTCTTCTTTTGCGATCTCGGTCGGAGCATATGTCTGCACTATTGATGCTGGTGTTTTGTGCCCCGGGAATTTAATGTCTAAAATTGCAATTCTGTCTGAAATTCCTTTAAATCTTATTATATAGTTTTTGAGATATTTTTTTACCATAAAACCTACTCCGTATAAGCCAGCTGATATGTTTTTGTAGTATAATATATAGTTTTCGTGTTCTTCTATTTTTTCGTCGGCTCTTCGTACTTCGCTTAGACCTATTATATCCCAGTTCACTGTTTCTAATGCATTTTCCAGCTCCAACAGAGATTCGTTTGATTTCAATGATCTTGTGTTAAGGGTAGCTACATGAAATCTTCTTCTGTCTTTTGAATACTGTTTAGTTGGTAAGTTTATCGGTGTTGTTTTGGGGGGTTCTTGGGGGGTGTGGTCTATCTCCCCGCGGTGACCAGCCGTGTTGGGGATCTTTTTGATTGTTGATAATGTTGTTTTTACTTTGTGTGTATTTTTCTTTCGTTTCCGGTCTAGTAATTTCTATGTTTTTTGCGGCGAGTGCTTCTCTGATAGCGAAATTGTTCGGGCTCTCATATAGGCGAATGCATCTGTTTTGTGTAATTTAGATGGACCTTTTGTAATATTTTCATCTTCTGTGGTTTGAGGCAGTGTATTGGAATAGCTAGGTGACCCAGAAGTTTCTCTTTTTCGTTTTTCAGATTCTGACTTTCCTTTGATGATTATTTTATTATTTTTGATGAATGCGTCGTTACCTCTTTCTTTTTCAACTTTCAACTGTTGTTGCAAATTTTTACGTAACTGCAATGTTTCTTTGGAAAAGTCTTCTGTGAGGTAAGTTTTTTCTAACATTCTTTTTTTGGTTTTAATTACTTCAGTCTTTTTAAGATACGAAGTAAACGAAATTAGTATTGGTCTTGTTTTGCTGAGTGCTATAGCCAGTGTTAAGTCAAAGTAGGTACAAAGTTCGATTCTCGGATTGCTCAAAGTATAATTGTTTGTGAATATTATTTGGTAGGTGTAATGTTATATTGCTCATTTGTAAATATGCACTTTCGACACAGAAGTAAGTTCTAGTCTCGAGCTGTTCGCGGAGAAGCTAACGGGTAACCGGGGCTCCGGCTCGACGTGCAGGAGAAGGAACGGGGTGGTTTATAGTCAGTAAGAGTCTGACACTCCCTTCCGCCTCACCCAGGCGGGAGCAGTCATTCGATGACTTTCCGCCCTTAAAAAAAAGTCTATATTTTAAAAGATGTCTTGCTGCCATACTCAGAGACATTGAATGTTTACTTGAACTATTCCTTAGTAACGATTTTGTTCCGAAAACTATTGCTAAGGACTGGGTTAAGTAGCCATTAAATGACAGAGTACGGCGCGGTGGTTAAACTCTAGATATTCTAAGTGTGGGAGATCCATGCTTCGGCACGAATGGGGCGGAGTTATACCACGGCCACGCTTGCGTTGTGTTTCGTCCTGTGAATGAGATTACTGGAGGCCCAATTACCTCTTCCACCTTCCCCAACCTACGTAATCCTTAAACCCCAATAATCCTAATTCCTAATCCCCAAAAGGCTGACAACGCACTTGTAACGCCTCTGGTGTTTCAGGTGTCCATAGGCGACGCTTTTCGTTTACCATCACGGTGATCTGTCTGCTAGTTTACCGGCTTATGCCATAAGAAAAAAGATTCAGTTGATATTTTTAACTAACCTTGAACTAAGCGCTTGAAGCCACTGCCAGTTACACTTACAACTGAATTAATATTTTCAGTTGTTATTTATTTATGGAAGGATTCAGTCGTCGTTGTTTAGCTTATCGCTGACCAACCGATGCACAATAGCATTTAGAACTCAGTCGAACGATACAAAAGAAAAGCAAATTGTGCTTGTCACATAAAAAGTTTTCATAGAATTTTCATAAGGTTTAAAATGCGTTGTCATCCTTTGTGGAAGGGCATGCATAACGTCACACTTTAACACACCGCCAGTGTTGTTTTACGTGGGCTTGCGGACGGTGAGCATAGGTAGCTCGCTGCCCGACTAGAACCAGAACCGAGCGTACGGGGCCAAGAGCCATCAGACCACCACGGATGGGGCCCAATAGGGCCTGATACAGATACGGAGCCGCGGAGAACGTAAAAGGTTACCAGAACACCGGCTTGAAGTGCAGGAGTAGGAACGGGGTGGTTTTTAGTCAGTAAGAGTCTGACACTCTCTCTCGCCTCACCCAGGCGGGAGAAGACATTCTATGATTTTACCCCCTTAAAAAAGTTTTGTTTTTTTACAGTTTTCTGTCATACTGTAATATCACTCCGGTCTGAACCAAAGCTATGCATGTATTTTTGCAAATAAAGGACTTTTCCTTCACTTAGCTTCTTCTACACGAAACATTGAGAATGGTGGTCAGTATATTCACCGTCAAATTAACAGACAAATCTTCGACAGCCAGGAAAAATCAATCGACATATCAACCACCAACAAACAAATATCTATCGACATCGTTACCCCGTCACTATTCCCGTCCGTAATTTTATATTTCCCCAATTCGTTTCAGTTTGCAGCGCGGATAGGCAGAAGTATTAGAGACGGCTGCTACATCGGTCGCACTGTCTAATTTTACTCTCAACCATTCGCGAACTGGAGTTATAAATAAAACATATCTATTTTCATTAAAAGTTCTTGTGTTTTGTGTGTGGAATATGATTTTAAATTGGTAAGTATTTTGTTATATTTTGAGAATTATATACTGTTTTTATCGTGTGTACATACTATTTTTTATGTGTTTTTATGTGAAATTGATACTTATTGGAAGTGTTTTAAATGCGTTATAATTTGGTATAGGTATTGTTTTAAACCTATGCGAAGTGTCATCAAAATCTGTCTAGCAGTTTTCGCAAAAATTACAAACAAATATCATGATAACTTTTCAAAATGAGGTGATTAAAAAGCTTCTTTATTGCATTCTCGCGAAGAAAACATTAATGTTAGTGTAAGAAAAGGAAATTATCTTTTATTGTGTACGTAATAAAGTTTAAGTTTATTTATAACAAGAATTATCTCTGAAATCTTGCACACGACCCACACTCACACGCGTTACTAAACGCTGATGTTTTTACGATAACTGCCGAACATCTGCACTTTTTGTATTCCAAACTAAACTTTATGTATGTATTAGCCCCTGCCAGCGGCTCCGCCCGCATTCCCGTGAGATAAAAAGTAGCCTATGTGTTGTTCCAGACCATAATCTACCCCTGTACCAAATTCCATCCCGATCCCTTCAGCCGTTGTGATGTGATTGAGTAACAAACATACACACAAACAGACAAAGTTTCGTATTTTTTATTAGTAAGATTATTAACTATGATTATTGTGCCCGGTATATGGCAATACACTCGCCCCTATTACATATTGTACAGTGGCATTAAGTGCCGTAATTTGCACCTCTGCCTACCTCTTCGGGGATAAAAGGCATGATGTTATGTTATGTTGTTATTAACTCTTGAGGAAGTTAAGACATTTAAAGTATTACTAAATATCGATCCTATAAGAATATTGAGATAAAATACATCTTATGCTATCTTCTGTAAAGTAAGCTTTCAAATGGTAAAATAATTTTTCGAATCTGTCCAGCAGTTTTGGAGTATATTCAATGCAAATAAACAAAGCTCTCCTCTTTATAATATTTGTAAAAGTTTTATGGAAAATAAATTTAGTTAAATTAAAATCTTTTTGACAACCAGTTTTTATGTAGCTCAACATGTATGGTCATGCAAATTAGACGTGTATACAAAATCTCAGCTTAATCGGTCGAAGATATCTGCTTCAAAATTATGTTTGAAGACTTCAAGATTCCATTTGACACATACATACATACATTGCAAGTTCAATATAAGCATGTAATAACTAAAGATAAAAAGGAATCGTTCTAGAAATCATGAAAACTAAAGTAGATGCAGATGGTAGAAAGATTTTAATGAAAATAACCTCTTTTCGTTTCGCGCCATATTGTTTTTCTACTGTCATTGTGTATTATAATTGTTGCATTTATAAAAAATAAAAGAAAACTAAGATTTCATTTGGATACAGACTAAATAAATACGTAATTTTTATTCATGACACTTTGAAGTGTTATGTTTTTGCGTTGCGTAGATGTCGCTGCTGTAGTGTTAGGTCCTGTCATTTCGATCATGGTGGCTGTCGTTTACTCATAGTGTATTGACATTGAATTACAGATTGTTGCTTTAAATATAATCTTAGTTTTTGCTATTCTGCCAGCATTATCAAATATAATGTTCATTGTTGTTTAGTTCGTTGAGTACCTACCGTCATTATAGACAAGTTGCGGTCACCGGTGTCCTCGCGGTGTTTGACAGTTTAAACCTTCACCGTGTGAGAAAAGGTTTTGCTCAGCAGTGGACACATAGGCTGTTGATAATGTTGGTGAATTTAGAATAAGAATTATTTCGTATGAAGTATTATTTTTTTAATTAATACTTTTTATTACCTAGTACCTTCTGTAAACGGCTTTGTGTTATTCTCGTGTTATGAAAACTATCCTGTGGTAATCTACTAGGATTTTCTCCTATGTTATGCGCGTGTTTACAAACATAAACACATACACAATTACACATGACACTCAGACTCGGAACAACAATTCTTTTACTCTTTCGTTTTCTTTTATTTGTCCCATTTTGCATGAAAATCGGTTCAGCAGTTTTTGACAAAAATAATATAGTAAGATTAGGAAAACATCGAAACATACTCGCTCAACACCTAATAAATGAAAATATATTCCAAAGAGTTAGCACACTAAAGCTACGAGTACCACAGGACCAGCTTTAAACAATTAATTTTGAGAGTATTATCGGAATACTGAAACGCTACTCAATTTAAAGTCGTGCATAAATATAGTTCTATCTCTACAATTTTTTTGTAAAATGACAGAGATGGCACGATATTCTTAAAATTGAGTAACGTTTCAGTATTCCGGCACTTTCTATGTCACTGGACATATATCTCCCATGCTACTTACTCAAACCACCAAACGTCATGCTGAACATCAGAAAGACAAATCGCATTAGGGAAAAAAGAAAAATAAATATTAGTAGGATCTACCTCTACATTGTTTTCACATATCGGTTTTATACAACAGCTAACGTAAAAGAAATGCCTTAAGTTCCAGTCGTCTAATGGAACAGAAATATTAGTTAACTATGTTTTTCATTTTATACAATTAAGGCACCAAAGCTAAATTTAAAAAAGAGTAACGGATGGATTTCTTTCTCGTTCTTCTCCATTCGAATCTATATTTTGGAACGAGCATCTAGCTTCACTGACGGTTAGACTGACAGACTATTATTTATTTTGTATTTGTTGACGTTTCAAAAGTACCAAATTATGGTTCAAAACAATAGGTTCTTCAAGAATGGAGTAAATACGTTTTTCAAGGGTCTGCAAGACGCATGCAATGCCCCGAGTGTTGCAGGCGTACATAGGCCACGGTAACCGCTTACCATCAGGTGGGCCGTGTGCTTATTTGCCACCGTCGTGGTATAAATAAACCTATTGTGATTTCATAAAGACAATGATCAAAACCAGGACTTTAAACCTGTACAGTTATAGTTTCAAAGTACAGTTTGGCACGTAGTAATCATAAAATACATTCATTCATCACAAGTAATCCGGTCACTGACAGACAGACAACTGTTTTGGCAAACTAATATGATGGTAAAGGACTTATATTGTTGTACTTTATAATCTATATCTATAATCTATGGGGATTTCTAATAATATGAGTAGCATACGAATTTCGGTAGAGGGCATCCTAGACGGACATAATAATGATCAGATTGGCGATATATTAAAGAAGGGCCAAATTAAAAGTACCCTTAACCGACGAGCATGCATGAAAGGATTTCTTTCTTACTGTATACGTAGCTACTTCTTATTTTATTGTTTTGCCAAAATACCTCAATGATTAAATATGAAATAGTGTGAAATGAAACATGTACAATGCTAATTTGTAGAATAAATTTTATGAAAATATGTTATTTAAACAATTAACTACAATACTGGATGACAGAACACAAGATGACGAGAGAAAAGTACCATAGTAAAATTATAAAGGTGTGACTATATCTATGATGTCGTGGTGGCCCGGAGGTTTAAGACGCTGGCTTCTCATGCATGAGAATGCGGGTTCGAAACTTACCAACGGCAAGTACCAATGTGACTTTTTCCGAGTTATATGTACTTTCTAAGATTATTTAGACACCACTGACAAACGGTGAAGGAAAACATCGTGAGGTAACCCGGGCTTATAATTTCTAATTATAAGTTTGTAATCGCCAACCCGCATTGAGCAAGCGTGGTGATTAATGCTCAAACCTTCTCCGTGTGAGAAGAGGCTTTGCTCAGCAGTGGGCGTTTATAGGCTGTTGATGACTATATCTATGGTTATTTAAAACATAAAGCATCCAACCTTTCATCATCCTCTCCTGGACGCTAATGCTCTAAAATTAAACCCATGGAGGTTGTGAATTTTTCGTTTTTCTGACGATGGAGGATCTTTTATTATCAGTCTGGCTTTCAAATCAAATCAAAATCATTTATTCATTACATTTTGGGTAAATAATTATGATCACAGTATTAAGATAGTACCACCAAAATCTGCCCTCACAGGCGTATGAAATATTGTTAGCTTAAGTCAATAAAGGTAAAAAAAAAAAATAACTAACTTTGTAGCGTGTAGTAGATAGAGATCTAGTGTTTTGATGTGCTGTTCTCAATTAGGCAGACTGCAAGCTAATTTGATGCCTCCGTGGCGTAAGAAAATGCTATACAACACGATGCCAGAGTACTTAGAAATATAACAGGAATGTGAAACGCATCAGAAATAACATCAAAGTAAGAAAAGTTCATACTATTCTATTCCGAATCAACAAAACAGCTATTAATATTACAAACTACATCCAAATGTTCAATTTAGATAAGTATATACTCTCAGCACTTCATAAATTATTTGTTGTGATACCATTATTAATAGAAACCAGACTACTTCGCTGCATTTAGCTCATCGGACAATCTACACTACATGAGCTGCTGTTTACACGTGAACATTAGCTCATGACGATACCTAAGTACGTGTGTCGCCTGGACAGTCAACCTCGCTACATCCTTGTTGACTGGACATCTACACTACATGAGCTGCTGTTTACATGTGAACATTACCTCATGACGATACATAAGCACGTGTGTCGCCTGGACAGTCAACCTCGCTACATCCTTGTTGACTGGACATCTACACTACATGAGCTGCTGTTTACATGTGAACATTACCTCATGACGATACATAAGTCCGTGTGTCGCCTGGACAGTCAATCTGCTTACATCCTTGTTGACTGGACATCTACACTACATGAGCTGCTGTTTACATGTGAACATTAGCTCATGACGATACCTAAGTACGTGTGTCGCCTGGACAGTCAACCTCGCTACATCCTTGTTGACTGGACATCTACACTACATGAGCTGCTGTTTACATGTGAACATTACCTCATGACGATACATAAGCACGTGTGTCGCCTGGACAGTCAACCTCGCTACATCCTTGTTGACTGGACATCTACACTACATGAGCTGCTGTTTACATGTGAACATTACCTCATGACGATACATAAGCACGTGTGTCGCCTGGACAGTCAACCTCGCTACATCCTTGTTGACTGGACATCTACACTACATGAGCTGCTGTTTATGTGAACATTACCTCATGACGATACATAAGCACGTGTGTCGCCTGGACAGTCAACCTCGCTACATCCTTGTTGACTGGACATCTACACTACATGAGCTGCTGTTTACACGTGAACATTAGCTCATGACGATACCTAAGTACGTGTGTCGCCTGGACAGTCAACCTCGCTACATCCTTGTTGACTGGACATCTACACTACATGAGCTGCTGTTTACATGTGAACATTAGCTCATGACGATACCTAAGTACGTGTGTCGCCTGGACAGTCAACCTCGCTACATCCTTGTTGACTGGACATCTACACTACATGAGCTGCTGTTTACATGTGAACATTACCTCATGACGATACATAAGCACGTGTGTCGCCTGGACAGTCAACCTCGCTACATCCTTGTTGACTGGACATCTACACTACATGAGCTGCTGTTTACATGTGAACATTAGCTCATGACGATACCTAAGTACGTGTGTCGCCTGGACAATCAACCTCGCTACATCCTTGTTGACTGGACATCTACACTACATGAGCTGCTGTTTACATGTGAACATTAGCTCATGACGATACTAAGTACGTGTGTCGCCTGGACAATCAACCTCGCTACATCCTTGTTGACTGGATATCTACACTACATGAGCTGCTGTTTACATGTGAACATTAGCTCATGACGATACATAAGCACGTGTGTCGCCTGGACAGTCTACCTCGCTACATCCTTGTTGACTGGACATCTACACTACATGAGCTGCTGTTTACATGTGAACATTAGCTCATGACGATACCTAAGTACGTGTGTCGCCTGGACAGTCAACCTCGCTACATCCTTGTTGACTGGACATCTACACTGCATGAGCTGCTGTGATAATTTTCAATACATATTATTATGATTTATGTGTTCGTTTACCTCGATGCGCAGGCACATATTTACGTAATAGCGATGGTATAATATTATTTATATCGTGTCGGTTCGTGTTGCTATGTTTGAGTGTAAACAATGATTATCGAGGTAACTACCAGTTATTCGGGATACTATTTGTGTTACACTTTGATTAACTGCTTCATTGGCATTGGTGGTTATGTGGTTGTTGAAGTACAGGGTTCGATTCTAAGGTCAAGAACATCGTAAATTAGTGTTTTTGTTTTCATTTAAGGGCTCATTCACATATGGACTTTACAATTGAGAAAAGTATCCTTGTACAAGTGACCAATAAACTTACGCCGATTGCAATCGTTTTATATATATATACTAGCGACCTGCCCCGGCATGGCACGGGTGTAATATACATATACTGCCGCGGAGAAACTAACAGGTAACCGGGGCTCCGGCTCGACGTGCAGGAGTAGGAACGGGGTGGTTTTTAGTCAGTAAGAGTCTGACACTCCCTCCTGCCTCACCCAGGCGGGAGCAGTCATTCGATGATTTTGCCCCCTTAAAAAAAACAGAAATATACATATATTATACATTTAAACCTTCCTTAAGAATAACTCTACCCATTAAAAAAACTGCATCAAAATCCGTTACGTAGTTTTTAAGATCTAAGCATACATAGGGACAAACAGACGGCAGATAGCGACTTTGTTTTATACTATGTAGTGATATATTAATTCTTCAAAATATATATCAATTTTTTGCCGAATAAATTCCTTAAGGATTTGCCACAACTAAAATAGTTGCTACACAAATTATAACCGTAGAGGTCCGTCGTAGCATAACGTAGCCAAATCCGTAGCACATTCGTAGTAATCTCGTAGTCCCGTAGCAAGTCTACTACAAAAATCTAAATATCCTAAAAATGACTAATTTTCAGTTCCATGACCAACGACCTAGATTAAGTTCATGTGTTATTATTTGTCTTTGTTCTAGCGTGGGGGTAGGCAGCTATGTGACGTGTTTGTTTTTTTCATCATACTGACGTGTGACAAATGACAAATAGTTTTCAGGTATGAAGGGGAAAGAGGTATGTCAGAATCGTGACGTTTGGCGTTCCATGGTCTCTGCTTACCCCAATGAGGATAAACGTAACGTACGTACGTATGTATGTATGATGTAAAAATAATTTCGTTTTGTTGCCTTGTTCGTTATGTTGCCATGCGACTAGAAAATTTACATAAATATGCTATTTTGCAGCATTCTTACTAAAAAAATACTTTTAATTTATTAAGTCGTATAGTGATGTTAAAGTATAGAACCAACAAAACTATGTAACTAGAGAATTGTATTGTAAACCTGATTGAAAAAGAGTAACCTATGGAGTTTCTTGCTCGTTCTTCTCCATAGGAATCTACACCTTGGAATGAGCAAATAGCTTCACTTTTAAATTTTTATTGATGACGTTCAAAAGTGCCTTCCTGGTCTAATTGAAATAAATGATTATGGCTTTGACTTTAGAATACATATTTGTAACTTACCCCTCTTTTTCCCGCGGGTGTCATATACCCGACTAAGGGACTATATATTAGACAGAGACCGGGCAGCAGCGCTCTCTGATAAACCTGAACCTTTTATACTCCGATCTCCAACCCGCCTGCCTGCGGAGATTATGGCAAACCCCTCTTATGTAGAGGAGACTCATAGTGCAGCAGTGGACTGCCATGGTTTCTTATTTATTTATTACTAGCTTTTACCCGCAGCTTCGCTCTCGTCGCAAAAGGATAAAAAGTAGCCTATGTGACATATATCAATACACACAGCGCCATCTATACCTATTCTTTTGTTTTCCCTCGGGAATATCAAATTTTTCCGTGAAAAAAAGTACCCTATTATTTAATCCGGACTTCTAACTTTACGTCTGCAAAATTTCAAAGCAATCGGTTTAGTAGTTACGGCGTGAAAACGGAACAAACAAACAAACTCACTTTCCGATTTATAATATAAGTAAGGATTACTTTTAAAGTGCTTCTCGACCCATTAAGCGAAAAAATAATAGTTTTTTCTATGTGAATCATTTCATTAAAGGTCTAATAGTATCGTGGGAGGAAAGGTGATCAACCTGTGGTGTTGGTATTAGCAAACAAGAACATAAGTCATTCACACACAATGGTGCCAACGTACCGGCAGAAATGCATGAGAAACTGTGTTACCTATAAACAAAATCATATCACTTTTAAGTGGGTTTTTAGTAGTTGTCAGTAATTCAGATGTTTTTGTGACAAATTCGTGGGTAGAACAAAACGATTTATTTTTGAACTGACTTCAAACATTGATATTTCAGTTTGACTAGGGTGCTTCTAGGGTACTCTTGAATCCAATTCCGATCGATCGACATTGGTATTGTGAAATTTCGTACTCTTGAATTGAAACACTAGCGCCCATTGCATCCGTTTTGCGTGGATATTGAATGAACTAAGTGGTATTGAGTTTGGCTTTATATTCCGTACTCTGAATGCTATTGTAACAGCTACGATAGGGGTTGTATAGTGTTGACATTGAATAATTATTGAGATTTCATTGGATTGAAATGCATTGACATTGAGATTGGTTTCAAGAGTAAGTGACCTGACTGTATGTTAGATATTATATATATTTGTCCGCGATTATCTCGCGAACATATATACATAATATATTTGTTCGCGCGTTGGTTAAACCGATTTTCATTCAATTTCATTCATTTTCAGAAAAGTGTTTGTTACACTTAATAGTCGTTTAGAACTACTAATACCTTCTCCTAAACCAAAACGATTTGATTATTAACTCACTTCAAAAATGGAGGGATTTTTTAAAGCGGGGAAATCATCGAATCACTTCTCCCGCCTGGGTAAAGCGAGAGGGAGTGTCAGACTCTTACTGACTAAAAACCACCCCGTTCCTACTCCTGCACTTCGAGCCGAAACCCCGGTAACCCGTTAAGTTCTCCGCGGCAAAATGGAGGGGTTGAAGTCGTTTTTTTTTAATGTAGTTCATTAAAAATTATTCATTTTCTAAAGTTAAACAACCATAGATATCCGTACCATCAAGTATTCTCTTGTTGTATTTAGTATCTTAGAAAATAAAGATAGATTCAGTACAGAGACAGTAGCCATTGGTTGTCTAGAGCCGACTGAGTTACAAAAGACATGGCTTCGTTACAAAGCGTACACTGCACGGTTGGCGCAGTGGCTGGGCAACTGGCTGCCGCACAAAATGTCACGTGTAGGAGTCCCGTACGGAACAACACTTTGTGTGATCCACAGATTGTAGTTCCGTGTCTGGGTGTCATGTGTATGTAAACTTGTATGTTTGTTAACGCACCCACGACACAGGAGGAAATCCTAGTCTGAGGGCAACGTTTTTAAAAAGCGAAATAATGTAGTAACAATAGCTACTGTCTCTATACTGAGTCAATCTTTATTTTGAAATAGAAATTTATTCGCAGGAACATGTGATACAATGGATCTTAGTCTAATTCTCAACAGTACAGTGTATTTCACCTTTTCCTGGCATGCAAATGATTGTTTGGTACAATAAATAGAATATAAATCTAATTTAATTTGATTAATTATTACGTAATATCAAAATAATTATTCCAAAATGTCAAATAAAATTTTTAAATACATGTCAAGGCGTCATTATGTCTGTGAAATTACATGTCTATTTCTTTCTACAATTCCATAGTCAATGAAGTCCTTAATACTGTAAAAACATTTTTCAATTAGCCATGCTTTCAAATTAATTGTTACCTGGATACCAATAACTTGGCTAACTATAACAACATGGGACTACACGTGTCTTCCAAAACACAGAGGAGTAAATTACAATGATTTAACATTTTAAATCCGTGGGCCCGTCCCTAGTTCTATTTTAAAACGATACTCCATGTTGCTTGTCAGATCTACTCTTGGCAAATATCTCTAGAGTATATTTCTTTTTACATTTTCACTTCTAAACGTATCTTTGTCGTGTATTCTGTTACTGTTATGTTAGATTATTGTTTGTTAATCTTTGATAGGTAGACAGAGGTGCGGTGTATACCTATATTTGGGTGATTTTTATTGTGACTGGCTTTTTCGTTGAATGTTTACAAGCACGTATGCTGAGCATCTGTCTTGAGATTTGATGATGATGAAATGTCACTGTCCAAGGTCCAAAACAGCTCATAGAACATAACGGGTTACCGGGGCTCCGGCTTGATGTGCAGGACAGGGAACTTGGTGGTTTTTAGTCAGTAAGAGTCTGACACTCCCTCTCTCCTCACCCAGGCGGGAACAGTCATTAGATGATTTTCCCCCCTTAAAAAAAAGACTAACAATCTATTGCTGGTCTATGTATCTTTATCGTTAGACGGACTTGCCATATTCTTCTCGGCAGGCGGGTTGGAGATCGCAGTATAAAAGGTTCAGGTTTATCAGAGAGCGCTGCTGCCCGGTCTCTGTCTGTAGTCGGGTATACGACACCCGCGGGAAGAGTAGTGGTGGTGACAAAGATATTTTACTCCACCGTCATGGAACAAATGAAGTACAATTTAGATTTAAATCTTACTAGTGACCCGCCCCGGCTTCGCACGGGTGCATTATGCATATATTATACATATAAACCTTCCTTAAGAATCACTCTATCTGTTAAAAATACCGCATCAAAATCCGTTGCGTAGTTTTAAAGATCTAAGCATACATAGGGATAGACAGACGGCGGATAGCGACTTTGTTTTATACTATATAGTGATAGTGATTCTTGCAGATGAAAAGAAAGATACGTAAATTGTTAATTCTTAAAAACTCTTGTCATTGAGTCATTCCATTATAATGTAAACAAAAAAAATGTATAAATATCTACACATTGGCAAAGATACACGAAATATACGGAAGTAATTAGAGGACACACATAACATACATAAATATTTAGGTCCCTTGAAGTAGACATATAGATACAAATTTTTCTTCAAAATATACAAGGTGTAGTTTTGAAACCGTGGCATTTCTCGGGGGCATGTCACAGAAGTCATAAAGGTTCAATGTAAGAGAAAGTTTCGGGCCAATAGTTAAAAATACGGCTATAATAAATCGTTTAAGTTGGACAGTATTTCATAATAAGCGACAGCAATGTTTTTACTTTTAATTGGAGTTTTATGGAATTAGAAATAATATTGCAAAATTTCATATTGCGCTATTATTATATCTTTTTGGAAATGCCGAAATAGCCATACACACATAACCTCACGCCTGTCTCCAATGGGGGGTAGGCGGAGACTGCTATGAAACGCCATTATATCGTTTCATCGCCTCTTTCGCTTCATCAACAGTCATCAATCTTTTCATGCGTACTCGTCGGTTAATTTGGCCCTTCTTTAATATATCGCCAATCTGGGTGGTTACTCTTGAAGCCAAACTGAATATCAATGCAATTTCAATCCAATAACATCTCAATAATTATTCAATGTCAAAACTAAACAACCACAATCATAGCTGTTAAAATAGCATTCAGAGTACGGAATATAAAGCCAAAGTTCATTCAATATCCACGCAATACGGATGCAATGGGCGCTAGTGTTGCAACTCAAGAGTATCAAATTTTACAATACCAGTGTCGATCGATCGGAATTGGATTGAAGAGTAAGCCCCCTGGTCGGTATAATATCCGTCTAGGGCGCCCTCTACCGATGGCCCCATTCATATCTGCTCTGTATACTTCGTTAGGTAAAAATTTTTGCTCTAAAACTATTGAACTCTGTCCAAACTTCGCTACAATCCAATCTCACAACATAACAAAATTCCCATATATCACAATGTTTATAACAAATGTTATATAAATTATAACATAACAAGTTTTATAGCCAAGATGTCTGTCCGTTGACACTGCAGCTGTTATAGTTATATCACTTATATGTTACATGTTATGACAGTACATTGTTAGTAAATAAATAATCTTGGAGATGTCGTGGTGGCCCGGAGGTTTAAGACGCCCGCTTCTCATGCAGATTCGAAACCGTTCGACGGCAAGTACCAATGTGACTTTTTCCAAGTTATATGTACTTTCTAAGATTATTTAGACACCACTGACAAACGGTGAAGGAAAAGATCGGGATCTAATTATAACTTTGAAATCGCCATCGCGCATTGTGCAAACGTGTCGATTAATGCTTTAACGATTAAACTTTCTCCGTATAAGAAGAAGCCCTTGGTCAGCAGTGTGCATTTATAGGCTGTTGATAAATAATCTGGGAGGCTGTTTGCAGACGAGAAAGTAGAATATACACCGTGGAATCTAAGTATTTTGTTTTGGTCCCGCGGCAAAACTTCTTGCTATAAGGAGTACTTTCGATGTTTAAAGTAAAAACAAATAAAATAAAGATGTCATTTTTTTAGTTACAAAAAATCATAGAAATACGCACATAAAACATTAATCAGAAAGAAGACTAAAGAAAGCTGACGTAGTTCCCCACATATATAACTATTTTGGTATACTTTATACATACACATGTAAATGCATATTATTTAATAACAATTTTTTTTATTGTGTTCTGGCTTTGCATCAACCACTTCATTTCTCTGCACTTCCCTATGGTTGATGGTAAGAGAATGCCTTAAGGCATTAAGTCCGCCATTCACTGTTATCTTTGGTAAAGAAGTAATAATAAATAAATAAATGAAGCTCTCCGTTCTTCATTTAAATTTGAATGTCCCGCGCATTGGATTCATACGCTATCTGTGGACACTGGACAGTAATCCTGTACTACGTATGAATGTGTGTGAAAAATTTTCGTAATCACGTTTTACTAATTATTATTTAAAATAATAGGAAAATATTGAAGCAATACCTTTTAATGTTGTTTCTTTTTTACAGAGCAATAACATAAGCAGTTGTTTTAATACTAACTAACATATAACACATATATACACGTATGAAAGCTCATATATAAACGTAGTATAAAAGACGTTCCCCGCGTTATCTAGCAAGCGAATCAGATTCATCGTGTGTTTATGCCAAAACTAGTGACAGCCGGTTTGCTATTAATTATATACGTAGCCGCGTCTTTTCTTGCCCTTCCATAAAAACCTTTTTGAAGTTGTTATCATAAAACACATCTTTTACTTTTTAATATAATATATATGTAGGATTTTTGACAATTATTGGTAATTTCTTCATCTTACTAATGGCGAAATAAACGAATAGGTTCGTTGTGCATTATCTATCGTTTATACCACGTGCTCTGAGGAGTTATTTGATCTGATACCTGCCGCATCTTTTCGCCATCGACCCTCACGACAGCATATACATCCCCATCATATAGATGGTTGGCAGGTCACAACTGTGCGCTTCTCACGTAGCTTTCTGCCTCGCACAGCAAAACTGTGGAATGACCTGTCGTCTGTTTGTTTGTTTGACTGCGCTAATCTTAGGAACTGCGGGTCCGATTAGAATAATTCTTTTTGTGTTGGATAGTCCATTTATCGAGGAACATCATCATCAAACATCTGGGCCACGGGTGCATAGAGTGGGGACTCTAGGTGCCCATCTAGTGGCAAAGTCAAAGTCAAAGCATTTATTTCAATTAAACCATAGTTTGGTACTTTTGAAACGTCAACAAATACAAAATAAATAATAGTCTGTCAGTCAGTCCGTCAGTGAAACTAGATGAAACTAGGTGCTCATTCCAAAATTCAGATTCGAATGGAGAAGAACGAGCAAGAAACTCCATTCGTTACTCTTTTTTTAAAAAAGTATGTTCTACAATGTCTCTGATACATATTTCAATACTGTACGCATATGTACGCTTTGCACAGTAGAATGCACAGTGGTCACATTCTACTGTGCAAAGCGATGATCAAGGGACACGCAGGTCTCCCTTGCAATGTGCTGTATCAGGCGTTGCACCGTGGGGACTCCGGACCAGGTCTTCAGAGGACCCGGACTTACAGGTGCTAAGGGTGGCCACTGGGGTGGTTTTAGTGACGTACGCATCCCGCACTCCCTAGTCTTTCTCTCCAAACGCCAGGCGCCTTTTGAAGGTTTCACCCCGACATAAGAAAAGGCTATAGAACATCGGGCTACGATCGAAAGGAGACAAACAGAGCGGGTGTAACCTGGCGGCAGTAGGTAATGACTTTAATACGTTGACATACATATAAGTATAAGAAAACATAGTCTATACGTTGAATGTTACACATGTTTCGTATTTAAATAGTTTATTTACAAACATTAAGTACATAATATATCTCTCAGACTACGCGCTATGTAATCCAGCCAACTGCTGTATCATGGCAACACGTGATACAGTGTCGTAAGCAGAAGTGTAGAGATGTGTTTTCTAAATAATCATTCGCAATCATCCTAGGTTTATATATTTTTTATATTATACAAATGTCATTTACCACTTTAATTTTAATTTCTTTTGTATATTTTTATAATACTGCCTGCCTCGTTGGCCGAGTGGTCGCAATTGCGACTGCCGAGCAAGGGGTCTCGGGTTCGATTCCCGGGTCGGGCAAAGTATTACTGGGTTTTTAAAAATTCTCAGTAGTAGCACGAAGTCTGGAACTGTGCCCGGTATATGGCAATAGGCTTACCCCCTATTACATGGGACTCATAACATAAATAGTGAAAAGTGGGTGTTACATTGTACAGTTGTATAATGTGCACCTCTGCCTACCCTTTCGAGTATAAAAGGCGTGATGTTATGATGATGATTTTTATAATATAACTGTGACATACTAAATTAACTGAAAATCGCGGGTTACTCACGTGAACAGTAGGCCACGTGACAACGCCGCGGCCGCGCACGCTGCTCATGAGGAAGAACCCCTCTGTAGTTCGAAACTAGTAGAGCTTTTCTCAGTATATTCACGAGAGTAACCCGACAGACAGACAGACAAAATATCATATTTATGTAGTAAGAAGCGGTAACAAACAGACACTCGAATTTTATTTAACTGTATAGATTACAGAATAGTTCAACGAGTACTTAATCCTATTTGATTTGATCGGTATATTAAATAAATAAATATAAATATAGCCTTTATTTCTGTTTTACCTTACAATAATTTCATACATGCCTTGCTAATACTAAATTTTATTTATAATTTATGTTAAACTAGCTTTTACCCGCGGCTCGCTCGCGTCACAAAAGAATAAAAAGAAGGTAACCTATGTGACATATACCAACCAATACACACAGCGCCATCTATGCCAATACTTTTGTTTTCTCTCGGGAATATCATTTTTTTTCTGGGATAAAAAGTACCCTATTATTTAATACGGACTTCTAACTTTACGTCTGCAAAAATTCAAAACAATCGGTTTAGTAGTTACGGCGGGAAAGCGGAACAAACAAACAAACAAACTCACTTTCTGATTTATAATATTAGTAAGGATTGATCGGCAACTGGTTGCTTTTGTTGAACAGCTTGTCTGGCGACAAAGGCCTCCTCTAAAGATTTCCACTTATTTCTATCTCTTGCTAGTCGGCTCCATACTGGGCCGGCTATTTTCCGCAAATCGTCTTTCCATCTATTGTTTTGTCTGCCTTTACTTCTTTTTCCTTCCCTTGAATACCATTCTGTTACTAACCTACTCCATTTTTCTACATTTTCTCTCGACATATGTCCTGCCCAACGCCATCGACCGATCGATGTATTATGTAGTTTTTAATTAACTAGGATAGAGTATAACATCTCTGCTGCGTTATATAATTTCTTGTTTGAATTGTGAACACGCAAATTGCAATTTGAAAATGACCAATTAACACATTCACTGCGGCAGCGTTAAATCTAAACTTTCTCCTAGTGCGATACGAGACAAATGCTGTCCGTATCTATGTTTCCTGATATGCGTTACGGCTTCTATTTTGCTGTACCAGACCCTGACTTTCAAAGCCTATACAGACGTGGAAACCGCCTATATCAATGGTTTTTATCAACAAATCGATAGACTATATCCTTGTATGTACCTAGCTGCAGTCGCCCTGTGTTCTCTGTTATACTTTGAAGGATACAGAGGTTTTTCAAAATCTCTAAAAAGCGCAAGGGAACTTAGATAAATCGCCCCCGTACAGTAAGCAAAACAAGGACAACGAGCTACCTACCGCACTGGCTGAGAATCAAATACGGTCAAATACTTGCCGTAACGCAGTGAATGTGTTAAGAATGACGATGCAAGTTCACATTGATATTACATACATATAATATTTATACATATACGAGTATGTACTACGTCTGTCGTAGTTTATAATTTATGGTTCATACATGTTATTTTGGCAGGACAGTAAATGTCGACTCAATATTATTTGGTCATAGCAACTAATGTTGAAATAGTCAACATGTATTTAATCTCACTATACATATATGTAATAGCACAAGCTACTTCCGCACAGTTACACACGCTCTGCTCAGCTCCTATTGGTCGTAGCGTGATGTTTTATAGCCTATAGCCATCCTCGATAAATGCGCTATCCAACACAAAAAGAATTATTCAAATCAGACTTGTAGTTACGGAGATTAGCGCGTTCAAACAAACAAACAAACAAAAAAACAAACTCTTCCGCTTTATATAGTAGTATAAGATTATAACAGCGCAAATAACAGTCCCTGACAATTCCACACCTTGGTGCTTACTCTTGAAACCAATCTCAATGTCAATCCAATTCAATCCAATAAAATCTCAATAATTATTCAATGTCAACACTATACAACTCCTATCGTAGCTGTTACAACAGCATTCAGAGTACGGAATATAAAGCCAAACTCAATACCATTTAGTTCATTCAATATCCACGCTATACGGATGCAATGGGCGCTAGTTTTGCGACTCAAGAGTACCTACGAAAGTTCACAATATCAATGTCGATCGAAATTGGATTCAAGAGTAAGCCCCCAAGACTCCTTTACATAAGAAGGGTTTGTCATATTCTTCACACTTAGTAGGATCATTATCATCAACAGCGGGTTCATTTACCATAATCTCCGAACTTAGAAGACAGCAAGTATTTAGTCTCCATAAAGGTCTTTGACTTTGGCGACGCGAATACATACAAACGTTGCGTGGACGAATTATTGTTCAAGACAATTTCAGCTCGAAATGTGACAATGCTCGGCGGACGGGGCGTTAAACTAAATATAAACTGTACAAAATACGTGAGGAGGTATGCACTGCAGCGGGAAGATTAAATATAATACATTTAATACTTGTAGTATTACAGGGTTTAAAAAAATCTCAGTAGTAGCACGGAGTTTGAAATTGTGTTCGGTATATAGCAATAGGCTCACCCCTATTACACGGGACTCATAACATAAATAGTGAAAAGTGAGTGTTACATTGTGCAGAGGCGTTAAATGCCGTAATGTGCACCTTTGGTACCCGTTCGAGGATAAAAAGGCGTGATATTATGTATTGCACTTACAAACAATACAAATAAAAGTTAAACTATCGAGCGTGCTAATCTCCGAAACTACTTTGCATTTATAGGAAGGCTATAAGCATAAAACATCACGCCATGACCATAGAAGCCGAGCAGAGCGAGTAAACGCGCCGAGAAAATAGCTAGTGAAACATATTCAAGCTTCCTTGTGCTTGTTCTAAGGAGTGGATTTCTTTGTCAGAGTCTGTGTTTTCTGAAGGAAAAATAAAACCCAGGTGTCTTCAAGCCCCGAGTGAATAGGTTGCTTATGGGACGACGTACTCTATCGTAGGATGCATCATCGTGCACTATCAGCCGAGATAGTGGACAAACGTCAGCCCATAAAGTAAGCTCAGTAAGAGTTTGACACTCCCTCTCGCCTCACCCAGAAGGAAGAAGGCATTGGACGATTTTCCCCTCTTAAAAAAAGGACAACACTAGAGGAGTTACAAACGCTTGGCCAATTTTTGGGGATTAGCGATTTGAGAATTAAGAGTTTTGTTTGAGGATAGGGTGGGGGAAATAAGGCAAAACAATGACAAATCTTTTTCAGCAAAGCGGTACGAAATCTGCCGTTCTCCTTTGAGATTCTAGCAACTTCACTCTAATGGTGAAACACAACGCTTGTGTTGTTTCACTACGGTTTTCTATAAAGCCGTGGTATCACCCCGGTCAAGCCGGCAGAGCAGTGTGCCGACTGCTGACGCATGGCACTCCCAGACTTGGTTATGTTATAACTATTACGAGTTGAAAGCTAGACCTGCCACAATCGGGTAATAAAAACTATTTTGAACTGTAAATATTTTCAGCTATACATTCCAAAGTACTCGATTGAAAATATACTGTTAAATACGTCAATGAATAGTCGCTAACTGCATGATGGCACGAGTATCATTAAAATTAAAACATAATTATTAATGACTATTAATTTTACTGTTGTTCTACTCAACGTCGTGATTCCGTGACGGTCGTGAAATTCTGATATTGACACTACACTACATGAGCTGCTGTTTACATGTGAACATTAGCTCATGACGATACCTAAGTACGTGTGTCGCCTGGACAGTCAACCTCGCTACATCCTTGTTGACTGGACATCTACACTACATGAGCTGCTGTTTACATGTGAACATTAGCTCATGACGATACCTAAGTACGTGTGTCGCCTGGACAGTCAACCTCGCTACATCCTTGTTGACTGGACATCTACACTACTTGAGCTGCTGTTTACATGTGAACATTAGCTCATGACGATACCTAAGTACGTGTGTCGCCTGGACAGTCAACCTCGCTACATCCTTGTTGACTGGACATCTACACTACATGAGCTGCTGTTTACATGTGAACATTAGCTCATGACGATACCTAAGTACGTGTGTCGCCTGGACAGTCAACCTCGCTACATCCTTGTTGACTGGACATCTACACTACATGAGCTGCTGTTTACATGTGAACATTAGCTCATGACGATACCTAAGTACGTGTGTCGCCTGGACAGTCAACCTCGCTACATCCTTGTTGACTGGACATCTACACTACATGAGCTGCTGTTTACATGTGAACATTAGCTCATGACGATACCTAAGTGCGTGTGTCGCCTGGACAGTCAACCTCGCTACATCCTTGTTGACTGGACATCTACACTACATGAGCTGCTGTTTACATGTGAACATTAGCTCATGACGATACCTAAGTACGTGTGTCGCCTGGACAGTCAACCTCGCTACATCCTTGTTGACTGGACATCTACACTACATGAGCTGTTGTTTACATGTAAACATTAGCTCATGACGATACCTAAGTACGTGTGTCGCCTGGACAGTCAACCTCGCTACATCCTTGTTGACTGTACGATATAATCTCTTGGCAGATGGATGGTCGTCTCACGTAACAAAACAACTATTCATATGTTGATTTTTAAGAGTCAATAACGTTAACTTAAAAATAGATTGTTCGTCTGTCAGTCACATGTGATCCCGTCTGTCTACACTACACACAGTTAGTTTGGCGCCTCTCCTCATATTATTTTACTGTAGTACCTATTTAACTAACTGTAGTACATACGTACATAACCGCCTGTCCCCCGTGGGGGTAAGCAGGGACTATGGAACGCTAATTGCTACGATTCATACATACATATTTCGCTTCATCTACCACCAGACATTTTAGATTGTTATAGTGAGGTGGCATGTTACACAAGTCATGCCATGATTATGGCACAGTAGAATGCATTTGCGACCACCGCTACTCTTCCCGCGGGTGTCGTATACCCGACTAAGGGACTACACATTAGACAGAGACCGGGCAGCAGAGCTCTCTGATAAACCGGAATCTATACTGCGATCTATCAATCTATAAGCATGGATGGATACTATGGACCGTCAATGGCTGTTGACATCACTACATAGTATAAAACAAAGTCGCTATCCGCCGTCTGACTGTCCCTATTTACGCTTAGATCTTTAAAACTACGCAACGGATTTTGATGCAGTTTTTTTTAATAGATCGAGTGATTCTTAATGATGGTTTATATGTATAATACATGCATTTGCACCCGTACGAAGCCGGGGCGGGTCGCTAGTAGATAATATATTATATGTATCTTATGATCGATCCGACCACTAATATCGATGTCCATATTAAGTACTTATGCATAATTAAGCCTTTGACTGCCAACAGAAAACTATTGACGGCAAACCCTCCGCTATCGTGGTCCTCATGCTGTCCCCCATGACGTTTAACCCTTTGAGTATCGTCAGTATAGACACAATTAAAGAACAATAGGTTGCGGTTCCCGGTGTCCTCGCGGTGTTTGACAGTTTAACATTTTAAAATAACATATCCCTGCAATCCTTACTAATCCTTACTAATATTATAAATCTGAAAGTGAGTTTGTTTGTTTGTTCCAATTTCACGCCGTAACTACTAAACCGATTGCTTTGACTTTTTGCAGACGTAAACTTAGAAGTCCGGATTAAATAATAGGGTACTTTTTAACCCGGCAAAATTGATATTCCCGAGGAAAAACAAAAGTATTGGTATAGATGGCGCTGTGTGTATTGCTATTTGTCACATTGGCTACTTTTTATTCTTTTGTGGCGCGAGCGAAGCCGCGGGTAAAAGCTAGTTGGACATAAACAAAACAAAACACCTAATAAGACAATAGACTATTTGCGGATAATACCCCAGAGAACCGACGCAAAACTCCAAGAAACGCTAATTCATTGCTTTTGAAACGTATCCAGATGTATTCTGGTCAACATGTCAGGAGGATAACGACCTCCCAGGTGATCGCTCGGCCTAGGAAACATATACAATATCTAGGACAAACGGAAGTCTACCTTTGGCAATTAGACGAGTCATTTTTTTTTAAACGTTGCCTCACACTAGGATTATCTCCTGTGTCGTGGCCTCGTGGGTGCGTTTACAAACATAAAGGGTTACATACACATCACACACAGACATGGAAAGAAAACGAAAGAAGAAAGAAAAAGCATTTATTTGGCAAATGACACACAAACAAAGATTATGAAAAATATACATACAGATACTTACATAATTACATAATACATTAATAACAAACATAAAAGCGTAAAGAAAAGAACAAAAATCATCAAAACAATGCAATAATTTTTTGATATAAAGAGAACATGGAACAACAATCTGTGGATCACACAAAGAGTTGCTCAGTGCGGCAGCCGATTGCCCAGCCACCGCGCGAATCGTGCAATCAAAAAAAAGTAGAATGAGAGAATAGTACAAAATTTTTTCAAAGTCAAAGTCAAAGTTAAAGCATTTATTTCAATTAAACCATAGTTTGGTACTTTTGAAACGTCAACAAATACACAATAAATAATAGTTTGTCAGTCAGTCCGTCAGTGAAACTAGGTGAAGCTAGGTGCTTATTCCAAAAAGTAGATTCGAATGGAGAAGAACGAGCAAGAAACTACATTCGTTACTCTTTTAAAAAAAAGTATGTTCTACAATGTCTCTGATACATATTTCAATACTGTACGAACAATGCATTTGTAAGAACAATGCATTTCAAATGCATTCCCAAGAGACAAGATCACAATCATATTTATAGTACATATTAACTACTGGGGACAGTTCATTGCTGGATTATGGACCTTTTTGAATCGACTTCTCAAAAAGAAGAAGGTAATTACAAAACACCCTTCCATCATCGTACCACAAGACAATCAGCGAAGCGTCACCGATTCATGATAGATGTCCCCCCCACACGCACGAAGCGCTTCGCATCAAGCTTCCTTGTGCGTACTGCCAAGGAGTGGAATTCTTTGCCAGAGTCTGTGTTTCCTGGAAGGTTTCACCTGGGTGTCTTCAAGGCCCGAGTGAATAGGTTGCTTATGGGACGACGTGCTCCATCGTAGACCGCATCATCGTGCACCACCAGGCGAGATAGTGGTCATACGTCGGCCCATAAAGATAAATAGATTTTGTTATCATCTCCACGCTAACAAGCGGTTTGAATATGGAGATCACAGTATAAAAGGTTCAGGTTTATCAGAGAGCGCTGCTGCCCGGTCTCTGTCTAATGTGTAGTCTCTTAGTCGGGTATATGACACCCACAAGACGAATAGGGGTGGTTACAGATGATATTTCTCAAATTATTCTTTAAAAGTAATATCATGAATTCTATGCATACATGTATATAGATATATGTATATGTCGCGGATAACCTTACGGGTTACCGGGGCTCCGGTTCGAAGCGCAGGAGAAGGAACGGGGTAGTTTTTAGTCAGTAAGAGTCTGACACTCATTCGATGATTTTTTCCCCACTTAAAAATGCCCTATATATATACTAATACATACTAAGGTAAATGCACCTTATTCCGAGGGGTTCTAAAAATGGCATCATATTCCGATGTATTTAGAAAAACAGTTTTTTAAAGCAATTTACTAGTTATTTATGGTCTGCATGATAAAATAATGAATTAATAATTATCTGTTCATATTTATTTATACAAAGGAGAGTTTAGTATGGTCACACTGTAAAATAATCGGTCATTTTGCCGCGGGGAGCGGTGTCGAAAGCACACTTCATACATTTGGGACCTTATGCACGTGAGTAATACGATTTGCCAAATAGTGTTTTACGTAATAATTTTATACAACGCGAGTTTTCGTTTAGGTTGAAATATTGAAAGGATAATATTTTTTATCGAAAACACTTAAGATTTGAGTATTTTATTTGCAAATTAGCAAGAAAATAAGTGTTTAAAATACCGCGGCATTAGGTGCAAAATATTTTAGTGTGTTCCTAAAAGCCGATGTATACCACGGAAAAACAAATTTAAAGACATTTAGTTTTTTTTAAATTTCGGTGTCTGTTTTATGATTATAAACTTTAATGTGTTAGTTCTGACTTAATGAATAACTCATACATTTAATAATCTATTTCCGAGGTACACCGTGGCGTCGCATTTACTAATTATAGCAGGTCAAAAATTGTGTGTACAGGTACTTTATTAATACGTTGTATAGAAGATTTTAGTGAAGACATTAGGTTTTATAAGTGTTCTGTTATTATATGTATGTACTTTATATTTGTTTTCCTTTCATATTGTAACTATACATTATTTTATTTGCATCATATTAAAAAATCTTTTACTTTTTAGTACTCGGAATTAGAAACTTTGATTTAGCATCATAAAACGCTATTCCGATGTATTTACGTCGGAATAAGGTTACATGAGTACCTAATTCCGATGTATTTACGTCGGAATAAGATTACATGAGAACCTAATTCCGAAGTTAGTTAAGACCCTGTTTAAATACAGAGTGTTCATTATTTTATGTGCTTAGTAGATACGCGTTTAGTAACTGAAAGAATACTAATCATCTATACAAATACATAAAATTGGAGTGTGTGTTTGTAAAAAAATATAATAAAATTATTTTTTTACGTTTAGTTTTTTTTTAATTGCATGTATTTTATTTATTTTATTATATTAAAGAAAATGACTTTAGAAGACTCTTAAGAATATTAATATTAGGTATTTTCCCTTTTTACCGGTGCTACTACGGGTTGTAGCACAGGTAAAAATAATTATTAATAAGATTAAGGAATAATAAAAACTAAAACAGGGTTTAGAATAAAACTAGAATAAACAAAAACAGAATTGATTTAAGTAATATAAAAAATAACAGATTTGACTTTTAAACATCATGTATAATTCTCCCTACATAGTTCCCTTTCTATTGTTATACTCGGAATTAGGAACCAAATGCATCGGAATTACGATTTTTAAATCGGAATAAGGTACCTCGGACTTTTTTATATTTTTATTTATTTTATCAGCTTCAATAACCTTCTACTGACAAACTGCAAATATTTTTCAAAAATTTGATAGCTAACACTTCTGATAAAAATATAAAATTGTACACAAAGGTCCGATAAATACTTAATTTATAATGTTCTTTCGTGTTATGTTAAAAACAGCGCGGAATTAGGTGCCTTTACCTTATTGTCGATATGTAATGAATGAATATAGAATAGTAAAGCTAAATTTAGGCCAATGATGACTGTATGAATAGCAGTAGCTCTTGATAATTGACACATTGCCATGTATCATACAGGTCAATGACTTCCTATGTACAATATGTAGGCCATGAACATAATTAGTCTATGTTATGAGTGTTTTATAGATATGTAGTTGGTTATAAAGATTGCCTCGTTGGCCGAGTGGTCAATTATGTTGTGGGACTGCCGGCAAGGGGTCGGTGTGGGTTTTTTAAAATCTCAGTAGTAACACGGAGTCTGTAATTGTGTCCGGTATATGGCAACAGGCTCACCCTTATGACATGGGACTCATAACATAAATAGGTAGTGAAAAGTAATAACCGATACGACCTCCAAACCTTCAAGAAAAGAGCGTACTCCTTTTTCAAAGGCCGACAACGCACCTGTGATTCCTCTGGTGTTGCGGGTGTCCATGGGCGACGCTGATCGCTTACCATCAGGTGATCCGTCTGCTCGTTTATCGACATATCCCATAAAAAAGAAGTAATTTAGCACGAAGTCGAGAATTCTGCATGGTGTGCTAGTTTAAAACCAATACCAATTTTTCCGAGTTATATGTATATCAATATCTATATCTTAGAAAGTATTCTAAGATTATTCAGACACCACAGACAACCGGTGAAGGAAAACATCGTGAGGAAACCTGGGCTTATAATTTCTAATTATAAGTTTGGAATCGCCAACCCGCATTGAGCAAGCGTGGTGATTGATGCTCAAACCTTCTCCTTTGGTCAGCAGTGGGCACTGGGAAGCTGTTGATGTGATGTGACAAGCTGATAATAGACATTGCCCGGCCCGGGAACCTTACTTAAGATCAGTATAAGGAGTAAAATGTTATTATAATCATAAAGAAGACTCCTTATTGTTTGGCTCATAAAGACGGGAATTGGCCGATAATACAACTGTGCCAAATGCAAAGTGGGATTAGTGCAAGCTATTTCCGAACTGTTCATATACATTTTCATGGTCAATAAAGTTTATTTTCACTTGAATGTTTGATGCTGTTTTGCGTTGATGTTTTTGTGTGATTCTGAGGGTCGTTCAAAGAAATCTCGTCCTTATTGTTGAGTGTTCTTTATTGAGGACATTGGATACTTAAAGTGGTTCTTTGTTTGTTTCTGTTCATTCTGTTTATTGATTTTCATCATCATCAAGACCCGTGACAGTCCACTGGTAGAGTATGAACCTCCTCTACATAATTACTTTTTTTTAAGGGAGGAAATCATCGAATGATCTGTCCCGCCTGGGTGAGACGGGAGTGAGTGTCAGACTCTTACTGACTAAAAACCACCCCGTTCCTTCTCCTGCGCTTCGAGCCGGAGCCCCGGTAACCCGTTAGGTTCTCCGCGCCTCCGAGACCGTAGGTATAGGAAACTATTTAATTCCGCCATCGTTTTCTTGGACTATTACTATTTCCCAAAAATGGCGGAATAGTGTGCCAACAAACTGAGTGGTGTCGAGTCATGTTTCCTGGTTTTTTATCTAGACTTTGCTTTAAGAACTAGATTGTTTGTTAATACTAGATTCCGACCTATTTGGCTTTTAAATAAAACGGTGTGTTTCTAGAAATGGTTAGTGGGTGGTCTTGGTTCATTGTTCGAGGCGCACAAAGTATTATTAGTGATACCTACCTTTGATCTGAGACTGCCTCGTTGGCCGAGTGGTCGCAAGTGCGACTGCCGGGCAAGGGATCTCGGGTTCGATTCCCGGGTCGGGCAAAGTATTACTGGGTTTTTAAAAAAATCTCAGTAGTAGCACGGAGTCTGGAATTGTGCCCGGTATATGGCAATATTCTCACCCCTATTACATGGGACTCATAACATAAATAGTGAAAAGTGGGTGTTACATTGTACAGTGGCATTAAGTGTCATAATGTGCACCTCTGCCTACCCCTTCGGGGATAAAAGGCGTGATGTTATGTTATGTTACCTACCTTTGATGTTCTACTATTGCGATTTCAAGCTAAAAATATTTTTGCTATGAAATTTATACTTTGAATGACCTATTCTTTGGTACTAATGGGGTGGTTCGACCCCTGACGCCTGACGCTTACATGCCATGTGATTTACCCGGAGCACAGCAACTCAGTATTATAACTGATCTGGTGTTCCAGGTGTCCATAGACGACGCTGATTGCTTACCATCAGGTGATCCGTCTGCTGGTTTGCCAACCTACCTCATATAAAAACGTTTATTACATCAATAAAACCTTTTCCAATTTATATTTTGCAGTCAGTCAATGTACCTAATCTGTCGCGGAGAACCTAACGGGTAACCGGGGCTCCGACTCGACGTGCAGGAGAAGGAACGGGGTGGTTTTTAGTCAGTAAGAGTCTGACATACCCTCCCGCCTCACCCAGGCGGGAGCAGTCATTCGATGCTTTAAAAAAAAGTCTATGTAATCTATCAACTTTTCAGCTGTCAAACGTTTCGAAACTGTTAAGTGTGGCGGCGCCACTGTCGTAAATAGACGCTTTTGTTTTAAATTCAAACGAGTGGGTGGACATCTCTATATTCTAAGATAGTGCATTTAGAATGAATTTGAAGTATTTTTCAGCACGGAGTCTAGAATTGTGTCCGGTATATGGCAATAGGCTCGCCCCCTGTTACATGGGACTGGTAACATAAGTAGTAAAAAGTGGGTGTTACGTTACAGTGGTATTAAATACCGTAATGTGTGCCTTTGCCTACCCCTTCGGGAATAAAACCAACCAACATATCTTGTGTAGAGGAGGACTGTCTCAAGCTATTATTTTATGGGACAAGCCAGTAAACGAGCAGACGGATCACCTGATGGTAAGCAATCGGTGCCGCCCATGGACACCTGGAACACTAGAGGCGTTACAAGTGCGTTACCGGCCTTTTGAGGATTATTGGGATTTCGGTAATTGGGGAGATTAGGGACGGGATTGAATGGGCGTCGCGTAACTTCACTCACACGACAAAACACCACGCAAGTGTTATTTCACGTCGGTTTTCTGCTCGGCCGTGGTATCACTCTGGTCAAGCCGGCTCATTCGTGCCGAAGCATGGCTCTCCCACACTAGAAAATTATGTTGATATTGTTTCTAATATTCTACATAACACCACGCCTTTTATCCCCGAAGGGGTAGGCAGAGGTGCACATTATGCCACTGTACAATGTAACACCCACTTTTCACTATTTATGTTATGAGTCCCATGTAATAGGGAGTGAGCCTATTGCCATATACCGGGCACAATACCGGGCAAAAATAATATTCTACACTTTGAAGAAAATAGAAAACATCTACTTTTTATATTATAATAACTTTCATGAGACAAACTAAATTAATTATTGTATTTTCAGCTTACTCATGTAACTAGGCGAGTACCTCGTCAAATAATTACGTGAGAAACGGCCAGTTTCAATAACCTATCTGTAGATTTGCATACTAGAGTATAGGGTATACTAGAGTATGCAAATCTACAGATAGGATAGAATTTTGGTACATTTTGTATGGAGCTTGTGTCAAAATTCTATCTCTAGTAAGCAAATCTACAGATAGATTGGTTATTGAAACTGGCCAGAAGTCAAAAACATACATAATAAATAAATCAATATCTTTTAACAAATTCTCTCTTCCAGTACCAAAATAGAAAAGAAGATAAATGCCCAATCACAGTACAGGGAGACTTCAGGTATAATTCCACATTTTCTTTATCACGTAGCGAGGTTAGACAATGTCATCCACCTAGAATTTACAGCTTAATATTGTCTAGCAGACAACAGGAAGCTAACCAAAAATAAAGAAATTATAAAATATATGAATGTCACAGGAAAATGTTCATAAAAACAATAATAATGATTGTATTTATAAACTGTTTTAGCGGAGAGATGGAAATAAATCAGGCAGACTAATGTCTTACATACTCTGTGGTCACAGGGCTGCCAGCAACTTTTTTTTGTCAGAGCATGGATAATACTTGGCTAATTATAATATAAACATCAACATCTTTTACCCTCGAAGGTTGAGGCAGAGGTGCACACTGCGGCACTTAATGCACATGTACAATGTAACACCCACTTTTCACTATTTGTGTTATGAGTCCTACTACTAATATGTACCTAATAGGGGGTGAGCCTATTGCCATATACCGGGCACAATTCCAGACTCCGTGCTACTACTGAGATTTTTTTAAAGACCTAGTAATTCTTTGCCCGTGCTACGATTACTTTTTTTTTTAAAAACCCATTAAACTTTGTCCGACACGAGAATCGAACCTGAGATCCCTAGTCGCACTTGCGACCACTCGGTCAACGACAGTCATAAAACTTACTACAAATTACCTATAGTAGAAATTACTTAACTATTCTCGCATAGTAACGCCTGCCAACCCTGTACCACAGACTATGCGTAACTAAAACGTATTTAACCTGACATTGACCTTCACAGACGCCATTTTAAATCGACCGAAAATACGCGGGAAAAGTTTAATGTTGGTACGTAACGTTTGCACTCGGTTTTGAGGTTAGGTTGTTAGTTTTAATAAACATTAATTCGTTTTGAAATACTTTGATTTTAAATAAGTATTCAGCATTTATTTATTTATGTATTTATTACAGTCACAACGGTTGAAAACAAAAACCAATTAAAGTAACTGGACACATTCATAAAATAAACGATGAAATAATAAAAGTAGAACAAAACATACACAACGAACCAGAAGAGTAAAACTTATTTATGGTTTACTAGCTTCTACCAGAATAATTATTATAATTCTACAGAATCTTAGAAATAAGAGCTTTTTTTAAGGGGGGAAAATCATCAAATGGCTTCTCCCGCCTGGGTGAGGCGGAAGGGAGTGCCAGACTCTTACTGACTACAAACCACCCCGTTCCTTTTCCTGCACTTCGAGCCGGAGCCCCGGCAACCCGTTAAGTCTTCCGCAGCTCCCTATTACATGGGACTCATAACCTAAATAGTGAAAAGTGGGTGTTACATTGTATAATGGCATTAAGTGCCGTAATCTACACCTCTGCCTACTCCTTCGGGGATAAAAGGCGCGATGTTATGTTATGATTTAGAGCATATTATGTACTTGAAGAACCAATTAACGCGACTGAACCCGCGGACAAAATGTAGTTAACTCGTCGAGTACCGATTTTATAGACACAATTAAAGAACAATAGGTCGCGGTCACCGGTGACCGCTTGGTGTTTGACAGTTTAAATTACAATACCTACCTAAACAGGTGACTAACCTATAACGTCATCCAATTACATTTCAAAACAGAAAATCAAAATATTGAAGACTTTGAGATGGACAATTTCCTGGCATTCCATCGTAGACTATAAAATTAAATGAAAACATTTGATTCTGTGAAGTTAACAGACTGTGGAAATAAAATATCAACATGCTGGCAACGATATCCTAGATACGTAGAAACGTATATAATGCATTTAATGGAATCTTTTCTAATAATATGTACTTTATACTGAAAGAAAGAAAAAACATTTATTCGGCAATTAGCACACAAAACAAAGATAATAATAAAAATCATATATTTATATACTTACATAAACAAAATACAAATAATGAGCTTAAAAGAATAGAGATCAGGACAAAAAACATCACAGTGTAACAAAATAACAATTCGATAATAACAGAATTTTGAATATACAAAAAAAACAAATAATAATATGATTTCTCCCGTCTTGCGTTGGCGGGAGGGAGTGTCAGACTCTTACTGACTAAAAACCACCCCGTTCCTACTCCTGCACTTCGAGCCGGAGCCCCGGCAACCCGTCAAGTCCACCGCGGCTCCGTATCCGTAGTGTATTTATGATGTGCACAAAAAACATCTATTTGTATGCCCACGAGTGTGTACACGTGACGAGACGAGCTTTTGTTTATGTATTCTGAAACTTTGAGTACGCATGCGTGACGAGTCATGCTCATCAGTAACACGTTGTTGTAATTTTACTTTCGTTAGATATATCAAATTAATTATTATGTTTTTGGGGTTACTCACGTACCTAACTGTAGCAGCGTGACAGTCGCCGCGTCGTGTGTCGCGGAATGCTGCTCATGAATGAGCTTGTAGCATGACTTGATATTAGTCGAGTTCCTAATCAAACAGTTACGTGAGTAAGCAAAATAAAATAATGAGTACTGTAGTAATTTATAATAACTATCGTGAGACATACTAAACGCGCTAAGCCAAAGGGCTTAGTCTAATCTGCCAAAGGGCTAGGGCCAAATTAAAGAACAATAGGTTGCGGTCACAGGTGTCCTCGCGGTGTTTGACAGTTTAAAAATTCAAAAACATCTATCAGTGAGCTGCGCGACGTCGCCGCGACGCGTTCTTCCTCATGAGCAGAGTACACGACTCTGCTCATGAGGAAGAACCCCTCTGTGGTTCGAAACCAGTAGAGCTTTTCTCAGTATATTCACGTGAGTAACCCGCGATTTTTAATTAACTGAAGTAATTTGTTCAGACACTCTTCTTGGAGTAAAATTATAAAAATATATTTTTTTTGAGATAAGCCGGTAAACGAGCTAACGATCTTCACCTGATGGTAAGCAATCGGCATCGCCATAGAACATCTGGAACACTAGAGGCGTTACAAGTGCGTTACCAGACTTTTGGGGATTAGGAATTTGAGGATTGTTGGGATTCAAGGATTGGAGAGGGGGGCGTAATTGGGCCTCCGGTAACTTCACTCACACGATGAAACACAACGCAAGCGTTCTTTCACGTCGGTTGTCTGCTCGGCCGTGGTATCACTCCGGTCGAGCCGGCCCATTCGTGCCGGAGCACGACTCTTACACACTTAAAAAATTATATGGTTGTTTAAATTACATGGGACTTATAACATAACTGATGAAAGCGTGTATTATATATTTAGGAACCGCGGATAAATTAACATATGTGTCTTCGTGGTGATGGCAGAGTAGTAATTTTGCACCACCCCCACTCTTCCCACGGGTGTCGTATACCCGACATAGATACTACATATTTGATCGAGGCAGCAGCGCTCTCTGATAAACCTGAACCTTTTAGCAAACCCTCTTATGCAGAAGAAGCTCATAGAAAGTTACACATGAAGAAACTATGTGAAAAACGTCGGTCGGTCTGTTTTCTAACAGTTTGATTGCGTTGAGAGGTGTAACAGTGTCTAGCAATGTATAAATAATAATAGAATGCACCGTCTTCGCTGGAAACTTGGGAATATTTCTGGAAATAAATGTTTATGTTTGAACACTTTGTATAAAGAGAGATTGCTTTGTTGTTTTTTTTTTAATAAAACGTTGCCCCACACTGTCATTTTCTCATGTGTCGTGTGTACGTTTACAAATATACAAGTTCACATACACGTACACATAGACACAGAACTACAATTTGTGGATCACACAAAGACTTGTTCCGTACCGCCGTACGGGAATCGAAACCGCGCCACGTTGCATGGCAGCCAATTGCCCAGCCAACCATGCAGTCAAACTTCTTTCGTGTACAATTCTTTATTTTTAAAACCAACGCAATATAACATCATGCCTTAGAATCCTCAAAAAGGTAAGCACATAAACACAATGTGATACCCACTTGTCACCATGTATGTCAAAGAGCCATCAGACCACCACGGATGGGGCCCAATAGGGCTGATGCCGATACGGAGCCGCAGGAGACTTAACGGGTTACCGGGGCTCCGTCTCGAAGTGCAGGAGTAGGAACGGGGTGGTTTTTAGTCATTTTTTAGCCATTCGATGATTTTCCCCCCTTAAAAAAAGACCCTGTACTAGTACTCATTTTTTTCATAACCCTTTGCCTGTCCAGGATTGAAACCCGGGACGCCTTACCTGCTCTACACTCACACAGAGTCAAAGTCAAAATCATTAAAATTTATTTCAATTAGACCAGAAGTGCACTTTTGAATGTCAATAAAAAATTAAAAGTGAAGCTCTTTGCTCATTCCAAAGTGTAAAAGAATGAGTACGAAACTCCATATGTTACTCTTTTTCAATCAGGTTCACAGTACAATTGTCTAGTTACATAGTTTTATTGGTTCGATTGTGTGAGAACAATGTAACACCAAAATCCAGTCAAAGGGATCAAAAAAGAAAATAACCTAAAGGACAATAAATAATACAGTCTGGAGCTGACCAGTCCCAGTTGACGGCGCCGGTCCACGAACATGACACGTACACCAGCACCGCCCAACTCAACCATATTGTAGGGAAACGAGCGATCCACTGTACGCGCCACCGCCAATGAGACTTTTGAGTGAGCATGACAACTCTAAGCTTCCTCCACACTTTCTCTCGATCAGCAATCCACAAAATATTCACAAGTTTAAAAGAAAGCACGTTTGGCTAATAAATAAATATTACACAACAAGAACTGTCCGGATCTAAATATATCACATAACACAACATAATATCACGCCTTTTTATCCCTGAAGACGTAGACAGAGGTGCTCATTACGGCACTTAATGCCACTGTACAATGTAACACCTATACTTCACTATTTATTAACTAAAATCGCGGGTTACTCACGTGAATATATTGAGAAAAGCTCTACTAGTTTCGAACCACAGAGGGGTTCATCCTCATGAATAGCGTGCGCGGTCGCGGCGACGTCGCGCAACTCACTGACACTTTCACTATTTATGTTATGAGTCCCATGTAATAGGGGGTGAGTCTATTGCTATCCATATTTCCAGACTCCCAGACGCCCGGCAGTTGCTCTTGCGACCACTCGGCCAACGAGGCAGACAGAATCTAAATATATCAGTTTGTTTAAATTCCTGCTTGCAGTAACTCTGGACTCCATCAGATGTTGCAAGCTTTATGCAACCGTTGTTATTAATATCCCGATCAGATTACAAGGGGATTCCTATCTTTCGTTTAGAAGTGCAAAGAGTGTTTTTTAACCGACTTCAGAAAGAAGAGGTTCTCGATTTGACCTGTATGTATGGATATATAAACTACATATATAAACATTCAGATATCAATAACCATTTATGATGATTAATTATTATGTTTTCGGCTTACTTACATGAGAGATGTCTTGGTACGGCAAGTACCAATGTGACTTTTTCCGAGTTACATGTACTTTCTAAGATTATTCAGACACCACTGACAAACGGTGAAGGAAAACATCGTGAGGAATATAATTTCTAATTATAAGTTTGTAATCGGCAACCCGCATTGAGCTAGCGTGGTGATTAATGCTCAAACCTTCTCCGTGTGAGAAAAGGTTTTGCTCAGCCGTGGGCATTTATAGGCTGTTGATGATGATTACTCATGTGACTGTTTGACAAGGAACTCGACTAGTTTCAAGCCATGCTAGAGGCTCATATTCATGAGCAATCATTCCGCGACCTGCGACCCGCGACGCGTCGTCTGTTGCGCTTCTACTGCTACCGTGAATAAGCCGAAAACATAATAATTAATATATCTCACTAAAATTTTAATATAAACATTTATAATGAGCAAAACCGCAAGGGTTACACCGGTGCTCCGGCTCGAAGTACAGGAGTAGGAACGGAGTGGTTTTTAGTCAGTAAGAGTCTGACACTCCCTCCCGCCTCACCCGGGCGGGAGCAGTCATTCGATGATTTTCCTTCCTAAAACAACAGGGTCAATAACCTACCTACTAAATACATACAAAATTCTCATAATCGCAGACAAAATGTCGTAATGGCAAACCGAATACTAAAAATTCATTTTTACAACTAGCAACACCGCGAATTTCAGGTTTCATTCAGCGGCACATAAATATAACAATAAAAGATTGCTGAAAAATTCTTAGCAATGTACAATCGAATAGATTTCGGTAATTTGGCAAGTCTTACAGTGATTTTGTATGAAGTTGTTTGTTTTTTGAAACATAATGGGAGCCCACCTTTTAATCTCTGAAGGGGTAGGTAGAGGTGCACATATTATACGATGTAACACCCACTTTTCACCAGTTATATTATGACCTGCGCTCCTGCGCCATAGGGATGATGACGGGATATTAAAATTAAAAATATAATTAGTCCATCAGTTAGGTAATGAAAAAATATTAGACACGTATTTTTTTATTTTGTCGTTTAAACAATACTTAGATAAAATGAATCAAAGTTTAAGAGTGGGGGCTAAAACGTCATTTCTACGTGTAAAATGTACATAGAAGTGACGTCACACGATTTTTATATTTTTTATATTTCAAATCAATATATCGTCGAAAGTATTCGTTTCTGTAAGAAAATAAAAAATACGTGTCTAATGATTTAAAATAATGTTGTCCAGTATCTCGCCTGGTGGTGTACGATGATGCGGTCTACGATGGAGCACGTCGTCCCATAAGCAACCTATTCACTCGGGCCTTGAAGACACCCAGGTTATAAACCTTTAGGAAACACAGACTCTAACAAAGAATTCCACTACTTAGCGGTACGCACGGAAGCTTGATGCAAAGCGCTTCGTGCGGGTTGGGTGGGACATGTACCATGAATCGGTGACGCTTCGCCGACTGTCTTGTAGTAAAATGATGGAAAAGACTAGGAGGACAGTACCCAATCGAAATGAACCAACAATAATTTGCCCGACCCGAAGATCGTAACCCATACGTCTCCGACGGCAGCCGCCTTTGTGAATTTTAACATCTCAATTGCCTCATTGATCACGAGGCAGTTAAGCCCGTTATGTTAAAAGCTTCCTACTAAATCCATAGGGAAAATCCCACAAATTCTAATTACATATCAAACCACATTCGACAGATATTTTCCTCGTGGATTCTCAGAATGATCGCGTTACTAGTTCATTTCATAGTTTGTATGTACTTACGCATGCCAACGTCAAAGATTTGTTACGTCATTTATTTTATGTTTTGTTTTTATCATACGCCTGCCTTCCATAATACAGAGACTATGGACCGCCAATTGCTAATTTGCTACGATTCTTACATACCTCTTCCGAATGGAGTTTCTTGCTCGTTCTTCTCCATTCGAATCTACATTTTGGAATGAGCACCTAGCTTCACTGGCGGACAGACTGACAGACTATTATTAATTTTGTATTTGTTGACGTTTCAAAAGTACCAAATTATGGTTTAAACTGTCAAACACCAAGCGGTCACCGGTGACCGCGACCTATTGTTCTTTAATTGTGTCTATAAAACCGGTACTCGACGAGTTAATTGAAATAAATGCTTTGACTTTGACTTTCATCAACGGTCATGTCTTTTCATGCATGCTCGTCGGGTACTTTTAATTTGGCCCTTCTTAACATATCGCCAATCTGGTCGATATATGTTCGTCTAGAGCGCCCTCTACCGATGGTCCTATTCATATCCGCTTTGTATACTTCTTTCGATACATTTTTGTCATTCTCGGCATATTTTATGTGGTACCTAACGGGTAACCATCGGCGTCGAGTCGACAATGAAGTCCCTAGAACTCGTCCTTAACAGTTGATGGAACACTTCCGACGTTTGGCTCCTAAGTTGGAACAGACGGGAGCTGTGCTTGAGCAGCTCCTACCTAACCTTGGGGGGCTAAACGCCTCCTTCAGGAGGTTGTGCTCGGAGATTGTGCGGTGCATGGCCCTTAACGGCGCCCCTGCATGGGCACTAAAATTGATGCAGCGGCCAGCTCGGGTGCTGCTCACAATCCATGGGTAACGCATGATCTCCGGGAATCAGGGGTTTTTCCTCATGAGCAGCGTGCGCGAACCGCGAACCCCCTCTGTGGTTCGACACTAGTAGAGCTGTTCTCAGTATATTCACGTGAGTAACCCGCGATTTTAGTTAATTTAGTATGTCTCACGAAAGTTATTAAAAGATCTCCGGGGCGGCTGCGAATTCCTTGCTGGATTCTTATTGATCAATTTGGAAATACCCATTTGCTAAACAACATAACACTCTTGAAGGTACGAATCAAAATATTTTCAATTTTATCACAGATTCCGCGACACAAACGTTTCAAATCAAAGTTAATGGTGTTTCTATGAAATGTGCGCCGTGGTGCGTTGTGGTATAATTATACATACTATTTATATATCTTACTAACGCTTGGGAGGTAAGCAGAGTAATGTTTACTCTGACGAACTACGTTTCGTGTGAATTTAGGAATAGGTATGTTTGATTTGTATTATAACTTTTGTGAGACATACTAAATTAATGACTATGTTTCGGCTTACTCACGTAATGATTTGACGAGGAAATCGACTAGTTTCAAGCCATGCTAGAGGCTCGTATTCATCAGCAGCACTCCGCGACCCGCGACGCGGCGACTGTCGACTGTATACTGTCAATAGCAGTGCGACAGTCGCCGCTTTGCGATAATCGCGCGCGTTATGTTTGATACGTGCAAAAAATTAGTTCACATGTCCACAGTAGTGTCACAGTCCTGAGGACTGGGTGGTAGTCGTCAGGACTGTGACACGTTAATGACTACACGTGTAATCATCGGCTACACATCGCGAGGTTCGAAGCGACCGTCGCGGACCTTTATCACGTCCATAGTTTATAAATACGTTAGAACATAATTCCCAATCTATTTCTAATACTTCACAAATAAAGTAGGAAGTAATAAATTTAATATTAGTTGCTTTAAAATTATACGTTATCTGTAGCAATTCAAATAACCGTTTGGTTATCTGGATACTTAAATTTTGACAAGCAATTTATACTCTGTGCTCTTTGGAATTGGAACGTTTCCAAGATGGCTGCAAGACAAATGCTTAGTAAGGTGAAATAAAGGATTTATGATCATTTTTATATCTTAATATTTGACTGGACATCCACACTACATGAGCTGCTGTTTACATGTGAACATTAGCTCATGACTATACCTAAGTACGTGTGTCGCCTGGACAATCAACCTCGCTACATCCTTGTTGACTGGACATCTACACTACATGAGCTGCTGTTTACATGTGAACATTAGCTCATGACTATACCTAAGTACGTGTGTCGCCTGGACAATCAACCTCGCTACATCCTTGTTGACTGGACATCTACACTACATGAGCTGCTGTTTACATGTGAACATTAGCTCATGACGATACCTAAGTACGTGTGTCGCCTGGACAGTCAACCTCGCTACATCCTTGTTGACTGGACATCTACACTACATGAGCTGCTGTTTACATGTGAACATTAGCTCATGACGATACCAAAGTACGTGTTTCGCCTGGACAGTCAACCTCGCTACATCCTTGTTGACTGGACATCTACACTACATGAGCTGCTGTATGTGAACATTAGCTTCACATGTATGTGAACATTAGCTCATTACATACCTAAGTACGTGTGTCGCCTGGACAGTCAACCTCGCTACATCCTTGTTGACTGGACATCTACACTACATGAGCTGCTGTTTACATGTGAACATTAGCTCATGACGATACCTAAGTACGTGTGTCGCCTGGACAGTCAACCTCGCTACATCCTTGTTGACTGGACATCTACACTACATGAGCTGCTGTTCACTGAAAAAGTGTTTGATTAATTGTAACTTCTTATTGATCGTGTGTTATTCTTGGCGTGTTACAGTGCACGTGTGTTTTGACTTTCAGACTGCATAGTGCTGAAAAACGTGTGCATTGAATACTTGCGATATTTTTATAGAAAACTTTGTATGTTTGTTTGTGAATCGGTTAGTTTTTTTATATATTGGATGGGTCTGACGTTTGACCACTATCTCGCCTGGTGGTGCACGATGATGCGGTCTACGATGGAGCACGTTGACCCATAAGCAACCCTTCAAGAAATACAGACTCTGGCAAAGAATTCCACTCCTTTTGATAATGACACTTATGACATATAACAACACACCTTTTCAGACATTCTTTCTCCCATAATAATAATTGATATCTATCAATTAATTATTGATTATCCCGTTACTTGAATGGTTATTACAATGACTGCTAGTGGACTCGGTTTTGATTACCTACCGTATTGACAAAGTACTATCAGGTTCTTTCTGTTTTAAAGAAGTTCTCATTTATAGATAGCATAATATAGTCTAGATCACAGAACATGCCTTCTTTATATGTTCTGTGGTCTAGATGGCGTAATACGTGGGACTCGTAACATAGTGAGAAATTGGTGTTACATTGTTTATCTTTGAGTTTGACGAATGGAGTTTCTTACTCGTTCTTCTCCACTCGAATATACATTTTGGAACGAGCGTCTAGTTTCACTGACGGACAGACTGACAGACTATTATTTACTTTATATTTGTAGACGTTTCAAAAGTACCTAATTATGGTTAAATGAAATAAATGCTTTTGATTTTGAGTTTGAGTTTTGTGTCTTGAGGACTAAAAGCCAGGATATTATCTTTATGTAGTCTTACTTCACACCTCGAGAATAAGCAAAGTCGACTACAATACTACTATTGAATTAATAAACTACTTTATAACCTTCTACTCCACATTTCATGAACTACGTAATACAATTTATTTTCGTCTGCCCAATGTAAATCATTGTCTTTGAAATTCTAACATTGACTTTTGTTTTCAAAACATTGATCAGCTCTTACAAAAACATTTGTCTATTATGTAAAGTAATGTAGAATTACATTTTGTGTGGTCTTTTTTTATTAAGGGGGGAAAATCATCGAATGACTTCTCCCGCCTGGGTGAGGCGAGAGGGAGTGTCAGACTCTTACTGACTTAAAATCACCCCGTTCCTACTCCTGCACATCGAGCTGGAGCCCCGGCAACCCGTAAGTCTTCCGCGGCTCCGTATCGGCATCAGCCCTGTTGGGCCCCATCTGTGGTGGTCTCGGGCCTGGTTCTGGTCGGGCGGCGAGTCACCCGTGGTCGCCGTCCGCAGGCCCGTAATTTTATGTGTGGTCTAGGGTGATGACGACTGAGTAGAATACATTTATAATTATAACCACCACTACTCTTCCAGCGGGTGTTATATACCCGGCTAAGGGCAGTCTTTTAATACCCGGGTAAATCGCAAAATTATCAATATAATCGCAATATTAACAGACCGCTTTTGAAAACCTTGCGGTTTACCGGGTACGGCTAGTTCAGTTTTAGTCCTGTCTTGAATCAGGAGCAGGATTGGGGTGGCAGGTGGTGTTTAGTCAGTAAGAGTCTGACACTCCCTCTCGTCTCACCAGAGGCGAGAGGATTCATTTGATGGTTACCTTCTAAACATGGAACATAGTCCAGCAGTAGGCTGTCACAGTATGATGATGACGATGATAATGTAGCCCGGAATTAAATGGATTACAACTGCTATCTGTACAGCTGAGATCACAGTCCCTAAGCTGAACTGAAATCCTAATTCCAATGACTCCTCGCACCTCGAGAAAGAGAAGACGAAGTGTCAGACTCTTACTGACTAAACACCACCCCGTTCCTACTCCCGCTCTTCGATCGAACGAGTTAGTCTTGGTCGCCGTCTGCAGACTCGTGCTTACGGTGGCCGGAGATCGTCGCGCGATCCTCGACGCCTGGAATATCTCCCACGACGGCTGGTGCGTGGCGTGAGGAAGTTCGTGTCCTCACACGCCCGGCATACTCCTTAGCATGCATGACGGCTTTGTCGAAGGAAGAGACGGCATTCCAGTCCCCGTCGCTCCGTACCATAGCCTGAATAAGAGCCAGACGCGAACGGTCACCGTCGCCGATCATATCCCTGAAGACACAGCGGGGCTCAGCCCATGCAGGGCACACCGCCATCGTATGGTCCACCGTGTCCCCCGGACCTCCTTCTTAGCTAGGATGACTGCTTTGCAGAAGGCGGTGACGGCATCCCATTCCTCCTCGCTTCTAAATAGGCTGGTGGCTGGCTCCTCCACAATGACTGTCCCAACCCTAGAACAACCCAATGTGCAGGAAAAATAGGAAAAGACGTCATGGGTTCCTACAAAAATTAGTGAATATTAGTCTGTAGCTAGCTGTTCGCCCAATCTATTAGAGTAGTATCAACAATTACCCTTCGTCCCGCACTAAACGTGAATAAACATCTGGTGCCCACTCTTTAATGCTTCTGTTTTCATCACAAATCTTCACTGAAATAGACACTTTTCTTTTTTTTGGGTAAAGGCGGTAAACGATCAGACGGGTCACCTGATGCTAAGCAATCGGCGTCACCCATGGACACTCGGAACACCAGAGCTGTTACGAGTGCGTTACTGGTCTTTTCGAGGTTATGATTTATTCATTTATTTAGAAATAGTTGTGATGATCTTATGTCTGATGTATGTTATGCATTAAGGTCGATTATTTGGGGGATAACAATACCAGCCAGACACTATAAACATGGGAATCTAAGCAACACCAGCGGTTCTCAAACTACAGAGCGTCAATTACTCATTACATGCTTCTATAGCAAACATCATCACCTCGACTGCCTCGTTGGCCGATTGGTCGCAAGTGCGACTGCCGGGAAAAGGGTATCGGGTTCGATTCCCGGGCCGGGCAAATATTACTGGGATTTTTAAAAAAAATTCTAAGTAATAGCTTAGAATATGGAATTTTGCCTGGTATATGGCAATAGACTCACATCCTGTGGGGATTCATAACATAAAATAGTGAAAAGTGGGTGTTACATTGTATAGTGGCATTAAGTGCCGTATTATGCACCTCTGCCTACCCCTTCAGGGGTAAAAGGCGTGATGTTGCGCACTTGCGACCGCTCAGCTAACGAGACGGTTAAAATACACCTACGTTTAAAAAACCGACTTCAAAACCCTCTTTCTTGAAGTCGGTTCATTAATATAGTATGCTTAAATCTTCTCCTGATTGTAACAAACAGTTTTCTGAAATCTGCATCAAAATCGGTTCAGTTAATAGCGAGATAAACGCGCACAAAGATACACACATACATACAGGTTAAACAGAGAGCCTCCTTCTTTTTTGAAGTCGGTTAAAAATCCATAACAAAATGGAATATGATACCAAATCTTTGAGAACCACTGTCGTGACACAATACAAAACGCGTTAGCATCTATTACCTTAATAACAATGGACAACGGCTATAAAAACCAGATGACGACTACAATACGCGATCATAATCATACCGTAGCAGCAAGATAATTCATTTCAAAAATCATGGTCAAAGTATACCTCGTGTCGATCATAGTGGTTCATCTAAGTTCGAGTGAAGTTATCAACTTACTGCCAGTACCATCATCAGAATTTCCAACCACAGCTGAAAATGTAACTGAATTTCTAAAGGAAAAGAATTTCACCACACTGGAATTTGCTAACGTTTTATCAGCAGCCGTCAATTCTGTTGCATGGATACCGCAGATCATCGCCAAAAGTTTAGGCTATGTGCCTTCTTTAGTGAACTCAAATAACTACGGGGATAAAGTGGAACTATTTGTAAAGAAATTTAGAGAATCCTTATACAACGAGGACGCGAAATTGAACATAGAAGAGTTACTGAACAAGTATAATTACGCCTGCGAAGTACATAAAGTTATAACTGAAGATGAGTATGTGTTGACGATACATAGGATCCCAAATAACAGAGCGTCTGTTTTCCTAATGCATGGGCTCTTAGGCAGTTCAGATGACTTCATATTAGCTGGAGTGGAAAGCGGTCTAGCTTATAAACTAGCTGACTTAGGCTACGATGTTTGGTTGGGCAACGCAAGAGGGAATAAGCATTCAAGAAAACATGCAGTTTTTGATCCAACGGACGCGAGATTTTGGGACTTTTCCTGGCATGAAATTGGCGTTTACGATCTACCAGCTATGATAGATTACATATTGAATGTAACTGAACAATCATCTGTAAAATACGTTGGATATTCACAAGGAACAACATCATTTTTCGTCATGATGTCTGAACGACCTGAATATAATGAGAAAATATCAGTGATGATCGCTTTATCGCCTGTAGCTTACATTGGTCGCGCGAAATCTCCCGTCGTTCGTCTCATGTCTCCTGGAACAAACATGCTATCACAATTCGCCAAAAGTCTTGGAATACACGAATTTCTACCAGACCACAGTTTAGTTAGGATTCTAAAGCTCATGATATGTGGTACAGGACCGATAGGGGACATCCTATGCAGTAACGCCGCGTTTTTAACTTCAGGATATGATTTTTATCAACTGAATGTGACTAATTTGCCTGTGATCATGGGGCATGTGCCTGCTGGAGCTTCTATCAAGCAGTTAGCCCATTATGGGCAGGGCTCTTGTCAAATGACTTCAGAAAATATGACTATGGTGAGGAAGAGAATATCCTTCGATATGGCGTTCCTATACCCCCTAGTTACGCTTTAGAAAATGTATTAGTTCCCATTGCAATGTTCTACAGCGATTCTGATTGGTTGGCTCATCCTAGTGATGTGAAGAGGTTATATAAAAGATTAAATAGTGTCATAGATTTATACAGAGTACCGTACAAACGGTTTAATCATATAGATTTTATTATAGCTAGAAATGTCACCTATTTTGTTTATAATCGAGTTTACAGGCTACTAGCGCTGAATTGAAATGTTTTTTTTCTGGTATAATTTGTTAAGTACATAAAGATTTTTTGGAGTGATTTTCGAATCGGGTAAAGTAATATTAAGATTATCGGTTTTCGACAGTATTAGCACGAAATCTGATGTGTAGGAACATATGGGTCTTATAAATATAACTGGTGAATATTTAGTATTACGAAGAATAAATAAATGGACCTCTGTTTTTACATTCGGGGAATGAAAGGCGTGATGTTGTTAGGTAGGTATGTACCTATATACTGCTGCGTTGACCGAGTGGTCGCAAGTGTGACTGCTGGGCAAGGAGTCTCGGGTTCGATTCCCAGGTCGGGCAAAATATTACTGGGTTTTTTAAAACATAGTAGTTGCACGGAGTCTGGAATTGTGCCCGGTATATGGCAATAGGCTCACCCTCTATTACATGGGACTCATAACATAAATAGTGAAAAGTGGGTGTTACATTGTTCAGTGGCATAATGTGCAGCTCTCCCTACCCCTTCGGGGCTGAAACGCGTGATGTTATGATATGTATTTCAATAAGATTTTTGTTTGATCGTACTGTGTTTGTGTTTTTGCTATTTACCTAAGAAAAACAGCGTCGCAAATGATAATGGTTTGACGCAAATGTTCAGCACAAAGATTTGATAATAATAACTATATTTTTGTTATAATTGCTTGTGTTATTTTTTGTCTAATCTATGTCTACAATACCTAATCTAGTGCCTTCATATAATGTACTAGCTTTTGCTTGTGATTACGTCCGCGTAGAATATGATTCTTGTTCTATCCCATAGGAGCAATCGGGATAAAAAGTAATTTAATAAAGGTTCAGCGTGATTTATGGATAACTAAACAAACAAAGAAACTTTTAAATTTAAAATATTAATGTCATGTTTAATTTCAAGACAGAGCAGCATTGGTAGGTAACTGGGTACTTTCCTTGATCAAAAATAAATTATTTCGACTGTTCAATACAATAAAATATTAAAAAATAATCACACTTTTATTATGATTTCATGACCAACTTAATTTTAGTATTTTTCCAGCAATTTTTTACGAAATAAGTACGCTGTTTGGGCGCTATAAAAACGTGACGTCACAATACACAATCTCGTACAAAATTCATAGAAAACTGTCGTTTTTGACAGTTCGAAAAATGTATCGAATTTGACTAGTTGGCAAGTACCTACCCGATTCGCTGTTGGAAAATTCTTATGAATCCTCCTTTTTATTCTATCATATACAAACATACCTTACCTACTTATTATGTGTGACTAACACAACCAAAAAATCGCTTGCTAAAAACACGAACTTCCAAAAATACAGCGAAAATTCCTCAAAACCGATTCGCGGGCTTTTGCCATCTTTAAAAACGACACGGTTCATTGACACGACGAAAGATTAAAGAAAAAAATAAAAATACAATAAAATATTTCCGAGTCAGTCTGTCTCCGAAATCAAGATATTTGTCTGTCATGTATTTAGCAGCAATTATTTTTAATTTATTATTTTGTATACGGATTCACATAAAGCTGTGCGAAACAAGTATAATCTGACCGATTAATGTGCAAACTGACCGAAGAAAGGGAGACCTTGATAAACTGGTATTGTTTAGCTTTACGTTTGACATCTGACATAAGCGGCCATTTTGAATAGAACTGTCAAACATTATTTTGAGTACGTTTAAAAATGTATGTATGAAATAACAACGATAATAAATAGATTTATTGTTTTCTATGACTTCTAAAGATATGTTAGATTATCTTTGTTCTATTTGTATTTTTTATTTCTTTTGTTGTTTAAAGTGTATTTTTTTAATTTTGATCTCTTGTAAAGTCATTGTACTAGTAAAAACACATCAGGCCTAGAAGGCCTTGTCGCGGAGAACCTAACGGGTTACCGGGGCTCCGGCTCGACGTGCAGGAGAAGGATAGCGGTGGTTTTTAGTCAGTAAGAGTCTGACACTCCCTCCCACCTCACCCAGGCGGCAGCAGAATATCGATGATTTTCCCCCCTTAAAAAATAAGCCTAGAAGGCCTGTATGTATTTAATCAACATCAGGCAAAGCTTTGAGTATTTTTCAGTTTTATTAATATTCGTAAGTAATATTAGCTTTACACATAAGCATTCTTAAATTAAATAACTCTATATTTAATTGGCAAACAAATAATATAGTTTAAACTTCCTCGTTAACTGACATGAAACTATTCATAGTCACATGCCAAATACTCAGAATTAAACGATTGTACATATATAACATAGCCAACGTTACACACATATCTATTTACTAATAGCAAATGAAGATATACCAAATATGTTTTATCGACGACAAACGAGTACACGAAACACCTGATGGTAAGCAATCAGCGTCGCCCATGGACACTCGCAACTAGAGCTAAAACCCACCCCGTTCCTACTCCTGCACTTCGAGCCGGAGCCCCGGCAACCCGTTAAATCTTCCACGGCTCCATATCGGCATCAGCCCTGTTGGGCCCCATCTGTGGTGGTCTGATGGCTCCTTGAGGCGTGCGCGGAACGCGATGCGCCGTACGCTCGGACCTGGACTCTTGAAACCAATCTCAATGTCAATGCAATTTCAATCCAATAAAAACTCAATAATTATTCAATGTCAAAATTATACAATCCCTATCATAGCCGTTAAAATATCATTTAGAGTACGGAGTATACAGACAAACTCAATACCATTTAGTTCATTTAATATCCACGCAATACGGATGCAATGGGCGCTAGTGTTGCAACTCGAGGGTACGAAATTTCACAATACCAATGTCGATCGATCGGAATTGGATTCAAGAGTAAGCACACTAGACGGCGAGTCACCCGTGCTCGCCGTCTGCGGGCCCGTGTTTACGGTCGTCTCGCGATCTCCGACGCCCGGAATGTCTCTCGCTAAAGCTGAGGCGTGAGGAGGTTCGTTCCATCACGCGCCCCGCCTCCTCCTTAGCTAGCATGACTGCTAAGCAGAAGGAGGATATGGCATTCCAGTCCCTCTCGCTCCGTACCATGGTCTGAACTAGAGCCGGACGCGAGAGATCGCCGTCGCCGATCACATCCCTGAGGACACGTTCATAGACTGTGTACTACCCTATTCACTGATGATATTTATTGGTAATACCTTGACAAGCTCATTCTCTTCATAATAGTAATACCAATCTTTCAACAAAATCGAAACAATGTGACCTAATTATGATACAATATGTCTGCCAACTCATAGCCTTATGCGTTTGGATCTGATTCTTATCCGTCAATACTCGAATCTGGTTTATATTCTGTACATTTAACGGCACATCAGGCTACACATAACCAATTTATCTTGATCCATCTTTGTATGATCTCTTCGTATACTCAACGGTCAATTTATACTGGTTTTCATCGGTATATCAATATATAGATTACCAATGTATATTGATCCCGCTTTGTATGATCTCTTCGTATTTTCACAGGTCAATTTATACTGGTTGTATAATTGTATGTGTACAATATTTTGTATAGGTTTAAAGTAAACTTTATACTATAATCGTAAAGGGTCAAGGACTGTTTTGTTGTTTTAAATTAGATGTAAATAATCGTCGTACTCAGTCATTGAATGGTGACTTAACCAGTCCTTAGCAATTGGCTACTCGCCAACTAGTCAAATTCAATACTTTTTTCGAACTGTCAAAAACGACAGTTTTCTATGAATTTTGTATGAGATTGTGTATTGTGACGTCACGTTTTTTAAGCGTCAAACAACGTACTTATTTCTTAAAATTTTCTCGAATAATACTAAAATGTTTCATTTAAAAATAGACTTTCTTCATCCATAAATGTTTGCGATTACCACGCAATATCACTGCGCAAAAAAGTATTAAAGTTCGTATTTTCAAAAATAGGTTTTCTTCGAAAACATTTTGTGTGTAATGTGTGGTTCACAACATGTTTGTTGTAAACATTACACGGAAAAAATTTGCTTAACGATCTCGCTGTCACATTTTATTTTAGGCTTGTTAAATGAGCAGTACGAGCTACATAACGGACAACATCAACTCGCGAAAGTATACTAAATTGTTCGCCGCGGAGAACCTAACGGGTTACCGGGGCTCCGGCTCGACGTGCAGGAGAAGGAACGGGGTGGTTTTTAGTCAGTAAGAGTCTGAAACTCCCTGCCGCCACACCCAGGCGAGGACAGTCATTCAATGATTTTCCCCCTTAAAAAAATACTAAATTGTTTATAGATTTGGAATATAATAATTTTACTATAAAGTTGATTATCTATTGTAGAGTTTTATTTGAATTTTAAACTGAAAAGTTAAAAAAAAATTTGATTTAAGCGCCTGATATTTTACTTAATGCAATCATTTGCGTTCTAGGATTAAGAGGCGCTTGGCAGAAAAATACACAATTTAATTTTATTTACGTTTGTAATTACTAATTTAAAGATAATAAATTATGTTTATAGTTCATTTATTTGTATGAATAACATATTAAACACAAGAAAACAACGCAAAAATTAAACTGAACACCATTTTGTAATTTTGACAAGAGCATTTCAAATTCGTTTGTAGTCGCTGGCTATTTGTGTTTCGCGTAGGAGTTACCTGCTGGAGACCGAAGCTAAGAAATAGTTCGTCCCAAATATTTATATATTGTCCTAAATATCTTGAAGTTTGACGGGTTTGTTTGTTTCATCCATAAACGAAAATTGCTGAATAAATCACGTTTTAAAATAATTATCTACACACAAAAAGCTGAAAACTGGACGAAATGTATTATAAAATTGATGTTTCCTATTATCTAAGGTGACCTTAATCAAAGTAGGTACGCCTTTGCAACGCTAAATACATTAAAACAAGCACTCTATACATAGTATTTGGCATTCAGTATTAAATGAACCCTGTTTCCATGAACCTTCTTTTCAGTAAGAGGCCAACTTGTAAAAGTTATTCTAATATTATTTTGACATCGTATGTATCACTAGATTAGAGGTATTAATATGCATTTTTCGTATTCGCAGCCAAAACCATTAAATAAAAATATTACCTTGTATCATGTGAATTATAATTTCGTTCGCAACGCAATTTTTTGGCGCCTTTTCTAATGTCATAGTGACATTGACATATGTAATTGTCACTTTTTTATCAAATGCTTTTTACCTATTCTTTTAAAAAAAACAAACTGTAGACTATTCCCAGACAAAAATCGCGTTAGAATTATTTACGTGACATTGTAATATCGTGAATAAAAAAGAATTCATTTTATAGCTGTACTTTAAACGTTTTATTTATTTTGTCAACAGACTATAAAATATTCGTGTGCGGAAAAAAATGTTAAAATAGCCCGTCTAATAAACTTGTTAACCTTTGGATTTTCATTTGTGAAATCATTTCCGGGGAGGCTGCCCCGAATATGTTGTAAAAAAATTGGGTGCACATTCTTCATCTAAGTCCAAAGTTATTGCGTTTATTCCTATTTCCCATAAATTTATTTTATGCTTACTATTTTCGTTTTAATATTTTGTTAATAATGTTGTTTTTGTTTTGTTTCAGGTATGACAAAATATCAAGAAAACGTCATAGTCCTTACCAAATAACAGAACTTTTTAAATAGACATCAATGATTAATTAAACGCATTAAAATAATAATAATAAGTAACAAATAATCGAAAATAAATGGCATTTCGACGAAAAACAGTTTCACAGTCAAAGTGTTAGTGCGAAAGAGATAGATTTATATCGAGTGTGGCTGAGAGACAAGGAGAGAAGATGTCGCTGGTGGCGCCTAGAAGGGTCCAACTTGATTGGGCGCCTTCGATAATACCATGGTAAGATATTTGTATATTCAATAACAACTTGAGACGTATAAAATCATTTTATACGGTGAACCATAAGAGAAACGCTCTTCTAGTTCAAGACATATCAGGACTCAAGTCCATGAGAAGCGTTTGAGAATAAGAAATAAGAAAATATTCTGGCTAAGGAATTATAAAGTGTAGGAAAGCCATGTCTCGACACGAATGGGCCGGCTCGACCGGAGTGATTCCACGGCCTCATATATTCCGAATTCTGAAACGTTACTCAATTTTAAGTCGTGCTTAAATATCTTGCCATCGCTGTCATTTTACAAAGAATTTGTAGAGATAGAACTATACTTATGAGCGACTTAAAATTGAGTAGCGTTTGAGTATTCCGACAATAGAAAACCGACCTGAAACTCGTCAACTTGTAAAATTTTCTATAACGTAGCGCCATCTGTCCAAAGAAAGTTGTGATAGTGACAGCAAAAAGGCTGAAGGCATTAGATCTAATTAAATTGCTTTTGCTTATTCCCGCCGTTTTGATCAGTAGCGTAGCGTAGTAATAGAGTTTACGACAGCTGTCAAATTCAAAATAGATGGCGGTTTCAGTCGCTTGTTAACGACCAAATCCAAACGACACGATTATGGTCGATCCAGTCTTCTCATAAAATGTCTCAGAAAAAAAATAAAGAATGAATTTTAGAGAATAGCTTGACTAAAATTGTTAAATAAATGATCCCATTATTTTCCATGCGAGATATAAATGGATGGATTTCCAAAAAGTGTTCAAGTTATTTTGACGCCGAAATACACCCCGGCTTCGCACGGATATGCTTGTATTATACATATAAAGCTTCTTTAAGAAATACTCTATCTATTAAAAAAAATCGCATTAAAATCCATTGCGTAGTTTTAAAGATCGCATACATAGGGACAGACAGACGGCGGGTAGTTACTTTGTTTTATACTAGGTAAGTATGTAGTGATTATCGTCATCGTAATGTCGGTCACAAGACGAACCTAGGCCCCCAATAACTTTCAGATAGACAATTAGAAATACCATATCGGATTACAGTTACACTAATTAAGTACTATCAACAGCCTAAATTCGCCGGCTATCGGCACTTACGTATTAAAATCTAGGTCAAGGTTTACCTAGATACCTATATTAGACCCTGGACATGCGCATTAAGTGTCTCTTAGCCGATCAGCTTAGCTAACTTCACAAAAAGTACTTTGTTCAGAAAACCGTTAATAATTCGATTCTTATTTTTATGTAAAAATCAGGCTAATACCGCCCTTATTGCTAAGGGAATTTGTTTGTAATTATTTAGGATAGAATTTAAGCCTTTTACGACGGTTTGATGTACCTAAGTAGGTATTTCACCTTTTTTTTGGGATTATGATATTCTCTTGAAATGCCTTTATATATTAAAGGAATTTCAAGAGAATTCAAGTAAACTTTTTTTTTACTTTTTAGTTTAATGGTTAAACGCCAATTAAATAAAAATATTCAAAAGTCTGGATTATTATAAAAGTACCTAGGTCCTGCAACGAGCTGTTGACCACAATTTATCATAGGCCTTTCCATACCAAATCACAATATTTTAGTAAATGAATCACATTAGACACCTATCCTATTCATCCTAATATCAACGGTATAACGTCATGTACATTAGTTCATTGGAAAAATAACAGTAAAAAAATATTGACAATCCAAAAATAAAAACAATAATATTGTTATTTGTGTGAAAAAAAAATCCAATTAGGTACCAAAACTTGTAAAGTCTAAAGTCAAATGCTAAAAATTTCGCAGAAAATGTCACTGCAAACCATACATTGCACTGCTCGTGTCATATTCATGCGGAACCCTAATTTTACACCGCATAGGTCACTAACCTCCTTACACCGATACCCGCTCACTTCACTGCGTCAACCAGAAAAAAAAACTTGTCCGTCAGCTGAGCGACCGCGGCTAACTTCATTTAGTTGAAAATGTATCTGTCATGGCTACGCGATCGATGCTAGTCCCCAGTTAAAAATTACTGGAAAACATAAAAAATATGTCGCGGAAACCGCTGAAGGACGTCGCTAGAGCCTTCGCAAAACTGTAATAATTTTATTTAGCGTATCGCTATAGTAGTAAAGTGTTTATTGTGTGAATTTCGAGCGTATCTAAATTTGTTCCTTGTCAGACGGGATCAGTCGTGAAAATTTTCACGGTGAGTATTTGTTTTTTTTTCAACACTCGCATGTGCGTAGGCGGTCATTATAAAAGATAGCAATGTGTTTTATTTGTAAATACGTGTATTTATTTGAGGAAAAATGTCTTTTGCTTGAATAAAAATCGATTATAAGTGGGTGGGATTGCTGGGACCTGTCCCTGTCTCGCTTGTGTATAATCCGGCTGCGTGTGAAAGTGACGTAACGATGCGACGTCTGCATCGCGTCGCAGTCCATTCAAATCGGCCGGGTAACCATATCTGTTCCTTTCTAGCGTAATGTCTTATTAATTTTAGTTATTTTTTTCGGGATACTTTCGTAGTTTTCTAAGTAAAACTCAAATGAATCACGTTACGAATAGATTGTACAGGAGTTTGCGCGTCATTCGGGATAGACAGGCGGACAGTTTACTTTATAAATACTGTTGTATTTAATCGATAATGAGTGGTGTTCCTATAACGCACGAAACTCCCGTAAGAGCGAAAGTTGCGTGTTCTATATTTTTAATATTGGAAAATGTCGCGAGTGCAAAAAGTAATAAACTGTAAATAGTTTTGGCGACAGAATTAATTAATTTTGCGGTAAAGGAGTGTCGTGTATCAGAGGTGCGCCTTTCTACCCTTGTTTAACCCCGCAGGAATAACAATAAACCGTGTGATTAGATTCCGATACAGGTATTGGCTGAATAACTGTGTAGGCTGTATAAATAACTTGCCTTGTCCATCCAGATTGCAAGCGAAAATGAATGTCAATATGTCAAAGTGGAAATTCATAGATAGAATCGGCTCAGTAGAAAAAAATGTTTTTGTTGAGCATTTTGCGTAAAAAATGTCTAATAACTTAATACTTATGTATGAGGCTTGTACAAGGAAGTGATTATAAGGTTTTTCATACATTTTTTGTTATCCAAATTGGTAGGCAAAGTTTTTCTGTACCACATAATTTAAATTAAATTATTATTGTACCTATTACATAAATATTTTATTAGTAATACGCAAGGGCAGTTTTTATCTCTTATAATGGACTTGTTTTAAGATAACCTAAGGTCAAAAGGTGACTGCAGTAAAGTAATATCTGCAAACCATAGACTTTGTTAAATAAACATTGTAACCTTTTTTTTAAAGTTACCTTGCTACCCTTTTTTTTTTTTGATGTGATGAGGCAGGTTTATGAATCATATTCCATGTGTGAAAACTAAAATTACATTTTTCAGTTGAAATTATTTTGAGTCAAATGGAATTTTTAGTTTTATGATCTGTGAAGGCTGTGTTCAGGGTCTCATTGTTAATAGTGGCTTAACCGATCAAACCACTAACTCCATTATAGACCGTATTTCCAATGTTTTCAGACTACTATTGTATGAAAAAATTTTGGGGATTTTCAGTACAATATATTAAATGCTGATCATAAAATAATAGAAGACAGGACTTGAAAATTTAGTCTTTATGTCTAATGTCTTGTTACCTCAATAGTAAAAAAATTTTTTACTCATTAGAATTACTATACATTGGGTACTATAAAAAAAGTAATTCTATTTGTGGGAAGTTAAATTCTAAAGAACAATTTTTTATTTGTGTGCCTGATATCCATATTAATCTCCTGTATTACCTCATCTTTATCTATAACTAGCTTCTGCCCACAACTTTATACACGCAATACCATTTTTTCCCAATACCGGTACGTGATTTTCGGTAAAAAGTAAAAAAAGTATTAGATAAAAAGTCTCCCATGTCTGTTCTGTGGTTCTAAGCTACTTCCCCACCAATTTTCATCCAAATCGATATAGTGGTTCTTGAGATATAAAAGTGTAACTAAAGTGACATTTGATTTATCAACTGTGGTACAAACACTTTCCTCTTATAGGGTTTGCCAAACTGCTATAATCGCCATAATAAGTATGTGTAGAGAGCATTTCCTAGTAAGCGATTACTAGAGAAATTAAATTCAAGAGGAAATTAAATTCAATTACAGTACACTACACCTTTGGATAAGCAAATAGCTTCACTTTAAACTTTGTTGACGTTCAAAAGCACCTTTCTGGTTTAATTGAAATAAATTATTATGACTTTGACTTATCAAAACCTGTATTTGCCATCCCATGTCAAACATGACTGCCTCGTTGGCCGAGTGGTCGCAGGTGCGACTGCCGGGCAAGGGGTCTCTGGTTCGATTCCCGAACCGGGCAAAGTATTACAGGGTTTTTAAAAAATTCTCGGTAGTAGCACGGAGTCTGGAATTGTGCCCGGTATATGGCAATAGGCTCACCCCCTATTGGACTCATAACATAAATAGTGAAAAGTGGGTGTTACATTGTACAGTGGCATAATGTGCACCTCTGCCTATCCCTTCGGGTATAAAAGGCGTGATGTTATGTTATGTCAACCATGTAAAAACGATTTATTAATTTTTATTTAACACATAAGAGATACACCAGCTGTGATATCTCATAAATCTTAAAAATATATGTTGTAATTACATTTTCACATAAATCATAAAACTCCTGTATGTGTTATTTATAAAAAAAGGTACTCTATCTGTGAAATAACAAGGAAAAATTGTTTGAAAACTAATTCAATTCCTTGATTTATAGATATCCAATATCAATATAATTAGTTGCTTGAAGTAATGTAATTATTGTACTAAGTACCTATCATATCTTTTATCAATAAGAATATTTGCCAAAGATGGTAAAGAAACTGAAACAGAAAGACTGCCTCGTTGGCTGAGTGGTCGCAAGTGCGACTGCCGGGCAAGGGGTCTCTGGTTCGATTTCCACTTCGGGCTAAGTATTACTGTGTTTTTAAAAATCTCAGTAGTAGCACAGAGTCTGGAAATGTGCCCGATATATGGCAATAGGCTCACCCCTCAATGATTGCGAGGTTGGAAGTGACCTTGATACAGAAAATGTCTTCTGCTCTGCATGAGAGGAGAAATGTTACAGCCACTTGTTTCTATTAAAGATTAATTCACAATTTCAATTCTTTGAATGTTTATTTTTATAATTTGATAAAACATTCCTAAGTTAGATTGACGGCCATGTATCCACCATAGGACTTTATCTTCTTCCTCTTCTCTTCACATTCAACCAAGGTCAACTTTGAGTTAAAAATCAAGCTCCAGTTGGATATCGGAGAGGATTATGTGGCAGTGGTCAGAACAAAAATGGGCTGATGCTGATGAGACATACATATATAACTTCACGCCTGTCTAACATGGGAGTAGGCAGAGACTATGGAATGCCAATTGCTACGATGATAATAATTTGGTATTATGAATGATGTTCATACTTTTGTAGTTTTCTGAATGTTTCTTTTTCATTAGTAATTGTATGATTCTCCTTTGGTATTAGTCATTGTCGTCTCATCCCACTGCAAGGGGTTGTTGACCTGACTCATCAAGTGAAACAAGTGAATTTATTTCTGCAAATAGGCTACAAGGCAGCACTTTTACACGTCAATTTTATCAAGCGAACGATGAGGTCGACATTTCCTAACTGACTACTCTGAGAAGAAATGCCGAAACAAACTCAGAGGTCTGTCTCTTTTAAAGTCCAGACAATATTATGTATAACAGATTATGTATGAGAACCGTGCAAGCTCCTTCCGTAGTGGCCCTTCGAGGAAAGAACCACAACAGTTTGAGCGGACCCGTTCTGAAGACAGTACGCATGTGTCGGTTTACAGTCAGCTCAACCAACAGGCGAGGCTGACTGATTCGACGAACAATACCAACCCAAAGAATACTTGCGTAGGTCGCACAAATACTCAAACTGTCAGAATATGGGTAATTAGAAAACAAATGGCGAGGCAGTCTCGCACGGTAGGACCGTTTGCACTAACAATTGCAAAATAAAACATCTTGAAAACTGTTGCTGGACAAATGGCGGCGAGCTACCCATGCTCGTCTCCTGGTCGAGCGGGAGTAAGAACGGGGTGGTGTTTTATTTACAGAGTCTGACACTCCCTCTCGCTTTACCCAAGGCGGAGGAAACCATTAGATGATTTTCCCCCACCAAAAAAGTGTTATTATTTTTTATCAAAACATTAAGGTTTCAGGCCTAATCACCAATCAACTGTTTGACAAGTTAGCCCGATTAGTTTCAAGCCTATCTTGGAGCTCATAACCTTGAGCACTGCGTGATTTTCGCGCGAAAATAATAACTAATTGATTGTCTCCAGTACTCTGAAAGTATTGAACTCCAGAATAAATACTATGATATTACGTATCATCTAGCCTCTCCCAAGAGCGACAATAGCCATTAATATCCTGACACCCAATGACTCAACACACACACACATACACGTGTCTACTCTACTGGAAACTTGACCTTTCAGAAGGTCAGACTCCCAAACTAATACTCTTTGTATTGGTCGCATATGAAGGTATACCATTGTCATAATTTCGCAAAGGATTGTCAACTTTATTGCTGTATTTTAAGTTGGATAGTACAGTAAGTGACTTTAATTTTGGGACAAACTATGTGACTGCATATGAAGCTGTAGCATTGTCATAATTTCGCAAAGCATTGTCAACTTTATTGCTTAAGTGTTAAGGTGGTTATTATCTACTGTGCAGGGTTTTGTATTTTTGTCTGTAAGTACCTCTTTGTGTATGATGTTCCCCTGGTACTTTGTATTATTTCATTAGGTAAATGTCAGGATTTTTTTGGTTACGTAATAGTTGGTAATGGGATTTTAATAGATTCTACGAGGTTTTGGTGGTAGTGGTTATATGTATGTGATTGTCCAGCTAAGAGATCTCGAGTTCGATTTTTGGGTAATTTAAGTAAAAAGTAATGGAGTTTGACATTGTGCGGTGTGCTCGGTGGATAGGCTGGCTTAGACTGGATATTGCATTTAATATGTTCGTACACTGTCTCGTTGGCCGAGTGGTCGCAATTGCGACTGCCGGGTAAGGGGTCTCGGGTTCGATTCCCAGGTCGGGCAAAGTATTACTGGGTTTTAAAAAAAATCTCAGTAGTAGCTCGGAGTCTGGAACTGTGCCCGGCATATGGCAATAGGCTCACCCCCTATTACATGAGACTCATAACATAAATAGTGAAAAGTGGGTGTTACATTGTACAGTGGTATAATGTGCACCTTTGCCTACCCCTTCGAGGATAAAAGGCGTGATGTTATGTTATGTTGTGTTATGTTCGTACACCTGTGCCTACCACTTCGTAAAATGGAAGGCATGTGTAACTGTATAATTTGCATCTAAATCCGATCTATGGAAGATTGACCCCTTGCTCCTCACCCTAACAACTTGTGACTTAGAGGAGCCGTAAGTGCGTGTTGCGATGTGTTATGTCGTTATCAGGTGATCCATCTTCTCGTTTGGTCCCCTATCTCATAAAAATAGATCGGGAGATGAACATCTATAGTTTCCAATCAATGCAGTCAACGTATCAGATAAAATCACAAAAGATCCAGCTTCTACTATTGTTGATTACAATGCATATATTGCCTATACATCTGAATCGTATGTGTAGCAAATGAGATCAGATCTGTCCTCCGCTAAATATGCACACAAATATGGAGCTTATGTCAAACTCCAGTGACCAAATCAACAGATAGATATATTAAGTGTGGAAGAGCCATATTTTGGCACGAATGGTGCGACCCGAGGCCCCAGAAATCCTCAAATTGATTATCCTAATCCCCGTAGATGAGGTCCATAGTCCACCAGCGTCACGGTGATGAGCTGTTGATGAGTAAAACATGGTTAATCTTTACTAATATTATAAATTGGAAAGTGAGTTTGTTTGTTTGTTTGTTCCGCTTTCACGCCGTAACTACTAAACCGATTGCTTTGAATTTTTGCAGACGTAAAGTTAGAAGTCTGGATTAATTTTTATCCCGGAAAAATTTGATATCCCCAAGGGAAAACAAAAGTATTGATATAGATGGCGCTGTCTGTATTGGTATATGTCACATAGGCTACTTTTTATCCTTTTGTGACGCGAGCGAAGCCGCGGGTAAATCTAGTTTTTAATATTTATGAATTTCTTGAGCATAATATTGCCAAAATGTTTCAGCGAATTACCGAAATTGGTTACCGAAAACAGTCTCTGAAATATTCAGCAATTATTATTGAAATGTCAAGGGTATTATTTCAGTGCAGTTTTGAAGTATTAACCTTGAATTTAATTCCTCTTGTTACTAAGTTATTTTAATTGGCTGAATGTTTGTTTTTGCATGTAACTTTCAATGTTTTTTAGTGTCGGAACTTGAGCGAGTCGTTTTTTATACATTAACATACCTTATACCTAATAATGTTTCAACAGTGTTTACTAGTAGTGCGACTGACCAATTTAAGGTGGCGCAGCGAGCTATGGAGAGGGCTATGCTCGGAGTATCTCTGAAGGATAGGATCCGTAACGAGGTGATCCGACAGAGAACTAAAGTTACCGACATAACCTAAAGGATTAGCAAGCTGAAATGGCAGTAGGCCGGTTACATTTGTCGAAGAACTGATGACCGTTGGGGTAGACGCGTTCTGGAGTGGATACCGCGTTTTGGCAAACGTAGTGTACGGCGCCCTCCACCTAGGTGAAGTGACGATATCTGCAAAGCGGCTGGTAGTGGTTGGATGTGTAGAGCTGAAGATCGGGCCAGTGGCGTACCATTGGAGAGATCTATGTCTAGCAGTGGAAGAGCTGTTGATCATGATAATGTTTCATACTAGCCCTTGTCTGTAACTCTGTCTACATCAACAGCCTATAACAATCGACAATTGAGGGCTTTGTACGTATTTGTTATACGTTTATCGAGATAGAAACGAAACCGCGTGTGGTGCTCTATTGGCCGGCTCCGATGAACCAACTAATTAGAGCGTCAAATGCTACTAACTTATACCCCTTTGGACCATGGGCTTCCTCCACGTAAGAGGGTTTACCATCTTCAAGCTTTACGTGCAGAATTGGTGATTTAAAAAGGTTCAGGTTTATCAAAGAGCGCTACTGTCCGATCGGTATTAAATTTACAGTCTCTAATCCGTCTCGGAACTCCCAAGCATTTTTTGTCCCCTGTCATTTCCAATAGTAAATCTGAATACGGAATCGTACCGAATGTTTTCAAATACAGTCTGCTATCACAATAGCTGGGGGAAGGATGTTTATGTACCTCTGTTGACCTCTTCCGTGTAAAATGGGCTGTTTAGGTAGTCTGAATCGTCAGACAAGTGACCTGGGAATTGACCTATAATTGTTAAACTGGATTGAAAAGAGTAACCATGGAGTTTCTGGCTCTTTATTTTTCTTAGAGGCTTGCTGACGAAAGAACTATATCTATCTATACTATACTAAGTAGGAGAGCCAGGCTCCGACACTGCTAAGCTGGCTCGACTGAGTGATACCCCGGTTCCTTAGGATATCGGCGTAACTTGTATGTTAGGTTGCCGGAGGCGCAATCCTTTCCTCTTTCCCCCAAATCCCCAATCTCTAAAAGGTCGGCAACGCATTTGTAACTTCTCTAGCGTTACGGGTGTCCATAAACGATGCCGATTGCTTACCATCAGGTGAAGTTGGATCTCCTGATGGTAAGCAATCGGCTCGTTTACCACCCTATACCATAAAAAGAACAAACAAGAACTTCCATGTTCACTGATAATTTGTTTGACCAGTAACTATAGAGGAGAATAAATACGTGTAGCGTGGGTGAGCAGAAATCGTAGGTGGTGGTACTATTTGATCGCAGTGATGTAATAATGGTCACTTTATTAGAGCTAATTTAGTTTCGCTATGGGTTTCTAACACTATATCGCTTGCGTTACATTTATCGTCCATGACAGTACTGCTGGACTATTGACGTCTTCTACATAAAAGAGATTTGCCATCTTAACAGGCAGGTTGGATATCGCAGTATAAAAGGTTCAGGTTTATCAGAGGAGCGCTGCTGCCCAGTCTCTGTCAAATGTATAGTCCCTTATTACCTAATATGGGGGCAAGAACCTTCTTGCGATGCCCGCTACAAGAGTAGAGGTGGTGTCAGAACCGCCATAATGATACAGATATTTTACCATAACAGATGTCTGCACCTAGAACTGGACATTAGGTTACATGATGCCTTAATCTTGCTTTTGATGGACTACTTTATGAGGTTATGTCGTTAGGATGTCTGGACGCCATTAATCATAGTTAGATGGTCCGTTTAATGCCCATTCGGCCGGTGTACCGTAATAGGCTTGGTCCCAAATAACATGAAAAGTGGGAATTAATTTCTGGTGAAAATATCTGTTTTCTCTCTTTGTTTTGATGAAAATGGCGATGGAGAAAAGAAAAGACCAAAACATGTTCATCTTTTGGTCTTTTGAGGTTGTCGCAAAAGTTTCTGTATCACATATTCAAAGTATTGAATGAACTATTGTCTGTTGCAATATTTCCGAGCCAATGCAATCTTCAATGCTTCAATAGAGAGGTGTACTTCTGATTAAAATGGTTTTGCGGTTGTCCATATATCCTGAGCGACGCTAATCGCGTACCATCAAGCTATATGCTCGTTTGCCCCCATCTTATAAGAGAGTACATAGTTTTAAGTACGAAGAATTTGCACACCCGCAAGCAAATGATAGTCAAATATAATCCAAATTACATATCTACGCTTTACAGTTCAATTTAACAGAATTAAAGCACGCAAGACGAACTGACGAACAGTTTTACTACTAAGCTACAATAGGGGGAGTAGATAATATGTCTTCAAGAAGTAACCGCTGCTTAAAATTCCCCCGGCACAAACGTAAAATTAACATAAGGTTACGTGCATGGCAGTAAGTCATCGATTACACAAATACAACGTAGTTTTGTGTCTTGTACCTTTGTCATAAGACGAAGTACTTGAATTGGCTTGTTAGGCCCAAGGGCCAGTCTCAAATATTCAAGAACCTAGCTATCTTTAGATATTTTTGGCAGAGTATTAACTTTTAGGACTTATTATGTCTAAATTGGCATATATTAAAGAATGGCCAAATTAAAAGTGTTAACCGACGAGCATGCATGAAAAGACTGATGACTGTTGATGAAGCGAAAGAAGTATGTAAGAATCGTAGCAATTGGCGTTCTATAGTCTTTACGTGCATGGGCGACAGGCGTTAGGTTATGTATGTATAAAATGTCCAACCTACCTAACGGTGGATCAATAAGTCCCGAGACTAACAATGAAAAAAACATTTTTTTTGTAAAATTTTTTTTTATTCATCAACATAATCACCTTTTATGGTGATACAATCGTTCCAACGCTTTTCCAATTTTTCAATACCATGTTTATAAAAAAAAATATCTTTCGCTTCAAAATAAGCTTTAGTTTCTGCGATGACCTCCTCATTTGAGCTAAATCTTTTTCCCTGGAGCATTTTTTTAAGATCAGCAAAGAGCCAGTAGTCACTGGGGGCTAAATCTGGCGAGTATGGGGGGTGGGGAAGCAGATCAAAGCCCAATTCGTTCAATTTTACCATTGTTTTCATCGACTTGTAGCAGGGTGCATTGTCTTGGTGAAAAATAATTTTTTTTCTCTGCATGTGCGGTCGTTTTTTTGCGATTTCCTCCTTCAAACGCACCAGCAAGTCAATATAATAATCACTGTTGATCGATTTACCTTTTTCGAGGTAGTCAATGAAAATCACGCCATGCGTATCCCAAAAAACTGACGCCATGACTTTGCCAGCTGACTGCTGCGTTTTCGGACGCTTCGGACGGCTTTCGCCAGCTGTGCGCCACTCAGATGACTGCCGCTTCGACTCTGGAGTGTAGTGATGTATCCATGTTTCGTCCATGGTCACGTAACGACGCAAGAAATCTTTTTTGTTGCAAGTAAATAGCGATAAACAGCTTTCTGAATCATCGACTCGTTGCTGTTTTTGTTCCATCGAAAGCAATCGCGGCACCCACTTGGAAAAAACCTTTTTCATGCTCAATTTTTCATGAAGGATAGTAAATACACTTCCATATGATATCTGTGTCATCTCAGCAATCTCACGGAGCTTCACTTTACGATCTTTCATTATAATTTTTGTCACTTCACTAACATTTTCCGGTGTAACGGCTTCCACAGGTCTACCCGAGCGTTCCGCGTTATTTGTGTCGGTACGACCACGTTTAAACTCGGCAAACCACCGACAAATCGTTGCTTTTGATAGACAAGAGTCCGGGTAACATTTTTCAATCCATTGTTTCGCTTGCACGGTGTTTTTACCCATTAAAAAACAATGTTTTATCAGAACACGAAACTCGGTTTTTTCCATTTTTTAAACAAATTACAAAACAACTTTACTCCAACCTCGATAACTCAGCTGTTTCTAGTCCGATCGACTTAAAATTTTGACACGTTTCAAGCAAAGGTTAGTACTCTAGAAAGACGTGGTTACTGATTTACTACGAGCACCATCTCTGGGTTAGTCTCGGGACTTATTGATCCATGTGATATATATTTTGTGAAATGACGATACAAAATCATACCGTAAAAACCCTTGTACGGCGTCAAAGAAAAACAATAAAATTACATTATATAATTTCTATTTACTACCTTCTGCCAGCCATACTATGGATTATTCCAGGCTATATCTATCCATGAACAAAACATCAAAGTCTGTTCAGTAGTTTCTAAATGAAAGAGTAACAAACATACGACGAAATATCCTGACATCCTAGAAATCTTTCGCATTTATAATATTAGTAGAATTCATTTATTCTAAACTCGCTGTTGCCGAATATGATTTCTGTTTTATTCTATGGAGGCATTTAATCGGAAAAGAATCCTATCACCTAAGTCAGTTCATACCCTGCATGTATACCAAATTTCATTAAAATCTGTTCAGTAGTTTCAGCGTGATTTACGGAGAAATATCCAAACAAAGAAATTGACACATTTAACGCATTTACTGTCGCTACCAAAGAGACGGGAAAAGGTTAATAACTTGCATCAGCCAAAACGAATCCATTTCATTTGAAAAATGAAAAGTAATTGGGTTTTTTAAAGCTTTCTTTCCTGGCCATTTCCCAAGTAGGTTGGGGTCAGCAGTCGCCAGAGTTATCGACCAAAAGTAATCACGGAATTTAATTTGCAAGTCTTGAAAGGTGGTCTTTATTATCTTCCATATTTTTACCCGACTGTAGGAAGGGAATATACGTACCAAAGACGGGACCTATTTGAGTCAAAAATAATAGGGTAGATGACTAATTTTTATTTTAATGTCCGTCTTGTAGGTTATTTAAAAACATTAGACACGTATATTTTATTATTTTTACGGAAACGAATAATTTCGAAGATATATTGATTCGTAATGTCGCGTGACGTCACTTCTATGTAACAAAGTGGAGTGGGGGGTAAAACGTCATTTCTACGTATAAAGTGTACATAGAAGTGACGTCACGCGACATTTCAAATCAATATATCGTCGGAAGTATTCGTTTCTGTAAGAAAATAAAAAATACGTGTCCAATGATTTAAAATAATCTACCAGACAGACATTAAAATAAAAATTAGGCATCTACCCTACTGTTGTAGACCAAAAATAAAATGGACCAGTCCTATAATGCTAGATTATTTAAGTTTGTTTTGACCGCTTTGTGTGTCGTGGGGTTGGAAGTGCAACTCTTGAGGTTTCTGGCAATGTCTTGTTGAGATTTGGGGCCTTGAACTGTTCCCTGTATATAAAAGAAAGAAAGAAAAAAATAACCTTTATTTCACGCCAAAAAACAAGTGGCATGTACAATTAAGTCATTGTATTAGTAGGTACTGATAGATTCATGTCATATGGCGATAAGTTCATCCCCTATTACATGGGACTCATAACATACCTGGCGAAAAGTGGGTGTTACATTGTATACATCTTGTGATAAAGAGGCGTTACATAATATCTTCGAATTATCCCAATATATCCTTACTAATATTATAAATCGGAAAGTGACTTTGTTTGTTTGTTCCGCTTTCACGCTGTAACTACTAAATCGATTGCTTTAAATTTTTGCAGACGTAAAGTTAGGAACTCCGGAAAACATTTGATATTCCCGAGGAAAAAAAAAGTATTGGTATAGATGGCGCTGTGTGAATTGGTGTATTATTATGTCACAGTCTACTTTTTATCCTTTTGTAACGCGAGCGAAGCCGCGGATAAAAGCTAGTAAGAAATATAAACAAAACCAACCTCGATCACCATCAAAATACAATCCAATTCCTTAAAAATACACTGTCAAATACATTCTCAGTGCTCATACGAGTACCTAGATAATCTAGACATTTAGTACGGACGGTAATAACAACAAGAGCTAAGTCTAGAATTGTCAGCCTGCCCTTGCGTCTAGGCTGAACGGCTCCAAGGACGCTGGGAGGCTGGGTAGCTGAAAATCGATACGGATGGAAGTGTCTATGCTGGGAGCGACTTTTTTCAATACTGTGGAAATATTGTATATAGAAACTGCTGCTATTGTTTGTTTTCGTTGATGGTATAGGCAGAGGTGTGTAGATATTATGTGGTCGTCAGTTGTGTTATGAAACCATCTACATTTTTATTACGTACATACTTATATAACTTCATGCCTGTCTCCCAGGGAGGGTAGGCAGAGATATGGATCGCCAATTGCTACTATTCTGACCTCTTTCGCTTCGTCAACAGTCATTCGTTTTTTCGTGCATGATCGTCGGTTTTATTAAATTTTTATTATAACTGTTTAATCTCCACGAAGGCTTATCCCTGCCCCTGTCATGCAATTTCTATATTATATTTTCTTAAATAACTAGTAGTCTCAATGCCCTAAAGGCCGGCCGGTAACGCACTTGTAACGCCTCTAGTGTTTCGGGTGTCCATGTCCGATTGCTTACCATCAGGTAATCTGTTCGCTCGTTTGCTGGCTTATCCCATAAATAAATTGGTATTCATTTAAAAACTACCTAGATCTTCCAGTATTATACTTTTTTTTTTAACGTTGCCCCACACTAGGATTCTCCTGTGTCGTGGGTGCGTTTACAAACATACAAGTGCGTTTACAAACATACACAAAGACCAGACCCGAAACAACAATTTGTGAATCACACAAAGTGTTGTCCCGTGCGGGAATCGAACCCGCGACACGTTGCACGGCAGCCGGTTGCCCAGCCATCGCACCAACCGTGCACTCATACTGATTCTATCTTTACCTTTTTACCTGGATACCCAAACATCTTGGCTAGTCAGTCAGTCAGTCAGTCAGTCAGTCACTTACTTAATGTACCAACTGACATCCGACTTCTTCCACCATGAACGCAATAATAAATCCAATATCGTCATCATCATTATCATCCTATAAATGCCCACTGCTGAGCAAAGCCTCTTCTCGCACGGAGGTTTGAGCATTAATCACAACGCTTGCTCAATGCGGATAGGCGATTTCAAACTTAATTCAAAATGATAAGCCCAGTGCCTTTAGCCAAACGCCACTTTAGCGCTTGTCTACAGAGAGAGTAGAAAACTAAATGTATGGGAATGACACTGACAAGTGTCAAAATTTAAGTCAATATCATGCATACATACATAACTTCACGCCTGTCTCCCATGGGGGTAGGCCTAGACTAGGGAACGCCAATTACTACGATTCTTACATATGTACCTCTTTCGCTTCATCAACAGTCATCAATCTTTTCATGCATGCTCGCCGGTTAAGGCTACTTTTAATTTGGCCCTTCTGTAATATATTGCCCATTTAATTTTATATATTTTTATCGTCAATTTCATTATAATTTATTTATTTATTTATTTATTTATTTATTTATTTATTTTGTTAATTTGGTTTTCTACTCTACAAGTAGACAAGCGCTAAATGGCATTTGGCTACAGCTGCAGTTTTCCTCACGATGTTTTCCTTCACCGTTTGTCAGTGGTGTCTAGATAATCTTAGAAAGTACATATAACTCGGAAAAAGTCACATTGGTACTTGCCGTTGGTAGGTTTCGAGCCCGCAGTCTCATGCACAAGAAGCAGGCACCTTTAACCTCCGGGCCACCACGATCTAAATCCAATATGTCTACTAAGAATGATATGCGTACCTTATTTTTGATTACATAACACTTTCTTCTCAAAATTAGAACCGGACAGCTGGCATAGACATAAATAGTTCTTTTTTAAAACGACAAATGTCAGATATTTATTTATATGTGCGCTTCAAAAGATGGAACTTTCAGATAATAGATGTAACCTACTTTTAAGATGCGGGGAATAAAAATAAATAGTATAAGACTACACCTAGATGTTGTGCCTAGGTTTTTGAGAAGAATGCAAGTTTAGTAGTGATCTAGGATTTACCCGCAACTTGGTTCCTTTTCTGTGCTCACAACTACGCATTGTTATGTTAGCGAATTAAAAAAAAATGATAGTTACAAACGTTACTCATTGTTATACTAGCATCAGCTTGTGGCTTTACCCACGTTCCCGTAGGATAAAAAGTAGCCTATGTGTTCCCCTCTCCCGCCCTATGATTTCTCTTCTCCCGCCTCACCCAGGCTTCTCCAATTCATTCGATGATTTTTTCCCCTCAAAAGAACGTGTCGCGGGTTCGATTCCCGCACGGAACAACACTTTGTTATGATCCACATATTGTTGTTTTGGGTCTGGGTGTCATGTGTATGTGAACTTGTATGTTTGTAAACGCACCCACTACACTGGAGAAAATCCAGTGTGGGGCAATGTTTTTTTTAATCCCCAACAATCCTCAAATTCCTAATCCCTAAAACGCCGGTAACGCACTTGTAACGCCTCTGGTGTTCCAGGTGTCCATAAGGGACGCCGATTGCTTATCATCAGGTGATCCGTCTGCTCGTTTACCGACAAAAGTATTAGACCTTTTGCCCTATGTATGTCAAATACGTTCAAAATATTGAAAAACAAAGCTTATATTTATATATTAACTAGCTTTTACCCGCGGCTTCGCTCGCGTCACAAAATGATAAAAAGTATAGCCGTATAGTAGCCTATGTGCCTATTCATCCCTTCAACTACCTTCAGTTAAAAAATCACGTTAATTAGTACCTCTGTTCTGTCGTTTAAGACAGGCAAACAAACAATTAGCTTTCGCGTGAATTCGGTTATATCACGCTTTTTAGATTTTTACAATTAGGTAATTCGTTGACTTGTTTTAAATGACATACAACGCTATCTATACCAATACACACAGCGCCATCTATACCAATATTTTTGTTTTCCCTCGGGAATATCAAATTTTTCAGGGATAAAAAGTACCCTATGATTTAATCCGCACTTCTAATTTTACGTCTGCAAAAATTTCAAAGCAATCGGTTTAGTAGTTACGGCGTTAAAGTGGAACAAACAAACTCACTTTCCGATTTATAATATAAGTAAGGATAACAACACTACGTCAAAATGTTAGGTTATCAATAATTTAACTTAAACTCTAGCAGATGTACGTTATCTAGCTCTGTGCCGTTAATTATCAAGTTTTTGGTTCACTGGAATATAATAAACATGTTGATTGATTGTTTACAAAGATGCTACTGAGCTGAGCTCCAATTTTGTGGTATTTTTCGTTATACACCGTGGAATCCAGTTTTCGTCCCGAAGTGAAATGGTTCTGTCTCGGTAATACAATAGTTTTACTAACAAATAACAATGTTTAAATAAAAAATGACTGGTGAACCATTGCCAAATGCAAACTTCGAAAGCGCATACGAACTCACAGTACATTATTAAAATACTAGCTACTTCCGCGCGGTTTCACACGCTTTGCTTAGCTCCGGTCGCAGCGTGATGTTTTATAGCCTATAGCCATCCTCGATAAATGCGCTATCCAACACAAAAAGAATTATTTAAATCAGACTTGTAGTTACGGAGATTAGCGCGTTCAAACAAACAAACTCTTCTGCTTTATATAATAGTATAAGATATACCATTTGTCGATTTTGCGAATATCTATTTTGTTTATAGATTCACAGTTGTCCCAAATATTTCTGAGATCTAAGCTATCGTCACGCTTCAAGCAACTGATCACGACTTACGATTCCCTTATTAAATTTAATAACATTGCAACAAATTAGGTATAACTAATTATTTATGTACCTATACAAATATCGATAATTTTCATACATTGCAAATGAAAGTATACCAATTTGTCGAATTAGTTCAGTCGATATTCAACCGTAATACGTTGTGATTCAAATGATAATTGATTATAGAAAGTAGCTCATAGGCCTCGCATCACAATATACCATTTTGACACATTATGTAATTGGATATTCAATCTTTTGTCTCTGTGTTAAAGGTGATGTTTGATTGAAGATATTTGACAGATCTAGGATGATGTTTATATGCAGCTGTGTTATCAATTGAGGCCAAATTAATTGATTATTTATTATGATCATTTGCTGCGAACCATTTTGTCAGATAATTCGATGTTCGGTAGAGCAACGCCAAGTTGTTTGTACTGTGTTTCGTGTATTTTTTTTTAATGGTAATATTAGTTTGGTCATTGTATATGTATGTACCTACCTATGAATAACATGGAAGCGTATTATGTTACGTTTAAGTAAATTAATCATAAAGACATAATTTTTCTTTACCTATGGACCTTGGTATTTTTAATTTATATATTATGTTTTTATCGCTTTATATTATCTATACTAGCTTTTACCCGCGACTTCGCTCGCGTTACAAAAGGATAAAAAGTAGCCTATGTGACATATACCAATACACACAGCGCGATCTATGCCAATACTTTTTTCCCTCGAGAATATCAAATCTTTCCGGGATAAAAAGTACCCTATTATTTAAGCCAGATTTCTAACTTTACGCCTGCAAAAAAACAAAGAAATCGGTTTAGTAGTTACGGCGTGAAAGCGGAACAAACAAACAAACTCACTTTCCGATTTATAATATTATATAATATATTATTAGGATTATAACTATCCTTATTAGGATAGTAAGGATTTTATTTATATTTTTTGTAGTTTTTCGTTATTCTTATGTTATGTGTGTTATGCTTATGCGCAAGAATAAATGGTTTTTCTTTCTTTCTTCTTTCTTTCATACATTTTCGGGATATTCGAACGTTTTCTGTATTGGGCCATCGATCATCAACACACACGGCTGCACACATCGCAAGCGTTGTTTCACTTCTTCTGTGTAGCCGTGATATCACTGGTCGAGCCCACCTATTCGTGCCGAAGCATGAGAGAGAGAAGCATTTTAGACGTATCTATAGTCCACTTCTACTAATAAGTTTGATAATCAACATACGTAGATAGTTCTAATGACATTAGTCATTAAATTTTTAATGATTACTCAGGGCAATAGGGCTGATGCCGATACGGAGCCGCGGAGAACGTGAAAGGTTGGCTCCGGCTCGAAGTGCAGGAGTAGGAACGGGGTGGTTTTTAGTCAGTAAGAGTCTGACACTCCCTCTCGCTTCACCCGGGCGGGAAAAGCCATTCGATGATTGAAATTGAAAATGAAAAACCTAGCCTTAATTTAATCATAAAATGTCTCTGACTATAGCAGCAAGTCGATAATGGTACAATTTGAACAATATTGTAAAACCTTAATTAATATTGTAATATTACCATAAATAATAATACGACTGCCTCGTTGGCCGAGTGGTTGCACGTGCGACTACCGGCCAAGGGGCCTCGGGTTCGATTCGATTCCCGGTCGGGCAAAGTATTACTGGGTTTTGATAAATTTTCCAGTATTAGCACGGAGTCTGAAATTGTGCCCGGTATATGGCAATAGGCTCACAACCTATTACATGGGTCTCATAACATAAATAGTCAAAAGTGGGTGTTACATTGTACAGTGGCATTAAGTGCCGTCATGTGCACCTCTGCCTAAAAGGCGTGATTTTATGTCATGTTAATTAATATTAAGTAGATTTATCAGACTTGGGTATATTTTCTAAGCGTATGTTTTTAATTTTGTTGCAGGGAACAAGAGCCGACGTGCGAGAGAGACACATCGTTCAAGAAGGAGGCGCCGCAACAATCTAAGAACACAGGTAATTATGTTCTTATAGTAACTATCTTACGACATATTAAATTAACTAAAAAATGGCAGGTAACTTACGTGAATATACTCGGCGATGTCCGCAGCCTACTGACGCGACCGCGCATTCTGCTCATGAGGAAGAACCCCTCTGTTAGAAACTAGTAGCGCTTTTCTCAGTATATACACGTGAGTAACCCGTGATTTTTTAGTTAACAGGTGATTATGTATTTTGTATTATTTTAAAGTATTGCACAGCTTCTGTGATCGTGATAGTAAGTGCGTAGAGATCTGATAATTGATTAGAGATGTGTTTTAATACCTTTAGAAGAATGCAGGGCCAGACAAATCTACTTATTTTAATTCAGCCCTAATTAATTTGGGAACGTAAAGAGATGGAAGACGGAGATGAATAGAGAAAGGTAATGCAATGGAAATTGATTCTCCATTCGAAACTACACTTTGGAACGAGCGCCTAGCTTCACTGACAATTCTATTTAACGTTTCAACAGTGCCTAATCCAGGATCAACCTGTGAAGTGTCGGAAAACAGATCTAAGTGAGACAGAATATGTTTTCTATTGTCTCATATATCGGCAGACAAGTAGTTAATTGAAATAGATGCTTTGATCTGAAAATGATGATAAATTGCCAAAATACCCCTACTGTATTATTCCAAAGTCAACTTCAAAATCATTTATTTCAATTAGTCCAGGAACGTCAAAACAAAACATTTAAATAATAAGAAAAAATGTCAGTCTGTAGGTCAGTCCTCTAGTGAAGATATTTGCTCGTTCCCAAGTATAGATTCCTGTGGAGAAGAACGAGCAAGAAACTCCATAGGTTACTCTTTTTCAATCATGTTCATAATACAATTTTTGGTTACATTCTTTCGTTGAGTTCAATAATGTGAGAACAATGTAACACCAATATTTGGTCAAGGAGACGGAAAAAGAAAATAACCTTGAGGACAACAAAAATACAGTCTGTACATTCCAGGTATCCTCCTCAATGAATTAAGCTAAGAATCGGTTTCTATTACAGAATCGTCGTCATCATCAGCGGACACTGCGTCCCAAGGATCTGGGTCCGCTGCACCCGCACAGAAGGCCCGACGACATGAACCACAGGTAACTGTCATATAAAAGTACTAGCTACTTACGCGCGGTTTCACACGCTCTGCTCAGCTCCTATTGGTCGTAGCGTGATGTTTTATAGCCTATAGCCATCCTCGATAAATGCGTTATCCAACACAAAAAGAATTATTCAAATCAAACTTGTAGTTACGGAGATTAGCGCGTTTAAACATACAAACAAAAAAACAAACTTCCGCTGTATATAATAGTATAAGATTTGGTTCACAGTTGTATGTATGTATAGTCTGCCTCGTTGGCCGAGTGGTCGCAAGTGCGACTGCCGGTCAAGGGGTCTCGGGTTCGATTCCCGGGTCGGGCAAAGAATTACTGGGTTTTTTAAAAATTCTCAGTAGTAGCACGGAGTCTGGAATTGTGCCCGGTATATGGCAATAGGCTCACCCCCTATTACATGGGACTCATAACATAAATAGTGAAAAGTGGGCTAACCTAACCTAACCCTTCGAGGATAAAAGGCGTGATGTTATGTTATGTTGTATGTATGTTTGTGCGCGAATATATCGCGATTGGCTGAACCGATTTTGACGCGGTTTTCAGAAAAGTGTTTCTTACACTTAGGATAAGGTTTTAGTATGTTGAGTAACTGACTTCTCTTTAAACGTAGTTTGTAAAAGAATTATTTTTGTCCACAGAGGGAAGAGCGTCGCCAGGAAGCGGCTAGTGCTCCGCGAATCCAACCAAACCCATTATTGAGGTAAGCTACAAAAATTTTTATTCAATCTATCTATCTACATATTTACTTTTTAAGTGTGGGAGAGCCATCCTTCGGCATGAATGGGCCGGGTCAACCGGAGCGATACTACGGCCTCACAGAAAACCGACGTGAAACAACGCTTGCGTTGTGTTACGTCGTGTGAGTGAGGTTATCGGAGGCCCAATTACCCTCCTTCCCAAATCCCCTACAATCCCCTAATCCCCGAAAGATCGGCAATGCACTAGTAACTCCTCTAGTGTTCCGGGTTTCCATGGACAACGCTGATTGCTTACCATCAGGTGATCCGTTTGCTCGTATACCGGCTTATGCTATAAAAAATCTTCGGTCAAGGCTAAAGAACTTTGTGGTGACATATGTTGTTATTAAATGAAACTTATGACACAACTGGTGATAAGTGAATGTGTCTTTACATCTCTACTTTGAAACAAAATGTGTCATACTGTCAACTGCAAGCTTCGCCTGCGTCTAGTGTAAGCTTTTGAAGCAAACCCATCATTTATTCATAGAGTTCATCTTTTCATACGGCGACCTTACGTGTGTGACAATTCTAAGATGATTGCCTAGAGCCATATCTCAAAGGTGCTGTAAAGTTCACCCATACATAAACTCACAACTTTATCCCATGGTATGCAGAAACTACAGAGCGTCACCTGCTATGATCCTTTAATACATCAGCTTCCATCACATTCATACACCTGATGGTATACAGAAACTACAGAGCGCCACCTACTACGCTCCTTACATACTTCTTTAGCTTCCACCACATTCATACATCTGATGGTATACAGAAACTACAGACCGCCAACTCCTGCGCTCCTTACATACTTCTTTAGCTTCCATCACGTTCATACATCTGATGGTATACAGAAACTACAGAGCGCCACCTACTACGCTCCTTACATACTTCTTTAGCTTCCATCACATTCATACATCTGATGGTATACAGAAACTACAGAGCGCCACCCACTACGCTCCTTACATACTTCTTTAGCTTCCATCACATTCATACATCTGATGGTATACAGAAACTACAGAGCGCCACCTACTACGCTCCTTACATACTTATTTAGCTCCCATCACATTCATACATCTGATGGTGTACAGAAACTACAGAGCGCCACCTACTACGCTCCTTATATACTTTAGCTTCCATCACATTCTTACACCTGATGGTAAACAGAAACTACAGAGTGCCACCTGCTACGCTCCTTACATACTTCTTTAGCTTCCATCACATTCATACATCTGATGGTATACAGAAACTACAGAGCGCCGCCTACTACGCTCCTTATATACTTCTTTAGCTTCCATCACATTCATACACCTGATGGTAAACAGAAACTACAGAGCGCCACCTACTACGCTCCTTACATACTTCTTTAGCTTCCATCACATTCATACATCTGATGGTATACAGAAACTACAGAGCGCCACCTACTACGCTCCTTACATACTTCTTTAGCTTCAATCACATTCATACATCTGATGGTATACAGAAACTACAGAGCGCCACCTACTGCGCTCCTTACATACTTCTTTAGCTTCCATCACATTCATACATCTGATGGTATACAGAAACTACAGAGCGCCACCCACTACGCTCCTTACATACTTCTTTAGCTTCCATCACATTCATACATCTGATGGTATACAGAAACTACAGAGCGCCACCTACTACGCTCCTTACATACTTCTTTAGCTTCAATCACATTCATACATCTGATGGTATACAGAAACTACAGAGCGCCACCTACTACGCTCCTTACATACTTCTTTAGCTTCCATCACATTCATACATGGAGGCTGAGTCACCTTCGTCCGTAGGAGAGCACCCCAAAATCAATATCCCTACACGTGGCCTCTGGGTGGTGCTAACCAGGTGACACTTTGGTGGTAGGCTTCGGCCGCCGGCTTTATGACCACCCATCGAGCAAAAGCGTGTCGCCAAGCGGCCCAGCCGTGTTCCGCCACGATGCTCGGTGACGCCGTATGAGAGGATGGGTCGAGATGGTTGTTCCACTGTAGGATAGCCGGTCTGGCGCGCGCTGGTGTAGCTACACCGGGTGTCCAGTCGCGGAGGGTAGCGGGATCCGAGGCACGGTGCACCGCTGGCCGACCGCAGATAGTTGGGGGCCCAACTAGCGTGCTAGCCACACGTGAAAGGCTGCCCCGCCATCTAGCGAAAAATCCCATGGATACGCCATCGTGCCGGTTGGCGACCGGAGGAGAGGGCCCGATGGATATTCGTGGGGGGGCTCGGGCGTCCCCGCAGTCTCCAGACTGGCCTCCCAATGGTGTGGTTAACTACGGTGCGCGTCGTGGGGTCGCCTGCGTGGGGGACCATTTCACTGCCATCCTCTCAGCAACCTTCCACTCTACATTATGACACTGAGAAATAAGAAAAGGGTTCAACAGCGGCTGCACTCCCTCTCCTTCATAGTGCACCTCTCAAATATTCGAGGTTTGCACTCTAATGTCAATGCGGTCCATCACCACCTCGAGACCGAGAACCCTACACTCTTGTTTCTCTCGGAGACCCAGATCAGGTGCCCGTCGGACGTATCCTACCTGAACTACCCTGGTTTTTCCCTGGAGCACAATTTTGTTCCGCATGCAGGTGTATGCGTATACGTCCGAGACGGCATCTGTTACCGGCGTCTCCGAAACCTTGAAGACCCAAGCTTTTCTGCTCTCTGGATACTGGTGGACATAGGCATGGAGAAAATTCTTTATGCCTGTGTCTATCGGTCGCACAGCGGAGATTTGGAGGCGACCAGATTAGCGCAATACCTCGGCGAAGCGGCGGATGCGGCTCGTCAGGCGTACCCTTCGGCCCAGTTGGTGTTACTGGGGGACTTTAACGCTCATCATCAGGAGTGGTTATTCCCATACCAGTGCACCGACCATGCTGGAAGGGAAATGCGTAAGCTTGCGCTTTCGCTTGGCCTGACCCAGCTGGTCCAGGAAGCCACAAGGGTGCCCGATGTCGATACGCACACTGCCAATTGCTTAGACCTTCTGCTGACAACTGATCCAGACCGCTACTCGGTGACAGTCTCATCACCTCTAGGTAGCTCTGACCACTGTCTGGTGAAATCTGTATCGACACACTCCCCACCAGATCCGAGTCCCAGAGGACCTCGGCGGATGTGGCGATACAAGTCAGCGGACTGGGATGGGATGCGATCTTTTTTCGCTTCCTATCCTTGGCGGCCTGTCTGCTTCTCTTCTGATGACCCGTCAGCTTGTGCGGAAGCCGTAACGGGGGTGCTGCGCCAGGGCATGGAATACTACATTCCATTCTCGGACGTGGCATCCTCTGGTGGGACCCGTCCTTGGTTCGATGCCGACTGCGGACGTGCCGAAGCGCAAAAGCAGGCGGCATACTTGGCATGGGCGGATGCCAGGCGCCGTAGGGCTGATGACATTCATCAAAAGAAGAGAGCCTTTAATCGGGCTGCCAAGTCATGCAAAAAGGCATTACGGATGGCTCGATTTAACCACATTGGCCGTATAGGGAACAAACTAGCTTCCTACCCAGCGGGAAGTAAAGCTTTTTGGTCCCTGGCCAAGGCGGTTGAATCGAACTTCTGTCGCTCCTCACTTCCTCCGCTCCTGAGGTCTGACGGGACGCTGGCTCACACTGCGGTAGAGAAAGCAAATCTATTTGCTTCTCTATTTGCGGAGTCTTCGCGTCTTGACACTGGTGGCGCCTTGCCTCCTTCTGTTAATAGCGTATGCAAGACGAATATGTCGCAAATTCGCATTCGACAGAGGGAGGTATATAGGACGCTACGCGATCTGGACGTGAACAAGGCCAGTGGTCCCGACGGAATCCCAGCCCTGGTTTTAAAAACCTGTGCGCCTGAGTTGTCTCCAATCTTGACACGTCTGTTTCGCCTTTCCTTGGAGACGGGTCTAGTACCGGTTGCTTGGAAGCTGGCCAACGTACAGCCTGTGCCTAAAAAAGGTAGTCGTGCCGACCCTAACAATTACCGCCCTATTTCGGTCACGTCCATACTCTGCAAGAGCATGGAACGTGTTCTTAACAATAGACTCCTGGCATACCTTGAAGGTAACGATCTCCTCAGCGATCGGCAATACGGGTTTCGACGTAACCGATCGACTGGGGACCTTCTTGCGTATGCCACTCACATATGGAGCGAGGCCATAGAGGGGCACGGAGAGGCACTAGCAGTCTCCCTCGATATTTCGAAGGCCTTTGACAGGGTATGGCACGACAGTCTAATCGGCAAGCTTCCTGCATATGGACTTCCTACTGGTCTGTGCAGATGGATAGCAGACTTTCTGAGGGATCGGTCAATACGAGTAGTCATCGATGGCTGCTCGTCTGACCAATTCGGTATTAATGCCGGCGTCCCAGGGTCAGTACTTTCAGCGACGCTCTTTTTGCTGCACATAAACGACCTGCTTAAGCCCGGTATCTTTGGGTATGCAGATGACAGCACAGTTGTTGAAAGGTATGTGTCCGGTGCGCGGACTAGCGGAACACAGATCCAGTCTTTAAGAGAATCCATGGTCGAACGTTTGAACTCGACCTTGAAGGCGGTGTCCGACTGGGGTGACGCCAACTTGGTTAGGTTCAATGCTAGCAAGACCCAGGCGTGTCTATTCTCCGCCAAACGGAGTCAATTTCCGCTGACTCCTACTTTCCGGAATGTATCCGTACCGATAACCGATCGTCTTGAGCTTCTTGGTGTAACTCTGACGCCCACGCTCAACTTTGGCTCCTATATAGAGTCAAAAGCGCAACTGGCTGGTAGGAAGTTGGGTGTCCTTTGGAGGGTGAGACGGTACTTCACGCCGAAACAATTGCTGAGCCTGTACCAAGCACAGGTTCGGTCCTGTATGGAGTACTGCTCTCATCTTTGGGACGGCTCGGCTAAATATCAGCTGGACGCGTTAGAGCACATTGAGAGGCGTGCCAGGAGGCTCATCGACGATGATGCGCTTGTGAAGGCTCGGCTTCAAAGCCTCGAACACAGGCGTAAGGTTGCAAGCCTTTCGGTTTTCTACCGGATACATTTCGGGGAGTGTGCGGGGGAATTGCACAACTTGATTCCCCCTAGTCCTTTCCATCATCGTACCACAAGACAATCCGCGAAGCGTCACCGATTCATGGTAGATGTTCCGCCCACACGCACGAAGCGCTTTGCTTCAAGCTTCCTTGTGCGTACTGCTAAAGAGTGGAATTCTTTGCCAGAGTCTGTATTTCCTGAAGGGTATAACCTGGGAGTCTTCAAGGCCCGAGTGAATAGGTTGCTTATGGGACGACGTGCTCCAACGTAGACCGCATCATCGCTTACCAACAGGTGAGATAGTGGTCAAACGTCGCCCCATCAATTATAAAAAAAAAAAAAAAAAAAATACATCTGATGGTATACAGAAACTACAGAGCGCCACCTACTACGCTCCTTACATACTTCTTTAGCTTCAATCACATTCATACATCTGATGGTATACAGAAACTACAGAGCGCCACCTACTACGCTCCTTACATACTTCTTTAGCTTCCATCACATTCATACATCTGATGGTATACAGAAACTACAGAGCGCCACCCACTACGCTCCTTACGTACTTCTTTAGCTTCCATCACATTCATACATCTGATGGTGTACAGAAACTACAGAGCGCCACCTACTACGCTCCTTACATACTTCTTTAGCTTCCATCACATTCATACATCTGATGGTATACAGAAACTACAGAGCGCCACCTACTACGCTCCTTACATACTTCTTTAGCTTCAATCACATTCATACATCTGATGGTATACAGAAACTACAGAGCGCCACCTACTACGCTCCTTACATACTTCTTTAGCTTCCATCACATTCATACATCTGATGGTATACAGAAACTACAGAGCGCCACCCACTACGCTCCTTACGTACTTCTTTAGCTTCCATCACATTCGTACATCTGATGGTACACGAAAACTACAGAGCGCCACCTACTACGCCCCTTACATACTTCTTTAGCTTCCATCACATTCATACATCCGATGGTATGCAGAAACTACAGAGCGCCACCTACTACGCTCCTTACATACTTCTTTAGCTTCCATCACATTCATACATCTGATGGTGTACAGAAACTACAGAGCGCCACCTACTACGCTCCTTACATACTTCTTTAGCTTCCATCACATTTATACATCTGATGGTGTACAGAAACTACAGAGCGCCACCTACTACGCTCCTTACATACTTCTTTAGCTTCCATCACATTCATACATCTGATGGTATACAGAAACTACAGAGCGCTACCTACTACGCTCCTTACATACTTCTTTAGCTTCCATCACATTCATACATCTGATGGTATACAGAAACTACAGAGCGCCACGTACTACGCTCCTTACATACTTCTTTAATTTCCATCACATTCATACATCTGATGGTATACAGAAACTACAGAGCGCCACGTACTACGCTCTTTACATACTTCTTTAATCGGTATCTACTGAAGCAATCTTCTTGAAATTTTGCATACATATAGTTGGAAGTACAGAGAAGGATTTTCAAGAGATATTCATGCGAGTAAAGCCGCACGTAAAAGCTAAGAGATAAAGTAAAATATAGGCTTTTACGTAACGATTTACAAGAACCTTACCAACCGTAGCTTTACACTCAAATACACATTTTCAGAATAGCAGCGCGACCTTGGAAGCCAATGCCTGAGTTTCAGACCTTACAGATTTATTTTAGTATCTAAAATCTCTGTAGTTTATGCTTATCTCCATGGGATAAAAACGTATAAACGAATATTTGTAAGTTAAACAAGTGAATAGGCATAAGGCAACACTTTTACACGTCAATTTTATCAAGCGAACGATGAGGTCGACATTTCCTAACTGACTACTCTGAGAAGAAATGCTGAAACAAACTCATAGGTCTCTTTTAAAGTCCAGACAAATGTGTATAAAAGATTATGTGTGAGAACCGTGCAAGTTCTTTCTGTAGTAGCATTTTGAGGAAAGAACCACAACAGTTTGAGCGGACCCGTTCTGAAGGCAGTACGCATGTGTCAGTTTACAATCAGCTCAATTAACAGGTGAGGCTGACTGATTCGACGAACAATACCAACCTCAATACCAACCTAAAGAACATTTGCGTGGGTCGCACAAATACTCAAACTGTCAGAATATGGGTAATTAGAAAAGAAATGGCGAGGCAAAGTCTCGCACGGTCCTAGCACTAACAATTGCAAAAATAGAAAATGTAGAAGTCTATACACCATAAAAAATGTGAAGTGTGTAATCTATTTCGTTTTCGCCCCGCGGCAAAACAACTTGTAGTACTTTCGATGTATATATGCGTCTTGAAGAAATGTAGTAATCAATCGTTAAACCTTCTTTGTGTAAGAAGCCTTTGCTCAGCAGTGGCCACTTATAGACTGATGATGATGAGTAAGAAAAACTACAGATAGACTCGTTGAAACCATCTAAGTGTGGGAGAGCCATGCTTCGGCATGAAAGGGCCGGCTCGACCAGAGTGTTACCACGAACTTACAGAAGACCGACGTGAAACAACGTTGTATTGTGTTTCGTCGTGTGAGTGAGGTTACCGGATGCCCAATTCCCCCCCCCCCCTTTCCCAATCCCTGAATCCTCAAATTCCTAATCCCAAAAGGCCGGTAACGCACTTGTAACGCTTCTGATCTTCAGGTGTCCATGGGCGACGCCGATTGCTTACCATCAGGTGATCCGTCTGCTCGATTACGCTTATGGGCTTATCCCATAAAAAAAAATTCCGAAAATGATCCACAGACAGACAGACAGTACCTATCACAGTTGATTACACAAACCACTTAGTTCAAGGCTGGAAACCTAATCGTGGCTGAAGTAATAAAATGTTCAACTCTACAACATGAACCTTTAGAGTTCAAGTTAGATTAACGTCTGACCTTTACTGAGATAACATCTGTTTAAGGGCTCGTACACAAAACTGCGATGCGAATACGCAACGCAAAAAATTACGATGCGAATTGCTGCGATGCGATTTCGTGCGACAAAGCGTCTCTCAAGGGTGACCATTCCTTCGACGACCGTCAACCGTACTAAACGTACTTTAAATTGAAAACTAGGTCGTGACATGGATCGTAAGAAGTGTGCACTTCTGTTATTGCTTAGGAGATACAGGAACAAGAAACAAAGAAGATTTTGGGAAGATAAGATTTTGATGCGCGATGCGAATCAATTCGCAAGTTCTTGCGATGCGTAGCGGGAGCTCGCACATTTTGGCGATGCGATGTCGCATCGCAGTTTTGTGTACGAGCCCTAATTAAGGATACGGGTTTGTACTTTCAACCCTTCTTCACGGCTCGTTTGTTATTTATCTAACATTAACTTATCTTGTGGTAAAAACCGAGTTCAAAAAGGCAGTGTCTCAATTTGACCTGTATGTATGTATGTATGTATGTTTGTGCGCGAATATCTCGCAATTGGTTGAACCGATTTCGACGCGGCTTTCAGAAAAGGTTTTGTTACACTCAAGAGAAGATTTTAGTATAGGCATTACTTAATCAACTTCAAAAAAATATGGGGTTTAAGTCGGGTTTTTTAGACGTAGTCGATGAGTATTTTATGCCACTCTCATGTGGCGGAGCCATCCTTCGGCACGAATGGGTCGGAATATCGGATCGACCGACGTAAAATAATACTTGTTTTGATATTCGTCGTGTGATTGAGGTTACCAGTCTTATCTCTGATGCTCTAATATCGAAAACGTCGGCAACGGTTTTGTGACACCTCTGGTGTTGCGGATGTCCATGGGCGGCGCCGATTTCTTACCATTAGCAGGTAATCCATCAGGTTATTCCATAAAAAAGGTGTTGACCGATGTGCATAATTACGACGAAAACCGTCTTTTCGACACTGTTTACTAGACATTTTCACAAATAATAAATAATGTGCTATTATAATTCCAGGTCTCGAACCCTCCCGAACTTCGGTGGTCGTCAGTCGCGCGAGGCGTCCAGGTGCGACACCTCGCGGCGCGCACATCACATCACCATGGCGTCCGAGGACCTGCTGCAACCAGGCCACGTTGTCAAGGAACGATGGAAGGTAAGTCTAGTAGACCAGTAGACCGAGTAGACCAAGTAGACTGAGGAGACCGGTAAGCGTGCTAGGAAAGGAAAAAATATGAAGTTATACTTAAAGATTACATTTTGACTTTTATTTTTAAAAGCGGTGATAGATTTGACGTTAATCCAAAGTTTTACATGTTTAAGTATACTAAAAGACAGACTTTTATGTAGATATAGTTTAATGTTATTATTGGCGCGCAAGCAGGGACGAACATACCCGGCGCCCGCCGCGGGAGTGTGTTGCTGCGAACCAATAACTGCGGGCTGGCGCGTCGTAAGATTTGTTGACCGATATCTCTCAATACTGAAAATTTTAGATCAGAAACCCAGAAATATATGTACCTATTATTCGAACATACCGTTTACTGAGACCTCTTGACGAGGCAGTTCACACTATGCCTATAACTTGAAAAGACCTATAAAATACCCTTTTTGCTTTTCCAGGTGGTAAAGAAGATCGGTGGCGGTGGTTTCGGCGAGATCTACGAAGGTTTGGACCTGGTGACGCAGGAGCAGGTCGCGCTGAAGGTGGAGTCAGCTCGCCAGCCCAAACAGGTGCTCAAGATGGAGGTCGCTGTGTTGAAGAAATTGCAAGGTAGATTCTTTTTGAGCTGAACTTTATTATTACTTGTAATCATTAACGTTTTAGGAGAGGGAATTATTTTAGCATAATCATCATCATCATCATCAGCAGTAGCCTATAAGTGTCCACTGTTGAGCAAAACCTCTTCTCGCACGGAGAAGGTTTCGGCATCAATCACCACGCTTGCTCAATGTGGATTGGCGATTACAAAATTATGATAAGAATTTATAAGCCTAGGTTTCCTCTAGGCTAGCCTATAGGCTTATGATGATGATGATGAAATCGACTTCTATAATATTTGTTAGTATGATTTTGTTTACCTCGCAGTCCAATCGGCTAGTTTAACTATTGAAAATTATCAGTTAAAGCCAGACTCGTCAGACATCATAATTTATGGCAATTGGTTTCTTGGCCTATATTACATGTGATAATGTTAAACCTATTTCCAATAATGATGGTTCCTTCTTAACTAAAGCTCGCGGGTTACTCACGTGAAAATACTAAGAAAAGCTCTACTAGTTTTGAGCCACAGAGCAGCTTACTCAAGGTAGCGCACGCTGCTCATGAGGAAGCATGATTCCTTCTGTTTTTATAATAACTATCGTGAGGCATACTAAATTAACTACATATTGCGGGTTACTCACGTGAAAGCTCTACTAGTTTCGAACCACTGAAGGGTTCTTCCTCATGAGCAGCGTGCGCGGTCTCGGCCATGTCGCGCAGCTTACTCGATGATTTCTTCTGCTTGTAAGAAGATCCTTTTGCTCAGCAGTAGCCACTTATATCCTAAAGATGGGGATGTTTTAATAACTTGAATGCCTTACGGTTCCAGGCAAAGAGCACGTGTGTCGCTTCATAGGCTGCGGCCGCAACGCTCGCTTCAACTACGTGGTGATGCAGCTGCAGGGACGGAACCTCGCCGAGCTGCGCCGGGCGCAGCCAAGGGGGGCCTTCTCACTCTCTACCACGCTTAGGTGAGGAAATTTATGTCAATATGTACCTTAAAGTTCCTAATACAAAAATGCTTTTACTCGACAAAAGAATACTTCGAAGAAAAATATAACACCAAAATTAAATGTTAAACCTACCCCATACATACACCCACAAGCACACACCAACATACTATACATTTTAATATAAATATTCTATATATACCCACTTACATTTTGCACTTACCAATATTCCGATACCAATATTCCGAACAAATAAATAAATATGTTAAAAAAATGTTAACCAAAATGTAATTTATAATAAGCTGGTGACACCCCTAAAATTTGCAACGCCTGAAAAAGGCCGTTAAGCTGTGCCTGCTATTTCATAAGACCTGTATGTATTACCTTAACATGCAAATAAAGAGTTTGAGTTTAACAGTGACCAAGGTTCTTACTCTCGAAACCAATCTCAATATTAATGCAATTTCAATCTAATAATATCTCAATAATTATTCAATGTCAAAATTTTACAACCCCTATCGTAGCTGTTAACCCCTCGAGCGTCCTTATGAGCACCCGGTGGATCATCAGAAAAAATGCTCCATGCTGCTTTCTCTTTTATAAAATCTATTATTAATGTTTTGTTTTTATTTTGACTGTATTTGTTTTATTTCTATTGTAATGATCCTTGTTTTTGTGTGCCAATGGTCAAATAAATGCATTTTGTTTCTTTATTTCTTTCCATTGGATCATAAGGAACGCGGACGCTCGACGGGTTAAAATAGCATTCAGAGTACGGAATATAAAGCCAAACTCAATACCATTTAGTTCATTCAATATCCGCGCAATACGGATGCAATGGGCGCTAGTGTTGCGACTCAAGAGTACGAAATTTCACAATACCAATGTCGATCGATCGGAATTGGATTCAGGAGTAAGCCAACAAATTGGCTGGATGTTAGCCGGCAACGCAATCGTGACTCCTCTAGTGTTGCGGGTGTCCATGGGCGGAGTTGTTCGCTTACCATCAGGTGATCCGTCCGCTCGTTTGCCTCCTATTCCATGCGCGGAGCGTTTTTAATACCCGCTCACTCGCTAAACGTTTCGGCGGCTACTGTTGGCTCGAGTGCGAAACCCGATCGAGCGAGGCGTGGGCGGGGCTACGATTTTTAAAATTCTACCGCGAACATAACACGTTACCACCGTTTTAGAATAAATAATACCACACAACATAACATCACGCCTTTTATCTCTGTAGGGGTAGGCAGAAGTGCAACATCAAGCCATTTATCCCCAAATGGGTACCCAGAAATGCACATCATGCCACTGTACAATGTAACACCTACTTTTGACTATTTATGTTATGAGTCCCATGTAATAGGGGGTGAGCCTATTGCCATGTACTGAGCACAATTACAGTCTCCGTGCTACTACTGAGATTTTTTTTAAAACCCAATAATTCTTTGCCCGACCCGCGAATCGAACCCGAGACCCCTTACCGAGTCGCACTTGCGACCACTCGGCCAACGAGGCATTTTCGAATTATTATTATTATTATTCTTTACTAAAGTATTATGTATTGTTCCAGACTGGGATTACAAATACTCAAAGCTATAGACTCGATACACTCCGTGGGATTCCTACACAGAGATATTAAACCAGTAAGTACATTTTTTACATTATATTACTACTTGGACGTTGGAAATAAGCGGCCACCTTCTCTTGAACCAAAGAGCCATCAGACCACCACGGATGGGGCCCAATAGGGCCGATGCCGGGTTACCGGGGCTCATAATCTCTATATTTGGTAATCAACGATGCGTCACCGAAAATTTAGAGCATGTTTTCGTCCACCCTTCAGTGATTGGACAATCTGAAGACAAACTTAAAGGAGATTATATTTATTCACTAGCTACTTCCTGCTACTACTTTCACACGTACTGCTCAGCTCCTATTGGTCGTAGCGTGACGTTTTATAGCCTATAGCCATCCTCGATAAATGCGCTATCCAACACAAACAGAATTATTCAATTCGAATCAGTAGTTTCGGAGATTAGCGCGTTCAAACAAATAAACAAAAAAACAAACTCTTCAGCTTTATAATATTAGTATAGATTTCTAGCAATGTTTGCCCCACTGCGGGCCAAAGGCCTCCCTACCCTCCTTTGACTCGTCTCTTCTTAAAGTTGTCTGTGGCCAATCCTTTTCATAGGCGTCAAGTTCATCCCGCTATCTCCTCCACTCAATAGTGAGTTTTGAGGAGAGTATAATAAAAAATTAATTCCGTCGCCTTGAAAAACACAATCTTCATCAACAGCTTATAAATACCCATTTCTGAGCAAATCCTCTTCTCACACGGAGAAGGTTTGAGCACTTTGACTAGATTTTAGTGTTACATTGTTCTCGCACAATCCAAACAGCAAACTATGTAACTGGAGAATTGTATTGTGAACCTGATTGAAAAAGAGTAACCTATGGAGTTTCTTGCTCGTTCTTCTCCATAGGAATCTACGCCTTGGAATGAGCAAATAGCTTCACTTTTAATTTTATTGTTGACGTTCAAAAGTGTCTTTCTGGTCTAATTGAAATAATTGATTTTGACTTTGACTTTGATTAATCACCACGCTTGCTCAATGCGGGTTGGTGATTATACAAACTTATGATTAGAAATTATAAGAATAAAACATAATATTAATCCCTTATTGTTTATTCCAGAGTAATTTCAGCATAGGTCGTCACCCGTCCAACTGCCGCAAGGTGTACATGCTGGACTTCGGGCTGGCGCGCCAGTACACCACCAGCAACGGACAGGTGCGCCCGCCGCGCGCCGCCGCCGGCTTCAGAGGTACATTCTATTTATTATACACTTTATCCCCTACTTGCATTATGGATTTCTTTGCCAGAATCTGTATTTCATACATACATACATACATAAAAAACTAGACTGGGTACGCGCTAAAACTAGACTGCTATGTACGTGAATATACTGAGAAAAGCTCTACTAGTTTCGAACCACAGTAGACTGCGTGACATCGCCGCGACCGCGCACGCTGGTCATGAGGAAGAACCCCTCTGTCGCGTCGGTCGAAACTAATAGAGCTTTTGTCAGTATATTCACGTGAGTAACCAGCGATTTTTAGTTATTTCAGGTGATAGTTCAGTAATTGTATAGTTTTGCCTAACCTAGACTAAAAAGAAAGAAAAACCATTTATTGCACTATGTATGATATACGTACATATATTAGCGCATAAGATTAGTAAACTCTATAACAGATGAGTCACATTCTATCTCTAGTAAGCAATTATACAAATAGGCTGTTTTTTATGAGATGAGACGCCAAACGAGCAGACGGTTCATCTGATGGTAAGCTATCAGCGCCGCCCATGGACACATGCAACACTAGAGGAGTTACTATTGCGTTGCCGGCCTTTTGGGGATCAGGAATTTGAGGATGTGGTGATTAGAGACGTCTGGATTCAGTGTCTGTGCCATTTGGTTAGCAAAATTGTCAAATAACCTGGTATCCTATGTCTTCCAATCATTCAATTATTATATTCAATGAAATGTATTGTTTTTTCTCAGGAACCGTCCGCTACGCATCAATAAACGCCCATAAAAACAAAGAGATGGGTAGACACGATGATCTATGGTCATTGTTCTACATGCTCGTAGAATTTGTCAATGGACAGCTGCCTTGGAGAAAGATTAAAGATAAAGAACAGGTTAGTAGACCAGTAGACCGAGAAGACCCTAAGTAGACTGGAGTAGACCATGTTCAAATTGTAGTTATTATAATTGTCGTAAGTAGTATAAAAGACCAAGTAGACGAGAAATATTTAGTAAACCGAGCAGGCTTTAGTAGACCGTGTTGAATAATTGAAGTATGTGAGTAGACTAAAAAGACCAAGAGAACAAATACTCTTTTTAAACGACTAAGTAGATTTCGGTATGGTTTACTTCCTGCACGATTGACGCAGTGATTGTACAATCGGTTACGGCAAAACGTATCATGCGTTCGATTCCCGCACCGAAGAACTCTTATAAATTTGATTTATAAAATAAGTTGTTCCGGTGTGTTATGTTTGTCCAAGTGTTTGTAAATGCACCCACGACACAAAAGAAAACACTAGTCTAAAAATGCATAATTAGAGTCGCCTAGACTGAAACGTGATGCTTTTCTTGTGCCTAGCTTCACTGACGGACAGACTGACAGACTATTATTTATTTCATATTTGTTGACGTTTCAAAAGTACCAAATTATGTTTTAATTGAAATAAATGCTTTTGAGTTTGAGTTTCTTTAATTTTGATTTATAAATCTGTCAAAAACCACACTAAAATTCAACATTTCTACATCCGCAGGTCGGTCTTATGAAAGAAAAATACGACCACCGTCTCCTCCTGAAGCACCTACCTTCAGAATTACGCCAGTTCTTAGAACATGTCCAACAGTTGGAATACGCCGACTCGCCAGACTACGCCATGTTGACGTCACTGTTAGAACGGTGCTGCAAACGGCGCGGGATACGGGATACTGACCCTTATGATTGGGAGAAAGATGTAAGTAGCTTTTTTGGTATTTATTTTATACTGTTTTATTTAACTGGCCTATAGCCATGGTCAATTGGTCTAATGCAATTTGCAATTTACTGATCATTACTTATAAAACATCGTGATATGATTACCTCGTTGGCCGAGTGGTCGTAATTGGGACTGCCGGGCAAGGGGTCTTGGGTTCGATTTCCGGGTCGGGCAAAGTATTAATGGGTTTAAAAAAATCTCAGTAGTAGCACGGCGTCTGAAATTGTGCCCGGTATATGGCAATAGGCTCACCCTCTATTACATGGGACTCATAACATAAATAGTGAAAAGTGGGTGTTACATTGTACAGTGGCATTAAGTGCCATAATGTACACCTCTGCCTACACCTTCGAGGATAAAAGACGTAATGTTATTATATGTTATGATATAACCTAGAATTCTGAGTTATTTTATAAGAGGGCAAAAATTCGTTAGAAATTTTTTTATGTGATTAGCCGGTGAACGAGCAGACGGATCACCTGATGGTAAGCAATCGGCATCGTTCACGCATACCTGGAATACCAAAAGTGTTATAAGTGCATTACCGGCCTTTTGGGGATTAGGAATTTAAGGAATGTTGGGGATTCAGGCATTAGGGAGATTAGGGAAGGGGGGATCGTCATTGGGCCTCTGGTAACTTCACTCACACAACGCAAGCGTTGTTTCAACGTCGGTTTTCTAAGAGGCCGTGTTATCACTCCGTTCGATCCGACCCTTTCGTGCCGAAGGATGGCTCTCCCACACTTAAATTAGTTAAATTGTTATATAAGAATGCCTGGTATACAGCAATAGGCTCATCCCTTATATAACTGGTGAAACGTAGTGCTCTACAATGAATTACTTCCTCTGTTTTCTGTTTCTAGTATATAAAACAAAAAATGTATAACTTCCAGGCATATTTGTTTTAAACAACAACTTTCAAATTATGAATAGGTGAGATATATAAGTAACTTATACATCTGTGTTAACCCGTCGAGCGTCCGCGTTCCTTATGATCCAACGGGTGCACACGTGACATTTGGAGAAAGAAAGAAAATGCATTTATTTGGCCATTGGCACACGAAAACAAGCATCATTACAATAGAAATAAAACAAATACAGTCAAAATAAAAACAAAACATTAATAATAGATTTTATAAAAGAGAAAGCAGCATGGAGCATTTTTTCTTATGATCCACCGGGTGCTCATAAGGACGCTCGAAGGGTAAATGTATAAAACATGTAAATGTAAATGTTCAATCATTAAATTGTGTATAAAAGTTTCAATTTGCGCAATGTCTCATTTTTTTTGCGCAAGTGGTACGATCGTTTGCGCATCCACTCACAGATTGTGGTTATGTAAAATTGATTTCATTTGTGGTTAGATATAGATTCATAAAATGTGATGTGATGTCCGATTTTATGTTGATTTTTATTTTTTGTTTTGAATATTGTGTATCGTCCGTTTTTATTTGATAGATTAGAATGTTAGATAAAAATAAAAAGTTGTTTATACTGAACATGTCCAATTAAAAATAAAAAAAACAAATAATAATCTATTGAGCTTGGATTTCACGGCACAGTGATAGCGTGATAATATGTAGCCTATATGTTGATCCGACTTGTTAGTAATATTCATGCAAAATTTGAGGTAAATCCGTGCACCAGTAATGATTTCATCCCGGATATACATAATAGTCAAAAATTCAAAAAAACATATTTATGACTTCGGCATCGATTGCAGATCACGCTCCGAGCATTATTTTAGAAAAATGTCCAATGTACAGTTTTCCCTTTCCTACGATTATATTGTATGTATAGATGAGTGACGACCTACCACATACATTTCTGCACTACCCAAAGGATGACTGGCAGAGAATGCTGTTAGCATTAAGTCCTCCTTATGCAATTGTATTGTATAAAACTTAAATAAATAATTGAGTATAATATATGTATATGTGACCCGCAGGCGGTGTCAGTGTCGCGCACCCGCGCGGCGGTGCACGCGGCGCCCGACCACACCACGCCGCACGACGCGCAGCTCGACGTCGTGAGTATATCTGTTTTAAGCGGGGAAGGGGCGGGAGGGAGTGTCACACTCTGACTAAACACTACCCCGTTCCTTCTGCTGACTTAGAGCGGGGGCCCCGGTAACCTATTAAGTTCTCCGCGACTCCGTATCGGCTTCAGCCCTGTTGGGCCCCATCCGTGGTGGTCTAATTTATTTATTTATTTATTTATTTATTTATTTATTTATAATTCATGGAAGACTTACAGCTTATAAAAATGGATAAAAATAACAATAGGCGTAGGTAACAATGAGCCAATAACAAGTCCTCACGTTTATGATCTGGAATAAATTAATTAATATGGTGTGAGTACTATACAATATTAAAAAATACATACATTCTGCATAAATGAAAAAAAAAGAATAATACTGAAACAGACCGTACAGACAATATAAATAACAATATAATAAATAGATCAAGAGAAACGATAAAAAAAAACTAAATATCTAGTGCTGCTTAAAAAATTCTAATGGCTCTTTGTGTCGCGCGGCCCGCTGGGCGCCGTCCGCGCGGGTCTGTTTCTGGTCGGAGGGAAGCCACTCATGCTCGCCGTCCGCAGGCCCGCGCTTACGGTGGCTGGAGACCGTTTCATTATTATATTGGATTCAAATTTTCTTATCCTCTAATAATATTGCCTCATTGGCCGAGAGGCAAGGAGTCTCGGGTTCAATTCCCGGGTCGGGCAAAGTAATACTGGGTTTTAAAAAAAATCACAGTAGTAGCACGGAATCCGGAAATGTGCCCGGTATATAGCAATAGACTCACCCCCTATTACATGGAACTCATAACATAAATAGTGAAAATTGGGTGTTACATTGTACAGTGCACGTCTGCCTACCCCTTCGGTGATAAACGGCGTGACGTTATGTTGTTGTATGTCCCTCCCCAGACGCGGCGCCGCGTGGAGCCGGAGGCGACCCGGCGGGTGCGAGCGAGCCGGGCGCGGCGCACAACAAGGACAAGCTGCCGGACAAGCGGCCGCACCCCGCCTCGCCCAGGCACCAGCCGCACCATCTCAACGGATATGTAAGTAGACAAGCGGCCGCACCCCGCCTCGCCCAGGCACCAGCCGCACCATCTCAACGGATATGTAAGTAGACAAGCGGCCGCACCCCGCCTCGCCCAGGCACCAGCCGCACCATCTCAACGGATATGTAAGTAGACAAGCGGCCGCACCCCGCCTCGCCCAGGCACCAGCCGCACCATCTCAACGGATATGTAAGTAGACAAGCGGCCGCACCCCGCCTCGCCCAGGCACCAGCCGCACCATCTCAACGGATATGTAAGTAGACAAGCGGCCGCACCCCGCCTCGCCAGGCACCAGCCGCACCATCTCAACGGATATGTAAGTAGACAAGCGGCCGCACCCCGCCTCGCCCAGGCACCAGCCGCACCATCTCAACGGATATGTAAGTAGACAAGCGCCACCCCGCCTCGCCCAGGCACAGCCGCACCATCTCAACGGATATGTAAGTAGACAAGCGGCCGCACCCCGCCTCGCCAGGCACCAGCCGCACCATCTCAACGGATATGTAAGTAGACAAGCGGCCGCACCCCGCCTCGCCCAGGCACCAGCCGCACCATCTCAACGGATATGTAAGTAGACAAGCGGCCGCACCCCGCCTCGCCCAGGCACCAGCCGCACCATCTCAAGGATATGTAAGTAGACAAGCGGCCGCACCCCGCCTCGCCCAGGCACAGCCGCACCATCTCAACGGATATGTAAGTAGACAAGCGGCCGCACCGCCTCGCCCAGGCACAGCCGCACCATCTCAACGGATATGTAAGTAGACAAGCGGCCGCACCCCGCCTCGCCCAGGCACCAGCCGCACCATCTCAACGGATATGTAAGTAGACAAGCGGCCGCACCCGCCTCGCCCAGGCACCAGCCGCACCATCTCAACGGATATGTAAGTAGACAAGCGGCCGCACCCCGCCTCGCCCAGGCACCAGCCGCACCATCTCAACGGATATGTAAGTAGACAAGCGGCCGCACCCCGCCTCGCCCAGGCACCAGCCGCACCATCTCAACGGATATGTAAGTAGACAAGCGGCCGCACCCCGCCTCGCCCAGGCACCAGCCGCACCATCTCAACGGATATGTAAGTAGACAAGCGGCCGCACCCCGCCTCGCCCAGGCACCAGCCGCACCATCTCAACGGATATGTAAGTAGACAAGCGGCCGCACCCCGCCTCGCCCAGGCACCAGCCGCACCATCTCAACGGATATGTAAGTAGACAAGCGGCCGCACCCCGCCTCGCCCAGGCACCAGCCGCACCATCTCAACGGATATGTAAGTAGACAAGCGGCCGCACCCCGCCTCGCCCAGGCACCAGCCGCACCATCTCAACGGATATGTAAGTAGACAAGCGGCCGCACCCCGCCTCGCCCAGGCACCAGCCGCACCATCTCAACGGATATGTAAGTAGACAAGCGGCCGCACCCCGCCTCGCCCAGGCACCAGCCGCACCATCTCAACGGATATGTAACTATATATAAAACTACCTTCTGCCCGCAACTTCGTACGCGTAATCCCATTTTTTCCCGTCCCCGTTCGTGATTTTCGGTAAAAAGTAAAAAAAAAAAGTATTGTATAAAAAGTATCCTATGTCCGTCTCCTGGCTCTAAGCTACCTCCCTACCAATTTTCAGCCAAATCTATTCTGCCGTTCTTGAGTTATAAATGGTGTAACTAAAACGACTTTCTTTTATATATATAGATAATACCAGAAAATAATCTAAAATTTTTTTATGGTATAAGCCGGTAAACGAACAGACGGATCACCTGATGGTAAGCAATGGACGTCGCTCATGGACACTCGGAACACCAGAGACGTTACAAGTACGTTACCGGCCTTATGGTTTAGCATTTTGAGGGGATTTGGGGAAGGGGGGGGGCGGTAATTGGGGTAATTTTTGCAAGTATATTCTTGAAAATTAACTAAGAGTGCAATTTCCAAGTTGCACAGAGATTATATTATCATCATAATCGAGCTATGACAGTCCAATGCTGCACTATGAGCCTCCTCTACATAAGAGGGGTTTGTCATAATCTCCGCGCTTGAGTTAGAGATCGCAGTATAAAAGGTTCAGTGCCTTTTGCCAAACGCCACTTTTGCGCTTGTCTACACAGAGAGTAGAAATCAAAATGTATGGGGATGACACTGACAAGTGTCAAAATTTACGTCAATCCCATATAATTTGGTTTTCTACTCTACAAGTAGACAAGCGTCAAATGGCATTTGGCTACAGCTGCTGGTTTATCAGAGAGCGCTGCTGCCCGGTCTCTGTCTAATGTGTAGTCTCTTAGTCGGGTATACGACACCCGCGGGAAGAGTAGCGGTGGTGACAAATGTGTTCTACTCTGCCGTCACCACACGTCACATCATTGCGCGAATGTTAATAAATTATGTAATTAAAATTATAATTTTCGTCAACAGTCGACGACTGACAAGCCCACGACAACGGACAAGGAGGCGGAACCTAGGACTACACCAGCGCCCTCTCCCGATAGACATGCCAAGGTAAATTGTTGAACTGAAATACATAGTACATATAAGTAATATTGTCTTATTATTTCACTATGATAAGTTGCTATTGCATTATAACTTTCGTGAGACATCACTACATAGTATAAAACAAAGTCGCTATCCGCCGTCTGTCTGTCCCTATGTATGCTTAGATCTTTAAAACTACGCAACGGATTTTGATGCAGTTTCTTTTAATATATAGAGTGATTCTTAAGGAAGGTTATAGGCACTTATAATACATGCATATTGCACGCGTGCGAAGCCGGAGCGGGTTACTAGTACTAAATATATTATTATGTTTTCGGCTTACTCACGTAACTGTTTTACGAGGAACTCGACTAGTTTCAAGCCATGCTAGGGGCTTATATTCATGAGCAGCATTTCGAGACTCGAAACGCGGTGACTGTCGCACTGCTACACACGTCATAATAATTTATTTACTATGTCTCACGAAAGTCACAATACTTATATTCGAGTTTTGGACAAAATCCTAAATCATTTCGTATGATTTTGAATTGACTTAGATTTGTTATAAATACTAAATTTATTTGTTATTTTGAAGATATTTTAACAACAGGCGTAATTTTTCCAATTACCACGATAAATCATATCGCACCTACGGTGCAATATCGTCACTTATGCAATTTTTGTCAAAACTTAACTGATTATGAAAGAATACTCCAAATTCACCTCTTTACTTGGTGCGTTATTGTCATTTGTGTAGTACGCAAACTGTCATTGTGAGGGCATTACTGTCGTTACGGTTTTGGCGCTAATCTGAATGGCACCGGGAGAAATAACGTTTTATTGTTCAGTTGCGCGCGCGCCCCCGAAATACATAAGTGACGTTATAGCACCGGAGGTACGCATTTTAAATGTAATTAAAAATTACTATTCGTCCTCACATAATATTCCGGGAGTCCCCACTGATTTCGAGCCACTATAGGGGTCCGTAATCATAAGAAAACAATGGATTATCACGACGCTTAACATGTTACTCGTAAATATGTATATTTTTTACACTGCATTCACTTGCTTCTATAATTGAATTTGAGCTCCAGTCATAGGTCGAAATTAGTCGAACAGTCCTCGTATATTTACAGAAAAGTAAGCGGTAATATTAATAAGTAATGTCCGTATGTATGTGTGTATGTAACGTGGGTATATTATCCCAGCAACAAGAGACGAGTACGTCGGCAGTGACGGGCACGACGACCCGGCCCGAGCGACAGAGCGTGCCGCCTTGTAAACCTAGGCCTCCAGCTCCAGGTGAGGTTTTTTTTAAATAAAAAGTCTAACACTATACTCGGAATTTTAATTCGATTCCAGATTTGACAATTTCAGTGTTGCAACGTTATGACAAGTACTAAATAGTGACGTTGCGAAATTATTCGATATGGAAATGAAATATTTCTGGATCGATTCTTCTCGTTTATAATTTTACTCTCGTAAACTAAGTATATCAGTTAATTAAATATTTCTGAACCGATAATTTAGTTTTGACGATTAATTAACGATCTGAGACTTTTCTTTTATAATTGTGTGTGAAATAAATAAAATAATGTAATTATGAAGGAACATGACAAATGAAACAGATAGATGTATGATGGTAATAAGTTATTTAATAAATTGTCGCCGTCATCGCTATCGCTATCCTGTCACTTTCTGTAATATTTATTATAAAACACACACACTGATTGTTTGTCGATTTTTGTGTGCATCACTACACTATTATATGTGGTATCATTATTTCACTAAATGACAGTAGCTATTGTCAAATCTGGAATCTAATTAAAATTCTGACTATAGGATTTCCTCCTGTGTCGTGTGTACGTTTACAAACATACAAGTTCACATACACGTACAGCTCACACATAGGAAATTTCTTCTAGATTCGATAAGATCCGTATAATTTCCTTGCGTTTAGGCGCTTTTGCCATACCTATTATTGGAAGCAAGTATAACAGCTCACACATAGGACCCACTTAGTTTTTTAGTCAAATTTCCGTGGTGCTTGGCGACTGGGCTTCACCCAGTTGTACAGTCTCTTTTTTGTGCCTTTAGGCTTAATTCATTCTGTCTCCTGCAGTAATTCACCGAGGGAAGTGGAAACTATAGTTTTTTCTTCTTGTCCTCTTATAATATCTTCTGATTCACTTCGTTGCGGGAACCAAGACAGTTACTCATGTCCCTGGGATGCTGGGCTTCAGTGTTCCGGTGTTTGCATGATTGTATCTACTGTAGATCCTGGTGCACAGGAGTTGCAGCGGTTTTGGGAGGTTGTGGCGGACTTATCCCATTAAAAAAAATACACATCACACAGACATGGAACTACAATTTGTGGATCACACATACAGTTGCTCCGTGCGGGAATCGAACCCGCGACATGATGCGCGGCAGCCAGATGCCCAGCCACCGCGCCAACTGTGTTGTCAATAAGTTACACCTCTCATTTTCTTTACCATTGTATATAACAATTTAAATCTTTGAGTACCGTCATTATAGACACAATTAAATAACAATAGGTTGCGGTCACCAGTGTCCTCGCAGTGTTTGACAGTTTAAAACATTCTGTGAATCTACATTTGAGAACAAAGAGACGTATTACATATTTACATTACATTACATAGACAAAAATTTAGAAGTGAAGCTATTTGCTCATTCCAAGGTGTAGATTCCTATGGAGAAGAACGAGCAAGAAACTCCATAGGTTACTCTTTTACAATCAGGTTCACAATACAATTCTCTAGTTACATAGTTTGTTGGTTCGGTTGTGCAAGAGCAATGCAACACCTAAATCCAGTCAAAGAGATTGAAAAAGAAAATAACCTTGAGGATAATACAGTCAATAATACAGTCTGGAGCTGACCAGACCCAATTGACGGCGCCCGTTCACGAACATGACACGTTCCATGTATATGATCTTATACCAGACGATTTAAATTTTGAAAACTTACCTAATGAAGGATTAATAGAAATAAATAAATGCTTTGACTTTGCCCAGGTGGAGGCCCAACCCTGGCCCGTCTCCGCGTAGTGACGGCGCCGCCCACTTGTGTACAAGAACTTGCTGCAGCGTCACCTGCTACTCCGGGTATGTATATTGCTGAAATGCACTATATTTAGATGTGTTGCAAAATGTTAGATGGATGCGCAGTTCACCTTTGCAACCAAGACATGCAAAAATTATCTTCAATACAATAAAATATTTAAAATATAATCACACTTTCATCAATTGATTTTATGACCAACTTAATTTTAGTAATGTACCAGCAAATTTTTAAGAAATAATTATACTGTTTGACGCTAATAAAACGTCACGTCACAATACACAATCTCGTACAAAATTCACAGAAAACCGTCGTTTTTGACAGTTCGAAAAAAGTATTGAATTTGACTAGTTGGCAAGTGCTCGATTAAAATTTAATTTAATAAATGTAAGCAAGTTAATTACCTACTTACTTTTTTGTCTGCAGGTGAAGCTGTAAGTCCTAGAATAATAGCAGCGGACGTGGACAGTGTACACTCAGACACGCATTTCAAGAGAGGTGAGCATATCTCTACTCGTTTTCTCTTCATCATCAAAAGCCCCGAAGCCGAGTTTTTTTTATGGCATAAGCCGGTAAACGATCCGACGGATCACCGGATCACGGACAACAGGAACACCAGAGGCGTTACAAGTGCGTTACCAGCCTTTTGGGGATTAGGACTTTGAGGATGGTTGAGGATTCAGGGATTGGAGAGATTGGGGAAGGGGAGAGTAATTGGGCCTCCGGTAACCTCACTCACACGACGAAACACAACGCAAGCGTTGCTTCACGTCGGTTTTCTACTCGGCCGTGGTATCACTCCGGTCGAGCTGGCCCATTCGTGCCGAAGCATGGTCCTCCCACACTTGAAACCACCTCTGCATATATCAAAAACTGTATCTTATAAATATAAAATATAAACATACAGAACCCACCGTACCACGTTACAAACACGCACTTGACCGTGTCGTTTCGAAATATTCACATAATACACAAACATTTGACCTCGTTCCTAATTAGATGGGGTTTAAAAATACTACAAGTCATTAGCGATTTCACCTATAGCTGTTTTAAAAATATAATAAAATAATAGTTCGTAGTTTGTTCTCAAAAGTGGTGTGTCGTGTTCAAATACACATTGGTTAGTTAAGATGCTGGGTAAGTTTGTATTGTAACTTTCGTGAGACATACTAAATAAATTATTATGTTTCGGCTTACTCTTCTAAGTGTAAGAGAGCCATGCTTCGGCACGAATGGGCCGACTCGACCGGAGTGATACCACGGTCTCACAGAAAACCGACGTGAAGCAACGCTTACGTTGTGTTTCGTCGTGTGAGTGAGGTTACCGGAGGCCCAATTACCCTCCCCTTCCCCAATCTCCCCAATTCCTGAATCCCCAACGATCCTCAAACTCCTAATCCCCAAAAGGCCGGTAACGCACTTGTAACGCCTCTGGTGTTCCAGGTGTCCATGGGCGACGCCGATTGCTTACCATCAGGTAATCCGTCTGCTCGTTTACCGGCTTATGCCATAAAAAAACACGTAATAATTTGACGAGAAACTCGACTAGTTTCAAGCCATGCTAGAGCTGCCACTGTAGTAGTAGCAGTGTGACAGGCGCCGCGTCGCGGGTCGCGAAATGCTGCTCATGAATATGAGCCTCTAGCATGGCTTGAAACTAATCGAGTTGCTCGTCAAATTATTACGTGAGGAAGCCGAAATCATAATAATTTATGTCTTAAAACCGTTTTCCCCAACCATATCTTAACTAAGCGTTACTTAGTGTTACGTGTGACTTTCTGTGACGCCTCTAATGACTGCTGGTTTGCCTCCTATTCCATAAAAAATCGCGGAGAACCTAACGGGTAACCGGGGCTCCGGCTCGACGTGCAGGAGAAGGAACGGGGTGGTGTTTAGTCAGTAAGAGTGTGACACTCCCTCCCGCCTCACCCAGGCGGGAGCAGTCATTCGATGATTTTCCCCTTTTAAAAAAAAAACCATGAAAACACGTAGCTGCTACTAATCCTCTCGTCTTTACCATATGATTACTTTAGTGTTAGATACTATAGTTGTACATGTATGTATATATGTTTGTTTGTCGGTAGGAGCGCGTCGTACAGCCCGCGCCCGCGCCGACCAGAGCTACACGCAGTTCGCCGTCATGGACGACGAGAATGTGTCCGCTTTGCAACAGGTGAAATATTATTTATTTATTTATTGCTATTAAATATGCCCGGTATATGGCAATAGGCTCACCCCCTATTACATGGGACTCATAACATAAATTGTGAAAAGTGGATATTACATTCTAGTGGCATAATGTGCACCTCTGCCTACCCCTTCGGGGATAAAAGGCGTGATGTTATGTTATGCTATGTTATATTAAATATGTCTATGTCAATGCCCTTCTCACTACGTACTCAGTACAGAACCTTGGCGATCACCTGGTGCCATTTGATCGTCGACTTCAGGGACACCCTGTATAAACTACATGATTTAAATATTTATATTATAAATATACCTATATTGCTACGCTAAATTTAAACTAAAATTAATATTAGAAATATAAATAACTAAAATATTTACACCTTAAAAATCTATAATTAGATGGACATTTGTATTGGCTATGTGCAAAGTAGTGGCGGATAGATAACGACCGCAGCGCATAACACGGCAGAAATTGGAAACAAAAGCGGATATTGCAAACCCGGTTTTTATTATTATATTCATTTTACAGTAAAACTATTGAATAAATTGCATTAAAGAAGGGCCAAATTAAAAGTACCCTTAACCGACGAGCATGCATGAAAAGATTGATGACTGTTAAGGAAGCGAAAGAGGTATGTAAGAATCGTAGTAATTGGCGTTCCTTAGTCTCTGCCTACCCCCATGGGAGACAGGCGTGAAGTTATGTATGTATGTATGTAAATTGCACTTAAATAATGTCAACAATGCTATTTTAATCTTTGGTTTTATTTATATTTGCAAAAAAATTATAATGTTTACACTGTTAATATTTGACAGCTTCCGCAAATGTTGTAAGCGCTATGCGTCGCCACCGTCGCGCACATAACCAATGATGGTTTACTCTATTGCTAATCACAACAAACAAATTAGTACTAACGCCTTCAAACGACTTTCTACCAATTATCTAAATATAATAATTTCGCCTTTATAACAATAAATTATTCCAAAATTTACAATACTCTTGTCCACAGGTCACAAAAGGCGGAGCCCTAACACTAGTATCTCTATGGAAGTCTCAATTCGACGACTCTGAGGAGACCACAGACAACGAATGGAAACAGGAACAGTTACAGGTGAGCCATAGACTAGAATATAGAACTATACGTGTCCGAGGGGTGGGCAAACTTGTTTAGACATGTAGGAAGCTAGTTTGGTATTTGTAGCAATTTTTTACGATTTGCCCACCCCTGGATAAATGGTAAGAAAGAAATATAGATTTGTTACTTCTAGAGTACAGCGATAGAATAGAATTAAACATGATTTCACGTAAGGGCAAACTTGTTTAGGCTCTAAGAAGGGTAGAACTTTGTTTGTAGCAGTTTTTTAGCCCCCTCTGGAAAAATAGTAAAGTAAAGTAATAGCTAAAGATTAGAATTAAACATAATTTCACATGTCTAAACAACTAGACTAGAATAGGCGTGTCGACAGGGTAAAAAAATCAAATAAGTAATTAGTCCGTCATTAAGATCGCACGAAAATATCAGACACGTATTTTTTGTTTTATCAAATTAACAGAAGAATACGTAGTTATTCCGCATTAAAGTTAGGGAGTGGGGGGTGTTGACGTCACACTTACGGAGAAATCGTACCTAATTGTGACGTCACGCGTCATTTTAACTCAAAATATCTACATGTTTTTTTGGATACGAGAAAAAAGAAAAAATACGTATCGATGATTTTTAAAATATCTAAAAGACGGACAAAAAATTTAAAAATAGTCGCCATGCCTAATATACATATCCCACAGGTAGGCAAACTTGTTTAGACATAGATAAGGTTATAATAGTATATGTAGCCGATACTTAAACCTTGTCCATCCCTGGACAAATGGTAAGAAAGAAATATAGGTTCGGTACTTTTTAGATAGAGAATAGCGATAGATTGACTGCCTAGTTGGCCGAGTGGTCGTAAGTGCGACAGCCGGGCAAGGGGTCTCGGGTTCGATTCCCGGGTCGGGCAAAGTATTACTGGGTTTTTAAATATTCTCAGTAGTAGCACGGAGTCTGGAATTGTGCCCGGTATACGCAATAGGCTCACCCCATATTACATGGGACTCAAAACATAAGTAGTGAACAGTGGGTGTTACATTGTACAGTGGTATAATGTGCACCTCTGCCTACCCCTTCGGGGATAAAAGGCGTGATGTTATGTTATGTGAATAGCGATAGATTATAGAATTATACTTATCCCACTGGTGGGCAAACTTGTTTAGACATGTAGAAGAAAAGAATGATAGCAGGTACTTTGCGTTTGCCCACCTGTATAAATTGTATCAAAAAGAAGCTAATCTGTCACCTACCTTTATTTGGGGAATAGTAGTAATAGTACTATCATGTCCCACGGGTGGGCAAACTTGTTTAGACATGTAGATAGATAGCTCTTTTTTTAGAATGTTTTTAGCTTTTACCCGCCCTTAGATTAGTAGTAATTTTTCATTTTAGTAGGAAGTACTCATTTTTTGAGGAGAGGTCTATAAGCTATGTAAGTTAATAGCCGTTTCTAAACGTTGTATCATGATATTATACGCAATCCTTGGAAGAGGGTGACCTTAGACCAGGGCTTTCCAAAGTTTTCTTGGTCAAAGACCACTTTTTCAAACATTCGATAAGTTAGGGACTATTACTGAATGGGTATTACTACTTTTTTTCATGTAGTCCGGACCAAGATTTTGTCCAGAGTCGTAAGGCTCGTTCTTATAAAAATAGTGGCTTTTTGATTATTGTAATCAGTTGATCCTCTTAATTGTCGTGCGTGTGGGTGGGACATCCACCATGAATCGGTGATGCTTCGCCGATTGTCTTGTTTCATTGTATGCAAAAAGGCGTATCCTGTGTAGAGTTAAGTAAATTAGCATAGTGAGTAGTGTGTAGCGAGTGTAGTTGAGTGAGTAGTATGCGGCGTGTCCGCAGTCCCCGGAGCGCGCGCGCACGTCGGGCGTGTCGTCGTGCTCACACCGACAGCCCACGCAGCCCAGCACGCACTCCACACAACACACCGTGCAGCATCTGCTCGTGCACCAGGTATCATACACCCACCATCCACCCACACATGTCTGCATCCCATTATGCTATACTCGAATTATCTACATTTCATTCTTTTCTTCTTCATTCTATACACGCCGCGACGAGGTGGTGTATTATGACGTCTTAAAACCAAAGTGGTTCCGCTGAGGGAACGAGATCTCGCTAGACGACTTGTATAGCTCTGTTTATTTCCCTCAATAGAACCATTCTGGCTTTAGGACATCATAACCCCGCTGGACTACAATCAACTCTTCTACACTCGAATACTCATCCCTCGCGAACACTACAATCGACGCTATTAATCTACACATTACACTCGTCTTATCTACATTTGATTCTTCTACACCTCTATACACGACTCCACTTGGACTACAATCGACACGTCTACACTCCAATTCTCATTTCTCGCATACACTACATCGAATTCACTATACTACACTCTATTCGGCTCCACTACACTACAATCGACACTACTACTCTACACACTACACTCGACTTATCTACATTTGATTCCTCTACACCTCTATACACGACTCCACCTAGACTACAATCGACTCCTCTACACTCGAATTTCTCGCGTACACTACATCAATGTATACTACACTCCATTCGACTCCACTCCACAACACTACATTCGTACAAGGAGTACAGTATACTGTACTCCACTGCCTCGTTGGCCGAGTGGTCGCAAGTTCGACTGCCGGGCAAGGGTTCGATTCCCGGGTCGAGCAAAGTATTACTGGATATTATAAAATAATTCTTAGTAGTAGCACGGAGTCTGGAATTGTGCCCGGTATATGTCAATAGGCTGACCCCCTTATTAGGTCTCATAACATAAATAGTGAAAAGTGGGTGTTACATTGTAAAGTGGCATTAAGTGCCGTAATGTGCACCTCTGCCTACCCTTCGGGGTTATGTTATACTCTACTCCACTACACTTCGTTGCATTATACAGATACTACACTACATTTCATTACTCTACACTACATTCGCGCCAATAGCTTTTAACATAATTGTACTTCATCCATTCTTTATATCTATACATTCATTTCAGACATTATTCCAATATTTCACGGTGTTGCACGCGTGTATACGGACTTGTTATTGGACAAACTTTATATCAAGGGGATGTACATACATATTCTTATATTATATTGGAGGTTAGCGTGATTGGAGCTCGTGAACATATAAATTTTATGATATAGGATTTACTAAAAAGGTCTGTCTGAACCGTTAAGATATTACAAACTAGCTTTTACCCGCGGCTTCGCTCGCGTAAAGTAGCCTATGTGACATATACCAATACATACAGCGCCATCTATACCAATACTTTTGTTTTCCTCGGGAATATCAAATTTTTCCGGGATAAAAAGTACCCTATTATTTAATCCGGACTTCTAACTTTACGTCTGCAAAATTCAAAGCAATCGGTTTAGTAGTTACGGCGTGAAGGTGGAACAAACAAACAAACTCACTTTCCGATTTATAATATTATATATAGTAAGGATGGCAACTTACAGGAATAATTGTCTGTCTGTCTACTGTAATAGTTTCCAAGTAATATATTTGAAGTTACTACAAAGGCCCCTATTCATGCCGCCGCAAGCAATAGCATATACAACGCTCGCTACGTCTATTGTAGCATATTGCTCATGATTATGCATCCCAAACGTTGCTTGAAACTTGTCGAGTAACATTTAGAAAGTCGTATAACTTAGATCAGGAAAATATTGTTATTACTTGTCATATTCAACCAAAATTTTTAATGTTTAATAATTTTTTATTTGACTTGTTTTATATTGTTATGTTATGATTTGGATTTTTGATATTGTATTTCTTTTGTATTTTCTTGAAATTTCTGTAATTTAATTTAATCTACTTCATTTAATTGCTATAAATGTTTGTATGGGCATGCTGTGATTCCCTTTAATTGAAGGATCACAAGGTTATTGTAACGTGTGGTGGATTATTTTTATTTACATGTAAGTGTATCTTTTGTTGGGAGTCCAAAAAATTAAAAATAAAATATTATATGTTGACAAAATATGACCTTTACGGATCCGACAGACCTTTTTAACGCACACTATACACTTAAATCGAGATCTCTTTCAAAGCCTTCTTTAAAATATTGTTTCAGGCCGCCCAACAGACAGAAAAGACCTCACCTCCCGGCCCCGTGGTACCCCCAGCCCCAATAGCGCCGGCACCCCCAGCTCCCCCACAAACTCGTCCCCAGGAGCCCACCAGACAGAACAGCGAACCTTCGCGGCGTCCTACGGAAAATCGGAAGAAAGTACATTGTCTTTATATACCGGGAATCGACGCTTATCCGAAGTTGCAGCCCAGTTTGCCAAGATGCTGGTCATTACCTGCTATTGGTGAGTATTTTTTTTTAAAGGAGTTTTTATTATTGAGTAAAGGTAATGGGGATTTGTGCTTAGGTATAGAGATAAAAGAAGCGTGTGAATGATGTAGAATAGAAGAAGAAAGAGATACTTTAAAGCAGAGGACAGGAGATCATCAACTAGTTTTGATGTTGATTACTGTAGGGTTTTTAGATTTTACTTATTATACTATTACTGCCGAGTGGTCGCAAGTGCGACTGCCGTGCAACGGGTCTCGGGTTCGATTCCCGGGTCGGGCAAAGTATTATTGGGTTTTTAAAAATCTCAGTAGTAGCACGGAGTCTGGAAATGTGTCCATTATATGGCAATAGGCTCAGCCCCTATCCCATGGGACTCATAATATAAATAGTGAAAAGTGGGTGTTACATTGTACAGTGGCATTAAGTGCCGTAATGTGCCCACCCTTTCGGGGATAAAAACGTGTGATGTTATGTATATTACTTTCATCGTTAATTATGGTGTTTTTCGACTTACTCACGGTATTATTTGATGAGGACCTCGACTAGCTTCAAGACGTGCTAGAGGCTCATATTCACTGCAGCTGTCAAATATAGAAAGATGTATGGTGTGACACTAGCTAGTTCCCTGTTGGATAAAAAATGAGAGGTTCAAAGTAGCGCCATCTATTGAGGAAAAATACAGTAGCCAGGGTGTAATATGTACGGAGCCGCGGAAGACTTAACGGGTTGCCGGGGCTCCGGCTCGAAGTGCAGGAGTAGGAACGGGGTGGTTTTTAGTCAATAAGAGTCGGACACTCCCTCCCGCCTCTTCCGGGCGGGACAAGTCATTGGATGATTTTCCCCCCTCAACAAAAAAAAGGTGTAATATGTAATCGTGAGTGTGACCACGGTGTTCCCCGCAGGCTGCCGCGTCCGCTCGCTGCGCGCGCCGCTGCTGCAGCAGGCGTCGTTCGACGGCAGCGCGGGCTCGGTGCGGTACCGCCTCGACGTCATGCGCGGCGTCGCGGCGCGGGACCGCAGCGCGCACGACGCGCCCCCGCCGCGCGCGCTCAGTGCTCCCGTAACTACTCATTCTATTACTTATTCGCTGACCCGCCAATCGTTGTATCGCCTAACTATTTTTTTCACAACATAACATAATGTTGCCGGTTGGTCGCAAGCGCGACTGCCACAAGGGGTTTTGGGTTCGATTCCCGGGACGGCCAAAGTATTACTGGGTTTTTAAAATTCTCAGTCGTAACACGGAGTCTGGAATTGTGCCCGGCATATGGCAATAGGCTCACACTCTATTACATGGGACTTATAACGATACGTTTGCTAAGACGCGGTCTCCACTCCAGAACACGTTTACCCCAACGGTCAGCGGTTCTTCGACAAATGTGACCAGCCCACTGCTGTTTCAGCTTGCTAATCCTTTTAAAATCAGTTGATTAATATACTAAAACCTTCTCCTAAGTGTAACAAACACTTTTCTAAAAACCGTATCAAGATCGGTTCAGCGAATCGCGAGATAATCCGCACAAACATACATACAAGTCAAATTAAGAAACGTCTTTTTTGGTAGTCGAATAAAATCTAGCCATTGTTTATACCAACGATACTGATAAACAGTTCTTGTAATGAAATCTACTTAATATCTTCATTCACAGAGTCTATCCAGCTCATCAAGCAGCGCTGTCCCCCCAAAGCCAGCCCCTGAAGCCGAGGGTCCAACTGTCTCCAGCAGGCTGGAGATCAGGGTGCGACCTCCAGACTCCACCTCGCCGGGACACTCCGGTACGTGCGGTAATTATTGTATTACTTATTTTGTCATCATCATAATCATCATCATCATCTTGAAGGAAAACATCGTGAGGAAACCTGGGCTTATAATTTCTAATTATAAGTTTGTAATCGTCAACCCGCATTGAGCAAGCGTGGTGGTTAATGCTCAAACCTTCTCCGTGTGAGAGTGTGATGATTACCATCATCATCATTTCTATGAAATACTCTAAAATTACATTATTCGTAAAAACAAAAAAAAAACTTAAAAATATAAAATGAGCCGACTAGTAGTGGGAGCATGGTCCAAGCTACCGGTGGTTAGGGCTCCAGAGACAGAAACCTCCTCACGATACGTGCCGTTTTTAGGAGAACTGCCTTCTATATCAGGCTCTTGAGCCATTCACCTGACGCCAGCCTCCTGAGATGGATGTCGAGGCTTTTTTTTTACTAAAAGCCTCGACAGACAGGGTGCCTACTGTTTAAAGGCCAAGGAGAAGGTTTGGGCCTTAATCACCACGCTTGCTCAATGCGGGTAGTTCTGTAAACTGCTTTTCTCAGTGGAATCAACACTTCGATCCCCCCCCCCCAATTTCCCCAACCCCTGAATCCCCAAAAATCCTCAAATTTTTTATCTCTAAATGACCGGTGACGCACATGTAACCCCTCTAGTGTTCCATGTGTCCATGGGCGACGCCGATTGCTTACCATCAGGTGATCCGTCTGCTCGTTTACCGGGTTATCCTATAAAAAATCTTAACCCGTCGAGCGTCCACGTTCCTTATGATCCAACGGGTGCACACGTGACATTTGGAGAAAGGAAGAAAGAAAGAAAATGCATTTATTTGGCCATTGGCACACGAAAACAAGGATCATTACAATAGAAATAAAACAAATACAGTCAAAATAAAAACAAAACATTAATAATAGATTTTATAAAAGAGAAAGCAGCATGGAGCATTTTTTCTTATGATCCACCGGGTGCTCATAAGGACGCTCGAGGGGTTAAAATTAATTTATTCTCGTCAATAATAACGCATGAATAAATATAAAAAAGATGCAGTAATAATATGAATTGTTGCAGTGAAGATTCAGTCTGTGGTGAGCGGAGAGACTCGGCCGAACCACGACGAGGCGTCGGTCTACTACGACGCCACGGAACATCATCGGGACAAACGGTAACTTGCATATGTTATTCACTACCTACTTCCGCGCGGTTTCACACGCTCTGCTCAGCTCCTATTGGTCGTAGCGTGATATTTTATAGCCTATAGCCATCCTCTAAAAAGAATTATTCAAATCAGACTTGTAGTTACGGAGATTAGCGCGTTCAAACGAACAAATCCGCTTATATATAATAGTACTAGCTTTTACCCGCGGCTTCGCTCGCGTTACAAAAGGACAAAAAGTAGCCTATGTGACTATCCATCCCTTTAACTGCCTTCAGTTAAGTAATTACGTTAATTAGTACCTCCGTTTTGCCGTTTAAGACAGGCAAACAAACAAATAGCTTTCCGCTCGCGTGGAATTCGGTTATATCGCGCTATTTATATTTTTCCAATAAGTAGGTAATTCATAGACTGGTTTTAAATGACATACAGCGCCATCTATACCAATACTTTTATTTTCCCTCGGGAATATCAATTTTTCCGGGATAAAAAGTACCCTATTATTTAATCCAGACTTCTAACTTTACGTCTGCAAAATTTCAAAGCAATCGGTCTAGTAGTTACGGCGTGAAAGCGGAAAAAACAAACTCACTATCCGATTTATAATATTTATAATATTATAAATGCACTATCCAACACAAAAAGAATTATTCAAATCAGACTTGTAGTTACGGAGATTAGTGCGTTCAAACAAACAAACAAAAAAACAAACTCTTCCGCTTTAATTAATAGTATAAGATTATTACTATTCTAACTACCTCGTTGGCCGAGTGGTCGCAAGTGCGACTGCCGGGCAAGGGGTCTCGGGTTGCAAAGTATTACTGGGCTTTTAAAAAAAATCTCAGTAGTAGCACAGAGTCTGGAATTGTGCCCGGAATATGGCAATAGGCTCACCCCCTATTACATGGGACTCATAACATAAATAGTGAAAAATGGGTGTTACATTGTACAGTGGCATTAAGTGTCGTAGTCGTCGCTTTGCTTTGTCGTGTAAACGGACAGACACACATTATAATATTAGTTTGGTTGGCACACATTATAATATTGGAATGACTACATTCGACTTTTTTATTGGGACTAGTCCGTCACAACCTCCCAAAACAGCTGCAACTCCTGTGCACCAGGACCTACAGTAGATACAATCATGCAAACACCGGAATACTGAAGTCCAACGTCTCAGGGACATGAGTAACTGTCTTGGATCCCGCAACGAAGTGAATCAGAAGATATTATAAGAGGAGAAGAAAAATTTACGTTAGTTTCCACTACATTCGACAATTGTCTATTGTTACAGATCATCGACGCGGAGCGGGGAGAAGAGTCAGAGTCCAGCTGTGGAGAGGACACGGTTAGACGCTATACCGGACAGGTAGGGGACTCCCTAATTCTAATATCGGCCACTTTGTACCACGACCTTAAACTCAAACTCTAAAGTATTTATGTTAATTGCACGTGTAAGGATTGGTATTAGTAAAACACTCTGACTGCTGATTGAATACTGGCTCTTTATTAATAAAGGTTGATATTTAAATACACGAGTAAGATACATTGATATATGCAAACTTAGAACTATAGGATATACACTACACACTACACCTTCCCCGGAGGGATAAAATAAAATATTATGTTGGTATTATTTTATTTTTATGAATAAACATGATTAACATTCAATATTTTTTTTTTATATATATAATATTACCGTTAATTTATGTCAATTAATTATATAAAGTATAAAGTACATACCTAACTAAGAGTATGAGGTTATTATGAATTTAATTACAAGATAATATAACAAGATAGGTAAGTAAGTATAACTAACAAAATAAAATGCTGTGATACACAAAAAATTATAAGGTATAAAATATTATGAATGATATAACTTAGTCCTATTCTTATGAACTAAATCTGTTTTTCCATTATCTTTCAATATTTCGACATTTGGTGAAACATCTTTGATTACCAAATATGGTCCATTATAAATACTTTGGAGTTTGTTTCCTGTCTCGTTTTTCACAAGTACCAAATCATTCGGTTTATAAGTAACAGGGTTACACTTTAGATCATGCTTTTGTTTTCTTATGGATTTACTTTCACATAAATTATTATACGCTTCTTTCTGAGATGTTTGCAATCTGTATTTCAATTCCAATGGATAATTATCATGTTATACAGTGGATCTACTGATTTTTGAGTAAAATTGGATGGTATATTGCATTTTTTTCCGAATACCAATTCAAATGGCGTAAATTTTGTAGCGGTGTGGACTGAGGTATTATAGGCAAAGCACCAAAAGGGCAACCATGAACTCCATGTATTTGGATGGTTGTCCGTTTGGATTCTTAGATAATTACCTAAACTCTTATGAGTGTTTTCCAGAGAACCTATTGTTTCGTGATGGTATGCGGTAGAGTTTAAAGTTGTTATGTTGAGTAGTTTACACGTTTCTTTGAAAACAGATGACAAAAATTCAGTGCCTCTATCAGTAGCTACTCTAGCGGGGATACCAAACCTGAGTATAAAATGGTTAACAAAATTTTTCGCTATCTCCTCAGCATTTTTTGTTGTCATAGGATAAGCTTCTATGTATTTACTCAGCTCACATTGAATAGTTAAAATATAAAGAAAATCATAATCATCTCGATCTAAGGGTCCTACTACGTCCAAGTAGACTTTCTCCATTGCCGAATTAGCTGTTGTTGTAACAACTAACGGCTCTTTAACGTAATGAGAAGTATGTTTTTGTCTTTGACACTTGTCACATTTTTTTATGAATTCTTTAACATCTCTTTCAAGTCCTGGCCAAAAGTAATACTTTTTGATGTTATTATACATTCGTCTTATACCAGCATGGCCACTTGTTGGTAGAAGATGAAAATCATTTAATATTACTTTTTGGTCATCCTTATTTTCAATTAATTTTATGTCATTTAATATACACAATCGCGGACCGGTCCAGTTTTTAAACGACTTTATTTGTGTAGCCACTTTTTTAATAAATTCATCATAGATTTTATTTCTTATAAAAATTAATTCGTGCACGTTAATTTTTTCACAAATATATTTCAGTTCCCTCACAAATGCGGCTGGCGTCAATTGTGATCTGGCAACTGGATTTATAAATAACGTCATTTTTGATGACGAATAACAAAACACTCTGCTCTCCATTTCTATCTCATTTGACCTACGTAGGTTATTTAACTCATTATAATCTATAAACTTTAGTTCTACAGACATCCTCGATTTACTATGAATCTCCACGACTCTTGGTTGCGCAGGCCAATCGTCAGTAGTATCCATAGCACTTGAAGAATGTTGCGACTCTTGCACTTTTCTATATTGCGAACGCGTCATAACCGTGATTATACTTTCATGCATATTTTTTAAGTCAGTTGATGTGATAGGTAATCGTGACATTGAATCTGCTGGAATATTCGTCGATCCTTTTATATATTCTACGATAAAATCGTACTCTTCAAGTAGAAGTCTGAACTTTAAGAGACGACTAGATGGGTCACGCATGCCAAATAAATAAATAAGTGGTTTATGATCGGTTTCAATAACAAATGTACGACCATACAAATAAGGACGGAAATGTTTTACTGCCCACACTATTGCTAACAGTTCTTTTTCTCCGACGGGATAATTAATCTCGGCCTTATTTAAATTTCTACTTGCGAATGCTATAGGTTTTCTGTTGTCATTGCATAAAACTGCACCCAATGAATATTTAGAAGCGTCGGTTTGTAATATGAACTTATGATTACTAGAAAAGTTAGGATATTGAAGTATGGGTGGGCTAGAAATGATAGACTTTAAAGTAGAAAAAGCAGTTTGACAGTCTTGATCCCATATGAATAACGCATTTTTCTTAGTTAGCTTTGTTAAGGGATAAGCTATATTGGCAAAGTTTTTGATAAACTTCCTGTAATAGTTGGCGAATGCGATAAACCTAATTAATTCTTCCACATTTTTCGGTGTTGACCAGTTATTTAAAGCACTTATTTTTTTAGGATCAGGCAAAACACCTTCACTCGTAATGACATGTCCTAAATACAATATATCCTTTTTAAGAAAATTACTTTTGCGGGGATTTAACTTTAAATTTACATGACGCAATCTAGAAAAAACATCTATGAGGTTTTTGTTATGGTTTTCTAATGAATTTCCAAAAATAATAAGATCGTCTAAATATACTAGACACTTCTCATATGTTAATCCTGACATTGCGACAGTCATCATTTTTGAAAATGCATTAGGGCTCGTTTTTAAACCCATTGGCATTCTTGTCATCTGGTATTGTCCAGATAACGAAGCAGTACTTTTTTCTTCATTCTCAGAAACTTTAAACTGTCCAGTACAAAATGCTGTGTATTTTCGACTGTCGGGGTCAAGGTCACATTGGTAATATCCATTAGAAAGGTCAAGAGTAGTAAAGTATACAGAACCAGAAAGTGAATCTAAAATTTCAGTAATATTTGGGAGAGGGAATTTGTCCTCTAGTATGTAGTTATTTAATTTCCTGTAATCTATTACTAAACGCCAATTCTTATTACCTGTATTATCTATCTTTTTAGGGACCAATAAAATTGGACTCGACCATTCTGATTGACATGGTTCAATTATACCTTCTCGTAACATGTTACTAATCTGCTTGTTTACTTCTTGTTTTTGCGAGTAAGGTATTCTATATGGTTTACTAAAAACTGGTTGAGCATTAGGTAGTAAACTGATTTTATGTTTGTAAATATTTGTTGTTGTTAACTTATCACCGGGTAATAAAAATATGTCGGAAAATTTCGCACAAATATTTTCTATAGTGATTTGCTCTTCCTCATTCAAATGTTTTAAATCTAATAAGCTAAACAATTTTCGCACTCTATCTGCGTTAATATTTCTACACTGCTCAAAAGTACATAAATTATAGTCACTAATTTTATGTAATTTTAGTTCAAATGTGTCAATGTGAACCTCTGTTTCGTTTGTATTTAGTATCAAAATAGGTATCACACCATTCACGGGTTTAACTAATACGCTGGCAATAAATATTCCTGTTCGTAATTCAGACGAACAAACAAGACACTCTTCAGTAATTTCGGTAGGTATGTAATGTATTGACTCGGACCTTGGTGACAAAGTTAAGTTATAAGAACCTCTTGTGTTATTTAGTTTTAAAGGCAAGATTACATTTGCATCATTATTATTTAATGTTAAACTTCCAGCCATAATCTAATACAGCATTGAATTTCATTAGAAAATCTTGTCCTAAAATAGCATGTGCCAAACACGGCAAAGAATTAAAAACATAGAACTTCTGATTAAATGTCTGTCCTCCTAAATCATAACAATTGCTCATGGTTAAATAAACATATCCGATTGCTTCTACGGTGCCTCCGATTCCGCTTATCTTAATGCTCTCTTTATGGATAGGTATGTTTAATTCAATAACATGTTTATATTTAATAGCACTAATAGTAGCACCCGTGTCAATTAAAAATAAATATTTTGATGTATCTACGAACAATTCTACGTAACAATTACTGTTACTTGCAAATACAAACCCATTATTCACGAAAAAACTTGCTCTGCTCCTCGGTTGAATTAGTTGTTAAGAGTTCATCGTTTTTTAAAACATGAATGTTGGCATCAGTACGTTGACTGTTCTTTTGACGATCTCTGGTGTTATTATATCTATAATTAGAATTATAGTACGTACCTCGATACTGTTGTGGCTGACCTCGGGTATAGTTTTGGGACGAACGTCCACGGCCACGGTAGAAACTCGCACCACGATTGCCAGTGAACCTGCTAAAGTTGTTATTCGCGAAGTTGCGACGAAATTGGTGAATGGCTCCACGATTATGCTGGCCTTGAAAATAATTATTACGTTTCCTAAAAGTTAAAACGTTTTCAGAATGAGACGGAAATGCAGTGGTCTCTTCGTCTATGCGGCTTGCACCGCGTCCTTTAAGGTTTCAAACTTTTGTGCAGCTATTATCGTACTGAGCCGTCTATTACGTAATCCGTCGGCAAAACGTTTAATAGCTTGTTTTTCATTTAAAGGTTGTAAAATTCTAAGGTTTTCAGTTTTGCCCTCGGCTTGCGCTATAGACAAGTCCATAAATAGCTCAGTCAATTCCTTACCGTAATCATTAATCGACCTTTGATCTTGTCGCGAAGTTTGAAGTTTATTTTGCAAGGCAACTGCACTCTTTTTAGGTAAAAGAATCATACGCATATCAGTCAGTAACGCATCAATAGATGGATAATCAGACTTAAGGCTTAATTTTGCTTGGTGAGAGAGACGACTTTTTAAGACAAAGTTAATTAAACTTAATTGACACTCTTCGGTTTTTAGGGTAGAGCTATAGTACTCGATACCATCTATAAGTTGACGAGTCGTCAATTCCTCGTTATTCATGACTGGCAACAAACTCAAAGCTATCTTTAAATTAAACTCCATTTTGGATTCAAGATTCGATGTTTCACCAAATTGCTCAAAACTACTTTTAGTTATAGGTAAATGCAACTTATTACAAAACTCTTGAATTTGGGCGTATAACTTTACAATTATATCACAACGCGATTTAACTAATGACAAAGTTTCGCCACTATATATCTTATTATCTATTTGTTTTCTAATGCTCACAAGTAAAACAGAATAATCATCATATATAATAGTTGCTTCATTCAACTTTTCTCTCAAACGATCTGGTGTCCTCCTTTCTAAACTTAATTTGAACAAATTATCTTTCAATTTTTTCAAGTTTTCGTATATGTCATTAAGCTCTAATGCCATTATTTGACATTTTTAAGGAAAGTGGAGTAACCAGCTTAAGTAATAACTAATAATTAAAATATATAATATAACCGTTTACCACACATAGTTCAACACTTTTCGGATCGGTTTCACTTTACACGACACATACGCGCACTTGGTATCACACTGTAGTTTACGCACCGACATCTTCTTTATTACGTGGACGCCCTTGTCCTGGACTGCTCGAGCACGCTGAGCATCGTTTTCTTTCTGTAGTTTCCCTGCGACTACGCCGATAAGTCGAATTTCTCAGAGATTGACGTAGGATTTGGTCATTGATCCACTGGTGATGGCAGTTCTTATAGCATTTGTACAGAAAATAGGCTGCCAAGATCAGCAACAACCCCAGAATTATCATCATCACTATGCTGATCGCAGAAAGATGAAACTGTAGCTGTTCAGTAACAGCCACATTCGAAGCTCCAATGCCATTTTGGTTTATAATCACTTCTTCGCGTTTTGGGGTATAAGAATTGCACATTTTAAAGTTTTTAGTTTTTTATAATATTTCGTTTTGAAAGTTCAATAACGCAACGTACACTTAGAATAAGAGTCTGTACCACCCACGTTGCAAACCCGACACCTCAATACCAATCCTGGCAGGGTCGCCATGTAAGGATTGGTATTAGTAAAACACTCTGACTGCTGATTGAATACTGGCTCTTTATTAATAAAGGTTGATATTTAAATACACGAGTAAGATACATTGATATATGCAAACTTAGAACTATAGGATATACACTACACACTACGCGGCACTACGTTGGCGCGGTGGCTGCGCAACCGGCTGCCGCGCAACGTGTCTCGGGTTCGATTCCCGCTCGGAGCAACCGTTTGTGTGATCCACAGATTGTAGTTCCGTGTTTGTGTGTACGTGTATGTCAACTTATATGGTTGTAAACTTACACACGACACAGGAGAAAATCCTATACAAATCAAAAGGCAATAGACTCGCCCCCTATTACATGGGACTCATAACATAAATAGTGGAAAGTGGGTGTTACATTGTACAGTGGTATTAAGTGGTGTAATGAGCACCTCTGCCTACACCTTCGGGGATGAAAGGCGTGATGTTATGTTATTTAAACTCTCTGGTATAGAATATCCTAGTATGAGATAAATTCAAATTCAAATTCAGATAACATACATTAATTATATTTAATTTGTTCTATTGCAGGAGTATAATAGCAATTAATAAAAAGGAAGCTTCAAGCGCCGCCGGGGACGGATCGCAGAGTTTAAGAGATGTAAGTCACTTTATATCATTATCATCATATCAGCCACAGGACGTCCACTACTCAATATAGGCCTCCCCCAATTTAAAGAAGCTCAAGGTCGCTCAGCGTGCTATGGAAAGGGCTTAGAGTTTATTTGCGAGATCGGATAAAAAACAAAGAAATCCGAAACACGAACAAAGGTCGCCGACATAGCCCAGTGGATTAGCAAGTTGAAGTGTCAGTGGGCACATAGCGCGGAGGGCCGCCAGTCGCTGGGGAGGGAGCTCCTCCACTGGACCATACGGACCGCAGCGTACGTCCGCCACGTGACGGACGACCTGGGGGCTTAGTACAAGTTTGTTTTACGCTTAAAGTAATCGTAACGAGTACGCGTTCGGCGCTCTGATTGGTTGCTTCATTGGCGCCGGCCAATCAGATTGCCGAACGCGTACTCATTTCGAATACTTTAAACATAAATCTCGTACTAAAGCCTCTGATTGAGGTCCCAGGGAGCCGCTGGATGCAGGGCGCTTCCAACCGGCCTATCTGGAAGTCTTTGTTCACTTTATATACTTACATCTAAAAGTGTCACGTTCTTCATCCTATAAGTGCCCACTGCTGACCAAAGGCCTCTTCTCACACGGAAAAGGTTTGAGGTTAAAATACCCAGGCGATTTCAAACTTAGAATTAGAAATTACTAGCTTTTACCCGCGGATTCGCTCGCGTCACAAAAAGATAAAAGTAGCCTATGTGAATGTGACTATCCATCCCTTCAACTACCTTCAGTTAAAAAATCACGTTAAGTACCTCCATTTTGCCGTTTAAGACAAGCAAACAAACAAATAGCTGTTCGCTCGCGTGGAATTCGGTTATATCGCGCTTTTTAGATTTTTCCGTGGGAATGAAAAGTTCTGCCGCGGTAAATCCTTGCTTTTCCAGGATTCAAACTACCTTTATACCAAATTTCTTCAAAATCCAGTTGTTTAGCGTGAAAGAACTGTTGTTCTGTTGCTAAACGTTTCTGTTGAAGGAATTATTTTCGCATTACCACAAATACCATTCTCCCATTTTAATTTAAAATACTTCTATTTTCATTTGCAATGTTAAACCAAAACTGAGTGGTAAACTATATTATAAGTTTTATTATCGAAAACCTAACTGCTTTCGACATCTTCTTAGAAATAAACCAAACCACTTCGCTACTGTATCAATCAACGTAAATAATGAACAAAGCGACTTAAAACGACGAAAAAAAAACTACTTTAGATAATATTATCTACCTAGAAAAAATAACACTTGACTAATCAAACCTACAGAGCGAACGAATCAAATTCAATAATAGTACTAGATGCGTACACGGAAGCTCGGAACCTATACTTTTGCCGGTAACGAAACCATAGCGACATCTAACCTGATCCTAACGCCATCTATCGAGCGTTGAAACATCAGCGTACAAAATATATTTACTAATTGTTGAGTATTGTTGCCACTATGATTTCGTGTACCTTTAACAACCTAAAATCTATAAAATACACAATTTAATGTAAAATGGTTGGAACCAAAATTTAAAAGCGAAAAATACTTAAAAAACACAACGCTACCCCGTTTAATAACCGCTCAGCGCCATCTATCGCCAAGTAGCGTAACTACGACATAGACACCAATTTCGTGTACCTTTAACAACCTAAAATCTATAAAATACACAATTCAATGTAAAATGGTTGGAACCAAAATTTAAAAGCGAAACATTTAAAAAACAACGCTACCCCATTTTATAAACACTCAATGCCATCTATCGCCAAGTAGCGTAACTACTACACAACGTTACGACGTTGTGTTTTTTAAGTATTTTTACATATAAAACAGCAAATAAATGAGTCGAAAAGTGCATCGAATAAGTGTAGATGAACACCAAATAAGCGCTATAGATTAAAGAGTGAAATTTCCAATTAGTAGGTAATTCGTTGAATTGTTTTAAATGGCGTACACTGCCATCTATAAGAATATACACAGCGCCATCTATACTGATATTTTTGTTTTCCCTCGGAAATATCACATTTTCCGGGATAAAAAGTACCCTATGATTTAAACTGGACTTCAAACTTTACGTTTGCAAAATTTCAAAGCAATCGGTTTAGTATTTACGGCGTGAAAGCAGAACAAACAAACAAACTCACTTTCCCATTTATAATATTAGTAAGGATAGTAAGGATAAATAAGCTCAGGTTTCCTTACGATGGTTTCCTTTACCGTTTGTCAGTGGTGTCTAGATAATCTTACAACATATCACTACAGCGATATTTTATGTATATTAAGATGATCTTTTTAAATATACAGGTCAAAATTTTTTTCGACATTTGTATATCTAGAACAATATATGTACGAGTAGAATTCTTTGCCAGAGTCTGTGTTTTCTGGAGGGTATTAACCTGAGTGTCTTCAAGGCCCGAGTGAATAGGTTGCTTATGGGTCGACGTGCTCCATCGTAGACCGCATTATCGTGCACCGCCAGGCGAGATAGTGGACAAACGTCGGCCCATCAAATATAACAATACCTTTTGTAATAGACAGGGTGATACTTTTTTGGAGACATAAGAATATAAAGGATTATATTTTTTCCATTTTCCCTACATGGCCAGCGGTCGTCGGGCAGCGCGTCCACGTCCCGCATCCCCGTGGCGTGCGGCGCGGAGCAGCGCCTGGCCAAGTGCGCCAGCTGGAGCGGCGACGGCCCGCTGCACCCGCTGCAGCCCGACGTCGCCGACCTCACGCCCGGTCCGTACCCATACTGCCGCGTGGGGGGGGGGACTGCTCGAACATACCATCAGATACTTTCATAAACACACGTTATCTGAGAGAGCCTATTCAAGACACATTTTTTTTTTTAGGGATAAGCCGGTAAATGAGCTGACGGATCACCTGATGGTAAGCAATCGGCGTCGCCTATGCACACATGGAACACCAGAGGCGTTACAAGTTCGTTACCGGCCTTTTGAGATTAGGAATTTGAGGATTAATTACGTAATTGATATTATTCCTAATTCCATAAAACTCCAATAAGAACCATTGCTGTCGCTTATTTTGATCAAACTTAAACGATTTATTATAGCCGTATTTTTAACTATTGACCAGAAACTTTTACTTACATTGAACCTTTATGACTTCTGTGACATGCCCTCGAGAAATGACACGGTTTCAAAACTACACCTTGTATAATACAAAGTATAGATTCGTATGAAACAAACAAGAATCTCCATGCTAATTCTTTTTCAATCTTACTACTGGAAATTAATTAAGGTGTATATTTTACTATGATATTAATTGCCTCGTTGGCCGAGTGGTCGCAAGTGCGGCTGCCAGGCAAGAGGTCTCGGGTTCGATTCCCGGGTCGGACAAAGTAATACTGGCTTTATGAAAACAAAAATTCACACGAAGTCTGAAATTGTGTCCGGTATATGGCAATAGACTCACCCCCTATTACATGGGACTAAATAGTGGAAAGTGGGTGTTACATTGTACAGTGGCATTAAATGCCGTAATGTGTACCTCTGCCTACCCTTCGGGGATAAAAGGCGTGATATTATGTTTTAACTTTTTAAATGTTTTTCTTTTGTCCCAAATCCCACATGAGTATCCTACCCATCCCCTCATTGAAACAAGTAACATAATAAAAATATATAGTGCTATCGCCACAGCGCTCCGGCGGCGTCGTCAGAATGCAAACGATAAGTACGCCGTAGACCCGGCCCGGGAATTGAACCTACGGTTCGCGAGGCCGCGACACCGACAGCCGCCGCATCATCATTCTAGGTATGATATTTTTTTTTATATAGATGGTGTTTTTTTTTTGGGGGCTTAGCTATAGAGGCTGTTGTTTTTAGTATAGATTATTATATATTATTTTTTGTGTAGTCTAGTCTAGGTTTTGCGTGTTCGATTCTCGCATTAAATAACTGAGTAATAATTATCGGGGTTCAAAGATTAGATTTACTTTTTTGTTGTATAATAGAAAATGATATTCAATATTATTGTACTGTTGAGTGCAGTCGGGTGCTATGGTTTTGCGGGTTCGAGTCCTGTATGAAATAAAGGCTATTTTAGACACCCTAAGTATTTTTTATATGGTGATTGTACACGATTGGCACAGTTGTGTTACAAGTTTGCAGGTTCGATTCCTGCATGAAATGAAACCAGAAGGGCCTGTATAAGTAAGTCCGTTGACACCAGTGGCCAGTCCCTCTGAGCCCCACCCAATGCTAACAGAGCGGCCCCCGGCAGCCGCAGCGCGTCCCGCGGCATGCCCGCGCTCCTGCTGTCGTCGCCGCCGGCCTCCGGGGGCTCCTCGTCGTCCGGCTCCCCGCCCCCCGCGCCCCCGGGCCCCCCCACCGGGCCGTCGGGGGCCCCGCCCCCGCATAACGCAGCCCGCGCGAGACGCTTCAGACCGCTATCCATCGCGCCTTAATTCATATCATAAGAGCTAGTCGTATTCTACCCTGCACTTGTATAGGCGTATTGTGAGCGTATTGCAACCGTATCAGCAAGCTTAACGTCACCGTATCATGTGATATGTTATACAGCGGCGTGACGATACGGCGGCGTGTCGTCAGCGTCAGTTAAAATTATGTTCAAACACACTCTTTAACATTAAGCATATTATATGACTTGTCAATGTGATAGTGAAGCGTAACGATACGTCTGTGATACGACGGCGTATAAGCTTGTAAAGTTTATATCATTGGGTAGTTTTAACAGTCAAAAAGTAATTGTTTCGAGGATTCATAACTAGTGCCTATTCACACGTTACGGTTGCCGGGTACCCGACGGCGCAGTGTATGGCCATGTACTGGTTTCACCCGTACCGACGGAATTTGTATACACCCGGCACCGGCTATCCGGCAACCGGTACGTGTGAATAGTCACTCACTGTTTCCTTGATTGATTTCACACAAATAAATATGCTATTTGACGTTAAAATAGAATTCGTAGAAAACTGTCGTTTTTGACCTTTCGAAATATTATTTTTTGTCTTGTAAAATACCCAATTGTAAACTATTGCCATACCTACTATCATGTAAAGGGTCTATTTTATTTGTGAAATGGTATTTTCAGAATAAATAACTGAATCGATATCAATGAATCTGAAAAATTAACTTATTACATAAAACCTTACCCAACTTCGCATGGCGCAGTTCGGTAAAAAATATTTTACCGTCACCGTAAAAAAGCCCCCTATAACAAAAAGTGCATGTGTAGAAAAATGATCGTTATTACTCATAAGATCGTATAGCCTTTAAGGGCGATTATTGCATTTCTTCAATCACGCCTTAAAATCGAGTCCTGTACTTTAATTTTTATATGATTAATGAGAAAAAAATTATGTTTTATTTTGTACATATTGGATTGAGCATAGTTTTACGTGGATTTACGGTGCGTTTTTTTAATATTTCTGAGTTTTATTCTCTATGCTAGCTGTGGTAATTTTTGGTATCTTTTTGTATAGAAATCTAGCTATTTGTATTGCGCATTATAAGTGTTTATTTTTGAGCAATTTGAAGAAATATCACAGCTTGCTACACGCAGTAGTTACAGCTGTGTATAGTCTGCCATTGAATTGATTATATCAAAAAAGATACCAAATTTTAAACACACCAATGCATTGAAAATCAAAATGTTAACAATCCTGAATGTATCTTTAATTCCAAACGGTTAAAGTTCAATTTGCATTGACATCGATATGAGAGCATTTTGGCCAAGCGATAAAAAACTTTACGCTATGGAGTTAAGATAGATTTAGTTTGTAGACATTTTGGTTTGTGTTGTACATTGTTTTCTTTTGTATTCGTACCTACTTTATTGTCAAATTGTATTAGAGTGCAAGTTATTTGAGCGGTAAAGTCAACTTTGCTTTTAAACGATTATTTGATATGATGTGTAATAAAAATTGTGTTGATAGTATTGTGTCGAGTGTCGAATATTTTATTATATTGGATTATTTTATATGGAGATATGAAAAGTAATATTCAAGTGAGTTAAGAATAGAGTTACCTTTTTATAATAACTATCGTGAGACATACTTCGAGGTTCGAAACTAGTAGAGTGAGTGAGCTGCGCGACGTCACCGCGACCGCGCAGGCTGCTCACGAGGAAGAACCCCTCTGTGGTTCGAAACTAGTAGAGCTTTTCTCAGTATGTTCACGTGAGTAATCCGCGATTTTAGTTAATTTAGTATGTCTCACGATAGTTATTATAAAAACTCATATCCTATTCAATTTTTATTTAGAACATAATTGACGAAACCTGTGTTACATTGTGTACCATCTAAAAATCGCTTCCGAATAACTTCACTCTCAAATAATTGATTATCATGTTGTGGTGGCAATCCGGTAAAATTACCACATTTTACTCGATTGCGCCCCAAATTTCAGTTTTTACGCAATAAAGTAGGTATGTAGTACACAAAGCTTGCTACATAGTCTTATATTATTTATTTGTATCATTACGCTGACGCTCTAAGCAAGGTAAGCTGAGACATACAATGTATAAAACTTCGAGTGTTAGAAGAGTAAATCGGGTAAGTTCGGGATTTGTATACCGCTGTCTCTTTCTTGCAGTGATGATTGTAAAATTTTTACTTTTTTTTTGTTGTTTTGGTTGTGTAGTCCGTGTGACTGTCGTTCGATGTAGGGGTATCGTGTTCGATTCCTATATTTTTTTATGTTGACAATTTGTCTTTCGGTTTAGTAATCGGTAATGTCCAGTTCGCACTTCGGTCCCGAAATCGAAACGTAAAGAAAGTAACTAAAAACTAGCTAAAGAGGTTCTTCAAGGGTCGGCAAGACACATGTAATGCCCCGAGTGTTGCGAGCGTACATAGGCCACGGTAACGACTTACCATTAGATGGGCTGTGTGTAATTTTGCCACCGTCGTGGTATAAAACTAAATACTTGCACTCGACTAAAATACTAAGTAAGTCCAACAGACGAGTAGAAAGGTCTCGAGTTAGATTCTCTGGTAGAGTAAAGCTTGAAACTAGTCGAGTTCCTCGGCAAACAGTTACGTGAGTAAGCCGAAAACATAATAATTAATTTACATAAATTATGTTTTTAAATTGGTGCTTTATTTTTAAATTAAAATTTATTTTAAGTGTGTAATTATCTTTATTTAATTATGACTTTAAAAGCTCTCTAATTATGTTATTTAATTTGTAATTATTTTTAGATATATTGACAGTCTAATATAACTATGGTAATAAACTCGCCCCCTATTACATGGGACTTATAACATAAATAGTGAAAAGTGGGTGTTACATTGTATATGTGCAATCTTCGATTATTATTAAAAGGCGAGAAAGAGATAGCGCTATACAAACTTGAGTTACTTTTGTCTCTCTCTAATACCCGAAGTTAGTCGTTTTAATTTACGGACGTATTAATATATAGATGTATAAAGGCATGTAGAAGTTTATATAAAAGTGATATTGTTATACATAGGCGCTATATACTTACTGGCGCTTGGGGAAGACAAAAAATATATTTAAAAACTAGCGTCTGTCGGCGGCTTCGCCCGCCTTCCTGTGGTCTGAAAAGGAGCCCGTGTTATTCCGAACCATAGTCTATCCATGTTCCAAATTTCATCCCGATGCCTTCAGCTGTTATTGAGTAACAAACATACACACAGAATCACAACATTGCGCATTTATAATAAAAAAACAACATAAGCAAGATAGCAGTGGTAGCCCGCCCTAGCTGCGCTGTAAGCTGTCATGGTACGTTACCTAATTTGTATTTTTAATGGACATGAAAAAAATGTAGCAAAATTTTATATAACACTAGCGGACCCAACAGACGTTGTCCCGCATATCCACTTGAATGTATAAACAAAAATTCATTCAAATTAGTTCAGCTGTTTAGGATAAATAACCTAAACAGCGACTGCAGCGCCATCTGCCGCGCTGATTTGTGAATCTAAACCATTCCCAGATCCCCTCGAACACACACAAAAAAATTCATCAAAATCAGTCCAGTCGTTTGAGAGAAGTTCAGTTACATACACACTCACTGAAGAATTATATATATATAGAGATTAAAATTACCCATTAAGGACCGATTTCACAATCAACGGTAAATTCTTAACTGTAGAATAAAATCGACATTTGATAGTTTGACGTATGGAATAATTGTCAAATATTCAAAGTTACATTGTTAAATTAGTTACGACCTTCAAACCTTCAAGAAAAGGGCGTATTCCTTTTTAAATGGCCGGCAACGCACCTGTGACTCCTCTGGTGTTGCGGGTGTACATGGGCGGCGCTGATCGCTTACCATCAGGTGATCCATCTGCTCGTTTGCCTCCTACTCCATAAAAAAAGTTATCCCTCAGATAAAATTTGTCTGACGATGGAAAAATCTGCCCTAAGTAGACTAGAAATACGGTGGATTTTTTCTTAAACACCGTATAATGAAAGACAAGGCATTTTATTTGCATTTAATCGTTTACGCGTCAAGCTGAAAGCACGCGCATGTGCAAGAGATTTTGAGATCAATTTTTACCCGAAAGCACCTCGCCAAGGAGGGTAAAAACTTTTTACTACATATCAATAATGAGTAACCAATAAAATACTATAATAATTCACAGTTTACTAACCCATATTTTTATATTATAACTACAGTATGGTGGATATAGTAATTTTTTTTTATTAGCCATGTTTCCCCACTGCAGTGGGGACTGCAGCCTCCCTATCCTCCTTCCGCTCGTCTCTTCGTAGAGTTGTCTGCTACGAATCCTTTTGATAGGTATCAAGTATAATTACAAATTACAAGTCCAGGTTTCCTTCACCGTTTGTCAGTGCGTAAACAATCTTAGATTCATAACATACAGCCATCTTTCAAATTTATTCATTGTACTTTCGACTTTATGTCAATACGATAAAGTTGAAGATGTAATTGAGTAATTCGACAGAAGGGCTAGGTCGACGTTGGTACGTAATGTTGTATGTTACACTATTTTCATATATTTTTTGCCTTTTCTAAGCGTTGGTTTATTTATAGTGGTCTAATTTATAGTATCTCAGTGGACGGTTTAATATCGGTGATTCTAATTAAAATGATTTCAGGATATAGCTGAAAGTGGTATATTTGAGACCCTTTATTATTAGGACACCTCAGGTCGCTTACTCTTGAACCCAATCTCAATGTTAATGCAATTTCAATCCAATATAATCTCAATAATTATTCAATGTCAACACTATACAACCCCAATCGTAGCTGTTACAATAGCATTCAGAGTACGGAATATAAAGCCAAACTCAATACCGTTTAGTTCATTCAATATCTACGCAATACGGATGCAATGGGCGCTAGTGTTACGACTCAAGAGTACGAAATTTCACAATACCAATGTCGATCGATCGGAATTGGATTCAAGAGTAAGCCTGATCCAGGTGTTTTAATGGAATAGAGCTCTTGTAGGAAATATCACATCGCTGAAACATATTGACTGAAAAGTATTGCCTAGTTTTGTGAATTACTGCAAAAAATTTGCTGAAATTGTATGACGTCATACGTTCTATAAGAAGGGTTTGCCAGTCTTTTGGTGGGTTTGAGATCGCAGTGTCAAAGGTTCAGGTTTATCAGAGAGCGCTGCTGCCCAGTCTCTGTCTAATGTGTAGTCCCTTAGTCGGGTATACGACACCCGCGGGAAGTGTAGCGGCGGTGAATGTATTTTATAACACCACTATAAAATGTTATGAAAATTCAGCTTCAGTAATTCAAAAACATAAGGTTTAAATGTGTTTATAACTGAAATATATTCGTAATGGTTAGTCTAGATGATCTGAGTTGACTAATAAATACATATCTGGATACCCTTTTAACGAATAAAGCGTGAAGTTATGTGTTTATAGTGAAAACGATTTTTGAATACATTTTAGATATAAACACGTTGTGTAACGCGGACTGTTATGGGGATTTTGGTTAGTATGTCAATTTTTAAACGCATTACCAAAATGTATGGTTTTAAAAACGTAAGAAAAAAGCAAAAAAAAACATAATTTTGCATGTTTGCACGATTTAATAATTGTTTATAGTTATATGATAATGAAAATGATTTATTTTTATATGCTAATTATGTATTAAGTATTTAAAAATTGACATCGCCAATGATTTTCGTGGAAAATGCCTAGTTAGGATATGGGTGACTCGCGTAATTGTTTATCGAGGTATCTCGACGAGTTTCGAGCCACGCTCGGGGCCCATAACTATCTATCACATATAATACAATATATCGAGTTATTCCGACTAGCAATTTACACGATAATTGACTACGAACGAACAAGACATGTACAAAATTGTATGTAATAAATAAAATCGTGAAGTGGTTTAAAAAAGTGTAATATTTTACAAAAATAATGGGTGCAGTACGTAAAGTTCAAAAAAAAGAAAAATTTGTTGATAATTCTTTAATTCATAATGGCTGATTGAAAAAAAATATTTTAATACTTCTCTAGCCTTTGTTCGATGTATCGATATCGATGTTTTGAGTGTTGATTATCGATATATCGAATTAGAGGTAGGATAGCGTAATTTTTAAAATATTTAGGTACAGCTAAGGTGTAACGTTTATGCTTTGTAATTTATCGACTGGTTATTAATTGTTATTGGTGGTTTAAATATCGATAAACTGGTCGGCATGTATATTTACAGTCTCAGAGCGAAATTAAACTTTATTGTGAACAAATTAAAGTTCGTTTTCCTATGTGGAGTGCAATCTTTAGATTGTGTGAGCGAAATTAGAATCTATAAATTGTAAATTGAGTTTTAAAAAGATTCTAAAACACTTGCAAATAAAAAACAATAATTTCTACCTTATTTCTAAGGGTATAAGGTTCAAATTGCCAACGATAGGTTTATCGACATTTGAAACGACTGCAGAATCTGACAAATTGTGAAATGTAAGATTTTTCTTGAGTTTTACGATATTATTATAATTATAAACAAGTGGTTTTTGTATAGATATGGTGAATTTAAAATAAAAATATTGATTAAACAGGAAAATATATAATTTGAAATTTTAGAGTTAATCTAAAATGTTTATAATAATATTTTTAGTTCATATAAATCGTGGTCCATGTGAAAAAGAGAGAACACTTTATAAAGTGGCAAAAATTAAGGTTAAACGATATATTCGATTCGAATCTCGGTATTGTATTTGCAACTACTGACATCTGTTGTATTTTGCACACTATTAGACATACCTTATCGTATTTTAAACAATATTTATGTCTAATAAATTGACCATATTTACACAAAAACGCCCTGTATAAAAACACGGCTCAGAAATTGTGAAATATTTTTATTTAAATAAGTTTTAAAAATCTAAAACTATGACTCCTATATTTTCAGTACAGTCAACAGCAATGTATAGTGATATATTAAAATAGATCTTAATACTTATAAAATAGAGGCGGGAATCGCTTTAATTTATATTTCATGCGTTGACTGTATGTTTGAGTGATTTTGATGTCATTTTTTGTTGATCTCGACTCGACTTTGTATGATAGTTAATGTTTTAATTTTTATAATTGGCAACATTGATCGCTTTTATCTAACGATTTCAAAGTTAGGGTTTATTCTTGAAATGACTTAGTAATAATACTTACTGCCGTATAATTGTCATTTAATGGTGACTTAACCCAGTTCTTAAGCAAATGTTTTCGGAACAAATGGTTATGAGGAATAGTTTGTAATCATTAAATGTTTAGTGTGGGAGAGCCATGCTTCGGCCGACCAGAACACCGACGTGAAACAACGCTTGCGTTGTTTACTACTTCCCCCTTCTCCTATCTCCGCAATCCCTGAATCCTCAAATTCCTAATCCCCAAAAGGCCGGTAGCGCACTTGTAACGCCCCTGGTGTTCCAAGTGTCCATGAGCGACGTCCATTGCTTACCATCAGGTGATCCGTCTGCTCGTTTACCAGCTTATTCCATAAAAAATGTCTCTGAGTACTACAGTTAGTTCGATTATATTAATACAAAATTCATATTTTGTTTTATATAATCAAAATATCTTAAATAACAGTTGGTTTTCAAAACTAGATCAGTGTTGCTAACTATAAAAAAGAAATATTACAATATCGCCCGAATACTGACAAGCTACTCAATTTGAAGTCGCTTAAGTAGTTCTGTCACTACAAATTCTTTGTAAAAAGACAGAGATGGCACGATGTTTAAGTACTACTTAAGCCTTTAGGAAACCACTGAAGGCAAATCCTCCGCTAACGGAGGTCACCGGTGACCTACGCGGCGGTTAACGTGTTAAAATTGAGTCGACTGTCAGAATTCGGGCGTAAATATGATACATATTTTAAATGTAATGACAATTTATATGCGTATGACAAACATACGAATGATATTTTTGTATGAAATACTAAAGAGCGGGCTTAACCTTGATTGCAGATTTGTACAGCCAGGTAAATTATTCAGTATGCAGGTGAGAAAATAATAATATTGATTCAGTACAGAGACAGTAGCTATTGTTATACTGAATTGTATAGTCTTCAGCCAACACACATCTTCTGTACCCATTGGTCCTGCCATGCTGAATGTACATAAAATCTGTAATACTATACCAAATTAATATATTATGACTTATTTTGGAAAATTATATTCCTTTCTCCAGTCATACGCATATAACTAAATTACGAAGATTATACTGTATAAAATTGGTTGCAAATATCGAAATTAAATTATATATATTGATCTGAAGAGCTAGATAGATGTAGCTTTGTAGAGAGCTGTCTCTTTTACTTGTTCGCTAGTAATGTTAAAGGGTTTTTGATTTTGTTTCCAAGGTAATAAGGTCGATATTTTAAATGTCACTACAAAGCTGTGACATCTCTTTATGTCAATGTGTATAATTTACAAACGATATCTGTATATATATAAAACAATTATAATATATATAATATAAATAGGTAGAAGCCAACGCCATCCGAATCTAGTCTCGCTGCTTATTTACTGCATTATTATTATTATAAAAATAGGGTAAACCACCCAATTATTGGCACTTTAAGCAGCTTCTTCACAAAACCGGTAAAATTTTCATATAAAAATATGTTTTAACAAAGACAAAAGCATTCATATTGGTCTTCTAATCTCTGCAGAATATTATAAAGTACTTGTCATTAATAAATTATATCGTTTTCTTTAATATAATGTACTTTTAAAAAAAATGCCTCAAACACCAGTTGCTGGCATAGCCAAACCTTTTATTGGCAGTGATTATTACCTATTATTGTCACTGTTCTCCCAAAACTGAAAAATAGCTGCTAGGTCTTATGTAGGGGTTTTAAAACGTATTTTACATCGTCTATGTACCTATTTTAAGATAATTCATAATAGAAATAAACAAAATAAAATCCTTTGTTAAGAAAAGTAACATTTATTTGTATAGGAACATACCATATCAATTGAAACGCTTATAGTTAAATCAACTTTACATAAAGTATTAAAACAAAACCAAAAAAACCTTCTACCTAGGCTTGAACAAAAAATAGAACAATTTTAGCTTAAGACTATGTAACTTCCTTAATTATATTTAATTAAATCACAGCTCTAATTGGTTGAGATCATACAAGTAAGTAATTCTTAAGTAACGTTAATCATCTGAATCAGTCTCAGTCAACATTTTTTCTATCTCAGCAGCACTGTAATTTTTGCTAGTACTTGCTTTTTGGTTTTCTTTGTTAAAATTTTTAGGTAAAGCTTCCAATTTGTCATTGTCAAGTTTATATAAATCTTCCGAAAACAAAATTTTGGACACATTGTCTTTGGCTTTAGTTTGTTTTTTGTTTTTCTTTACCATTTTCTTCTCTTTTTCCAATTTCTTTTGTTCTCTTTCTTCTTTTCTCTTTTTAACACCTTCTGCTTTCTCTTCTTTAATTTTAATTTTTTCATTTTCCTGAGCTTTCCATTCGGCAGATGTTAGTACAAAAGGCGTCTTCTTGGTATTTTTTATCCCTTTTCTTGTGCGTTTTTAGGAAGTAACCAAAATATCTTGTAATTTTACTATAGTATTGTCTTCCTTAACCAGTGGTGCTTTCAGTTGCATAAAATTATTTTGATCTGCACTTATTTTGACATCTCCATTACTCTGATAGACGGTTTTTGGGGAGTTGAATATATTGATGATTGCTCTGACTGCTAACGGATGCTTGGTAGATAGATGTTTGTTGAACAAATGTTTGCTGTGTGGATGGTTGTTTGTTGTTTGGTACGTAAGTGAGTGATGGCTGTAAGATCGAAGCATGCTGTAAGGAAGTAGAGGCTTTTTGAGAGGATACTTGCTCTATGGATTCTGGTTGATTGAATGCTTGTTGAGTGGGTGAAAGATGATTGTGTGATTGTTGGCTAACTGTTTCTGGAATACGTTCTTGAAGGGTTGATATATCTTGTATAAAATAATTTAATTCAGAGCATTGGACTATTTCCTCAACAACAACATCTTGAGAAACAAAATCGAAACTTTGCTCAGCAACATTTTTATTTGGAGAGTTATTGATAATTATCTCCATATTTTCAACATCAAAATTCCCTATATTGTCATTCTGACGCTCTGTGTCTAATTTTGAGCTATTATGCAAATCATTTTGAAACGTGGTAAAGAAATTCCAGATTTTCAATAAACATTCACTTGACTCCTCGGGCCTCAATTCTCTTTTATCAATTTTATGTATTGTACTTTCTCCCAACAACTTCGTAAAGTCATCTTTCGTGAGCACCCGATTGTCTGTTACATGCTTGGGTTGCGCTATGGTAATGTTATTTTTATTTGAAGTTCCTAGGCACTTGGAATAGTCCACTGCATCTTCATTAAAAGGACAAAGTCCAGTTGCTCTAAAGCCATTTATAATTGTTGACGGGTTAAGACTTTTTTCTATAGTATCTTTAAGTAATGGCACAAATTGAGTTTTCGTTAACGCTTGAGATGGATTATTTCTTCGCCATTCTAGGACAGTTTTCTGCCATTGTGTTTTTAATGGTTTAAATGCGGCGACGTCTGCAGGTTGAAGGAGTCTAGTGCAGTTAGGATATAACGCTATGAGAATTATACCTAAATTAGTACATAATTCACTGGTAGCATACGTCAAGTGCGATTTGTGGCCATCTACAAAAAGAACTACAGGAAATTGTGTGCCAGTTTTTATGAGGTGAGGATGTAAAACGTTTTTGATATACTCAAAAAATACATCGGAATTCATCCATCCGTTGTCACTTAAGCCCACGCCCCAATCTTCAGGAATCTTAGAAGTTATCTCGCCAGGTAATCTTTTATATGGAAAAATTACCATTGGCGGAGTAACTTGACCATCTGCACCAAAAGTAAACATGACGGTTAGTGAAGTTTTAGCTTGGGCGTGGTCAATTTCGTATACGTTTTTTTCTCCCTTAGAGCTTAAAACAATACCTGTTTTTGGACATAGAACAAAATTTGTTTCATCGCCATTGAATACTCTTGATGGATCTGATAAGATGTCATAGTAGCTATTTTCAGTCATGTAAATCCTTATTTGTTCAAACCAGCCTCTTACATCAGATGCAGAGACCGTGGAGCTGGCAGCTGTTACGGCTTCTGGTGTTCGAAATGTAACTGTTGGATGTCTAGCTAAAAACAATTTAAACCACTTGTCACCATTCCTAAAACTACTGGCTCTCCCCGATTTATTAATAAAGTCTGAAACACTCTTTATCAAATCTTCTTTCCTCTTCGGAAACCCTTTTTTGCTACTGATTTTTATCCAGTCAACAAAAAGCTGTTCTTCTTCGTCAGTTAAAATTGTGGGAGGACCGGGCTTAGAGCGATGATCAGGATTTTTCAGTCTGAATTGTACAGTAGACCGTGGTACGCTGAAGGTTTTTGCAGCAAGTTTTTTGCTCATGCCTTTTGATATTTCGTGGAGAGCTTTTTGTAGGTTCTCTTCTGTATAAATTTTCCGTTTCAAACATTTTTTACTATTTTTTTCTCTAGACTTCTTCTGACTAGGCTTCATTTTGAAAGTGGCTGAAAAGACAATATTTTATTTTATTGGCACGTTTTTACCCAATGTTTGGCACCCGTGCCAATAAATGGATTTTATATAATTGGCAGGGGGGCAACTTTTGGATTGGTGTATCCAAAACGTTAGAAAATATTTTTAATTTAATTTAAACTCAATTTTGAGAAAAACAAGGTATAATTTTTAATAAACTCAAATTATTTAAAATGCCCTTTTATTGGCATGTATGCCAATAAAATGGATAAACCAATATTACGCATACCAAATGTTGTCACCCCACAAATAACTAAAAGTTGGCGGTTAAATGATAAAATAATGTTTTAAAAACAGTTAATTATTCAATAATAAGACAAAATGATTATGTATAAGAAAAACAAAATAGATTTTCAAGTTTTAAAAGATTATGATAGCTCTTACCTTAGTAAAAAACGAATATTTTGATTGTTTTTGTCGCACAGGTCGCGGCTTGTCAAACAGATGGTAAATGCGCCGCCATGTTTGAAAAAAAATAAAACGTGTGTTGCCAGTTGAGTAATAAATGATACTACTGTTTAATTTCTACTAAAAAATTTTAGTCTGTCTACAAATAGATCTTAATTTTCTTAAAAAACTAGAGCATGCCAATAAATTGGTGGAGTGCCAATGATTGGGTGGTTTACCCTATTAATAGAATTAAGTACTACGATATTATTAATGTAACAAAATACATATTATAATATAATTAAACCTCACTCTGGGTTGAGTGTGTATGGAGTTATTCCATGTTGGGTAATGTCTTATATATTATTCTATATAATATATAAAATGATTATATATATAAATGATCGATCTTGTATGGGCCGGTTGCCACTCGCACGCCTAAATGTAATATTATTTTGCCCTTATTTTTTAAAACTGAATGCACAATGAAATTTAATTAAAGGTACTTGTCCTTTTATGTGTGTTTTATTTTTATACACTAGCTTTCAGGGCTCGTACACAAAACTGCGATGTGAAAAACGTGCGAGCTCCCTCTACGCATCGCAAGAACTTGCGAATTGATTCGCATCGCGCAACAAAATCCTTCCCAAAATGTTCTTTGTTTCTTTATCTCCTGTATCTCCTAAGCAATAACAGAAGTGCACACTTCTTACGATCCATGTCACGACCAAGTTTTCAATTTAAAATACGTTTAGTACGGTTGACAGTCGTCGAAGGAATGGTGACTGGAAGACGCCTTGTCGCACGAAATCGCATCGCAACATTCATATCGTAAACCATATTATGGGGAATCGCGATCCACTGCACGTGCCACCGTCAATGAGACCTTTAAGTGAGCATGACAACTCCATAATTTTTTCACAATCGATTTAGCGATTTAGTTTAACGGAACTGATCCTACTTATTCATGAGATATTTCCGAAATTGAAGTAACTTTGCCTGGCCTCGACGTGGAATCCGAGACATTGTGCTCAGCAGTTGCTCGTCGACACAAGAATCTCTTGTTACACAGTGAAATCTATTTTGTTTTTGTTTCGCAGCAAAATAACATGCCATAACGATTATTAATCTTCTTACGAACACGGGACACTAGATATAAAGTAGCACTTCAGAGGTATTTCTAAGAGGTATCTCTAAGAGGTATTTCTAGTAATAGAAATACCTCTTAGAGAATCTCACAGCGTGATGTTTTGATAATGTACTATGAGTTCGTATGCGCTTTCGAAGTTTGCTTTTAGCAATGGTTCACCAGTTACTTTTTGTTTCAAACATTTTATTTGTTTGTAAAACTATTGTTATTACCGAGACAGAACCATTTTACTTCGGGACGAAAACGAAGTAGATTTCACGGCAACCAGCTTGAGAATCGACCAGCAAAGAATATAAATCAAAGGTAATTTGTATGACGAAAATAAAATAAAATTCTTCAATTTTAGTAAAAGCAAGAACATTTATTTCTTAATTCTAATATTTACATAGTATTTATTCTTATATAAACAAAAATTAAATCTCTTTCGTAACAAAATGTACGATTTACCATTATTCGGGAAAAATTCTAAATTTTCATTATAAGTAAATTGCTAATAAAAATATTAGGAATTTCGACCCAATTAGCTATCGTTTAACATCTATTATTGCATGATTCCGTAGACAGAGGTGCACATACACAATGTAGGTAACACCCATTTTTCACTATGTTATGAGTCCCATGTAATAGGGGGTGAGCCTATTGCCATATACGAAACTCCCCTCTTTTATGGTATAGGTCGGTCAGAACAATGAACATGGTTTTCAGACATGAAGTATACATAACATCAAGCCTTTTATCCCCGAAGGGGTAGGCAGGGGTGCACATTATGCCACTCTACAACGTAACACCCACTTTTCACTAGGTATGTTATGAGTCTCATGTAATAGGGGGTGAGCCTATCACTGTATACCGGGCACATTTCCAGACTCCGTGCTACTACTGAGATATTTTTAAAAACCCAATAATTCTTTGCCCGACCTGGGAATCGAACCCGAGACCCAGCAGTGCTTTTTTTTTAAGGGGGGAAAATCATCGAATGTGTGCTCCCGTCTGGGTGAGGTGAGGATGCGCATGGGCAGTCGCGCTTGCGAGACCACTCCGCCGACGAGTCAGAAACTTAGACCTATTTCATAGGCAGTGTCATAAACAATATTTTGATAGAGAAGAATGGAAGACTATGATATTGCAGCGACCGCCAAGTAGCTTGGAATAAGGACAGTCAAGTAGTGAGTTTCTTTTATGGATTTTCAATCATATGCCTTTGTAATAAGATTGAGAATCTATGTCTGACTTAGCAACCGATATATGTTTTTTTGAGGGGGGGAAAATCATCCAATTACTTCTCTTTCCCCGCCCGGGTGAGGCGAGAGGAAGTGTCAGACTCTTACTGACTAAAAACTACCCCGTTCCTCCTACTCCTGCACCTCGAGCCGGAGCCCCGGTAACCCGTTAAGTCTTCGGCTCCGTATTGGCATCAGCCCTGTTGGGCCCCATCTGTGGTGGTCTGATGGCTAGCAACCAATTTCTGCCGTAACCATTGGGAATCGGCTCTGATGGTTCAGTACGACTTTTTACGATTGGTTGGTTTATTGGAGCTAGCCAATCGGCGTCGAACGATGTCTCGTTTCGATCTCTTTTAACGTAAAAAAATCCTCAGATCATTTCATAATTGAAAACCCCGTATTTGCCTAACATCACTACCGCAAAAATATCACCCCCCAGGGAGATAAGATTAGCCATAATTTTACATACACTTCTACATCAATCTACATCGACTCATCATCAAAATCTTGGCTACTCTGCTCATCAGTTATTTCTCCTATTTCATTACTCATATTTTGTTCTTTTAAACCCTCTGCTTCCTTGCTCTCCATAGGAACTTTCAACGACTCAATTTTACTATCATTAACTATAACACGCTCCCTTAGAACATCAGTATGCCGCCTCTTCAAATGGGTATCAAGTAACGATTTCCGGACAGTGGTATATTTACAAAATTTACATTTAAAAGGCTTATTACCAGTGTGTATCGTCTCATGGCACAACAAACTCTCTTTTCTCACCGCTTTATAGTCACAAAATCGACACTGCAACGTATTCCCCGTATGTGCAGTAGCCACATGCCTTTGATAATCATACTTTTGCTTACAAGTAAAATTGCAGTCTGGACACTTATGTGCATAATGACATTTTTGATGCGTTGCAAACTGACATTTGAAAAAGGTCACATAATTACACTCAGCACACTTCAATTCTGTCTCGGACTGACTTCTTTTATTGTGTAGAGCGATCTGATCTTTAGTTTTAGTGGAAAAATCACAGTTAACACATTTGTATGGACGGTGTAAGCTGCCAGTGTGGTGCCGTTGAAAATGCCTTTGTACGGACGCTTTAAATCTTGATGTATAGCTACACATGATACACTGGAACGGACGATCTTTAGAATTTGATTCTAAAACTTTTATGTTATGCCAATCAATCTCACAGTTGGGGTCCAAAGTGTAATTATGAAACTTCTCATGAACAGTGCCATTTTCATCTGGTAGCGGTATCGTTACTACTCCAGGTCCAGCTCCAGATCCAACGGTAATCTCTCCGCTTGATTCGTTCAATTTTATTTCATGTGCATCATCAAAATGCATCGATTTATGCTTTTTGGACTCACACATATAACTCGTTTCAAAATCACAGAATGTACACTTCAAAACACTGTTCTGTTTGCTTCTCCGTTTATGAACGTTCAATCTCCATTGGACTTTCGTTGAAAAATCACACAAGTCACACTTCCTTGCCTTATCGGACACTTCATTGTGAATTTTGGCCAAATGCCTGGCAATATGACCTTCATATTTAGTGACAAACGGACACTTATCACATTTATACATCATTTCTTCTTTATTATGAACTTTATGATGTTTATTAAAATTATGTCTGTACGCAGTAGCATAATTACATTGCTCACATTTGTACTGTTTCTCAGCGGTGTGTTTCCTTGTATGCGCTTTCAAGTTCCACTTAAAATATGATGAGTACGAACACATTTCACACTGGTAGACTTGCATTTGTAGGTGATCGGTGACTTTGAAATCGTGTTGTATTATCATATGCCTGTGCAAGGAGGTTGGGTACTTGGTAGTATAGTTACAAGTGTCGCAGGAATAAGGTTTAGTGTTGCTATGCCCCATTATATGAAGCTTCAAACAGTTTTTGTAGACGGTTGTATAATCACAGAATGTACATTTCAAAATCTGTGTCGGACGAGGTGTCTTTTTCTTCTTTTTTGGGGTCGGTCTGGAATTATAGAATAAATTGAGTTAATTTTATATTAAGGTAAGAAAGGGAAAGATTTTTTTATCCTACTCGTTGGCAAAAATGGTGAACCAAAATAAATCATATCTTAAAAACTAATTTAATGGATTTTGATGTACACTGTTATTAGAATATACTCTGATTATTACTAATGAAGACCTAACAAAACACAGAGGTGCACAGAAACAAATAGATCACATAACATAACATCATGCTTTGTATCCCCGAAGGAGTACACAGGGGTGTACATTATAGCACTTAAAGCTACTGTACAATGTAACACCCACTTTTCACTATTTATGTTATGAGTCCCATGTTATAAGGGGTAAACCTATTGCCATAGACTGGGCACAATTCCAGATTCCACACTAGTACTGAGAATTTTTTTAAAACCCAGTAATGCTTATCCCGACCCAGAATTCGATCGGTACAAATATATCATTACACTCAAAAATATCCAATTATAACAATATCACAATATAATAGAGGTCAAACTGATAACCTTCTACTTTTGGAAGTCGGTTAATTACATAGCTATCAAATGGAAGACAACATCATAATTACTGATAGGTAGCCGTTTGATGAGGGCAGCATGTTTTCAGCACAGTGTGGAGAGGGGCCTTTGTTGGGCAATCTTTCGGTTGAATTTCGATTGAATCCCATTCTATAGGCTCAGCAGAGTATTATAAAGAGATATTTTAAGATTTCTGAGTGGAGGTAAGTGTGCCATTTGGCTTGATGCTTTTTTTATAGGTCCGGTCTTTTGGGAATTGGGAATTTGAGGATTGTGGAGGATTCGGGGATTGGGGAGACTGGGGAGGGGTTTAATTGGGCCTCCAGTAACCTCACACACAGGACGAAATACAACGTAAGCGTTGTTGCACATCGGTTTTCTGTGAGGCCGTGGTGTCACTCCGGTTGAGCCAGCCCATTCTTGCCTAAGCATGGCTCTCCCACACTTGAACTTATAGACTCTGTATGGTCATTATAAACCTCTGGTATGCATTATGACCTGTGTTATATACGATGTATGGCGATCATTGTCCACAGTACTTACACTTCAACCTGTTGATCAGACTCCAACTCAGGCAGGTTGTCATCCGTCTCCTCGACTTCCACCTTCACCCAGACGCTGGCGAACATGCTCAGCATGTCATTATCATGCTGGTCACTTTCACTGGTCTCCGACATGATGATCTGTGAACAGATTTAGATTAGAATTAGTTTATTTTTAAAAAAACCTAACATAATATGTACAGTCGGGATGTATAAAAAATATTGTTTTAGTTCATATTGCTCTTTGACTGGATTTTGGTGTTACATTTTTCTCGCTCAATCGAACCAATAAAACTGTAACTGGAGAATTGTATTGTGCACATGATTGAAAAAGAGTAACCTATGGAGTTTCTTGCTCGCTCTTCTCTATAGGAATCTACGCCTTGGAATGAGCAAATAGCGTCACTTTTAAATTTCTATTGCTGACATTCAAAAGTGGTCCTGGTCTATTGAAATAAATGATTTTGACTTTGACTTTATTAGCTTTGCTTCATTGGTCTTGTGCAAGCATCGAAAGGAGGTCCTAGGATGGCATTCCAGGAGTACCTTTCACATTAACACCACAAGTGCTGCTTATAACTACTTTATTTAAGACTTCACAATTTTTGACTTGCTACAATAATTACGGTGTGCTAATGATATAGAAAAGTATTAGTGATTGAATATTTTTACTGAACCGTGTCTATAAAGTAACAGCGACTGCGCTATATATTATATATTATCATACATGGCCGTATTAAAATTACAGTGATAGAGTTATCCATTAGTTGGCAAATATGCATGCACATGTAAGTGCCACATGTTATAGGTATTGCTTAAATTGCAATTTACAATTTTAAGGCATAGTTCATAACAGGTTCGATTCCTGAATCGAGTAAAGTGATTGTAGGTTTGCAGTTCTTTGAAAATAGCTCGGTAGTAGCTTTTAAGTCAGAAATTGTGCCCAGTATATGGCAATAGATGCACTCTCTATTACATGGGTAACTTGTGAAAAATGGGTGTTACATTTTATATGTGCATCTCTATACACTAGGGGGATAAAAGGGCGCAATGTTGTGGATATTCTAAATCATACCACTATCTATACAGATAAATAAAATTGAAGCGTCTGTTTGTAGTATTAAAATAACCGCTTTTTACTGCATACATATTAATGTTAATATACATACAATTTTTTTTAAGGGGGGAAAATCATCGAATGACTGCTCCCGCCTGGGTGAGGCGGAAGGGAGTGTCAGACTCTTACTGACTAAAAACCACCCCGTTCCTTCTCCTGCACGTCGAGCCGGAGCCCCGGTTACCCGTTAGGTTCTCCGCGACAATATACATACAATACACATACCAAAACAACATTTTTTAAAATTTTTGTCTGTCTGTCCGTTTGTACTGGCTAATCTCTGGAATAGCTGGACCGATTTTGACGGGACTTTTATAGGCCTGCTGACGTACTAAGGAGTAACATAGGCTACTTTTATTTTGGAAAATTAAAACATAAAATTATGTCCTAAAACTCATATTCTACGCGGACGAAGTCGCGGGCAAAAGCTAGTCAGCAATGAAACAATAACTTGATAACAAAAACTAACCGAAACTCACTTAATCTCAAAACTTATTACATCTCTTATCTCATTTAAGATGAAAATAAGAACATTCCGAAATTCACAGCATTTGAAATATTACTATTTCAAGTACAAAATCAATTTTCTTGTTGCCGGTTACTTAGCCGATAAGCGGTCGCTATCAACATAGAACTCATTGTTGAACCTAATAAGCAATATAACAACAAATAACGCGAATAACCGTGGTTGGAACCAGACATGTCTATTTTTGGACTTAACAAAAAAAAACTACGACGCTTTAGCACTGAATTTACCAGTAAAGTACAGGTTTTATTTAGTGTTTTTCAATGTTGTTAGTTTAATCAATGTTTATGTGTACTTACATAATTATTTTACGATTCAAATTTCAAATTCACATTTATTTCATAGATTTTTATTAAATTTTATGATCGCGAACTTGAGAAAAATCAATCGTATTGATATGTGTTCGAAAACGTTTGACTACAGACTAACATTTTTTTCTTGAGTTCCTTTTTTATTCCGATAATAAACATCAACAAAACAGATATTTTTATAACGTATACAATTAAATACATAAAAATAAAATGAAATAAATTTTCCACTACTCACTGTCTGTCAATAAATTATTATAAAAATATGTTTTATTTATTTCAATTGTTAAAAAAGTCTTTTGATCGTGGTTTTAGAACAAACTTAACAGATCTGTCAATAACATTATCAAATTATACTGTTATTGTTGCTAACTTCACTCTCCAATATAAGAGAGGATTACACTGCGGGGCCGGACAACATTGTGCTCAATTTTGGCGAAATTCGGTCAGAAAATCGTGAATCTAATAAAATTTACACTTTAATGTATTAATATAAAATTGAAAGTCTATTAATTGATCCATATTTTTTAAACTTATCCGTTTATTTTTAGTTTATGCAACATTGTGCTTTGATTTAACGTCAGTGTCAAAATCATATTTTGGACATAAATAGTGATCTGGTTTTGGGTTACGAAAAATTAATAAAAATATAAAGAAATGTACACAGAAGTTGATGTATTCGTTAGTAATTATACTCTAATTGATCCTGAAATATACCAACTGTGGATTGAAGGCTGTTCCTGTAAGTATTTTGCCCGTTTAAGTACGATATCGTTATCGTTAATTTATCGTTACAAAATCTTATATTAAATCTATATTTAGTCAGTTCCTAATGTAAAGAGTGTATTATGAATATTAATTACTGTGATACATAGCTTATTTAAGGTAGAACATGCATATAAAATGAAATAATTCCAACTAGATTCTTATAGGTATACTATTTGTATTTTTTTTTTGTATTTATTTATATTTAAATATTCTAAGTAGATATTCGGTAATTCCTTATTTGTTTCAATCATAAACAATATTATAAATCCGATAGTTGTTAGTTATCTCTTTACACTTTATCTGCCCAAGCATTCTTCTTGAAATTTTGCATACAATTCAACTATATTATGTTGAAGGACATAATCAATTTCTCATGGAAAAAATTTAAGTTATGGACATCTGTATTAAATTATGACTAGAATTTTTTTTTATTATTTAAAATTACTATGCACTTATTAATTTTGTTTAATAAAATAGGTAATTAATTAATCTTGTGAACTGAGCCATTACCTACTAATTGTTTGTTTATTTATTAATTAATACTTTTATTAATAAACAATCATTTACTTACTATTAACAAATAAGAACAATGGGCAAACCAAAATTAACATAACATTAACAAATAAATTAATTTTTAAATAGCCTTTACTATTTATGTTATGAGTCCCATATAATAGGGGGTGAGCCTATTGCCATATACCGGGCACAATTCCAGACTCCGCGCTACATACATACATACATAACTTCTGTATGCCTGTCTCCCACGGGGTAGGCAGAAACTATGGAACGCGAATTACTACGATTCTTACATACCTCTTTATAGATACAAGTATTATAATAAAACAGAAATACAATTAATCTATGTCTTGGCAAAATGACAAAATGTATGCTGTCTACAATAGTTGTGGCTACTGAATACTGAATAAGACACCTGCTTTTGATAATAGTCGGAGGTATCATTTTAGTAGAACTATAAATGACTTCTTTCTGTTCATTATTATGTTTTTCGTCTTATTCACGTAACTGTTTGACGAAGAACTCGACTACTTCAAGCCATGCTAGAATCACGGCAGAGGGCGCGCTGGGCCCGACTGACTCGAGTAGCATGTAGCAGTGCGACAGTAGCCGCGTCGCGGGTCGCGGAATGCTGCTCATGAATGGCTCTCCTCTAACATTTTAAGTGTGACAGAGCCATGCTTCCGCACAAATGGGCCGGCTCGACCGGAGTGATACCACGGCCTCACAGAAACCGACGTGAAACAACGCTTGCGTTGTGTTTCGTCGTGTGAGTGAGGTTACCGGAGGCCCAATTACCCCTCCCTAGTCTCCCGAATCCCCGAATCCTCCACAATTCTCAGTTCCCAAAAGGCCGGTAACGCACTTGTAACGCCTTAGTGTTTCGGGTGTCCATCGGCGACATCGATTGCTTACCATCAGGTGATCCGGCCGCTCGTTTACCGGCTTATGCTATAAAAAAAGCATGGCTTGAAACTAGTTGAGTTCCTCTTCAAATAATCTCATGAATAATCAAGAAATTAAAAAAATAATTTAGTATGTCTCACGAAAGCTATACGATATAAGATGATAATTAAATATTGCAGCGAGTGAAGCAGTATCCACGCTACATCAGCGAGGATTCGCCAAGCAGCATGGAGCGACGGTGGAGCTCATTGCCAGCGATGTGTTGGATCATTACAGGTACATATTATTGTTAAATATAGGTTATTAACCACTACATCATCGTCTTGAATTAGATCACAGAATCTGGTTAACCAATTTTCTATTCCTTATTCAAATTTGAGATAACTCGACTCGACTACACGGTGAGCGTCGCGCATGCACTCATTACTATGCTCCCTGGCATAGCCCGAAATTAGTCGAGTTATGTTGTTCTTTCAACAAAGTCAGGAGAACTTAACGGGTTACCGGGGCTCCGGCTCGACGTGCAGGAGAAGGAACGGGGTGGTTTTTAGTCAATAAGAGTCTGACACTCCCTCCCGCCTCAACCAGGCGGGAGCAGTCATTCGATGATTTTACCCCTTAAAAAAATGGGTCCTTATAATAAGGGGTAAGCCTATTATCATACACCGAGTATAATTCCAGGCTCTGTTCTATTTCTGTGAAATTACTGAAAAACCGCACTAACATTTTGCCGGATTCGGGAATCCAACCCGATTTGCTTACTCCACAGTCGCACTTGTAATACTTTTCTCTTTTTATAAAATCTTAAATTTAAATTAACCGAATAACTATTATATTTTCAGAACATTCGCCCTTCTAGAGCGTCTCCTAACAGTTCCCTCGAAGCTGTCTGAACAGATGATATTCCAGATCGATGACGCCACAAAACAAATGCTGATTGAGAAGTAAGTTATGCTAGCTTCCGCCAGCGGCTTGGCCCGCGTTGCTGTAGGATAAAAAGTACCCTATGTGTTATTCCAAACACTAATCTATCCCACGTTCCAAATTCCATCACGATCCCTTCAGCTGTTATGACGTCATTGAGTAACAAACATACTGTTGAAGTGATTGGTTCTCATTTAGATAAATGATGGACATTGGATTGGATGGAATTCTTTGCCAGAGTCTGTATTTCCTGAAGGGTATAACCTGGGAGTCTTCAAGGCCCGAGTGAATAGGTTGCTTATGAGACGACGTGCTCCATCGTAGACCGCATCATCGCTTACCATCAGGTGAGATAGTGGTCAAACGTCGCCCCATCAAATGAAAAAAAAAAAAATTATATGTATTTATTTTATAAACCTAAGAAACACAATTCGGCGACAAGCGATGATGCGATGCCAAGACAAGGAAGCAGGGAAAAAGCAAACACAGATTAACAAATGACATCCTGCACGGTTACCTTCCAAAGGAAAAACTAGATGGCGCTACTTGCATTTTTGGATGTTTAAGATAATAAAATTTACCTTATTACGACACATACACACATACTAATTATTATAGTTTTTCGGCTTATTCACGTAATTATTTGACGAGGAACTCGACTAGTTTCAAATCGCGTTAGAGGCTCATATTCATGAGTAGCATTTCGTGATCCTCGACGCGCCGACATTCGCTCTGCTACTGAATAAGCCAAAAAACATTATAATTAATTTAGTGTGGGAGAGCCGTGCTTCGGCATGAATGGGCCGGCTTGACCGGAGTGATACCACGGCCGAGCAGAAAACCGACGTGAAGCAACGCTTGCGTTGTGTTTCATCGTGTGAGTGAGGTTACCAGAGGACCAATTACCGCAAATTCTCTGAATCCCCAAATATCCTCAAATTCCTAATTCCAAAAGGCCGGTAACGCATTAGCAACGCCTCTGGTGTTCCAGGTGTCCATGGAAAAAAAAATAAAAAAGGTTTCATGGGATGACGATGATTGCTTACCATCAGGTGATCCGTCTGCTCGTATGCTTATGCTATAAAATAAAAGTCGAGCCAGCAGTTCCAGAGATTGTTGCGTTGAAAGAAATTTTTTTTTCAGGTGTATAATATTTTAACCCCTCGAGCGTTCTTATGAGCACCCGGTGGATCATAAGAAAAAATGCTCCATGCTGCTTTCTCTTTTATAAAATCTATTATTAATGTTTTGTTTTTATTTTGACTGTATTTTTTATTTCTATTGTAATGATCCTTGTTTCCGTGTGCCAATGGCCAAATAAATGCATTTTCTTTCTTTCTTTTTTTCCTTCTTTCTTTCTTTCTTTCACCAAATGTCACGTGTGCACCCGTTGGATCATAAGGAACGCGGACGCTCGACGGGTTAAGATATTATGTAGGTATCAATTATAATATGTTGTCTCCAGATACTATGACCTCGACGATGCAGTGATCAGGGAGCTGCTTGGTAGGAAACTGTCTTCACGACATAGAAAGGATCTTGACGAGGTAAATTAGAACTGTGTCTATTGTTTTTACTAGATTTTATTTAATATGCATAACATAGCATCACGGCTTTTATCCTCGAAGGGGTAGGTTAAGTTAGGTAGAGGTGCGCATTACAGCACTGAATGTCACTGTACAATGTAACACTCACTTTTCACTATTTATGTTATGAGTCCCATGTAATAGGGGGTGACAAAGGTGATTAAGGGACCACAAAGTGTTGTTCCGTGCGGGAATCGAACCCGCGACACGTTGAACGGTAGCCGGTAGCCCAGCTACCGCACCAACCGTGCAGTCAAAAATTTAACTATTCATCCTTACTATATATATATATTATATTATATATATATATTATATATTATATATATATGTATATATATATATAATATTATAAATCTGAAAGTGAGTTTGTTTGTTTGTTCCACCTTCACGCCGTAACTACTCAACCGATTGCTTTGAATTTTTGCAGACGTAAAGTTAGAAGTCCGGATTAAATAATAGGGTGCTTTTTAACCCGGAAAAAATTGATATTCCCGAGGGAAAACAAAAGTATTGGTATAGGTGGCGCTGTGTGTATTGGTATATGTCACATAGGCAACTTTTTATACTTTTGTGATGCGAGCGAAGCCGCGGGTAAAAGCTAGTAAGTTGTAAATGGCGTGAATAACACGACTTTATTTTAACTCGTCGAGTACCGTCATTATAGTCACAATTAAAGAACAATAGGTTGCGGTCACCGGTGACCGCTTGGTGTTTGACAGTTTAAATATACACTATTTCTGCTGAGCCCAGGTAGCGGAGCGTTCAGGCGCGCCGCTCCGTTGTTGCCGGCGACAGTTCGACAACGTGCGGCGCGTGTTCAAGGCGGTCGAGGAGATGCCGGGCAACGTCGTCGCCAACATCAGGACCACCTTCCTACTGTCCGAGCCGCTTGCGAAGTGAGTCGTCATGATATTTCGACATTGTGTAGTTCAGATTACTTTATAAGCTCACTCAGAGGAGTGAACTAGATAATTTTATTAACTTTTTATATATAACTAAAATTATCTGAACGAGGACTGCCTGGTGGTCGAGTGGTCGCAAGTGTGACTGCCGGGCAAGGGGTCTTGGGTTCGATTCCCGGGTAGGGCAAAGTGTAATACTTTGGTTTTAAAAAAAAACTCAGTAGTAGCACGGAGTCTGGAATTGTGCCCGGTATATGGCAATAGACTGACCCACTATTACATGGGACTCATAACATTAATAGTGAAAAGTGGGTGTCACTTCTGTGTGCACCTCTGCCTACCTCTTCGAGGATAAAAGGCGTGATGTTATGTTATGTTATCTGAACTGAGTTCATCATTCAATTCGTAAGCTCAATTACGCCCACTCCTCAGTCTCCCCAATCCTCAAATCCTCCACAATACTCAAATTCCCAAATCCCAAAAGGCCGGTAACGCACTTGTAACGCCTCTGGTGTTCCAGGTGTCCATGGGCGACGCCGATTGCTTACCATCAGGTGATCCGTCTGCTCGTTTACCGGCTTATGCCATAAAAAATGTTTATTATACCTTTTCTAATCCGACAATCAAAGGCTCGGTCGTTTGACCCGATTTATCACACGGTGATTTCTCTCTGAATATTTGAAATATTTTTTATTTTAAAAGACTTCATGCACATACTAATGTACAAGGTGGGCTTAATGCCATGGGCATCGTCCTCCAGCCAGACGTTTGGGTGATGCAGAGACAAAAACAATGGTCGATGCAAGAAGCAAGCGTATTTAAGAATCAACATAAATACATAAAAAAGGATAGTATAGACTTACATAAAATAAATCCGTATATAAACTTACATGTATATGACATAACAATAAACTTACATAATTATATTACATATACTCTCCGGTCCGCCGGTGGCCCGTGTTGCTCTATGCATATACTATTCAGACGTAACATACATAGTATATTGATAGTTACGACTCTGCCAATCTTTTCAAAAGTAGCTCCCGCACTTTCTTTATTATATAATACTAGCTTTTACCCGCGGCTTCGCTCGCGTCCCAAAAGGATAAAAAGTAGCCTATGTGACATATACCAATACACACACCGCCATCTATACCAATAATTTCATTTTCCCTCAGGAATATCAATTTTTCCGGGATAAAAAGTACCCTATTATTTAATCCAGACTTCTAACTTTACGTCTGCAAAAATTCAATGCAATCGGTTTAGTAGTTACGGCGTGAAGTCGGAACAAACAAACAAACAAACTCACTTTCCGATTTATAATATTAGTAAAGATAAGGATTTTGGACATATTAAATCGTAAGACATAGTAAATGAATATGAAAGATATACTATCGACGATATTACTTGACAAGTTTCGAAAATCCTACATGGCACATGTGAAGTCTACAAGCGAATAAACACGGATAGAAAATCCCAACGAACAACTGTTGGGCAGAAAGCCCGCCAGGCACGATCACCTCGCCTGGTCGGAGGATCTTCCTTTCTGATATAAGGGAACTCTACTCTCTGTTCCCTAAAATGTTATTATAGTTCTTGTATTTTCATACCTCAAAATTTCTAGTTACCACAAAAAAGTAAGGATTCTTTATAATTGGAAGTTTTATCGACATGTTGCAGGAAGTACGGCGCAGTGGTGTTCATAGCGTGCATGCGGTTCGAGACTGCGAAGCGGAAACTCACCTATCTTACGTTCAACGACTTCTACCACTGCGCCCAGGTGAATATTATTATTATTTTCAGTTTTTTTTTATACCATGAAGGTGACATAAAGGTACTCGACTTGGCCCACTTAAACTGTCAAACACAGCGAGGTCACCGGTGACCGCAACCTCTTTAATTGTGTCTATAATGACGGTACTCAACGAGTTAATTGTAAGCGGTTTAAAAACAATGTCAGTAGTAGCACTGAGTCTTGAATAGAGCTTGGTATATGGCCATAGTCTCACCTCCTATTACATGGGACTCATAACATAAATAGTGAAAAGTGAGTGTTACATTGTACAGTGGCATTAAGTGCCGTAATGTGCACCTCTGCCTACCCCTTTGGGGATAAAAAGACGTGATTTTATAATGTATTTTTCATAATTATGATTATATTATCTACAAGCTTCTGCCAGCGGCTTCGCCCGCGTTCCCGTGGTATAAAAAGTATCCTATATGTTATTCCACACCATAATAGATTATGGTGTGGAATAACATACCCTTTAAATGAATAATAACCCCTGTTACAAATTTCATCACGATCCGTTCAGCCATTTTGTCGTAATTGAGTACCAAACATACACATAAACTTTGGCAGTTGTAGTAACATTCTACTAATCATGTAATCCTTATATCCTGCAGGCTATAATGTCCAGCTGGACATACAGCTGTACAGGTCCGGAGTACTACGACACGGAGATGGACCGCGAGTTCCTGCTGGAGCTCAGGGAGCTCAGGATACTGCTGGACAAGGAGAAGGAACATAAACAGTGAGTGGCAACGTCATATCAGCCACTAGCTTTTACCCGCGGCTTCGCTCGCGTCACAAAAGGATAAAAAGTAGCCTATGTGACATATACCAATACACACAGCGCCATGACGTTGTCCTGCATATCCACTTGAATGTATAAACAAAAACTCATTCAAATTAGTTCAGCTGTTTACGATAAATAACCTAAACATCGACTGCAGCGCCATCTGCCGGGCTGATTTGTGAATCTAAACCATTCCCAGATCCCCTTGAACACACACAAAAAATTTCATCAAAATCGGTCCAGTCGTTTGAGAGAAGTTCAGTGGCATACACACTCACAGAAGAATTATATATATAAAGATATATCTGTAAAGGCAGCGGGTGCGCGCCGATAACGCGCCGTGAGACCTTAGCCTGTGTGGAGCGAATGAATAAATGTAGTTTATTGTTTACAGTTTAATCTGCATGCGTCTGCGTCCGAAGTTGTTGGAGAAATCTTACCAAGAACTGGAGCTGAATTTCAGGTGAGGAATAATCTGAAAAATATATAGATAATAGAATAAACTATACTTCAAACCTTCAAGAAGTCGCGTGAGTATCTTCTCGAGCCGGAGCCCTAACGGGTAACCGGGGCTCCGGCTCGAAGTGCAGGAGAAGGAACGGGGTGGTTTTTAGTCAGTAAGAGTCTGACACTCCCTCCCGCCTCACCCAGGCGGGAGCAGCCATTCGATGATTTTCCCCCCTTAAAAAACCTTCAAGAAAAGAGCGTATTCGTTTTTTAAAATGCCGGCAACGCACCTGTGACTCCTCTGGTGTTCCAGGTGTCCATGGGTGGCGCTGATTGCTTACCATCAGGTGGTCCGTCTGCTCGTTTGCCTCCTATTCTATAACAGGACAGAATGACTTCTGTGGCTAGATGTCATCCTAGTTCCAAAACAAATAATAGACGGCGCTGTGGCTACGCCATCATATGCATTACTATATTAAACACAAACATTTAAATAAGATAACAGTAAAATGTTACAAACGATAAATATTTCAATTAATGAAAGCCGAATTAAAATAAAAGATTAGTCTTGAACAATATTGTAATGAAGTATGTACGTATATTATTATATGTGTAATAGTTTTCTGTTTATTTCTAGACTATACACGCGCGCCTTGGTCGGCCTGGCTTGCAACTTACACCGCGGTAGAGAGCTGAGATCATTATTCATTGATCTTCTGGAAAGGTAAATATTTCATTATAAACAATCTAAATGAATCTGTATGCATAATATTTTGGTGGCTCCATTCTCCACCCCCCAATAACCGCCTACCCCCAATCCCCCAATCCTCTGATCTTCAAATCGACAGTGATACCACGGCCTCACAGAAAACCGACGTGAAACACGTGTTGAGTGAGGTTGCCCTCCCCATTCTACCCCTTCCCCAATCCCTGAAACCCGTCGCGGAGATCCTAACGGGTAACCGGGACTCCGGCTCGACGTGCAGTAGAAGGAACGGGGTGGTTTTTAGTCAGTAAGAGTCTGACACTCCCTCCCGCTCCCGCCTCACCCAGGTGGGAGCAGTCATTCGATGATTTTCTCCCCTTAAAAAAAAGGGAATTGTAAACTATTAATCCCCAAAAGGTCGGTAACGCACTTGTAACGCCTCTAGTGTTCCGGGTGTCCATGGGCGACACCGATTGCTTACCATCAGGTGATCCGTCTGCTCGTTTACTGGCTTATGCCATAAAAGAAACATTGTAACAAAAATCATTATCATTCCAATTACCTCAAATTCTTTATTCAAGCAATATCGACAATTATTTTTCGTTTCCTACCACCTTTTTTTTTAAGAGGGCAAAATCATCGAATGACTGCTCCCGCCTGAGTGAGGCGGAAGGGAGTGTCAGACTCTTACTGACTAAAAACCACCCCGCTCCTTCTCCTGCACGTCGAGCCGGAGCCCCGGTTACCCGTTAGGTTCTCCGCGACTCCGAATCGGCATCGGCCCTATTGGGCCCCATCTGTGGTGGTCTGATGGCTCTTTGAGGCGCGCGCGGAACGCTCGGCGCCGTACGCTCGGGTCTGTTTCTGGTCGGACGGGGAGCCACCCATGCTCGCCGTCCGCAGGCCCGCGCTTACGGTGGCCGGAGATTGCGTCCCCGGCTGGGGGCGCGAGGTCGCGCGATCCAGGCCGATGCCTGTTTCGGAGGTTGCGCTCGCTGCCTGCTACAGCAGGCGAGGGGTTGGATTAGTGGGCTCCTTGCGGGGCCCGATGCGGTGTCGAGTCCGGTGGTATGCCCCGCCATGAGCCGCGCTGTAGCCGGGCAAGCCCAGCGAGCAGCAAGCTGTTGGCGGGGCATAGGTCGTGTCTAGTGGGGGCGCCGCTAACAGTTGTTTGTTGGGATTTTCTATCCGTGTTAATTTGCATGTAAACTTTGCATGTGCTATGTAGGATTTTTGTGACGTCAGCCGTTGACATGTACCATTTTTTTTTTGACGTGACAACGTCTTATGAATTGGTTTGCCGGGTGACACTTCAAGAAACTGCGTTACGCTCCGCTCACGTTATGCGCTCACAATGAGAGCGAGTGAGAGGCACGCGTCCCTTCCACTCGGGCATGGTTAGCCCGCCTAAGAGCGAGAGAGACAGACATAAAAAGTGAAAGGCACGCGTCCCTTCCACTCGAGCACAGTTAGCCCGCCTAAGAGCGAGAGAGACAGACATAAAAAGTGAAAGGCACGCGTCCCTTCCACTCGGACATGGTTAGCCCGCCTAAGAGCGAGAGAGACAGACATAAAAAGTGAAAGGCACGCGTCCCTTCCACTCGAGCACAGTTAGCCCGCCTAAGAGCGAGAGAAACAGAGCGAGAGAGAGAGAGTGAGAGAGATAGGCATACACACCGATTCATGTCTTGCTTCTTTGTATAAAGTAATGTTTTAAATATAATTCTTTGTATAAATAAATGTTTTAAATTGTTACTATTATTTCATCCTTCTTCCTACTATACGAATGAATATTCACATTAAAATTATTTTACCACTCAAAGTCGTTGTCACGTAAAACTTTCGCCCGTATACCGACTTTACAGGCAACCAATTTTTTTTGTTGGTACTTAGAGTATAGGGCCTAAAATGTATGGAGTGGAAATGATCTGCTGCACTTTCTTCTCTTTACAGATGTGTAGAGCCACTGAGGTTGGGATCTTGGCCGAAGACAGACCTAGCGCAATTCCTTTGCGCGTACGAACAATGCGCGCTGCAGATGGACGTGTTAAGGTAAATAGTTATATAACGCTTTTTATTGTTTAAATGGTCGGCACAGATCACATAGTACTGCTGCTATCGACTATCTCGTTAGCCAAGTGGTCGCAAGTGTGCCGGGCAAGGGGTCTCGGGTTCGATACCCAGGTGGTTCGATTCCAAGGTGGTTAATATAAACCGTTTAGGGAATTCTCTTGGCTGTCTGTCGGCTCCATCATCAGGTCGACTCCAGACCCTTATCAAATTGTAGTGTTTAAAAATCCTAATCGAAAAACATAATAGACGCATTACTCGCCCATAGAATTTTCGAAAGTTCCCCTCGGTTTCCCTAGGATCCCATCATCAGATCCTGACTTCATGGAAATGGGGCCATCTCGGGAGTATATCCTTTCAAACAAAACAAGAATTTTGGAAATCGGTTTACAAATGGCGGATTAATCGATTTTTTCAAAACCCAGTAATACTTTACCCGACCTGGGAATTGAATCCGAGACCCCTTGCCCGACAGTCGAACTTGCGACCACTCGTCTCAATGTCTTCCTTCTGTTTCAGAGAAGCTGACTTGAAGAGCGTTTGGGAAAGATACATGCGAGTTATAAGCCAATGTCTATTGACTATGTATCATGTGTAACTAATAATATAATATAACAAAATTGTCCAAATACATGAAAGGCTACTGAATTTTAAATCGTGCTTAAGTACCTCTATAGTTCTGTAAATCTTGTATATAAAAGAAAGTCGTGTTAGTTACACCACTTATAACTCAAGAACGGCAGAATAGATTTGGCTGAAAATTGGTAGGGAGGTAGCTTAGAGCCAGGAGACCGACATAGGATACTTTTTAACCAATTTTTTTTTAACTTTTTTCCGAAAATCACGAACGGGGACGGGAAAAAATGGGATGGTACGCGTACGAAGTCGCGGGCAGAAGCTAGTTAACTAAAAATCGCGGGTTACTGAGACTAAGACTAAGAATACTAAAAACCGACGTGAAGCAACGCTTGCGTTGTGTTTCGTCGTGTGAGTGAGGTTACCGGAGCCCCAATTACCCTCCCCTTCCCCAATCTCACCAATCCCTGAATCCCCAACGATTCTCAAACTACTAATCCCCAAAAGGTTGGCAACGCACTTGTAACGCCTCTGGTGTTCCAAGTGTCCATGGGCGACGCCGATTGCTTACTATCAGGTGATCCGTCTGCTCGTTTACCGGCTTATGCCATAAAAAAACTAACAAAATCTCTACTAGTTTCGAACCACAGAGGGGTTCTTAACCCTTTGAGTACCGTCATTAATCATTATAGACACAATTAAAGAAAATAGGTTGCGGTCACCGGTGTCCTCGCGGTGTTTGACAGTTTAATGAACAGCGTGCGTGGCGGCGATGTCGCGCAGCCTACTTTGTGCCTGTCGCCATACATAGAGCCAGCCATTTGAGTTCATTTACCATGTCTTTTGTCACTACAAATTCTTTTGAAATGACAGAGACGGTACAATATTTAAGTACAATTTACAATTGAGTAGCCTTTCAGTATTCGAGCGAAAACTGTTAATATTGAAGTCAAAATTATGTATCAATTAGACCAAAGAAACAATTTTTAAACGTCTATAATAGGGTAGATGCCTAATTTTTATTTTAATGTCCGTCTGGTAGATTATTTTAAATCATTAGACACGAATTTTTATTTTCTTACAGAAACGAATACTTTCGACGATATATTGATTTGAAATGTCGCGTGACGTCACTTCTATGTACATTTCATACGTAGAAATGACGTTTTAGCCCTCACTCCTAAACTTTGATTCGTTTTATCTAAGTATTGTTTTATTATACAACAAAATAAAAAAATACGTGTCTAATATTTTTTCATTACCTAACTTACGGACTAAATAGATTTTTAATTTACATACCCCGTCATCATCCCAATTAAACGTTAATATTTTAAAGTAATTGTATAAATTCGAACATTTGTGTTAGGTATGTTTGTTACTCAAGATAAAATTTGAAACAGGGGTAGATTATGATTTGGAATCACACATAGGCTTTTTATCCTACGGCAACGCGAGCTTAGCAGCTGACAGAACTAGTTGTTATATGAATATAAAAATACATACATACAGAAACTCACGCCTTCGTCCCATAGTATACAGAAACTACAGAGCGCCACCTACTACGCTCCTTACATACTTCTTTAGCTTCCATCACATTCATACATCTGATGGTATACAGAAACTACAGAGCGCCACCTACTACGCTCCTTACATACTTCTTTAGCTTCCATCACATTCATACATCTGATGGTATACAGAAACTACAGAGCGCCACCTACTACGCTCCTTACATACTTCTTTAGCTTCCATCACATTCATACATCTGATGGTATACAGAAACTACAGAGCGCCACCTACTACGCTCCTTACATACTTCTTTAGCTTCCATCACATTCATACATCTGATGGTATACAGAAACTACAGAGCGCCACCTACTACGCTCCTTACATACTTCTTTAGCTTCCATCACATTCATACATCTGATGGTATACAGAAACTACAGAGCGCGACCTACTACGCTCCTTACATACTTCTTTAGCTTCCATCACATTCATACATCTGATGGTATACAGAAACTACAGAGCGCCACCTACTACGCTCCTTACATACTTCTTTAGCTTCCATCACATTCATACATCTGATGGTATACAGAAACTACAGAGCGCCACCCACTACGCTCCTTACATACTTCTTTAGCTTCCATCACATTCATACATCTGATGGTATACAGAAACTACAGAGCGCCACCTACTACGCTCCTTACATACTTCTTTAGCTTCCATCACATTCATACATCTGATGGTATACAGAAACTACAGAGCGCGACCTACTACGCTCCTTACATACTTCTTTAGCTTCCATCACATTCATACATCTGATGGTATACAGAAACTACAGAGCGCCAACTACTACGCTCCTTACATACTTCTTTAGCTTCCATCACATTCATACATCTGATGGTATACAGAAACTACAGAGCGCCACCCACTACGCTCCTTACATACTTCTTTAGCTTCCATCACATTCATACATCTGATGGTATACAGAAACTACAGAGCGCCACCTACTACGCTCCTTACATACTTCTTTAGCTTCCGTCACATTCATACGACTAATCTAGGATAGTTAAATATCTTTAAAAATAGAATAATTTGGTAGACAATTAAATTAGACCTTAAATCTATTACAAAATAAAGACCTTTATTGTTGTTCAAAATGGTCCATTTCTTTGGCTACCATTTTGTTTTGCCATTTCAGTCCCTGACAGTCCATTGCTGCACTATGGGCCTCCTCTACATAAGATTAGAAGTCTACACTATAACCTATCTAACATTACCTTCTTTGGTCTTGTACTTATATTATAAAGTATTGGAGATTTTTTCGAAGTCAATATCAAATTATTTATTTCAATTTAACCATAATTTGGTACTTTTAAACCGTTAACAAATACAAAATAAATAATAGTCTATCAGTCAGTCCGTCAGTGAAACTAGGTGAAGCTAGGTGCTCATTCCAAAATGTAGATTCGAATGGAGAAGAACGAGCGAGAAACTCCATTCGTTACTCTTTTTAAAAAAGTATGTTCTACAATGTCTCTGATACATATTCCAATACTGTACGCATATGTGAGAACAATGCAAAGGCACGCTTGAAGCATTATACACATTACTAAAATAAAGAAAAAACTAAATTAAAACGATAAATCTTTGTATGTATATCCTTACTTCTTACTAATCGGAAAGTGAGTTTGTTTGTTTGTTCCGCCTTCACGACGTAACTACTGAACCGATTGCTTTGAATTTTTGCAGACGTAAAGTTAGAAGTCTGGATTAAATAATAAGGTACTTTTTATCCCGGAAAAATTGATATTCCCGAGGGAAAACAAAAGTATTGGTATAGATGGCGCTGTGTGTATTGGTATATGTCACATAGGCTACTTTTTATCCTTTTGTGACGCGAGCGAAGCCGCGGGTAAAAGCTAGTAATATTATAAATGCGAACATTTGTGTGTATGTTTGTTACTCAATTACGTCGCAACAGCTGAAGGGATCGGGATGTAATTTGGAACAAGGGTAGATTATAGTCTGGAGAAACACATAGGTTACTTTCATTATACGGGAATGCGGGCGAAGCCGTTATCAGACGCTAGTGTACCTTCAAAGAGCCATCAGACCACCACAGATGGGGCCCAATAGGGCCGATGCTGATTCGGAGTCGCGGAGAACCTAACGGGTAACCGGGGCTCCGGCTCGACGTGCAGGAGAAGGAACGGGATGGTTTTTAGTCAGTAAGAGTCTGACACTCCCTCCCGCCTCACTCAGGCGGGAGCAGTCGGCGATTTTCCCCTCTTAAAAAAAAAAGTGTACCTATACTATAAAATTTTACTATTTGGGCATCAGACCCGCTAAAGTATTTTGTATGTAAGATTAATGTTAACTGTAGTTAAAATTTAACAAATATTGTTTGTAAATTCTATCTAGTAATAGTTATAATTTAATTTTTAATATCATTGTAATAGATATAAGTCCTATGCCAAACTTGGGCCATAATTCTTGAGTCGAAAGTTACAGAATTTTATAAAAATCCAATGATTTTCTGACATGGGAGTTGAACCCAAATCAATACGATCGACAGTCGCTCTTGTTACTTACATATAATGTACTTATAGATAAATAAATATTGTTATTAAAAAAAATAAAAACGCCGAAAATTTATAATTCGAAACTTTGTATTTTATTTTCATTATTTAAAAAAAACAATCATTTAAAAATAATATAAGAATAAACGAAAAATATATAAAATAATTATTACAATAATAAAAAAAACATCATTTTATATTTTAAGTTTTATTTTATCACATAGTGACTATTTACAGTTGTATTTATTATTTTAATTTTATAAGTAAAATTATTTCGTCATAATTGTGTTTCATTAAAAGCATTAGGGTGTTAGCACCCGAATCGATCGGTCCCATCTAGTGACATCAGTCGATGTTGATCGATTGATGATCGCTTTAATTGATCGACGGATTCCGATTGACTAACCAATGATTGGTTGCCGGTCGATGGCATCGGTCGACATTGATCAGACGGGCAGTGGGTGACAATGGGGAGCTGAAGTAGCTCGATCGATGTTGACTTATCTATTCTACCATCGTCGATCGACAATCGGACGATTGGTGTGTAGAAATCATCGATATTCATTCTACCATCGAGCGATGGCATCGATCGATTGGTGGGGTTAACACCCTTAGACATAACAAATAACCTTTTTAATCATCGAGGGGGGTAGACAGAGGTGCACATATACAATATAACACCCACTTTTGACCTGTTATGTTATGATTCAATATAGATTATAACAATATCATTGATTTTCTTATATTTTTATGAAATGTAGACTTACTATCTCTGTCTAATTTCAAGTGAAAGAACGAGATAGCATAATGTATTTTTTATCTATATTTTCGACTGATGGACGACAAAGGATGATAATAATTTTGTAATACAAGAGAATCAATGTTATTGTATAATGAACTTAATTTTCAACGGCACAAAGAACAAAATTGCATGTTTCTCAATTTCCATATATTTTTTTTACAATATTTAGAATACAATATTTTGGTGAAGTTTCAATTGTCAAGCGAAATTCGGCTTTATTGTATTCGATTTATGAGTCAAATCTGGTCTAGTTATAATTATGTACAATGATTTTTAAAGTATAAGCCTTTTTCATCATTCGTATGTAATAGGGGATCCCCTAATGCCAAATATCGGCGATTTATACATATTTAGGGCTCTTAATAAAGCTTTTAATACCCATTTTCATCAACCTCACCTAAATTTTAGAGAACCCCTAAGCCAACTACATTTTGATTCTCACAAACTTGAAAGTGACATCTAACAGTACAAGTAAGGGGTTAGTTTAGGTGTTACGTCGGCATAACTTTTAGTTAAAAGTTGGTTTAGGAGTGCTTGGTGAAAACAGGCGTTAGTTTGATAAAACATCAATGTCTAAGTCCGGGGTAACAGAGAATCGAATCCGGGAATTAGTAGTCGCTTACGACCGACTCAACCATCGAAGTCAACTCTTCAATCAACAAGTATTTGCCGACAAGAGTTGTCATCACAAAATTACAATTTTTAAGTACATTTTTTATACCAAAATCTACTCAGTCCGATATTAACAAATCTGTACCTTATCCCTTTAATATTAAGCTTCATAATCAAAGGCACAAGACTTATCCTTGCTTTAAATATTAATTTTGGTATATTTTTCATAGCGTTAAAAGCTATAAGAGGCTTAAAGGTAACTGACCTTGGTGCTTACTCTTGAAACCAATCTCAATGTCAATGCAATTTCAGTCCAATAAAATCTCAATAATTATTCAATGTCAACACTATACAACCCCTATCGTAGCTGTTACAATAGCATTCAGAGTACGGAATATAAAGCCAAACTCAATACCATTTAGTTCATTCAATATCCGCGCAATACGGATACAATGGGCGCTAGTATTGTATCAAGAGTACGAAATTTCACAATACCAATGTCGATCGATCGGAATTGGATTCAAGAGTAAGCCTCCTGGGGGCTTACTCTTGAATCAGATTTACATCCGTACTGAGTGGAAATTAAATGAACTAAATGGTATTGAGTTTGTCTTTATATACCGTACTCTGAATGCTATTGTAACAGCTACGATTGTGGTTGTATAGTGTTGACATTGAATAATTATTGAGATCTTATTGGACTGAAATTGCATTGACATTGAGATTGGTTTCAAGAGTAAAGCACCCTGGTTGCGTAATCCGACGAATGCATACATCCTTAACAAACGTCAAGCGGTTCAACATTGCCGCTTCGTGGACAGATTTCATTGTATCGAAGGAAGATGCGAGCATTTGTCATTTGTAGGAAGCTCATTCTTTGTGTAGGATGCATGCTTTCGGCAAATGACGCGTCGTGAAGTGTCCCTAAAGCTATCAATGCCAAAATAAGACCATATTTTTTAGCGTTTTTGGTCGAAATCTCCAACTAATAATATAAATGCGAAAGTAAGTTTGTTGTTTCTTTCCGCTTTATCTACTCAAGCAATCTTCTTGTAATTTTGCATACATATACTTGGGAGTACTGAGAAGGACATAGACGGGCAGCGCCGCGGGTAAAAGCTAGTTTATATAAATTTTAGTATAGGAATGTTATTCTATTCGAAATTCATTTGTTACGGACTTATATATCTAGAATCACATTACTTATGTACTAGTGAATTTTATTTAAAAATATGCTGAATTTTAAGTCATTTTTACATTTGTGTCTACCGCTACTCTTCCCGCGGGTGTCGTATACCCGACTAAGGGACTACACATTAGACAGAGACCGTGCAGCAGCGCTCTCTGATAAACTTGAACCTTTTATACTGCGATCTCCAACCCGCCTGCCTGCGGAGATTATGACAAACCCCTCTTATGTAGAGGAGGCTCACATAAGCTTTGTTCCGGTGGTTAGTAGCATAATAATAACAAAGTTTTCTTTGAAAAAAAAAACAACTTAAAATTCAGCTTGCATAATTTTAACAAGTTATATGCACCCGACTCCGCCGCATTTTACTTAAATATATACAGTTGAGCTTAAATTTGTCAAATAATTTGAGCTATACAAACGATGCCCGATTCAAAACCATATAAGATGAATTATTTTTAAATATATATATGTATAGCTGCCACATAAAATATATTTTTAATATTAAACGGTACTAATGTGTATGGTCATCAAGATTAAGAGTGTGTACCAAATATCAGATCGATCTGTCGTCAGGAAGGGGGTAAAATTACAATAACTAAATTGAACCCAAATAAACAAAGCTAAATAAAACCTTTTAAAAATGGGGATGATGACAGGGTATGAAAATTAAAAATATAATTAGTCCGTAAGTTAGGTAATGAAAAAATATTAGACACGTATTTTTTTATTTTGTCGTATAATAAAACAATACTTAGATAAAACGAATCAAAGTTTAGGAGTGGGGGCTAAAACGTCATTTCTTAGTATAAAATGTACTGAGAAGTGACGTCACGCGACATTTCAAATCAATATATCTTCGAAACTATTCGTTTCTGTGAGAAAATAAAAAATACGTGTCTAATGTTTTTAAATAATCTATCCAGACGGACATTAAAATGAAAATTAGTCGTCTACCCCATTATATTTCATAACTTTAAAGTCAAAGTCATTTATTTCAATTAGACCAGGACAAACGTAGTCTAGGACGCCCTCTTACTAGGTTGAGTGACGACATCCGCAAGGTAGATGGCAGTGGTTGAACATTGTCTAAAGCACATAATTATGTGATTTTGAAATCAAGATTTCTTTTTTATAAGGCGGAAATCGGGTCAAAGGTAATTTACTATTATATTTTACTCAGGCGTCTAAACATTTTGAACCTAAGATATTATTAGTTTTTTTATAGGATAAGCCGGTAAACGAGCAGACGGATCACCTGATGGTAAGCAATGGGCGTCGCCCATGGACACCTGGAACACCAGAGCCGTTACAAGTGCGTTACCGGCCTTTTGGGATTAGGAATTTGAGTATTGTTGGGGATTCAGGGATTGGGGGGGGGGGTGGGGGGGGAGGGGATTGAGCCTCCGGTACGGCGGTAAGTTACCGGGGCTCCGACTCTATGGAGTAGGAACGGGGTGGTGTTTAGTCAGTAAGAGTCTGACACTCCCTCCCGCCTCACCCAGGCGGGAGCAGTCATTCGATGATTTTCTTCCCTCAAAACAAGGTTCATAAATGTTCAGTTCGCCTTAGTAAAATAATTTCCAGCAGTTATGTGATGAGTCCCATGTAATAGGGGGGCGTTATATATAAACTTGTCATTTATATAATAATAACATTATATAATTATATTTATATACACTTCCAATTCTCAAAATTACACAACTTTTATACTGAGAATTATTAAATTCGTGAATAATAATTTAAATTAAGAAATTAATATAAATATTTTTAGGTGACGATAGAGTGGAACATATTTGTTACCACCTCTTCCCGCGGGTGTCGTATACCCGAGTAAGTGAATACCCATTAGACAGAGACCGGGCAGCAGCGCTCTCTGATACACCTGAACCTTTTATACTGCGATCTCCAACCCGCCTGCCTGCAGAGATTATGACAAACCCCTCTTATGTAGAGGAGGCTCATAGTGCAGCAGTGGACTGCGGACTAGCGATGCTGATACCAATTTTACTTTAAATTAAAACACACGAATTTAATAAAACCCTGTATTCAAAATTTAATCTTTTTACAATAGATCTAAATAAATAAATAAGCAATTAGTAATATTCTTTTTTTATCGTCAATATTTTTTTTTATTTTTATATTTTTTCTTTTGGTAACTAAGAGATCTCTTATAGTATAGTAAACATATCCATTTTTATCTAAGACGAAACCTACATTGGGCGACTCGAAGGCAACTTTTGAGCAACTTTTATTTAAATTACTTCTCAATAAAAATACATTTCATTATTAGTTAAATTGCATTGTGCATAATTTTTGTTACAAGAAAAAGACGAAGACCACTTAGTTGCTCACGTGAGCAACTTAGTTGACCACGATAAAAATAATAATTAAGTACTAATAAAACACCGTTGATTTGCGCTCATAAATAAACATGGATTAAACATTAAATAGTAAAAAAGTCGGGCAACTATCGCAAAACAGTTGGCCCACTTTTTAGATAAAAAGTTAAGTACTTAATTTTTCGAATTGTCAACTTTCGAACTCGAAAATTTCATTGCCTGAACCGCCCAATGCGTTCCAAATCTTAATTTTCAGTCATTTTTCATAATTTTTCAAACATTGTTTGTACTTATAATAATGATTCGAGAAAATCTCAAATTGCTTAGATATCATCAAGCCATCTAATCTAAGTAGGATATGCAGATCTCATATTGAAATAGTACAGTTGACAACAGAAGACTTCTTTGAAAAAATTGGTGTTACATGTCCAAGTATAAATCGATTTTGTATTACCACAAATCAAAAATATTTTGAAAAATCTCATGTTGCCAACCACACTCGAAAAACTACTAGCATTTTTAACAAAGGACTTTTTGGGGTCCCGACATTGACAATTTTAGACTTTTAGGGGTCTAAAAAAACTGGATACAAAACCTAATTTCCTAAGGAATACTGTATGCAAGGAATCAAAAAATCAGTTTTATATTTACACCGGAACTCATAAACTATCCAATATCGAATTGGATCGCTACGCAATCCACACTGGACCTTGATCACGTCCCAAATAATATACACAGACCTTTAACGACACTCCAATAGTCCATTATGAACCAACATATCCACAACGAACTTAAATGTCCATTTCAAGAACTCAAAATTCGGGGTCAAACTCATCGAGGTCTTACTTGACCGGGGTCTGGACCGCGTGGGGTCCAAGTAGCTCAGCGCCGGAGTGACTTTTTGGGGTCTACAGCGCGAGTTCTCCCAACCCCTCTCATATGTCGACCTCGCAGATTTTCCTCTTTTGAGGGAGTCCGTATTTGTCCTTCTTGATCACTTCTAGTTTTAACCTCAGGTAAGTTTCTAGTCTTGACACTGCGTATTCCTGGAAAATACGATAATTGTTAGAAAAATTATGTATGCAGGTCGCTACCAACCTCGCGATGTGTAGCCATGGGGGGCAGGGGACGGTACGTGGCTGTACGCATGATGATGATATGGATGACTTGATGGTACCCTCACGCATAGGGCGAAACACAACGTAAGCCGGCCCGTTTAGGCTGGACCACGACTCTCCATTTGTGAAGAACCGACTACCGACTAAGCAGTTTCTGATTCGATTCCCGAGTCAGACCAAATATTATTAAATTTTCAATCTTACAAAAAATTCTTAGTCTGGAATAGTACATGGCAATACACTCACTCCCTATTACACTAATAACATAAATAGTGAAAGTGAATGATTATCCTACTCTATGACGTAACATTACAGATCTATAAAGAAATCTGACACTACTCGAGGTTGCTGTAGACCCAATGCTCCAATCGATTTTGAGGATTGGGTTTGGTCTAATCCTCGATATGCCAAAAGGCCGTCAACACATTTGTAAGTCCTCTAGCGTTCCTGGTGTCCATGGGCGGATTACTTACCATCAGGTAATCCGTCTGCTCGTTACATAAAAAATGTCAGTTCAACTCACCCAATAACCAAAAGGTATCTGGCTCTTGGAAGCATTGACAATGGACCACAGCGCCCAGAACAGATGGCTGGCCAGGGCGAACGCTTCCACTTCATCCAGTAATTTGTTCACATCGTCCAAACTGACTTCTGTTCTGTCTGAGATGTTCGCCTGATAGTGTTTCAGGTATTCGCGGATGAATATTTCCTGTAAACAAGGGAATAAATTGATATTAGTATAATAGAAAAAAATATTAGTCTGCCATAATGTAGCCATGCTGCGAATGGGCCAGTTCGACCGGAGTGATATCACGGCCGGCCTTTTGAGGATTAGGAATTTGAGAATTAGTAGGGACTAGCTTTTACCCACGGCCTCGCTCGCGTCACAAAAGGATAAAAAGTAGCCTATGTGACATATACTAATACATACAGCGCCATCTATACCAATACTTTTGTTTTACCTCGGGAATATTAAATTTTTTCTGGATAAAAAGTACCCCCTATTATTTAATCCAGACTACTAACTTTACGTCTGCAAAAATTCAATGCAATCGGTTTAGTAGTTACGGCGTGAAATCGGAACAAACAAACAAACTCACTTTCCGATTTATAATATTAGTATGGATTGAGGAGATTAGGGAGGGAGATAATTGTGCCTCCGGTAACCTCACTCCCACAAAACAGAACTCTAGCGTTGTTTCACTATGGTTTTCTGCCGTGGTATCACTCCGGTCGAGCTGGCCCATGCGTGGGGAAACATAGCTCTCCCACACAAACACATAAATTGAATCCGTTTTAGTAATATAACAGATGCGAAAGTTTATGTGTCTGTTTGTTACTCAATCACATTATAATGGCTGAAGGGATCGGGATAAAATTTGCAACAGGGGTAGATTATGGTCTGCAATAACACATAGACTACTTTTGCGCGAGTGACCTTGGCAGAATCTAGTTATTATATTTTTTTAATGTGACAAGCCCGCCACAACCTCCCAAAACCGCTGCAACTCCTGTGCACCAGGATCTACAGTAGATACATCTATGCAAACACCGGAACACTGAAGTCCAACGTCGCAGGGACATGAGTAACTGTCTTGGTTCCCGCAACGAAGTGAATCAGAAGATATTATAAGAGGAGAAGAAAAAAAACGACAGTTTCCACTTCCCTCGGTGAATTACTGCAGGAGACAGAATGAATTAAGCCTAAAGGCACAAAAAAGAGACTGTACAACTGGGTGAAGCCCAGTCGCCAAGCACCACGGAAATTTGACTAAAAACTAAGTGGGCTAAAGTCTAGTTATTATATTAACAAACTTACCTTCTGTTCCAAACTAGGCGTAGAATCTTGATGCTCATAATAAAACGGATGCTCCGGGTTAGTATAATCAAATGCCCATTCTTGGAAATGATTAGCGATATCGAACCCCCTATGATTATAGGCACAGTACTCAAAGTCAATTAGGACCAATTTAGGCTCCCCACAATCCGACATATGACTTATGACCGTGTCCGAAGTATTTGCATCTTCGTAGAAATTGTCTTTATCTATGGAACCGTTTTTAGCTGTCCGTGGTTCGTCTGTATCGAACGTTTGTACGTATATGGGTAACACTTCGTCGTCTGATGTTGTTTGAGTGTCTTCGACGAGAAGGATGTTGCCTGGGGACAAAATGGTGATGTTGTTAAGGGTTGCTAATTGAAAAAAATATTTTGTAAAGCTTAACTCGTCGAGTACCGGTTTTATAGACACAATTAAAGAACAATAGGTCGCGGTCACCGGTGACCGCTTGGTGTTTGACAGATTAATTTATGAAATTGAATAGTGATTGGTGTTGCTAGAACAGAAAAATGTTTTTTAACATCTCATACTATTTAATTTTATATATATACTTTTAATTGGTGTTAAGAATAGACCATCTATTCAAACTGGGATTCCTAAATGTGTCTTCGTTTCGATTTCTAGGTTGAGACAAGTATCTGTTTTCTCAGGGATATCACGATATTTATGAACTTGCTCATTTCCGTCAAATATGAATTTTAAACTATAAAATTTTAAATTCCTAAAAAGCGGGCAACACTGTAGTATATACTCTAGTGTTTCAGGTATCCATGTTCGACGCTGATTGCTTACCATCAGGTGATTTGTTCGTTTGCCGACTTATACCATAAAAATACTCGGAAAATACACTGTCTAACACGAGAATCGAACCTGTCACCTATCTAAGACATACATCAACATACCTTCTTGCATATCATTATGACAGAAGACGACGGGGGAGTCGACAGTAGCGAGGAATTTCTTCAGCCATTCAATTTCTTTCTCCAGATCTGTGTTCTTCAGCTGCTGGATGATACGCTGCTCTTGTTCGTTCTAGAAGATAAAAAGAATATTAATACGGTATTTTTTTAAGGGGGGAAAAATCATCGAATTACTGCTCCCGCCTGGGTGAGGTAGGAAAGAGTGTCAGACTCTTACTGACTAAAAACCACCCCGTTCCTACTCCTGCACGTCGAGCCGGAGCCTCGGTAACCTGTTAGGTTCTCCGCGACATTAATACGGTATAGCACATAATAAAGAATGGTCAAAGAGGCCTGATGAAGGTCTGCGACAGTCGCTGTATGCACGTCGCTTCCAACCTCGCGATGAGTAGTCATTGGGGGGAGGACTGTGGAAGGCAGGAGACGGGGCTGATATTCAGACCGTCCATTGTTGGTGTAAGGGCTGTCAAAGTCAAAGTCAAAGTCAAAGCATTTATTTCAATTAAACCATAGTTTGGTGCTTTTGAAACGTCAACAAATACAAAATAAATAATAGTCTGTCAGTCAGTCCGTCAGTGAAACTAGGTGCTCATTCCAAAAAGTAGATTCGAATGGAGAAGAACGAGCAAGAAACTCCATTCGTTACTCTTTTTAAAAAAAAGTATGTTCTACAATGTCTCTGATACATATTTCAATACTGTACGCATATGTAAGAACAATGCAAAGACACGCTTGACGCATTATACTAATAACTTACAAAAATTAAAAAAAATAAATAAATAAAAATTAACTTAAAGTCCAACATGGTGCTCACATATGCATACTGACAATCCATAGAATTAGTGCTTCTATACAAGAAAAGGAAACTCTTTGTTTCAATAAAGAAATGCTCGATGCCATAAGGAAACTAGATTGTCTACATTAGAATTAAAGTGTTAAATTTTGTATTAAAATACCTACTATTGGAATTTAGCTACTGACTACATTTGAGTATTGTCCAGTGGAGCCGAACCAACATGCTGCCAAGCATTCTTATCTTCAAGATAATCTGTCAGTGTGTAGTAGGCTTGATTACATAATTCGCGCTTAATATATGTTTTAAATTTACTTTCACTACTGCCTTTACATAAGAAGGTTTTGTCATAATCTCTAAGCTAGGTAATTTAACTTTAAAATGAAGTACTTCATGTAATAAAAAAATGTAATAATTTTATATCAATATGTAGGTAATATAACATAACATAACATCACGCCTTTTATTCCCGAAGGCGTAGGCAGAGGTGCACACAGAAGTAACACCCACTTTTCACTATTTATGTTATGAGTCCCATGTAATAGGGGTCAAAGTCAAAGTCAAAGCATTTATTTCAAATAGACCATAGTTTGGTACTTTTGAAACGTCAACAATACATACAAAATAAATAATAGTCTGTCAGTCAGTCCGTCAGTGAAACTAGGTGAAACTAGGTGCTCATTCCAAAATGTAGGTAGGGGGTGAGCCTATTGCCATATACCAGGCACATTTCCAGACTCCGTGCCACTACTGAGATAACACATAACACATAGGGTCCTTTTTACCCACAGGAACACGGACGAACCCGCTGGCAGAAGCCAGTTAATAATAAGTGAAAATGTACTGTAATATTCACCTTTCCCTGAGCAGTATTGTTCAGCCTCTCCTCTTTAACAGTCTTCAACCATTTATACATGGTCTTCCAAATCCAGTTTGGTTCCTTGTTCAGGGGCACCTCCATTGAATGTATGGCGGCCATTTTTTCAGCAATTTTCATAGATAACGCCGGGTCCGCTAGTTCTTTTGTCAGTAGACACCTTGCCTGTGGAGTAGACCAGTCTTTTAGTGGAAAGACCAAGGGGAAAACGAGTAGACCGGTCTTTTTGTTGAGTAGACCGGTCTTTAAAATGAGTAGACCGAAGGAGAGTGAGAACGGGGAGAGATTATGGCAATTGGCTTCTATTTTTATGTTGGTTAGAGTTTAAATTCGCGTGTTTTTGCTGTATTTCTGGGGGGTAAACGAGAAGACGGATCACCTGATGGTAAGTGATCAAAGTCGCCCATGGACACCTGCAACGCTAGAAAAGTAACTAGTGCGTTGCTGGGTTTTCAAAAACGGGTGGAGTTTTTCTTGTCTCATTGAAGAATTAAATAAAGACAAAAATAACATTTTAAGATAGTACAGAGCTACTAGGCTGAATTGAATTATTGAAATCGGGCTTTTAAAGCCTAGACATGGGGTAGACAGAGGTGCATATACAATGTAACACCCACTTTCACCAGTTATGAGTCCCATGTAATAGGGGGACAAGATACGGACGGAAAATACAGCATTTTCTTTAGCTCACATTTTCAAACAATAAAAAAATCACGTGTTCAAAAATACACTACAAACAAAATACATCCTTATTGCTTAGACATTAAATGCCAAATTACATACCACGCGTCGTTTCCTTGAAAGAACTGCGCCGCCCAGTATTAGGCCCCAGCCGATAGCCGGTCATACCGCTGGAACTGAGAATTTCCTAACAGAAATACCCAATTACCGGCTTTTGTGCCGAACATACGATTTGTCAACCAATCAGAATGCACCAAATAGTTTTTTATAAGTTGTTTAAGACTTTATATATAAATATATAACTTTATACATAGTTGTTGTGTTGTTAGTTTGAGGAAATTATTGTTTATGTTAAAAACACATTAATTTTGTATTGATAATAATATTCTTAATAATAAAACCCATTTTCCATTCTTAATAATAAAACCCATTTTCCTAACTTCATCGATTCCTTAATCCTAACTTGAATCCTGTTTCTCTTCAGCGGATATAAAGATATAATAAAACCTTCCATAATGTTAGCTAAAAATCTAGTCGTTCTATTGGTCTAAGCTACTACTAGAATTTTTGAGAAGGCTGAATAATTATTCAAAGTATTCCTATCCTGTTCCTAATTATATATTAAAATGTATGCTCATTATGTAGTGAGTGACGTTTTGTAAAATAAAAATTTGTTAATCCTCACAACAAACAAAGGTTCAACTAGTAAAAATGTTCTTTTTTTTGAGTGAACATAAGTCCATGACACAATCATAAATAACACCGACATTTCTCGTGTATACTTACCCACGGAAATAGCTTATAACTGTGTTTTAGGGCTCGTACACAAAACTGCGATGCGATGCGAATACGCAACGCAAAAATTACGACACGAATTCTGCGATGCGATTACGTGCGACAAGGCGTCTCCCAGAGTGGCCAGTCCTTCGACGACCGTCAACCGTACTAAACGTATTTTAAATTGAAAACTAGGTCGCGACATGGATCTTAAAAAGAAGTGTGCACTTCTGTTATTGCTTAGGAGATACAGGAAAAAGAAACAAAGACGATCTTGGGAAGATAAGATTTTGATGCGCGATGCGAATCAATTCGCAAGTTCTTGCGATGCGTAGAGGGAGCTCGCACATTTTTGCAATGCGACGTCGCACCGCAGTTTTGTGTACGAGCCCTTGTACCTATTTAAAATTAAGTCTTCTTATAGTTGACAAGTGTCTAAATTGTTTCCTAATTCGACAACAATAACCTAATCTTACGACAGCCTATCGTATAAGCTCTTATTTCTATTATTTCCTTCATCACAGACAATAGGGTAGATGCCTAATTTTTATTTTAATGTCCGTCTGGTAGATTATTATAAATCATTAGACACGTATTTTTTATTTTCTTACAAAAAAGAATACTTTCGACGATATATTGATTTGAAATGTCGCGTGACGTCACTTCTATGTACATTTTCATACGTAGAAATGACGTTTTAGCTCCCACTACTAAAGTTTGATTCGTTTTATCTAAGTATTTTTTTATTCCACGAGAAAATAAAAAAATACGTGTCTAATATTTTTTTACTACCTAACTTACGGACTAATTATATTTTTAATTTTCATACCTTGTCATCATCCCAATTATAGCCTGTTTTTAATGTCTGAATCTAAAAACCAAATCGATTATACTAATCTTAACAACTCAAAAACCTCTACAAGATCATAAACAACCTATATATATATATGTATATTATATACGCACCCAATAAAAAACCCGACATATAATTACATATATAAAACTACTTACTGGTATGTACTGTTCGATCCTGCCTCCAGAGAAGACGCCATGTAGCTTTGGTCCAAGTCTTCTCTCTGATAGTAGCGTGAAGATCACAGATTCGGTGACGATGGCGTCCATTGCGCGCTCTCCGTGCACTTGCCCGTAGATTCTTAATAATACCTTGAAGAGAGGAGGTAATGTATGATTAAATTATTTTATTTAATGACGAAAGCGGTAAAGAGAGTGAGATTTTCTGGTCGAGTTAAATATTTTTACAGCTTTTTTATATGTGATGGGCTGACGTTTGCCTACTATCTCGCCTGGTGGTAAGCGATGATGCGGTCTACGATGGAGCACGTCGTCCCATAAGCAACCTATTCACTTGGGCCTTGAAGACACCCAGGTTATTACCCCTTCAGGAAATACAGACTCTAGCAAAGAATTTCATTCCTTAGCAGTACGCATAAGGAAGGGTGATGTCGTAAACCCGAGCAGACGGATCACCTGATGGTAAGCGATCAGCGCCGCCTTGTTCTTCTCTTTACTCCTTTAAGATTATTATTAGTTTGTACGATATAAGTATCTGTATTTTAATTTTTTTATAATCTTTTTATTTGTGTGCCTATTACGCAAATAAATGCTTTTTCTTTCTTTCTTCTACTTTCATTTGTCACCCTTGGCAGGTGGGTTAGAGATCGTAGTTTCCTACGCAAACTGCTCAGTGTGAATAGGAAGGATTAAGTTTTATCAATCGAAGTGAAGACGTCCACCAGCGCGGAGGACAGTATGCGGTCGCTTTCAACCTAGCAATCCGAAGCCGTGGCTGATACATGCATGATGAACTTACCTTTCTAGGTTCCTCAATGGAGAAGGAGGTGCTCTTCACCAGGGTCCTCCTCATGTTCCTATTGTCACAGTTCTCAGGGTCTGTCTCCGGTGAGCTCTCCCGTTTCTGGTAGCCTCCCCATTTCGACACGTCATCAGGCAACGCTATGTAGTATAGGAAGTTTGACAGACCACCACTGGAAGACGAGAAAAAATAATTCTTTTATTAACTACTTTCTAAAAAACCTACTACAAATCCCTCTTGTTTTAAGTCAGTTAATTAATACACTAAAACCTTTTTCTAAGTGTAACAAACACTATTCTGAAAACCGCATCAATATCGGTTTAGGCAATCGCGAAATAATCGCGCACATAAATACATACTACCTCGTTGGCCGAGTGGCCCCAAGTTCCATTCCCGGATGGGGCAGAATCTTACTGGGTTTTTAAAAAATTCTCAGTAGTAGCACCGAGTCTAGAATTTTGCCCGGTATACGGCAAAAGACTGACCCCTATTACATGGGACTCATAACATAAATAGTGATAAGTGGGTGTTACATTGTAAAGTGGCATTAAGTGCCGTAATGTGCACCTCTGTCTGGCCCTTCGGGAATAAAAGTAAGGATGTTATGTTGTGTGTCGTTTTGGACAAAATGACAATGGCCCTTTTCCCTTTTAGACATAGCACGGAGTCTGGAATTGTGCCCGGTATACGGCAATAGACTCACTTCCTATTACATGGGATAGGTCCCATGTAATAGGAGGTGTTATAGGCAACATAAGTGCTGAAAAGTGGGTGTTGCATTGTAAATATGTCCTCTGTTTGCCCCATCGGAGGTCAAATCATATTATGTCTTATTACCGAAGTGGGAGAATAAACGAGATATTCTGCGCATACGCAATCGTGGACAAAACCTAATCACCAATAATAAATAATATCCTTGGCACGTGTCATAAATTTCACATACAATCGTAAACCATAGGCTTATAAGTTTATTACCTAAAACAAGATGGCGGCCCGACGTGCGCGGGCGCAGCTATCGTTACTAAACAATGCGTGCGTTATCTGTCACTCGGGTAATTTTCCACCACTAATACTATTGACATTATTATACTTAAGATATTTTTGTATTTCGATAATTTATATTAATGGCCCAGTTACACAAGTCAATGTCCGAGGTCAGCGCCAGCGCAACGGTTCGAATCCTGTTTGGAAAATTTTCCGCCGTAGTTACTTATTTAAGTGCAAGTTTTGTATGAAATGGCATGTTATCGAGTTCGATTCTCGGTTCGGGTACAGTTATATTGGATTTCTTTTGTTTAATTAAAGACAAAAAAGCCACAAATGACACTTTTCTAGTATCGAATCACAGAGGGGTGCAGCAGCGAGCGCAGCTTACTAGCTATTTTTAGTTAATTTAGTATGTTTTTTATGGCATAAGCCGGTAAACGAGCAGACGGATCACATGATGGTAAGCAATCGACGTATGTCGACGTCGCCCATGGACACCTGGAACACCAGAGGCGTTACAAGTGCGTTACCGGCCTTTTGGGGAATTAGGAGTTTGAGGATCGTTGGGGAATCAGGGATTGGGGAGATTGGGGAAGGGGAGGGTAATTGGGCCTTTGGTAGCCTCAAGCTCACAGAAAACCGCAAGCGTTGCTCCACGTCGGTTTTCTGCTCGGCCGTGGTATCGCTTCGGTCGTGCCGGCCCATTCGTGCCGAAGCATGGCTCTCACACTTAAATGTCTCACGATAGTTATTATAAAAATGACACTTTGTCCATAAAACAAGATATAGTGCAAAAAAACATGAACTTCTGAAAGATTTTTTATGGCAATGGAAAAAACTGCTACATTTCTTGGAAATGAAGTTGTTTTGTAAGAAATACTATACAATAGTTTGAAGTTTTTATTAAGAAAACTATCTTTTATTTAGTTTGTTAGCACGGAATGAAAGATTTTTTTACGTTTTATAAGTAAATTATTGTTTATGGTTTAAGTTGTGAAATGTTAGCGTTGAAGTGCTTTAAAAGTGAATCTACATTAATACGCAGTATGTTGCTCCTGTATTAGTTTTACCTGGCTTGTTTTAGTTTTATAATTATATCTGTTTTAAACCTTTTTATTGTTATATGTTATAACTAGCTGTTGCCCGCGACTTCGTCCGCGTAGATTAATGACTTCTGACAGAATTAACCAGAATCAATTCAGTGCCCAAGTAAAATTTACCTATTTTGAAATGATTTATCGTATTGTCAATAAATAAATAATCCCGCAGGGATCTTACCAGTACAGTGCCCGATCACGTAAGGTTTGAGTAATAAAAACTATTCTATCGACTATTGTTATACCGAATCTCTCTAGAATAAGTTCAGTGGTTAAGAGTTAGAGAGTCCTGGGGCATTGACACATAGTTACCGTTCTCGTGAGACATCTGTGAAAAAAATATCATACGTTACCCAGGTCCTAAATCATCGTTTTACCGAATGTAATTCAAAAAGATTCAATGATTCTAAATTCAACGGCTAAGAAGATTTATAGAAACTCTCATTCCCTATTTTATCCCCTTAGGGGTGGAATTTATCAAAATCCTTTCTAAAGGGATACCTATGTCATAGTAACTTTATGCATGCAAAGTCTCAGCCCGATCAATTTAAAACTGGCAAAGTATCATACAAACTTTCACCCCCTATTTTACCCACTTTGGGGTGAGAATGTTCAAAAACCTTTCTAAAGGGACGTTTACGTCATAATATCCATCTGCACGCCGAATTTCAACCCGATCGGTGTAAAACTGACAAAGCTTCATACAAACGTTCATGCCCTATTTTACCCCCTTAGGGGTGGAAATTATCAAAATCCTTTCTTAGCGGTTGCCTATGTGATAACATCTATCTGCATGTCAAATTTCAATCCGATCGATTTAAAACTGACAAAGTCTCATACAAACTTTCATCCCCTATTTTACTCCCTTGGGGGTAGAAATTATCAAAATCCTTTCAAAGCGGATGCTTACGTCATAACATCTATCTGCATGCCAAATTTCAACCTGATCGGTTTAAAACTGACAAAGGCTCATATAAACTTTCATCCCCTATTTTACCCACTTGGGGGTGGAAATTATCAAAATCCTTTCACAGCGGATGCCTACGTCATAACATCTATCTGCATGCCAAATTTCAACCCGATCGATTTAAAACTGACAATGTCTCATACAAACTTTCATCCCCTATTTTACCCACTTGGGGGTGGAAATTTTAAAAATCCTTTCACAACGGATGCCTACCTCATAACATCTATCTGCATGCCAAATTTCAACCCGATCGATTTAAAACTGACGATGTCTCATACAAACTTTCATCCCCTATTTTACCCCCTTGGGGGTGGAAATTATCAAAATCCTTTCAAAGCGGATGCTTACGTCATAACATCTATCTGCATGCCAAATTTCAAACCGATCGGTTTAAAACTGACAAAGTCTCATACAAACTTTCATCCCCTATTTTACCCCCATTGGGGTGGAAATTATCAAAATCCTTTCACATCGGATGCTTAAGTCATAACATCTATCTGCATGCCAAATTACAACCGATCGTTTAAAACTGACAAAGTCTCATACAAACTTTCATCCCCTATTTTACCCCCTTGGGGGTGGAAATTATCAAAATCCTTTCACAGCGGATGTTTACGTCATAACATCTATCTGCATGCCAAATTTCAACCCGATCGATTTAAAACTGACGATGTCTCATACAAACTTTCATCCCCTATTTTACCCCCTTGGGGGTGGAAATTATCAAAATCCTTTCAAAGCGGATGCTTACGTCATAACATCTATCTGCATGCCAAATTTCAAACCGATCGGTTTAAAACTGACAAAGTCTCATACAAACTTTCATCCCCTATTTTACCCCCATTGGGGGTGGAAATTATCAAAATCCTTTCACATCGGATGCTTAAGTCATAACATCTATCTGCATGCCAAATTTCAACCCGATCAGTTAAAAACTGACAAAGTTTCATACAAACTTTCATCCCCTTTTTTACCCCCTTGGGGGTGGAAATTATCAAAATCCTTTCTTAGCGGATGCCTACGTCATAAAATCTATCTGTATGCCAAATTTTAGCCCAATCTGTCCAGCGGTTTGGGCTGTGCGTTGATAGATCACTATGTCAGTCAGTCAGTCAGTCAATCACCTTTGAATTTTATATATATAGATGTATATGTTTCTTTTTTCCTAGCGTGCATGTCTTATACCGAATAAATGTATTTCATTTCATTTCATTATTGTTTATAGTCGTTTGAGGTCTATTTCTTGGGTTGAGTAGAAGTATATTTGGCCTTATTATCGATCATTAACAGTCCTATGGGCCTCCTCTATAAAAGAGGGTTTGTCATAATCTAAACATTTGGCATTTACGTTTATGATTTTCCAAAATTCTTAACGGCTAACTAAAAGATAATGCATCTGTTTACAAAGTGACTCAATATTGAAGAAATTTTGAATCAGACTAACAATTACTACCTAAATATCTTTTTAATTTCCTAAAACGTAAAAGCTTAAGCGCAAAACCTACCAACAATTTTTTACACTACCGAGCCTTTTAAACATCAGCAGCGCCATCTACGAATAGCAAAAACGGCCAAAACCGCTACCGATTTATAATTTATACCACAAACATGAAACAGTTGTGCTAAAGTCAAGGTTAATCGTATTTATTTACATTTTTTGCGTCTTTACATATTCTTATATACTGCGTAATCTACGCTCAACAATACATAGACTGGCCTTGAATATCGATGGAAAATAATTTACTACCGGTAGTATACGATTTTATTAACTGGTTTCACGTAAACAGCAGTACATGTAGTGTAGATGTCCAGTCAACAAGGATGTAGCGAGGTTGACTGTCCAGGCGACACACGTACTTAGGTATCGTCATGAGCTAATGTTCACATGTAAACAGCAGCTCATGTAGTGTAGATGTCCAGTCAACAAGGATGTAGCGAGGTTGACTGTCCAGGCGACACACGTCCTTAGGTATCGTTATGAGCTAATGTTAACGTGTAAACAACAGCTCATGTAGTGTAGATGTCCAGTCAACAAGGATGTAGCGAGGTTGACTGTCCAGGCGACACACGTACTTAGGTATCGTCATGAGCTAATGTTCACATGTAAACAACAGCTCATGTAGTGTAGATGTCCAGTCAACAAGGATGTAGCGAGGTTGACTGTCCAGGCGACACACGTACTCAGGTATCGTCTTGATATAGCTAGTTGCAAATATCAAAGACTATGACGTCTATTATCAGTGTCTATTTTAAAGGGAATCTACCGATTATACGGTAACGTATTATTGAATAGAATATTACGTAGTCTAGAAACGATTATGTATATCGATTTGTTAATCGATTCAATCCGGTTCCAATCAAGAATTTTCTAGTTTATGGGTAATAGTGATAAGGTGTTTAGATATGTGCCTACTCGATAACATATCAGTATATGTAATTACTTTAGATAATTGAGGGATTATTGCCTTGTTTGTCTAACGTCTAACCAGGATAATATTTAGATTTTAGAGCTGCTGTTTACACGTTAACATTAGCTATAACGATACCTAAGGACGTGTGTCGCCTGGACAGTCAACCTCGCTACATCCTTGTTGACTGGACATCTACACTACATGAGCTGCTGTTTACATGTGAACATTAGCTCATGACGATACCTAAGTACGTGTGTCGCCTGGACAGTCAACCTCGCTACATCCTTGTTGACTGGACATCTACACTACATGAGCTGCTGTTTACATGTGAACATTAGCTCATGACGATACCTAAGTACGTGTGTCGCCTGGACAGTCAACCTCGCTACATCCTTGTTGACTGGACATCTACACTACATGAGCTGCTGTTTAAAGTTAATCAATGTAGTAGTAACAATAAAGCTGGAAGGTTAACAGTATCGATTCGTTGCCGAGGTTAAATTTTAACTGTAAGGTTACACGCGATCGGTAAAACATAAAAAAATATTAGTTCAGTAGCTAATGACTAGTGATTTTAATGGTAGTAGTGATTTCAACTTGTATTATTTTTGAAATGGAAAGTTTTTCAATGATATCAATATTGTATGTATGTATCTAGGTCCTGACTGCGACTTCGCCCGCATTCTCGTAGATATACATATAACATCACGCCTTTTATCCCGGACGGGGTAGGCAGAGGCGCACATTACGGCACATAATGCTAATATACAATGTAACACCCACTTTTCACTATTGCCATATACCGGGCACAATTCCAGACACCGTGCTACTACTCAGAAGTTTTTAAAAACCCAGTAGTACTTTGCCCGACCCTGGTATCGAAACCGAATTCTCGTAGATAAAAAGTGTTATTCCAGAACATAATCTATCCGTGTTCAAAATTTAATCCCGATCCCTTCAGCCGTTTTCACGTGATTAAGTGACAAACGTACACACAAATTCACAAACTCTAGCATTTATTATATTAGTACATAAGTTGTACGGCACTTGTTCAAACATGATATTACCTACATAATTATCTACTTTCATTTTCTGTATAGTTCGGCAGAAGTATAATCAATGTCAATGTCGAAGCATTCATTTCAATTAAACGCGCTTTTGAAATAACATAACAATACGCCTTTTATCCTCGAAGGAGTAGGCAGAGGTGCACATTATGCCACTGTACAATGTAATACCCACTTTTCACTATTGATGATATGAGTCCCATGTAATAGGAGGTGAGCCTATTGCCATATACCGGGCACAGTTCCAGACTCCGTGCTACTACTGAGAATTAAAAAAAACACAGTAATACATTGCCCGAACCGGGAATCGAACCCGATACCCCTTGCCCGGCAGGCGCACTTGCGACCACTCGGCCAACGAGGCAGGCTTTTGAAATACTGCTGTCAAAATACTCCGTCAATGAAGCTAAGTGTTCCTTCATCTTCAACGAGCTCTGACAGTCCACTGCTGAACTATGAGCCTCCTCTACATAAGAGGGGTTTGTCACAATCTCCGCAGGCAGGCGGGTTGGAGGTCGCAGTATAAAAGGTTCAGGTTTATCAGAGAGCGCTGCTGCCCGGTGTCTGTCTAATGTGTAGTGTCTTAGTCGGGTATACGACACCCGCGGGAAGAGTAGAGTTGATGACAAATATATTCTATTCTGCCGTCATCACAAGATACAATTCATTTAGATTTAATTACAAGTGACTTGTATCAAATACTCTGGCTAGCAGACTTGTGTGGGCGTAGAAATATGAAAAGAATTGAAAATATCAATCTATTTTTAACTTTATACCTAGAATAGTAAAGTTGTTTATGGTATTATAGTATGAAGCAGACAAATCGATCGTTGCTTGATAAAATTGATTAATAATTCACTTCTGAACACGTCTGTGTTCGAAGGGGTAGACAGAGGTGCACATCCTTACTATCCTTACTAATATGATAAATCTGAAAGTGAGTTTGTTTGTTTGTTTGTTTGTTCCACCTTCACGCCGTAACTACTAAACCGATTGCTTTGAATTTTTGCAGGCGTAAAGTTAAAACACCAACTTTTCACTATTTACATACTTTCCAACTTTCCACAAAATAATCTTGAACGCGGTTGCCTTTGACGCCGTGGAGTCACCCCAATCGAGGCTGTCCAATCATGCCAACACACCGTGAAAAATCCTTTCGAATTCATAGCCAGTTTTCACGGACCTCCCTTAACTTTTAAGGAATCCCTAAATTGAGAAAGGTCACCCTTAACGACATTGTGGTTTTCACCACTTAGTGACAGTATAACTGTACTAGTTTAGGTGCTCCCTTACGTTTAGTAACTCTTAGTTAAGATTTGGTGAAAACGGCCTTTAGTCTTTGAGCGATGCCTTACCTGATCCTTCTAAAACTGAGGTCCTTAGGGTCCACCGTCTTCCAAGCTCCATGGAGGTAGTTCCTGCATATCCTGCCAGCCACTTCCCTCATCTCCTCTTCCGTACCGCACATTTGAAGTTTCTGCAAAGAGGAAGACTTAAATTGAGTACAGCGCCATCTGTTTTGATTCGGTGGTAATTTATATCAGTCATATTTTAAGCACATCTATAGTAACCAAATCATAAAATTATTTTTGTAAAACTGCTGATTTTATTATTCTAGGTCCTTATCAAACGTTTTTTAATGGGATGGGCAAATGGTTCGACATATAGCCTGATAGAATAGCGCCGCCCGTTGTTATCTACAACACCAGAAGTATTAAAATAGAGTACCTAGATTGTATTTAAATTAAAGTTCTGAAATACCGGCTACCGTAGGCGATAGTTAATTCGACAGATTTTTAATGCAGGGTAAAACAAAATGGTGTGAGGTCAAAAGATTGGCAAAAAACGCTCAATTGTGAACTACCAATCATCTAAAAGATGGAGATGAAACCGCCAAATGAAAACCCTTTAGGCTGATTTTATTGTCACGCTGACCGACAGCGCTGACGATCAGCGTGGCTAGTTTTATTATCGTTCTGACTAGGCCGTACTCATTTCGCGTCGGCCCCGGCGTAGCTGTTAGCGCTGACCACGGTGCACGGAGATAGCTACGTGTTATTAAAAAACGCTTCCTAGAAGTTTATGTATCTAATATCTCGGCTGTCAGCGCCGTCGGTCAGCGTGCAGTCAGCGCGTCCCTCAAACCAGCCTTTATACAATTCATATGATACAAAGTAATAAGTTTGTTTTTAATTTATTTCCGTATGCACAAAGTGATGATGATGATAATGATGGTGAATATGATTGATAACGACTATGAAACATAGACTTGTTTGTGATAACAAACAATTAAATACCTTTTAGGACATAAATCTTTATATTAGGCTGACTGCCAAGAGAATGTACACATTGTGTGTGTGTACAGCTTATTATATATTGAAATTAATATTAAATATCATCTCCTGCAAGAGACTTCGTACGCCCAATCCCGTTTTCTCCCGTTCCCGTAGGATTATTAGGATTTTTTCTATCTTAGAACCTTCTAATAATAACAAATACAACTAAAAAGAATTAGTGAAATCGGTCCAGGCGTTCACGCGTGATGCCGTGACCAAGGAAAAGGGATTCATTTTTATATGACTGCTTTATCTGCCCGTAGAAACAGATTTTCATTATGATAATATATTATGTGAAATATCTTAAAACCTACCGAAGCGCCATCTATGAATGAAAACTACATATTCATTATGATAACATTAGAATTGTTTTACAAGCATTTCCGTGAGAATATGATCATTTCCTGTGTTTAAAGTCGTGTCATTGATAAACTATCTAGGTTTAAGCGAGATCTCGCGAGTCAAAGGCAAAATCATTTATTTAAATTAAACCAGGAAGGCACTTTTGAACGTCACAAAAAATGTAAAGTGAAGCTATTTGCTCATTCCAAGGTGTAGATTTCTATGGAGAAGAACGAGCAAGAAACTCCATAGGTTACTCTTTTCCAATCAGGTTTACAATACAATTCTCTAGTTACATAGTTTTGTTGTTTGGGTTGTGAGAACAATGTAACACCATAGTCCAGTCAGAAATTATATAACACAATTACAAAATCGTTAGATTGGCAGTTTTGTACGTTCTTTCTTTCTTGTTGCAAATAATCATAATATTTGAATAAATTAGGAAAAATTATAGGGTTCTAAGATAACTTTACATTATTAGCATTTACTTTCACGATTTATTTCTCGACAATAAAGTTAGGCGGACGAAGGAGAAGAGGCAGAAGATAGTATTTTTGATGTACTTCTACTTTGACGTATGTTATATCTAATATCAGTGTTTCCCAACAAATATAACTTGGATGTCTTCAAGTCCCGAGTGAACAGGTTGCTCGTAGGTAGGCGTGCTCCATCGTCGGCCACATCATCACTTACCACCAGGCAAGATGGTGGCCAAACGTTGAACAAGCAAGCATAAAAAAATATAAATGTGAAAGTTTCGTTGTTTGAATGTTTGTACGTTAATCACGCTGAAACTGAACGGATTATGATGAAATTTGGTATACAGACCCCATACCCTTATGGGCTGACTTAAGTAATAGGACTTAAGAAGTCCTATCCTGATTAAATCTCATGGGATAAAATCAAATAATAAACGAAAGAAACCAGAACCACCTACTCTTCTAATTATTTTATTTATTTTTAGCTATGGTCGTCCCACTACATGACAAAGGCCTCCCTACCCTCGTATCACTCGTCTCTTCTTACAGATTTCTGTGGGCAATCCTTTCTAACGGGTTGCCAGGGCTGCGGCTCGACGTGCAAGGGTAGGAACGAGGTGGTTTTTAGTCAGTAAGAGTCTGACACTCCCTCGCCTCACCCAGGCGGGAGAAGTCATTCAATGATTATTAAAAAAAACAAAAAATTCTTTTCATAGGCGTCAAGTTTATCTCACCATCTCCTTCTAGGTCTACTGCGACGTCTATTGACATTGAGTGGTCTACACTCAGTAGTGAGTTTTGCCCACCGCTCGTCTTACATGCGAGAGACATGATCAGCCCAGCTCCACTTGATTAATCTTGTCGATCGAGATTGTATTCCCTAGTGACGTCGTATCTTTCTATCGACAAACAAAATGTACTAGACCACTAGGTCAGTACTACCAAAGTCAAAGAATGTGAGCAATCGATATAATCTTTAAACAAAAATATATATCATACAGTTATCTGTGGTAATCTAATAAAGCAAGGTTATTGTCAGATATACACGGAATTATCTATATTTCTAAACGATAAGGTAATTTCGTGACCAATTCTCTTACTAAACACGTGTTTCTTCAAAGGTTACAAACGAAAATAAATACCTTTTTTTAAATATATACATAACATCACGCCTTTTATCCCCGAAGTGGTAGAAAGAGGTGCACATTACGGCATTTAATGTCACTGTCCAATGTAACATCCACTTTTCACTATTTATGTTATGAATCCCATGTGATAGGGGGTGAGCCTATTGCCATATACTGGGCACAATTCCAGACTCCGTGCTACGACTCAGCATTTTTTTAAAACCCCTGTAATACTTTGCCCTACCCGGGATTCGAACCCGAGACCTTTTGCCCGGCAGTCGCACTTGCGACCCATAACATAAATAGTGAAAAGTGGGTGATACATTGTACATTGGTATAATGTGCACCTCTGCCTACCCCTTCGGGGATAAAAGGCGTGACGTTATGTTATTATTCATAATATGTCTTACGATTTAATATGTCCAAAATAAAGAACTAAAGATTAAAACTTCTTAATAATCTAAACCTCACGTTTACCAGACACATGTCCAATCACACCACCAATTAGCCAGACACATCAATCAGAACACTTAAACAAAAACACATTAATTACAACTCATTTGTTTTACAACAAGAAACGACAATAAAAATATCAATTATAATCTTAGGAAATGTGTCTGGACATATCTGGCGAACAATTATGAATAATTAACTGTTTGAAGTTGAGATTGCAGACATTATTCATAATTAAAATGCATTTTTAATTTCAGTCAAGTGTTTTGTATCATGTTGCGTTTTTAATTGAAACACAGGGTGTAAACAAAACTTACGGAACACTACTAAAAACGCACACGAAGTTATTGTTTTTATAATTTTATTTTAATTGTTTACTCGTTCGGCAAACTCTATAATAATGAGGATTCTGTGGTCGCAAGTGCGACTGCCGGGCAAGGGGTTTTGGGTTCGATTCCCGGGTAGGGCAAAGTATTATTGGGTTTTAAAAAAAATCTCAGTAGTAGCACGGAGTCTGGAATTGTGCCCGGGGTCACCTCCTATTACATGGAACTCATAAAATAAATAGTGAAAAGTGGGTGTTACATTGTAGTGGCATAATGTGCACGTCTGCCTACCCCTTCGGGGATAAAAGGCGTGATATTATGTTATGTCTAAAGGACTAGGATAAAAAGTAGCCTATGTGACATATACCATTACATACAGCGCCATCTATACCAATACTTTTGTATTCCCTCGGGAATATCCATTTTTTTCGGGATAAAAAGTACCCTATTATTTAATCCAGACTACTAACTTTACGTCTGCAAAAATTTAATGCAATCGGTTTAGTAGTTACGGCGTGAAAGTGGAACAAACAAACAAACTCACTTTACGATTTATAATATTAGTAAGGATAAGAAAGTAAGGATTAAGACAAGTACCCAATGTCCTGGCTAACCAGGCCGGTCGGAGATCTGAGTTAAAAAGGTTCAGATTGATCAGAGAGCGCTGCTGCCCGGTTTCTGTCTGTGGTATTTAAACTTATGCGTTACCCAGTAATTAATTACAGCGATTACCATATAATTATTATTATATCAATACATAACTTTACATAAGTCAATACGGGTCAGTTACTTTGAAAGTTATCATTTACATAATAATCTTATAAGACGTGTGGTGACGGCAGAATAGAATGCGTTTGTCACCACCCCCTACTCTTCCCGTGGGTGTCATATACCCGACTAAGGGACTACACATTTGACCGAGACCGGGTAGCAGCGCTCTCTGATAAACCTGAACCTTTTATACAGTGAATTGCGATCTCCTACCCGCTTGCTGAGCCTAGTAATTATGGCCCTAATATTAACCCTCTTATTTAGAGTAGGTCTATACTCCATCAGTTGACTGTATTGACTGGTATCGTTCATGAGAGCGATACCCTAAAACCTTCCTTCACAAATCAAAAAAGAATCGCAGAAATATCCGATAGGTGCTTAAAAACGACATCAGCGCCATCTACGATCAGCGAAAACTGTTCAATTATGTCAATAATGCAAAAGTTACGTGCCACATTGATATGTAAGTATATAAAATATGATAATATATGTATGTGTGTGTGTAGATAAAAGCATTAAACATAGTGCTAGTATGATAAATCAAATTAGCCTTGAATTGGAGATATGGATCACCCCCAGCGAGGTATTAAGTCGCAATAGTAACGGATTATACTGTATAGTAGTAGTTTTTTTTATCATTATACTTGTAATAGTATCATTTTCTAGAATCTAGATGTCGTATGTCGATAACTTTGTTAGAGTACAAAGATTATGTTTTGTTTAAGTGGGAAAATCATAAAATGATTTCTCCCGCCGTGGATTAGGTGAAAAGGAGTGTCAGACTCTTGCTGACTAAACACCATCACGTTTCTACTCCTGCATAGAGCTAGGTTGGAATAACTCATTGCTCTTCACCCGAAACACTGGCTGGAGATTGGGTTGACACGAATTTGTGTTTTTTTTATGGCATAATCCCGTAAACGCACAGACGGATCGCCGTCGCCCATGGACACCTGGAACACCAAAGCGTTACGAGTGCGTGCCTTCCGGAATTGGGAATATGAGGATTGTGGAGGATTTGGGATTCGGGAGACTGAGGTGGGGGGTAATTGGGCCTCCTTGTTGTTGCCAAGATTTACTTGACTAAGAGTCAATTTAAATGCTAAGTATATCAGTCAGAGTACTTACTAAAAGACAAAATTTTTAAATATTTAAAGATCTATAAATCTAAGCCTTGGTTAGATCAAACCCGAGATGTGTTTGAATTTGTAGTCAGACTTTTGGGATATTATAAACATTATTTACACAATATACAGTTCTTTTTTAAATGTTGCCCCACACAGACTTTCTCTGCATTTACAAACATACAAGTACACAATTTATTTATTTTTTATTTTATATTAGCCATGATCGTCCCACTGCAGGGTAAAGACCTGTCGCGGAGAACCTAACGGGTAACCGGGGCTCCGGCTCGACGTGCAGGAGAAGGAACGGGGTGGTTTTTAGTCAGTAAGAGTCTGACACTCCCTCCCGCCTCACCCAGGCGGGAGCAGTCATTCGATGACTTTCCCCGCTTAAAAAAAAAAAGGGTAAAGACCTCCCTACCCTCCTTCCACTCCTCTCTATGTAAAGCCTTTTGCGGCATATTCTCAGTATTACAATAATTTGCAATACTTTAGTCAACCATTGCAAATAACTCGCATATATAAGATTTCAACTTGCTAAACATCCGAAATATTCCCACTGATACATGAATTCACTTCACATTTACAGTCATTTGCATTATATAATAAACTAGCTTCTGCCCGCGACTTCGTACGCGTAATACCATTTTTTCCCGTCCCCGTTCGTGATTTTCGGTAAAAAGAAAAAAAAATTTGGTTAAAAAGTATCCTATGTCGGTCTCCTGGCTCTAAGCTACCTCCCTACCAATTTTCAGCCAAATCTATTCTGCCATTCTTGAGTTATTATAAGTGGTGTAACTAACACGACTTTCTTTTATATATATAGATAATCTGATCTCTAACATAAATAACATCCAAGAAACAAACGTTTCCAAATAATATTACAAGAAATTTTTCCATGACTAACACAACATAATAATATTTATTTACTATTATCAGATAAAAACTTCCATTGGATTGGAATTAAATGAAAAAAATGTGTCAGATCATATCTTTTGTGTAGTATATGATAGGTTATCTTAACATAAACAAACAGACAATGATATTCCTAGAAAGCCTATATAATATGGTGACGGCACAGTAGAATATATTTGTCATCACACCTACTAAGGGACTACACATTAGGCTGAGACCGGGCAGCACCGCTCTCTGATAAACCTGAACCTTTTATACTGCGATCTCCAACCCGCCTGCCTGCGGAGATTATGACAAACCCCTCTTATGTAGAGGAGGCTCATAGTGTAGCAGTTGACTGTCACAGACTGATGATGATGATATTTATAAAACATACCCAGGACACAGGAGATGACATTAGTTTGTAGCAATATAAAGAAAAATCTCAGTACCTACAACAATAAACAATAATGATGACACCAACTAGTTTAATAATATAAGGAAAATAATTTAAAAAATTACAAGCAGCTAATATATCTTGAAAAATATTGCAAAAAGTCCTTTATGTTGTGGATAAAAAGACTTAATTTTGCTATACCAATCACATAGGAAGAATAAATAAGGAAGGAAATCTTATGAATGAATGAAAGATGATTCAAGACATGATAGGTTTTATCCTTATACAGCTGGTGAAGTAAATAAAGAATGCGCTTCCCAATGGTCATACAGTAAGAGCTATATTTGACTGGGAGACTATGGCGCTGCAATCAGTCAAGGCTGCCTACAAAATATACAATCAGCAGCTGTAGCCAAATGCCATTTAGCGCTTGTTTACAAGTAGAATACAAAACCAAATTATATGGAATTGACGTAAATTTTGACAGTGTCATCCCCATACATTTAGTTTTCTACTCTCTGTAGACAAGTGCTAAAGTGGCGTTTGGCTAAAGGCACTGGTTGCGCAACCAAGCAAACACCAGGTGTCTCTATAGAGCTGTATAGGTACACTTGTTGGTGTCCTGGTGTGCCATATGGGTTTGATGGGCTAGCGGATATAGTACATTAAGCTACTGTGGCTCCAGCTCTATGGTGTAGGAACAAGGTGGTGTTTAGTCATTAAGAGTTCTGGCATTCTCTCAGCTCACCGGTGAGAAGTCATTGGATGATTTTACATCCATATAAAAATGTTTTACTGATATTGGTTTGGTAAATTATATTAAACAAAGAATTTTAATATTATAAATATGAAAATTCTTTGTTTGGATGTTTCTTCATCAATAAAACTGAAACTACTGAACGGATTTTGATGAAATGAGTATGAGCTGACTTAGGTAACTTTTTATCCCGATTAAATGCTCCTATGGGAAAACAAGAATCATATTCAATGCGGATGAAGTCACAGGCAACACCTAGTGATGCATATTTAGACATATTTTCTAAGATAAATATGCTAAATTATTCATCAGTCACACAGATACATTGTGAAACAGATGCTAAATATATTGATCAGTCTGTTATGCTAGACTATGGGGTTCCTGTACATCAGAAGGTATGCCATAATCTTCGCGTTTTGCAGTTACAATTATTACTATATTCATGTTGTTAAATTACATAACAAGGAGCAAGATACCTTAATGGGCTAAATGCTTCTCCTCCCAGCATAGTACACTATAGTGTTGGATTAACTTTGTAATAAAATAAGAATGTTTTATTTACTTTCAATGCAGTTATCTGACTGCTCCACAGTATAGTTAATTGGAGTTTTTTGCCAAAATTATGATATGCACTATCACCAAGTGTCTTTAAATTATACCTATACCTAATTCTTAACACTTTATAACACCGATTAGCGGATAAAACCGCAATAAAATACGAAAAACCCCAATTATAAAGTGTCTACATTAGAAACGCCGCAATATAACCTAAAACCTCCATTATTGCCATAAATATCACACTTTTATAGCGCTCTAATCATTTTCCAGCACATTCAAGGCAATAACAAGGCAAAGAAATGCTAATTAAAGGTTATTTTCCGACTTTACTCTAGTTATCAACGCCCCATTCAAGAAAATATCTGCGAACGCGTCATTATACGGAATAATTAATGAATACTTACCGTACAATTACTCTTATTCATATCTGTAAGCTTCTTATACGTGTTCCTAGCTTGCATTAGGACATTCCTTATTGTATAATACATTAATGTTTGATAAAAAATCGATTTCTTTCGCGGAAAAATAGCTCAGTTGACTCAACCGGTCTGTCAAAACTATGTAGACCATATGACAGCCTGGGTTGCCAAGCTAGAATTAGCAACACCCTAACCTTTTTGGTTTTAGAAATAAACTGCACTTTAAAAAAGGTAATAAAAACCAACTACGTTTTACTAGAATTGATGTGACTAATGTGTTTATGTTTTTCAAAACCTACTGCGTTTGATTATATAAGCGTGTAGAAATTCTTCAGCATATCAAGGCTAACATGAGTCCATGACTAAAATTGAAAAAAGAAACAACAATAATTGCGATTTGCCTACCTATTTATACTTACATATACATTTTACGGATACTTACCGTGAAGTGGTAATCATATTTTATTGCTATACCTAACTGATATGGTATGAACTCGAGACATTTATGTATAAAACAATCGTTCGTTATAATTCTTATCTTAATAGTTAGTTGAATTACTTAAACATTAAAATGTATAAACAAACAGCTACTGTCAAGACAAGAATTTTTAATATAATAATCATTATTTAAACAAAAAATGAGCTGTACTCATAAAATATACAATAAGCACTTATTTATATATTTTTTAAATGACGATGAAAATTGCAAACGTCCTTTGAATGTGGGAACTGAAAATGTTAATGAACTGGCAATTCATTAAGATTTTTTTTCGATTCTAGATATTGATTTTGACAGTGACATAATGTTACCTGTTTACGTTAAAAAAGTGCACATTTTTGGGAATCAATAAGGTTTGTGTTGAAATCTAAATATAAACATAGCCGTAAACGGAACACAATCATTTATTAAAACAGACACATTGTCTACTTTTGAATGTTTTCTTTTCACATATAATGAGCCGGAATTCACGGTTAAACCACGAAGCGTAACGATTTTTTTAATAATTTTACTCAATTTTTACAGCCAAATGTTTACAAGTACCAACATTGAATTGTTTTCATTTAAAACCACCGGTCCTAATTAAAATAGACTCTTAATTAGTACGACTTAATAAAATAGATAAGAGTTAACTTAGAAAAAACTGATTTTGTTATGAAATAACGTTGAAGTTATCTTCCTAGACGATACGTCACTGGTGGTACGACATTTCGTTGCAAAAAATGTGAATTTATATATTCGCAAAACGATTACGTCGGAAGCCGTGCAACAAAAAATAAAGAACAATTTACCTTAGCCATTATAAAACGGATAACACCTTCAATACAACAATTATACGTTTTATTCTTGAATTTCGTTTACAAAAAACACCGACAAAATTTTTCTACGTAAACGTCTGCACTGCACAGTCTAAAAATATGTACTGATTGTACTTACAGCCCGTATGCGATGTGAAGAGCACGGAAATTCGATAGCGTGACGTGATTGGCGTTTACACGAGTGCGAGCGAGATAGAACATTGCGAATTTTCCCGATCTATACCGACTTTGACCGACATTTTATCCCCTATACGTGTCTATAGGTAAAAACGTCACCATGAAGACAACTCTGTGTACAAAATTACTCTTATTTTACACTCGAAATGACGTATTTTTGTTTTGATTGACTCATTACATATAAATCGTTAACTTGGCTATTATGTGCGTTGGTTATATATTTAATAATACTACGAAATCACTGTAGTCCAGTGTTATGTTTTATTCTGTGTTGCGTTACTACCAAAATATTTACATTTTACGGCCAATAATGCCTAGGCTCTGGTTCAGTATTCGCGTGGAATTGGCGGAAACTATATCATGTTGCTATGTTTGTTATTACTTGGGTATGTTGTGATATATAAGAGAACGTACGGCATAAGGAGGATAGAACAAAGCACAATAAACGACAAAGAACCTCGTTTGTAATTTACGCCTGCGACATTTAACGCGTATAAAAAAAAAGATTCCGTAGAAATTTTAGAAAATCCTCTCTCAATTCCTTATATTCCTAGCGCACTACATAACATGACACATAGCGGGCTACGAGCAGTAGTTTCAGCTGTTATCTATCAGTCATACAGTAACAAAAAGGAATTTTCTAATCACCTAAAATACATCGTAGTTACCGCTATCTATTATTTTATACAAAAGTGAAAGTTTTTGTACACCTTTGTACCTATCTAAATATATAAGTATGTGTTAATTGTAGTAAAAAATGATGAATTTATTTAGTATAAATAATAATGCTTGACCTGGATTAACATATATAGAGTTTAGAGGATAATTTTTATCCTAAATCTGTTCTACCTAAGTGTTATAATTTCCTACATGTATTTATATCATAACGGTTAATACAATGCCATTCAAAATGTTTTATATTAGGAGGCTACCATTTTGAACATCATTCCAAATGAAATAACTTTCTATTTATACAACTGCCTCGTTAGCCGAGTGGTCGTTCGATTCCCGGTCGGGCAAAGTACAACTGGGTTTTTAAAAAATTCAGTAGCACGGAGTCTGGAATTGTGCCCGATATATGGCAATTGACTCACCCCCTATTACATGGGACTCATAACATAAACAGTAAAAAGTAGGTGTTACATTGTATAGTGGCAATAAGTGCCGTAATGTGCACCTCCGCCACCCGTTTTGGGGATACAAGGGGTGATGTTATGTTATGTAACTTATACAACTTCCACAATGATTGAGTAGTCACAAATGCGGATGTCTCATTCAATTCAATTCAACTCCCGGGTCGAGCAAAATATCTGTTTTCTCCAACAGAGTAATAAGAAATCTGTATTTCAGCCTTGTAGGGCAACAAAATTGTCTATTATTACATGGATCTTATAACATAACGGGTGAAAATAGGTGTTACCATTTAATACGTACATCTCTGCCCGTCTACGGGGAATAATTGGCGTTTTACCTTTTGTTTTTTATTCAAAAGTAGGTCTCAGTACTTGTTTAACATTCTTGAAACACAATTTGGAATATTTCCATCCATTCGAGGACAAGATATCGCGAAAAACCTTGTATTAATCTTTTACACAAATAAGTACACTCAAGTATTTATTCATATGACATAACTGACGGTTAATCATTTATGAGGTACTTTTTTTGAAACCCAAAAAATAATCCAAAGCACCAAATTAATCGGGGCATCTTTATTATCATACAAAAGAATTTGACCTTTATTTTTATAAATAATATCTATTTTTACAAAAATGTCCGTAAATACAGTTAAAATGTTCAACTGCGCAGTTTTAATTTTCGATAAGGCGTTTCATCATTTTAAGATAAGTGGTCTTTAAGAATAGGTAGTTCGAGTTGGTCTGGGACAAATTCATCTGACGTATTATTCCTATGTCCCAAGGTAGACAGAAACTACAGAGCGCCACCTACTACGCTCCTTACATACTTATTTAGCTTCCATCACATTCATACATCTGATGGTATACAGAAACTACAGAGGGCCACCTACTACGCTCCTTACATACTTCTCTAACTTCCATCACATTCATACATCTGATGGTATACAGAAACACAGAGCGCCACCTACTACGCTCCTTACATACTTATTTAGCTTCCATCACATTCATACATCTGATGGTATACAGAAACTACAGAGGGCCACCTACTACGCTCCTTACATACTTCTCTAACTTCCATCACATTCATACATCTGATGGTATACAGAAACTACAGAGCGCCACCTACTACGCTCCTTACATACTTTTTTAGCTTCCATCACATTCATACATCTTATGGTATACAGAAACTACAGAGCGCCACCTACTACAGTCCTTACATACTTCTTTAGCTTCCATCACATTCATAATATCTGATGATAAACAGAAACTACAGAGCGCCACCCCTACTACGCTCCTTACATACTTCTTTAGCTTCCATCACATTCATATATCTGATGGTATACAGAAGCTACAGAGGGCCACCTACTACGCTCCTTACATACTTCTTTAGCTTCCATCACATTCATACATCTGATGGTATACAGAAACTACAGAGGGCCACCTACTACGCTCCTTACATACTTCTTTAGCTTCCATCACATTCATACATCTGATGGTATACAGAAACTACAGAGCGCCACCTACTACGCTCCTTACATACTTATTTAGCTTCCATCACATTCAAACATTATGATGGTATACAGAAACTACAGAGGGCCACCTACTACGCTCCTTACATACTTTTCTAACTTCCATCACATTCATACATCTGATGGTATACAGAAACTACAGAGCGCCACCTACTACGCTCCTTACATACTTTTTTAGCTTCCATCACATTCATACATCTTATGGTATACAGAAACTACAGAGCGCCACCTACTACAGTCCTTACATACTTCTTTAGCTTCCATCACATTCATAATATCTGATGATAAACAGAAACTACAGAGCGCCACCCCTACTACGCTCCTTACATACTTCTTTAGCTTCCATCACATTCATATATCTGATGGTATACAGAAGCTACAGAGAGCCACCTACTACGCTCCTTACATACTTCTTTAGCTTCCGTTACATACATGCATTTTAACTTCCCACAAATAACCAACGAAATCATATTCCACAAATATTTGCAACGCAATTTCAGCTTAAAAACTTTAGCAGGTTTTTTTGTAAAAGTCTCGGTGTCGTGTGGGCGTTCAGATTCATTTTGAAGCTAAAAATAGATTGTATCAACGCCGAGAGCAGATTTGTGGGCGAAAGGACGATATGAATCGCAAGAGTTAGGTATTGATTTAGGTAGAATATAACTTACTTTGAGAAAGGGTGGGTAGCAGTGTTGTGTTAGACACCTACTTGTACTACCTACGTCGTAATGGCCCAAACACTAAGGCTTACTTACCTTTCAATTTCATTGAATATACTCAAGATATCAAATTAGGACGGAATCTTCTATTTTTAAATAGAGTATGGTAAAGATTTTGTATAAAATACATTCTTGTGAAGAATAGGGTAGTTTCCTAAATTTTATTTTAATGTCCGTCTGGTAGATTAATTTAACACTTTAGACACGTATTTTTCTTTTCTCACAAAATTAAGTACTTTCGACGATATATTAATTTAAAATATCGTGTGACGTCATATCGTGCTATATTTTGTAGCACTTTATGACGTAACAACCTCCCACTCCTAAACTTCGCGCCATTTTATCTAAGTATGGCAACTTAATACGAGAAAATTAAAAATACGTGTCTAGTATTTTTTCATTCTCTAACTGACGGACTAATTACATTTTTAATTATGATACCCTGGAAACTACCCAATTATCTCGTGCGTTGAATGGATGCAAGTGGGATTATCGAGCATGGGTTTATAGTAGGGTAGGTTTGATCAAAAGGTCACCCAAAAGTTTATTGGGCATTTGTGCCTGGTATATGGCAATAAGGCCACCCTATATTACATGTGACTCAAAACATAACTAGTGAAAAGTGGGTATTATTTGCTCTGCCTTCTTCTGAGAATACCTAGAAGGCGTGATCTTATCTTCCATATGAAGAAGATAAACGCTAATAAATGCACATCAGTAGTCAAGGACATTTGAGTCATGAAGTCTATTAATTATGGAAACGAGAAGTCATTAATTATTCTATATTGTGCACTTTTATTAATGGGTATGACGCCTGACGAGTAGCGCAGATTGTCGTTTGTCGCATAAAGAAACAAAGACATATTCAGACATAGCTTCTAATAAAGATAGAAGTGGGAAATATTTTCGACCAGTAATTTTAATAATCTCATTATAATAAATATTGTACTCATTACACGTGTGTGCCTTAAGGAGATCGCGTGGTTTGGATGCGAAAGAAATATCAATAACAAACTACAGTTCCCAGGTCTACTCCTTCCGCGAGTTTCATAATCGTAAGAGCCGACTTATTTTTATTTTTAAGGGAGGAAATCATCGAGTGACTTCTCCCACCTGGATGAGGCGGGAGGGAGTGTCAGACTCTTACTGACTAAAAACCACCCCGTTCCTACTTCTGCACTTCGAGCCGGAGCCCCGGTTACCCGTAAGGTTTTCCGTAGGGATACTTTACGGTTTTACTGAGACCGCGGACAACCATGCTTTCTGATAAATCTTTATAGCCAGATTGAATGAATTATCTATCGATAGATTTAGCTAAAGTTGTAGAGTTGACACATTTGTACGGAGTTTGATGCTAAAATTAGCTTAAGTTAAACCTGTGACGTGTTTACGAAGCGTGAAAATTATCGCATACCCTCTGATGCAGAGGAGGGACATAGTACAGCACAGTCACAAAATATGATTATGACAAAGATTCGAGATCACAATGCGTAGCCAATTTATTCCATGGGTTTGTCAAAACTCAAAGTCAAAATCATTTATTTCAATTAGACCAGGGTGGCACTTTTGAACGTCAAACAACAAAAATTTAGAAGTGAAGCTAGTTGCTCATTCAAAAGTGTAGATTCCTATGGAGAAGAACGAGCAAGAAACTCCATAGGTTACTCTTTTTCAATCAGGTTTACAATACAATTCTCTAGTTACATTGTTTTATTGGTTCGATTGTGTGAGAACAATGCAACATCTAAATCCAGTCAAAGAGAGTTTGTGATTCAAGCATCGATTACTTGTTCCAAAATCTTCATTTATTTATACTATCAGACTTAGTATTGTGACGTGTTCAATTCTATAAGATCTAGACACGACACGACATACAAATAACTACTTATTGTATCTGTTATCATCGCGACGCGATATACTGAGTAAACAATTAGCATTCATCATTGCTCACGTTTATTACTAGTTATGATAGTGATAGTGATATATATTTCAGGCTTTTACTGTTAAATATGTAAGTACATTTATGACTAAGAATAGAACTTTAAAAATCATCGTCATATATATATGCTAATTTTTAATTAAAAAAGGATTACTGGTTTTGTTTTTAAATTCTGAGTAGTAGCACGGAGTCTAGAATCATGCCCGGTATATGGCAATAGGCTCACCCCCTATTACATGGGACTCATAACATAAATAGTGAAAAGTGGGTGTTACATTGTACAGTGGCATTAAGTGCCGTAATGAGCACGTCTACCTACGTAAGATAGCAGTTAATAATTCTTTTAAAAAACTATAACCGACCAATATACTAAAATTTTCTCCTAAGTGTAACAAACACTTTTCTGAAAACAACATCAAAATCGGTTCAGCCTATCGCGACACTATCGCGCACAAACATACACACATACATACAGGTAAACAGAGAACCTCGTTTTTCTTCTTGTTGAAGTCGGTTAAAAAGATTTAGCTATTTAGCTTTATCAGAGAATGACGCCACATGATCTCTCATAGTTGGCTCTTGTCACACCCACTACACTAGAAAAGTACATAGTTGCAAGTTTGGCGCCATGGTTATCGTATGAAACTTACATGGATATGCCGCAGGGTCGATCCCAGCTCTGACTCAGTTTTTTTTTGGGAGGTCCATTGGTACTCGGGTAACCGGTCGTGGCGGAGGGCCGGTCTAAGCCTCTGCAATCTGGATATATCGTCTGAGTAGTCGTCATGTATGGGTTTAATATAAAACGTTTAAAGAATAATGTTCAATCGTCCTGTTAGGTAGAATAGTAACATCTGACGCAAGACGTAATAGATACCGATACAAAATTTTCCTGTCGCGTTTTCCTTGATTATAATGTTTTACGCAAACATCTGTAATGATACAGTTAAGAAATGATTATTTGTGTTTTGTTAACGTCACGGAAAAATCTACTTTTTGCATATCCAAATTTCCCCGATTTTTTTTACTTTCATTTTTTATGGTAACACTATCGAAATCTTTTTTGAATCAATTTTGTTTTTAAGTTTAGTACTCCAGTTACGAAAATAACTACTTTATAAATGTAGAGATCATTAAAAATTAAAAATACTGAATGTTAAAAATACTTCAATATTAGCACAGCGTCTGGAATTGTGCCTAGAAAAGTATCAAAAACCTGTCAAATTCTACTTTCAACAGACTGTTCTATACTACCATAATTGCTAAAGTCAGTTATTTAACACTAAAGCTACTGAAGTGATAATTATATTATAGGTTGCTTATGGGTCGACGTGCTCCATCGTAGACCGGATGATCGCTATCCAGGAGAGATAGTGGTCAAACGTCCGTCCATCAAATATAAAAAAAAGATACACAAAATGGGGGCTAACGTGTTTTTGTTAAGGGCGCAAATGTAAGCAATAATTTTTTGTCCAATCATAGCAGCTGTCATATATTAAACTAGCTAATTATGTATTGGACTAAGAACGAGAGGTTCACGCTAGCGTCATCCGAGTATCAAAAATACGGTAGGCTCCATTAGCCTCTCTACTGAGAATCACAGATACAATTTATCGTTATCATTGATAACTCGAGTACCTATATTAAAAGGTTTTATATCATCAAATACCTTGATTCAAAATGATTAGGCCATTTATCCGTGTTATTTACTGATAAGTACATTAAAAGATTATTAATACCTAATTGAAGTATCTAGCTAATGCGTTGTTAGAAATTATGATTAGCTAAGGAAGGTGTTGGGGTAAGATCGGCGGTGGGGTAAGAACGTAGGAATCAAATATACCACTTATTTGGCCATATTTTTTAATGTTAGCCACATTGCCCGCAACGTCATTATGTTTCACCCCGCCTAGCAGTGATCGCTAGTCGCTCCGGCTACTTGGACGTGTACCACGCGCCGTTAGAGAAAACAATGTAAGTTTTATAAAATATTTGTTTATCCGATCTTTCACCTGCATTTTAATTTACATATTTTAGCAAAAGTATTGCTTATTTTGGATTTGTTTTGCCTAAATTCTAAGTTTTAAGCAGTGATAACATGATAAAACTCATCCAGATACGGCTACTACATCTGTAGGCTGAAATCCGGTGTTACCCATCACGAGTAAAGATCGGACAAAAATATCCGGTCTTATCCCGTTTCTAAATTGCCAGTGATTTTCAAACTTTTATTACACATCATTTTAAATATCTACTTAATGTGTTCGTAATCGTTTTATTATGGCGCTTAAAATCCAGGGTCACACTGTTTGATTCTACAGCTATCTGTTTTCTTGATTACCTACACTGATTTTAAATGAATAGATACTTATAACAACAATTCATTTGCAGATGCCACGTATATACTCTAGAACCTCTTCGCGGGCCAGACCTATACAAAAGAATCGCTGCAATTGGTCATGCAGAAAATAAATAATAAGGAGCTCTCCTATGCAGCCGCTTCAAAAATGTACGGCATACCTACATCCACACTTAGTAACTGCTACTAAAAACCAAAAATGTGTATTTTCATAGAGATTTTTGTTATTGTTTTGATTTTTGTTTTCTAGATCGTTGTCATCATAGATATATAACATAGACGTTTCAGTGTAATAAAGATTTCAGTTTGATAATAGAAGATGTTTAACTCAATTAACCTGAAATGTCTACGAGAACTGTCAATTCTTTGATAAGTATAATTGTTTTGTTTATATTCCTTTTTTTCTATTGACGAATTTTAATTACATATAGTATTATAATTTTGTTCATTCCTTGTTAGTGATTTCTATATTTCATATTATTAGAATATAACGTTTTATGCTACTATTAATTCGTTTTAATATTTGAATATTCCGATTCCCTTCATTTCTCTACCAACCGCACAGTATTTCAGTTTTATAACGCTTCAATATTCGCTTACTTTTCCTTTTTGGTACTATGCTTGTGGGTAAAACCAAACTTTGAGAATCCTAATTTCTTTTAAATTTGGCATTTGGGGTAAGATCGGACAAATTACACAAACAAAAAAAATAATAGTTTGGTACATCTATGTCTGTAGTATTAGGTAAATTTTTTTGATGTCATGCTAAAGAACAGGAAAAATCGGATACATTCTTTTCATACACCTTGTGCTCCTAGCAATAGGACTAGTTTTAAATTGTTGTCCGAACTTACCCCTTGATAGCCAAATCGTCGTTGCATTCACAAAAAATATGTTCAGATTTTACAGGCTTATAAAGCAAAAAGTATTGAGTGTTTATAAATAAATTAAATTTTAAATAACACTGTGTTGAATCATTAGTGATTCCACTATTTTTCATCAATGTGCTGTGTACCAAATTTCAGAAAAAAAAGTTTTTGCAAAACCCTTGCAACTATTCGAAAATCCGTCCGATATTACCCCAAGGCACCTGACTTCTCGCGAGTTACCGGGGCTCCGGCTCGAAGTGCAGAAGTAGGAACGGGGTGGTTTTTAGTCAGTAAGAGTCTGACACTCCTCGACTCACCCGGGCGAGAGAAGGCATTGGATGACTTTCCACCCTCAAAAAAATAAAAATGGTTACAATGTATAAAACATAACCTTTTAATCCTCGAAGGCGAGGCAAAGGTACATTTATAATGTTACACCCACCGTATTGCAATAAAAAATTGTACGGTCACGGACCAAGAGTCCGTGGAAAATTAATCTGTAACATTATATAAAAAAATGTAACCCCCACTTCCACCAGTTACGTTATGAGTCCCATGTAGTAAAGAGTGAGTCTAATACTGCCATACATCTGGCACAATTTTAAGGCCCAGTTCTATTATTGAAAAAATAATTTGGTACGTCTGAAAAAAATACCTAATTCATTGTCTGATTTGGGAAAAAAACGCGAGATAACTTGCTCCACGGCTATTTTGAACAACAAGAAATTCAAATGTTCATGCGATTAAAACTTTATAAGGAAAAATACAGAAACAAGGTTTCAGATCCGGTTTCGGTGCTTTTTATAGAATAATGACTTGGACTTGTCCATCACGAGCGATGAACTTGTCCTTTGTTACTCCACGGTCAATTTTGCGCAGTCTATCGGAAACATGGATTAGTATTGTCAATTCGTTCCTTAGTACGACCACACAGTTAACAGAGCGCTCTCTGATAAACCTGACTCTTTTATACTGCGAGATCCAACCTATCTGTCAAGTGCAAATGGAAACAATGGCAAATCGAGGCTCAGAGTCCAGCAATGGAGTCACGGGCTGTTGATGGTATCCAAATACTAAATATAATGTTCACTTTTCACCATCTATGTTAGTCGCACGTAATGAAAGGTGAGTCAAGACCTCTCTGATAAGTAGCGAGATAACAAATACCCTAAAACATTTAGAATACGCAACCCAAAAAAACATTATCAGCTTTTTACCAAGTTCAGATACAGACAAAGGTATTTTTTCTACAAATACTTGTAGACATTGAGTAAAAAGTAAATAATAGAACTATTGTTTGTGGTTTTGTACGATTCCGAATGTAAGTACTTAGATAGAATCAGGCCCGGATTGCAATCTAGGGCCTCATAAATGGGTCCTCAAATAGATTAGAAAATAATTGTTGAAATAGAAAAAAGAAACATTGACTGGTCTGACTTTGACTCATAAAAAGCTCATTAAATGACGCTAATGGAGGTCTATTTAATCCAAAAGAGAGTTAGCTAGTATAATGATTAGAGAAATAAAATTCAACATACATACATTAGTGAAATGTGTGTTCTTTGTGTTGCATTTAATATGTGCACCTCTGTCTACCTAATTGAGGATTTAAAGGTTTTTAGGTGTATTTGTTATTTGTTTTTTATGAAGACCTCTTCATATCTCTACGGCCCCAAATTCCAATGACTCAATTCATCTCTGAGTGGACAGATTGTTCGTTTTTTACTTTCCTTCTAAAATAACCTTGGAATTTTAAATCTAATCCTTTTTTGTCACAAAATGACAGGATTAATGTTTACATATTTTTTAGTGCTAGCAATAATATGGAATCTATTTTTGTATTCGAATTTGACGGTTAATAGCGCTAGCTCCGTGACTTTGTGAGTTGCCATAACACGATTACTTTTTCCCCTTTTTGTTGTAAACAACCTTGAAAAGAATTATTTTCTATTTTTTTGTATTTTGTAATTATACTGTATTGTTTGTTGAGCAGTCACGTGTGACCTATCAGGTAGCAAAGTTACCAGTCGTTACTTTAGTAAATACCTACTAAAGTATTCTATGAATATAAAAAAATCGTATGAAAGTGAAAACTGTACATCGAATATTTTTTTAAAAGAATGCTTGGGTGTGATCTTCTAGCGATACCGAAGCTAAATATGGTTTTTAGAATCATTGTCTGTTTGTCTGTATGTATGTCCGGGTTAAACTCAAAAAGCTGCAAGGATGTCCTTCAAATTTTGCACGAACAAACATTATCTCGTAATCACCTGTGGAGGAGGAGCTGTGAATCACTATTCCACGCCGACAAATTCGTAGGCATAGCTAGTAAGAAATAGAAACACAATGAAAAATACGGTTTGGTTGTGTGAACAATGATATGTAAGAGCAAGGAGTTTGTGATGTGATGACGTCATGTAAAGGAGAATGGAAGAAGACATCGTGCCGACCACAGTTCACTTGGGACCAGGAAGATACAAAAGAATTCTTTTATAAACTATGTTTAAAATAACCGTCTTCAATCCCCTCTTTTTGGAAGTTGGTTCATTAATGTAGGTACTAAAACCTTCTCCTAAAAGTGTAACAAACACTGTTATGAAAATCGCATCAAAAATTGGTTCAGCCAGTCCCAAGATAATTGTGCACACAAACATACATACATTCATATGTATATGTATACAGGTAAAATTCAGAACCTTTTTTTTAAGTCGATTAAACAGAGAGATAGACTTACCTTGGCATCTTTCATAGTTTTAGTCGACAGTCTTCTATTTTTTTCTATGATAGCCGCGTAGTTATTTGCAGTCTGCAACATAAAGAATGAAGTGTCATCATTTTTTCGGTATTATTCTTTAACACTGTTAATATTTCGGAGTTGATTGATTAATTAGGTATTTTCAAAAATACATGATTATCGAAAAGAAAAGTCTATAAATAGGCTCGTAACTATCATGTATCAAATCGATCTTTTAGTTAGGTATGTATTAAAAAATGTAGTGTATGAGATTTTAGCCCATAATCCAGCGGTTGACTTGCATAAGATAAAGATAATTTAGTTATTTTTTGCAAAATTTTAAATTCGTACTATAGTTTCGTTTCATCAATTTGATAAGACTGTATCAATATTCTTCATAATGATTAGACGTCCTAGGTACACCGGAGACAAACTTTAATGATTATTTAATTAAACTATTCCTCAGTAACGATTCCGTTCCGAAAACAATTACTAAGCACTAGGTTAAGTAGCCATTAAATGAGTCTGAGTATGAAGGTTCATCATAAAATCTTGGCCGTATTTTTGGTTTCTAAGAAGTATTAAGTTTGGGAGAGCCATGCTTCGGCACGAATGGGCCGGCTCGACCGGAGTGATACCACGGCCGAGCAGAAAACCGACGTGAAACAACGCTTGCGTTGTGTTTCGTCGTGTGAGTGAGGTTACCGGAGGCTCAATAACCCTCCCCTTCCCCAATCTCCCCAATCCCTGAATCCCCAACGATCCTCAAACTTCTAATCCCCAAAAGGCCGGTAACGCACTTTTAACGCCTCTGGTGTTACAGGTGTCCATGAGCGACGCCGATTGCTTACCATCAGGTGATCCGTCTGCTCGTTTACCGGCTTATCCCATAAAAAAAAGAAAATCACTTGAAATTTGTTGTTACCTAAATACGTATGGGCACTCCTAGACGTCTCACTTCAACAACTTCTGTCACTACAAATGAGATATATTGCTAACAACGTAACTGCAGAGATATCTTCATATCGAAGTAATCTTTAAGTATTTAATACTACTATAAACTGTATCGTAGAAAGTGACAAAATGTTTGCCTGTCTGTGAAATATGGGCAAATTATGAACAGATAGGCTGTTCTGTAAAATATCAGCTCGAATTAGAAAAGTCTCGAACCTCGTGAGCTCGATGGCATTCTCGGTCGAGATTATTCTCATTATCAATAAGATGGCGGACCGCAATCAAGTTCATTTCGGTCTTTCGAATTGAAAGTTACAGATTATCCTAGCAGTTTTCGATAAAATATTCGGACGGATATTTAAGCATGGAGCATTTTTACAAATACTCCGCGAGGAGACTCTGAGGTGGCCCTCGGCGTTTATTTCCTCAGGTATCGTAAGAACCAATTAAGGGATGGAAGGAAGAATACATTTGTAGATACTGGGCAGTCTCTGATAAATTTGAATTGATTGCAAGCTTCACCTGGCTCGCCCAATGGTAAGATTGTGACATACTTCTGAAGTGGACTGTGGTGAGTAGGTGTTGATGAATATAATGGGGTATACAGTTCTGGGACCGTAGGATTTTAAACTTAACCTTATTGAAGCGCAAAGTTATGTAACTTTATGGAATAGGGCGCAAACAAGCAGATGGATTACCTGATGATAAGCAATCAACGCCGGCTATAGATACCCGCAACTAGAAAAGCCACAGGTTCATTGCCGGCGTTTTAAAAAGGTATGTACCACAGAAACACAAACCACAGGGGCTGGTCTACTAAGAGGACCCGGTGCCTCCTTCACGTGCGCATGGTGGCTACCGAGGAGGTTTTAGTAAAGTAAAAATTTCACACTCGCTATTCTTTTCCCCAAAAAGCTTGGCGCCTTGAAATTTACCCCCGTCAACAAAAAAAAGGTGAAACCCCAGTAAAATTGTTAGTTAGCAATAAAAGTAATGACGATTGTTGAAGTAAGCATTGTAAGACACGTGAATTAGTTTGTTTTAGCGAAACAATGTTGTCTTACAGTCATTTATGATCCTTTAGTGAAGCTCGCCACGTTTCTACTTGAATAGATAATAAAATACATACATAGTTCAAGAACAGACATTATTTTACTGTTTTACAAAGTATGTGACATTTAATTATCGTTTATAAGTTCATAGAACTAGGTACGTCTGGCTAAATAGTACAGGCAACCGAGTTGTGTAGTACGTAGGTAAGAAAACAAAGATTGATTCAGTACAGAGACAGTAACTATTGTTATACTATATTGTACGCGTTGTAACGAAGTCATATCTTGTAATATTGCTCGGCTCAGTAGTAAGTAGCCAGTAGCTAACTAGTGGTTACCCTGTCATTGCTATTGAATTATTTAAAATACGATTTGCGACCTGCTGGAGATTGTTCAATTTTTTTGAAGGGGGGAAAATCATCGAGTGGCTTCTCCCGCCTGGGAGAGGAGGGAGTGTCAGACTTTTACTGACAAAAAACCACCCCGTTCCTACACTTGCCTTTCGAGCTGGAGCCTCGGCAACCCGTCAAGTCCACCGCGGCTCCGTATCGGCATCAGTCCTATTGGGCCCCATTCGTGGTGGTCTGATGGCTCTTTGAGAGCAAAAGAGGCCTAGGTATATTCCAGCAGTGGACTTCCACGGGCTGATAAAGTTGAGATGTTTTTTATCATCTACTTATATCCAATTGATGATTGATAATTCCGCAAGAAAAAATATTTCTTTCACTAAATACTTTTTTCTCAAACAAAAAACGTAATTGTTTTCAAAGAAAAGTATTTAAAAAAACCTAATTTATTTACAACAATAAAACTGAATTAGATGATTCTATTGTTCAAAACGTTTATAAAAAAGGTTATGTAGGAGAGCCATGCTTCAGTACTACTGCTAGACTAATCTCTAAGATATTAATTCGATTTGACAGAGATGTACAGCATCATTATTTGATAAAGCTATACCTTTTTAACTGCGATGTTCACCTGTTAAATGCGGATATTATGTCAAAGCCTCTTAAACAGAACAGCTAGGCTGTAAAAAGTAAATTAGAACTCTCGATATGAGCTGACCAATGATATGGCGGACCACGATCGAGCACAATTCGAGAGTACGGCCTCACAGAAAACCGACGTGAAACATTGCGTTGTGTTTCGTCTTAAGGTTACCGGGAGCCCAAATACACCCCCCCCCCTTCCTCAATCCCCCAATCTCTGAATCCCCAACGATCGTCAAACTCCTAATCCCCAAAAGGCCGGTAACGCACTTGAAACGTCTCTGGTGTTCCAGGTGTCCATGGGCGACGCCGATTGCTTACCATCAGGTGATTCGTCTTCTCGTTTACCGGCTTACGCCATAAAAAAAACAAAATGGAAAGCCTAGCAGAACGAGGCTCGACCGGAGTGGTACCACGGTCTCCTCGGAGCCGGCGTAAAACTACCATGTGAATAAAGTTATTGGAGACCCAGTCTTTCTCCTCGTGTCGATTCTAAACTACTTTTCCTATGGCTTTCGTAAGGGATTTGATAGAGACCAGACAGCAACGCTCCATATAAACCTGAACCTTTTGAACTGTGGTCTCCAAACTGCTAAACGTGGATTCTATACTATCTATCCGTAAATAGAATTGTATGAAGTTATGTTATTAAGTCATTGAACTTTTTATCATAATAATTTTATCAGAAATAATACTTATAAGTATATTATGTTTTAGTATAATAATGCGTTTCATTTATTACGGGGTTTTTAGTACGCTATATTATAATATATATTTAGATCAAGGTTGTTAAGAATTGAAGTGTCTATCTATACAGATAAATAAAATTAGAGTGTCTGTTTGCAATACTAAAATAACCGCTTTTTACTCCGTGCATATGAATCAGAATATACATATTATGATATACATACCAAAATAACATTTTTTTCAATTTTTGTGTGTCTGTCTGTTTGTATTAGCTAATCTCTGGAATGGCTGAACCGATTTTGTAAGACTTTAATTGGCAGGTAGCTGATGTACTAAGGTGTAACATAGGCTGCTTTTATTTTGGAAAATTAAAACAAAACAAAATTATGTTCTAAAATTCCACTTGTCTCCAATGGTTGCCCCTATATCTTGGAAACTTGGAATGTGCCTCGTTTGGCTAAGTTTTTTTATAGCATAAGCCTGTAAACGAGCAGACGGATGGTAAGCAATCGGCGCCGCCCATGGACACTCGAAACACTAAGGCGTTACAAGTGCGTTAACGGCCTTTTGGGAATTGGGAATTTGAGGATTGTGGAGGATTCGGGGATTTGGGAGACGGGGACTAAGGAGGGGTAGGGGAAATTGGGCCTCCGGTAACCTCACTCACACAACGAAATACAACGCAAGCGTTGTTTCACGTCGGTTTTCTGTGAGGCCGTGGTATCACTCCGGTCGAGACGGACCATTCGTGCCGAAGCATAGCTCTCCCACACTTAAGTTAAGTGGAAAAATGTTATTGAATAACAAGCTATAGCTAAGTAGGAGTCTTGATTTCTGAATTAGGAAATCCCTGAATCGTACTCGAGACCTCACAATACGCTTGCGGTCACTTTTTCCTACTAATATTTACAATTTTTCAGTCATGTCATCTAAAATAAGACGTCTGTATATACTCTAATTGAATCAACGACAAGTTTCCTCTATCAAATAATTATAACAAAGCCAAAATTTCCCCAAACTGTAATTAAAAACGAATCAGCGTTTATAAACCATTAGACTGTTATAATCTTAAAAGAAATAAGAGCTACATACATTCTCTATTAAATTCACGCCTTTATCCCTTTGTAGTGAGAAAGTGCCCAGCAGAGCCAGAGAGACCTTCACAGTTCATATATGTATCCAACAAAATAGTCAGTAGTAAGCAGTCTCCTATTCAATAATTCTTTTATTATATTACGTTTAAAAAACCGACTTCAAGCCCCTCTTTTTTAAAGTCGATTCTTAATATACTAAAAATTTCCAAATTTTCTGAACACTTTTCTGAAAACCGCATCAAAATCGGTTTAGTCAATCGCGAGTTAATCGTGCACTGTTCTTTGCGGTTAAAAATTATGTAATAATAAATAAATATTGTCTGAGACATTTGGAGGAGAGATATTAGTGAAAATATTTTCACCTAGCTTACTTATTCAGCCAAGTTTCAATTAATCAATGAATTTGAATATTCACGTAATCACGTATAGAAAACTTAATAATTGTTTTTTTTTATTAAGGAAACAGTCATATCAATCGTACATTCATATGGAAAAGAAACGCCGTCACGTCGTTATTCTTAAAAAAACACGTCTTAACTGATAACTTTCGTTTGAAAGGCACAACAAATATTTGTCAAGTATCTTTTTTTAGTTTACTTAATGTATTAGATATGTCAGTTCGTTTCATTGTTTGATGTTTTATACAAACAAAATTCTAGGTTGGGTACGTGTAAAAGAATTTTCAAACGGGTCGGGGTAAAATTCTTTTGAAGTGGCAACACTGTTTTTTATAATTTTAAAGATGGCGGTTACTTGAGTTATTCATTGTTTTTGTGTACATTAAGATGAATGAATAATTTTGTTGCAATCAAGAGTGGAGTTTATGGCAAATCCTCTTATGTAGAGGAGGCTCATAGTGCAGCAGGGGACTGTCAGGGACTGTTGGTGACAGTGTTTTTCAGTTATTTGCGTACCTATAAGAGACAGTCGTAAGATAAATTTAACTAAGTAACTACAAATACACCCAAAAATCTAGAAATTATCAGTATACGCGCTTTTCTTATCGCGAAACGTAAATAATTTATTATATTCTAAGATCCTAAAAACCCCCGGCTACCTGTCTTGGAAAATATACTTACCTAAAGATAAAAACGTGAATAAAACATAATATTTTCGCAAATAGGTAGGTGTAATTACTTGAATGAGCAGTAATTATGTTCCTACTGTATTTATTATGTCTTGGTATAATATTTAAATAATAAAAATGCTTAGAGTAAATAGCTAATTTGTGCTTAGATAAAGATGTGTTTTTATAGTAGGTACATACAAACAGGGCGGTAAACGACCAGACGGATCACCTGATTGTAAGCAATCAGCGCCGCCCATGGACACCCGCAACACTAGAGGAGTTACTAGTGCATTGTCAGGTTTTTGGTACGCTAGGGATTCAAGGATTGGAGACGGGAGATGGGATCGCAGTATAAAAGGTTCAGGTAGATATTATATCAGAGAGCGCTGCTGCCCGGTCTCTGTCAAGTATGTTTTCTATTCTACATCACATCAACATAATAAATGCCGACTGCTGACCAAAGCCCCTTCTCACACGGAGAAGGTTTAAGCATTTGAGGGTTAATCACTACGCTTGCTTAATGTGAGTTGGCGATGTCAAACTTAGAAATTATAAGTCCAGGTTTCCCCGCGGAAAACTTAACGGGTTGCCGGGGTTCCGGCTCGACGTGCAGCAGTAGGAACGGGGTGGTTTTTGGTCAGTAAGAGTCTGACACTCCCTCTCGCGTCACCCGGGCGGTAAAGTCATTAGATGATTTCCCCCCCTCAAAAAAAGGTTTCCTCACGATGTTTTCCTTCACCGTTTGTCAGTGGTGTCTGTCTTTTCTATTCTGCCGCTATCATAAGGCGTTTATTATTGTATGTATGTATGTAAAATACAAAGACTATAGCCTATTGTAAAAATATTAGGCTTATTTTACTTATGACTACAATTAAGCTAATTGTACACGTAATTAACTAATTACGCATATTTTAGTTTATTTTAGGTTTATTTACCTTTTCATTATGTCTAAGACTCAAGAGATTGTCGGACAGTTAAAATTAAGCGGGTCTTAAATTATAATACTTCGTTTTCCTTAGATATAGTAAGCCTATTGCCAAATACTGAGCATACATGGTGAAACTTGGGTTTTTTCTTTTGAGCAAGGAAATCTTCTTCTCCTCTTATAATATCTTCTGATTCACTTCGTTGCGGGAACCAAGCCAGTTACTCATGTCCCTGGGACGCGCCGGACTTCAGTGTTCCGGTGTTTGTGTTTCATGGTTGTATCTACTGTAGATCTGGCTTACAGGAGTTGCAGCGGTTTTGGAGGTTGTGGCGAGCTTGTCCCATAAAAAAAGGCCTTCCGCGGCGTGAAAATTGGGTTAGAGGCGCTTTCACGCAAAAATTACTGAATAGATTATAATAAAATATAGTACAGAGATACATAGATTATCGTCTGAATTAACACATACTAATAGGCTACTTTTTATGCTGGGAATGCAGGAGAAACCGCATGCTGAAGCTAGTCTTACTGATATGTCGCGGAGAACCTAACGGGTAACCGGGGCTCCGGCTCGACGTGCAGGAGTAGGAACGGGGTGGGTTTTAGACAGTAAGAGTCTGACACTCCCTCCCGCCTCCACCGGGCGGGAGAAGATGATTTTCCCCCCTTAAAAAAGTCTTACTAATATAACCCATAAATGCGATAGTTTGTAAGTGAGTTTGCGTGTATTTACTTTACATGTTACTTAATCACGTCAAAATGATCGAGATGATTTGGAACAAGGGTCTGGAAAAAGGAGGAGGTACTATGTTTGGTTGATTGTTTTTTTTTGTTTGCTCGCGCATTACTCCGCCATTTGTGAACCGATTTCCAAAATTCTTATTTGTATGAAAGGGTATAGAACTTATGGCACCGACTTCTAACCTCAGTGGGTGGGTAACCTATTAGTACTAATGATAGTTATTTTTTTCTTTTTAGTTTTGACTTTTTTTTTGTTATTAGTTTTTGGCTTTATTATGTCGGTTTTATAAACGCAGTTTTTATTTTATTATTACCCCACGAGAACATTGGCGGAACAGCAGAAGATCAGTAGTACTCCGGCAGTACTCTTTAAATACTTCATGGGTACGTACTTTGAACTCCTCCTGTCTCTTTTCCAAAGTATCCAATCGTTTCTCCATAGTGGACAGTTTTGTCCGAACGTCATCCGCGATACAATTGCATAATTTCAACGATTCGCCAAATATTCGCATCTTACATTTAAATTCATCGAAATCACTGCGAAATCTGAAAAAGAAAGATTAAAATACAATGTAAAATTTAGCTATAGTAGGTAGTGCGTTTGTCTTCCCGCGGGTGTCGTATACCCGACTAAGTGACTACACATTAGACAGAGACCGGCAGCAGCGCTCTCTGATAAACCTGAACCTTTTATACTGCGATTTCCATTTCGTGTGCTTGCGCAGAGATAGTGGCAAGCTCTTTTACCGGTACCGGAGATTAGCATTTAACCATTTTTTTGTGGGTAGAATGAATCATCCAATGACTTCTCCCGCCTGGGATGGGCGAAGGAGTCAGACTCTTACTGACTATACGAAACTCCTGCTTCAAGCCGGAGCCGCTGTAGCTCGCAAGGAGGTCCGCAGCGCTGAGGAGTTGTTATCTGTAGGTCTACTCTCGTATTATTTTTGTGTGACCTTCCTTCCTTCCTTCCATGGTGCATAACATACTAGATAGGGAGGTAGGTAACGTAGTTGTACCCACTTGGTTTTTAGCAAATTTCCGAGGTTCTTGGCGACTGGGCTTCTCCCAGTTGTACAACTGGGAGAAGCCTATTTTTGTGCCTTTAGGCTTAATTCATTCTGTTTCCTGCAGTAATTCACCGAGGGAAGTGGAAACTATCGTTTTTTTCTTCTCCTCTTATAATATCTTCTGATTCATTTCGTTGCGGGAACCAAGACATGTCCTCATGTCCCTGGGACCTTGGACTTCAGTGTTCCGGTGTTTTCATAGTTGTATCTACCGTAGATCCTGGTGCACAGTAGTTGCAGCGGTTTTGGGAGCTTAAGGCGGAATCGTCCCACAAAAGGAATCCTTATAGAAAGAGAGATTTTATGGTTTCTTTTCAATTTTGTTAAAGCTGGAGAGTTATGGTATGTCTTATAGTAACTGCCTCGTTGGTCGAGTGGTCGCAAGTGCGACTGCCGGGCAAGGGGTCTCAGGTTCGATTCCCTGGTCGGGCAAAGTATTACTGGGTTTTTTCAAAATTCTCAGTAGTAGCACGGAGTCTGGAATTGTGCCCGGTATATGGCAATAGGCTCACCCCTTATTACATGGGACCCATAACATAAATAGTGAAAAGTGGGTGTTACATTGTACAGTGGTATAATGTGCACCTCTGCCTACCCCTTCGGGGTTAAAAGGCGTAATGTTGTGTTAATGTGATGTTATAGTAACAGAAAAGTACTAATCTATATGTATATCTATTCTATATGTATATAAAAATGAATCCATTTTTCCCTTGGTCACGGCATCACGCGTGAATGGCTGGACCGATTTCAATAAGTCTTTTTTTGTTGTATTTGTTATTATTAGGAGAAGGTTCTTAAGACAGAAAAAATCTACTGAAAATCCTACGGGAATGGGAGAAAACGGGATAGCGCGTACGAATTCGCAGGCAGAATAAAATGGCAGATACTTAACTTATTTACATGTGCCTATCACTAACCTGGATATAGAAGTTGTCAGAGAAGTACGAGAGATACCTTCAGGCGTTTCTTGGAAGGAGACCTTGCTACATTCAGATTTCTGCTCTTTAACTTCTGGCCCATCGCTACTGTCTGATGAAGAGTCTTGTAGTCTTATTTATAACCTCGCCATTGTTAATTTCATGTTCAAAGATCTTACGATATTTATTTTTCCTGGATTTCAAAAACTCATGTAAAGAGCTTTTTGGTATAACTCTTATTATATCATGATTGCTGTCCTGTTTGTTTCTATCTTTCGAATAGTCTGTTAAAGATTTTTTCGATAAAACGCTAAATACGGCGCGAGGACTTCTTCCCGTTTCTTCTTTGGTTTTGTTATTAATATGTTCGTGTGTGAGCGTTTTGAAGACATTTTTTGGTGTTTTTTGGCGGTTTATGTATTGTTATTGTTGTGTTGTCATTTTGATTGACTTGATAGACGTGTGAGAAGAATTTTTGGCATGAGACATATATTTTGGTTCTAAGCAAAGGCTTAAAACGAAGTAGCTTTGCATGGTTGTCATATAAAGAAAATATTTTACATTAAATTTAACGTAGGTTATTTAGTAAAAATAAAGGTATATGACTTAATTCATAAAAATGTAATAATTTTTGTTATAAAGCTATAGTAACGCCATCTATTCTCCGTATTGCGGAAACTATACGTGTGGTTTCTGTCTTAGTAATATTGCTATTCAACACTAGATGGCGATATCGTGAATAGATTCACTACTGCACGCTAGATGTCTATTAATAGTTTAGTTTTAGGAACGAATAAGAGATGGCGTCTACGTCTGAATAGTAAAAACTCTTTTCAAAATTGTAACACTTGTAAATTATTATTATACACAACCTTATTCGTTTTATATTATAAATAATTTAGTATTAAACGATAAAAAGACAAAATGTATTAGATTTGTTTTGCCAAATGTTAAAAGCAGCGAATGTGACATAATATTGAATGATGAGAAATTAGAATTTGTAAAAGAGACTACTTTCTGGGAATTACTGTAGACGACAAACTGCAATGGTCCTCATATTACATCTTTAGCGGGACGATTGAGCTCTGCAGCTTATGCTGTCTGGAAGATACGACAGTTGACCGACATAGGCACGGCAAGACTAGTGTACTTCAGTTACTTTCATAGCATTATGTCGTATGGCATTTTGCTGTGGGGACACGCTGCTGACATTGAGTCTATCTTTATCTTACAAAAGCGCGCCGTCAGAGCTATCTACAACCTAGGTCGTCGCGAATCTCTCAGAGAGAGGTTTAAAGAGATCAACATTATGACCGTTCCATGTCAATTTATCTATGAAAACATCATGTATGTTAGGAAAAATCTACAGTTATTTGGTAGTGTCGGACAGACACCACTATCAAACTAGACATACGGATAGATTAAGTCAGCCAATTTTGAAATTGGCGAAAGTAAGTAAATCGTTCATGGGATTCCGTGTTAAATGTTATAACAAGATACCGAGCGATATAAAACACCTAAATGAAACGAAGTTTAAATTATGTATAAAAAACTTTATGTAGACAAGCATAATTTACAAAATTAATGATTATATAGAAGATAAAAATGCTTGGATGCATGCTGGTCCAGCTCCACGGGATAACGAAAAACATTGATGTGTCAATGAAATTCAACCTAAATATTACAACGTAGTTACTAAAATGTATATGGTTTAACTTGCATAATCATTGTTAATGTGAGAGCCCTGTAATTAACTTAATATTAAATTGGACTAGAAGAATGCATTTACATATGTCAGCTTGGAGTTGTCATGTTCACTCAAATATCTCATTGGCGGTGGCACGTGCATTGGGTCGCTAGATTCCCTGCAATATGGTTGAGTTGTGCGGTGCTGGTGAACGTGTCATGTTCGTGAACGGGCGCCGTCAACTGTGACTGGTCAGCTTCAGACTGTATTATTTATTGTCTTTAAGGGTTATTTTCTTTTTCGATCTCTTTGGCTAGATTTGGTGTTACATTGTTCTCGCACAATCAAACCAATAATACTGTGTAACTGAAGAATTGTATTGTGAAACTGATTGGAAAAGAGTAACCTATGGAGTTTCTTGCTCGTTCTTCTCCATAGGAATCTACACCTTGGAATGAACAAATAGCTTCACTTTTAAATTTCTATTGCTGACGTTCAAAAGTGCCTTCCTGGTCTAATTGAAATAAATGATTTTTGATTTTGACTTTGACTATTCCTATTTAAAATTTCTTTCTTTTATTTCCATATATCGAGTTAAGTGAAATTGAATCAATTAAAATAATTATTTAATTGTTTTGTAATGAATGAAAAATTTTGTAGAAAATAATTTTCTAAGCAAAGTTGTCATCAAAACTTGGCTAGAGAACGAATAAAGTTGTTGTTACAAAATTCCAATATTTTTTTACATTCAACATCTTTTATTTTTTTTACATGCATTGCTATTACTGTATTGTGCCTGGTGTCTTGGTTTTAAATAAATTAAAAAGAAACTGACTCAAACTGGAGGGATTCAAATCCTATATACTTAATTAGGAGCAGGAACGGGTGGTGTTCAGTCAGTAAGAGTCTGACACTCTCTCGCCTCACCTAAGGCGGGGAAGTCGTGGATGATATTTTCTCCTCTTCCAAAAAAGTTTTTTTTTTATTTAACCGTTGCCTCACACTAGGATTTCTCATGTGTCGTGTGTGCGTTTACAAACATATAAGTTCACAAACACATCACACACAGACACGGAACTACAATTTGTAGATTACACAAAGAGTTGTTCCGTGCACACCCCGTTCCTTCTCCTGCACGTCGAGCCGGAGCCCCGGTTAACCCGTTAGGTTCTCCGCGACTCCGAATGTGCAGTCGTATTTGGAAGTGTATTTTTATTATTATTGTACAACTTAAATAAATCGGCACCAATATGATTGGTATTTGTACAGTTCTATTCAAATATATGTATCTCTTATATATATATATGTATGTATCTCTTATATATATATGTATCTCAAATATATGTCTTCTCATCATACCGAAGTCTTTTATTATTCAAGACCACCAGCAACACACCTGGAGCTTGATATTCAAACAGTCGCAATAAAACAAAAGAAAAATATTTGTAAAATCCATTTATTTCAATTATTTAAATCTTATTTTGTAGACAATAATTAATAAGAAATGTTTTATAATAATACATATTTTTATTATTATAAGTAAGCTGACTGGATATTTACTAATCGGCTATTTGTCATACTTTATATAAAAAATACTTATTTTTATTGTTTTATACCTCACTGGTTTCAATTTTAAATTTAAAAATTATATTTTATACATTTTTTTTTATTTAAAATTTTTAATTTAAATATTTTTAAAGGTCTGTCTTTTAAGATTAAAATCAGTGAGTTTTTTGTCTCGTTTTTACGACTAAATACCAATATTATTAGATAGTCGACCATTTTGGCCAATTTCTATCATCCAATATGGTCAAATTTCTAATCTTTCATTCTTCTTTTACTTAAAAAACATTATAAAAAAGATTATCAATGTACTATTCTTAGTTATAAAATAAGATTTATTAAAAATAAAAAGCTGGGACGGGGGGCAAATGAAAATTAATACTTTTAAAAATTAGATAAATTGGCAGTTTCAAAATTTATAAAAATTTAAAGCCCTGTTTAAGTAAAAACATATAAAATTAAAAATAAAATAATATACTGGGAGACTGAACAAAAATAATACATACACAAATAAGTACGTAAAATACTAGGTATTCGTGAAAAAATTAAATATAACCTACCTATTTACAGATCTTTATAATATTTATTTATAAATAAAAAAATTATAATATCATTAATAAAATAAAATCAGAAATATTTCGCTCGCAGTTTCCTTGTAAAAAAAACACAACAATTATAATTTTATTAAAAAAAAAACAAACAAATTTTGACCAGAATAATGGTAACTTCGCTTGTAGGAACTGGAGTATTACATTTTTTGTACTGTAAATAAGTTTAATTTACATAAAAAAAACCAATTATTTAAGTATAATAATAAAAAAAAACATAAAATAAAATGATGAATAAAAAATTTTATGGCACGTTGTCCAATCCAAAGCAATAAGTTACCAATTTGTTTTCGTTTTTATATATCAAGTACTCGTTGTTCATTTTCCTTCGACACATTTACATTTGGCGTCGTGGACGTGGCCGGCTCCAACCACTTCTGAGAATGAAGGGTTAAAGGATACGCTTGGGGCTACAACTTGCTGGCTCGTCTGACTTCCAGAAGTCTGGTAATCGAATCGGATGATTTGAGGTTTCGTGGTGTACGTCACAATCTTGGGTTTAGTAGTGTAAGTGATAATCTCCGGTTTTGTCGTGAAAGTGACAATTTCGGGTTTTGTCGTGTAAGTTACGATTTCAGGCTTGGTGGTATAGCTGATGATTTCAGGTTTAGTGGTGTAAGTCACGTATTTCGGCTTCGTCGTGTATGTGAAGTATTCGGGTTTGGTCGTGAAAGTGACAATTTCGGGTTTGGTCGTGTACGTCACGATTTCTGGTTTGGTGGTGTAGCTGATGATTTCTGGCTTAGTCGTGTAGGTAACATATTTAGGTTCAGTTTGGAAGAACTTCTTTTCAGTGATAGTTGTGGTGAAGGTCTTCTGAATGGGTCCCTTGACTTCGGTTGAGTATTCTCCTGAGCCAGTGCCGAAGTTAGCTGATCCGAATTGAGTGAACTCTCCTGATTGGCCTTGTCCTGCGATACCGAAGCCCTTGATGCCGAGTCCTGATCCAGAGCCTGATTGGCCTGAGATTTCGAAGCCCTTAATGCCTAGTCCACTACCAGAGACGGCTGTTGCTCCTGAGGAGACTGAACCCTTGATACCGATGCCTGATGAGCCCTTGATGCCAACTCCGGAGGTGCCCTTGATGCCAAAGCCAGTGGTTCCCTTAACTCCAGTGCCATAAGTAGTCTTGATACCAGTGCCTTGTGTGATGATCTTGTTCTTGGTGACCTTGACGACGGTGTACTTCTCGAACCTGACGCTCTCGATGAGACCGATGGCCCATTCGTACCATTCGAGGTCGAACTTGTAGAATGAGGCGAGCTGGTTGCCTGTCTGGCAGCCTGGAAGAGAGAATGGAGATTTAGAAATGCTTTAATACTGGTGGTAGTAGGGAATGGACTGTGTAATAGATGGCTATTGAGGATGCTGTGGTCCTATACTGAGATGGCATTTGGTCCCTCAGGTTTATTGTTCAAGAACTCGTCTTAATTTCTGCACACACATTTTAGTGTGTAACATTTATGAATACTTGAAATACCTCTGATCTCGCCTGCTACCTTCTTCCTTAGTTTTTTCAGTGTCGAAACTCTCGACAACGCAAAATTTGAACCTGTTCTCACTAAATTACATACTTCCCTAATATTGCTAAATTCTTCTTCAGACAGTAACAGGTACTTTTAAATGAGTAATATAAAAAATATGATGATGATGCTTACCAGAGTCCCAGGAGTAGATTCCTCTGAGGACGTAGTGGTTGTCGCCAGTCGTGCAGGCGAGGGCGCTGCCGATGTCAACCTGAAAGTAAAGCGTGATGTCAGAAAAGGTAAGCCGGTTATATCACAAGTTTCTACTTTTCTTCATAAATCAACTATATGTTAATCTAAGGCTTTCTTCTGTGTCGTGGGTGCATTAACAAACATACAAATTCAAATAGGTATAGAATGAAAGAAATAAACAAAAACTATTTATAACCACGGAATATATGTAGAATACAGTATAACGGCACGACACACATTCAAACAACAATACAAGAATATATAAAAATAAGTTCATGGTGCGTCGCAGCACAAAAGGCCGGAGCTCAACTTATTGCTGTGGCCCGGGTATAAAGGCTCGAGTCCACGGCGCTGATTTTCAGCACCAGGTATCTATACCTAGACTCGGAACAACAATAATTGTTTTTTTTGAAAACCGAACCCGCATCACATTATCCCACCCACGGAAAGAGAAGGGCTGATGACTAAAATTGTACTCCAACTTTCTAATGGGGTTACCAACACCCACTTCCAGAGCAATGGTGCTAACAAGCGGTGTCGTGGTGGCTTAAGACTTAAGGCTTAAGACGCCCGCTCCTCATGCGGTTCAAAACATACCAACGGCAAGTACCAATGTGACTTTTTCCGAGTTATATGTACTTTCTAAGATTATCTAGACACCACTGACAAACGGTGAAGGAAAACATCGTGAGGAAACCTGGGCTTATAATTTCTAATTATAAGTTTGTAATCGCCAACCCGCATTGAGCAAGCGTGGTGGTTAATGCTTAAACCTTCTCCGAGTGAGAAGAGGCTTTGCTCAGCAGTGGGCATTTATAGGCTGTTGGTGATGATGATGATTGTGCTAACAAAATAATATTATCTTACTTTGCAGATATTGTTAGCTGGGTTAGTAGGCTGTCCGCAGACACAGCTCTCCTGGTCGTAGTGTTCCAGAAGGTGGGGGTAGTCCTGGGTGATCTTGGACTCGCATTCTCCAGGGTTGAGGAGAGACACGTTCATGCTGTGCATAATGCTGCCGAGGAGATGAGCTGGAAAGAAGCAGAAAGGGAGTTTAGTGTAAGTGTAGTTTCTTGCTCATTCTTCTCCATAGGAATCTACACCTTGGAATGAGCAAATAGCTTCACTTTTAAATTTCTATTGCTGACGTTCAAAAGTGCCTTCCTGGTCTAATTGAAATTAATGATTTTGACTTGACTTGACTGGTAATTTATATTAGAAATTTCTCCTGTATCGTGGGTGCAGTTATAAATACCTACCACAATCGGGTACTTTCCTTAATCAAAAATCAATTATTTCGACTGTTCAATACAATAAAATATTCAATAATAATCACACTTTCATTAATTGATTTTATGACCGACTTAATTTTAGTATTTTTCTAGCAAAGTTTAAAGAAATAAGTATGCAGTTTGACAAAAAACGTGACGTCACAATACACAATCTCGTACAAAATTCTTAGAAAACTGTCGTTTTTGAGAGTTCGAAAAAAGTATTGAATTTGACTAGTTGGCAAGTATCCGATTAATACACTACATGAAATGATATCTAAATGGAAATCTTATATAGGGTAATGGCTGCAGACGAAGTGGGATTCGCTATAATAGAGGAAAAAAACCAACATCTAACGCATACAATTTAAATTCACGTATATATCAGTGATTCTCGGCCTCCAATATATTAGCTACATTCTACTATCATGCGTTGGACATCATCAATAATAGCACATATTTCACAATTTGGGAAAATAATAAAAGTAGAATTTCATCTAAATCCATTCAGTAGTGTTTATACCTCTATATACCTAATCATTAGTAATGATGTCATTGATCCGGATTTACGAAATCTGATGATCTAATTTCAACATCTTGGTAAAATAATATTTTTCATAATTCTATGCAAACACAACGAAGTAGTTTTTATTACTTTACTTATTCATGTCAATCGATATGTAGCATCCTTGTGTGAAAAGTAGAGTATAATAGAGGTACATGTAATGTCAACTATCTCTACCTCTAGTAAATAGAGATTTTTTTTTTTTAAGGGGCGAAAATCATCGAATGACTGCTCCCGCCTGGGTGAGGCGGAAGGAAGTGTCAGACTCTTACTGACTAAAAACCACCCCGTTCCTTCTCCTGCACGTCGAGCCGGAGCCCCGTTTACCCGTTAGTTTCTCCGCGACTCCGAATCGGCATCGGCCCTATTGGGCCCCATCTGTGGTGGTCTGATGGCTCTTTGAGGCGCGCGCGGAGTAAATAGTGATAGACCCTATTTAGCCTAAACCACTACACCAATTTTGATGAAATCTTGCACAGACATAAATAAACAATAGGAGATGATTATCAAGTAAAAATACAGACGTGAGCAAACCCACGTGCAGAAGCTATTTGTTAAAAATTACGAAATATTTTTGCAATCATTGGCATTTTAATCGAATCAAATTTTGCGTGTTTATTCAATGTGCGCCCGGCAAGGTTAATTATTTTATTCTATAAGATTGTATGTGTTAATAGGTATTGATTATTCATGTTTTTAACCGACATTGCAAGTGGGAGGTTGTGTGTTCGACCTTTGTTGTGTTGGCGTGATTCATTGCAGATGTTTTCAAATAACTAGCGTGTGTCAGTGGCTTCGCTCGTGTTCCCGTGGATTATAAAGGCTACTGATGCTTTAGCTCAATTTTTATAGTGTCTAAATCTATTCAGAGAAGTTTTAAAGCCGTAAAGTGCCTCCTGTCAGCCTTTGCTGGGACAAAAAGTAGCCTATGTATTATGACCATAACCTACTCCTGTTACAAATTTCATTCTAATACCTTCAGCCGTTTTAACAGGAAGGCGTAACAAACACACACAAACACGAACTTTTGCATTTATAATATTACTAGCTTTTACCCGCGGCTTCGCTCGCGTCACAAAAGGATAAAAAGTAGCCAATGTGACATATACCAATACATACAGCGCCGTCTATACCAATACTTTTGTTTTCCCTCGGGAATATCCAATTTTTTCGGGATAAAAAAGTACCCTATTATTTAATCCAGACTACTAACTTTACGTCTGCAAAAATTCAATGCAATCGGTTTAGAAGTTACGGCGTGAAGTTGGAACAAACAAACTAACAAACAAACTCACTTTCCGATTTATAATATTAGTAAGGATAGGTCTAAGAAGGAAGGTCTAGGAATAAAATAAACATTCTGATAGCATGACCTGGGTATGACCAGCGACTAAGTATGGACAGCGGCACCCTTTAAATTTTTCAGTGATCTCTAACAATGCCAAGACTGGGGATTATAACGAAGCTACCTGACAAGATTGGGGATTAACGCGAAGCTGCCTGCCAAGTGCGGGATTAAGGTTTTTTTCCTAATGGACCTATTTTAGTTGATTATAATGATGGTATTATATTAAGATGTATTTTATTGAGCTTCACGTGATGTGATAAGCAATAAGTCATCATAATATATTATGTTCTTGTGATTACTTATGAATTAATATTATTAATGCCTAATTAATAATAATCAAAATAATTCATTAACTATTTACACAATTTAATAATTATGCACATACATAATATTTTGTGTGTATTGTACACATACATGTATAAATTTATTTATTTATTATTAGCAACATGCATAAAATCAATATTATAAATTTTATATTTTTATGAACATGTCGATTGCTCAAGGAGACAATTGTAATTTATTTTCCTGATTTATTAGTGTTAGAGATATTTGTTATTAATTCAAATTTTATTAGATTGATAGTAAATTCCAAATGACATCATCCTTTCTATTCCCCAATGAGGTAGACAGAGGTGCACATGTTTTTTTTTTTTTTTTTTTTTTTTTTTTTTTTTTTTTTTTAAACGTTGCCCCACATTAGGATTTTCTCCTGTGTCGTGGGTGCGTTTACAAACATACAAGTTCACATACACAATCACACCCAGACCCGAAACAACAATTTCTGATGTTGATGTCTGATGGCTCTTTGAGGCGCGCGCGGAACGCGACGCGCCGTACGCTCGGGTCTGTTTCTGGTCGGACGGGGAGCCACCCATGCTCGCCGTCCGCAGGCCCGCGCTTACGGTGGCCGGAGATCGTCTCGCGATCCCCGACGCCCGGTGTGTCCTTCGCGATGGCTGGGTTGCGAGGAGGCAGCGCTTCGCTGCCTCACGCGTCCCGCCTCCTCCTTAGCTAGCATGACTGCTTCGCAAAAGGAGGAGACGTTTTAAACGTTGCCCCACATTAGGATTTTCTCCTGTGTCGTGGGTGCGTTTACAAACATACAAGTTCACATACACAATCACACCCAGACCCGAAACAACAATTTATGGATTACACAAAGTGTTGTTCCGTGCGGGAATCGAACCCGCTACACGTTGCACGGCAGCCGGTTGCCCAGCCACCGTACCAACCGTGCAGTCAACATGTACAATGTAACACCCACTTTTCACTATTTATGTTATGAGTCCCATGTAATAGGGGGTGAGTTTTGAGAAGCCCTTAGATTAGCGCGTACACAAATCCTTCAGCTTTAATAAAATATAATCTTTGTATATATAATTCTTCTGTGAGTGTGTATGTCACTGAACTTCTCTCAAACGACTGGACCGATTTGTGTTCAAGGGGATCTGGGAACGGTTTAGATTCACAAATCAACCCGGCAGATGGCGCTGCAGTCGCTGTCTACGTTAATTATCCTAAACTAATTTTAATGAATTTATGTTTATACATTCAAATGGATATGCAGGACAACGTCTGTCGGGTCCGCTAGTAAAGTATATAAGATTTAATATTCAGCAAGGGGTCTCGGGTTCGATTTTCGGGTCGGACAAAATATTACTGGGTTTTTAACAAAAATCGCAATACCGTAAAATGGGGTGGATAGGGATCGAAAGATGAATAGAGACAAAAGAGGAGTGAATAGATATTGGGAAATTCTTCAATCTTCATAGTATCGATTCACCCCTCTTCTATCCCTATTCACCATTTTACCGTTAGTAGCACGGAGTCTGGATTTGTGCCCGGTATATGGCAATAGGCTCACCCCCTATTACATGGAACTTATAACATAAATAGTGAAAATGGGTGTTACATTGTACAGTGGCATTAAGTGCCGTACATTACGGCACCTACAAATATAAAAGACGTATTGTTATATTATTTTAATATTGAACACGAATAAGCTCATTATAATTGAAGCCTTCACGCTATCTTCCCTTTTTGGGGCGTGCAGAATTGTAAATAATGGTTATAATAACAAATTCGTAACGGGGATTTGCTTTAAATCATGAGAGCGGTCTTTAAGCCTATTGTCCATCTCCGGACAGGATTGGAAACTCCAAAATGAGTACTGTGTATGGTAATAGGGTCACCTCATATTACGTGGGACTCGTAACTTGACGGTTAATCAAGTTATTTAATATACAGGTAACAAAACAAAGATTGTTTCAGTACAGAGACAGTAGCTATTGTTTTTTTTATAGCATAAGCCGGTAAACGAGCAGACGGATCACCTGATGGTAAGCAATCGGCGTCGCCTATGGACACCTGGAACACTAGACGCGTTACAAATGCGTTACCGGCTCTTTGGGGATTAGGAGTTTGAGGATCGTTGGGGATTCAGGGATTGGGGAGATTGGGGAAGAGGAAGGTAATTGGGCCTACGGTAACCTCACTCACACGACGAAACACAACGCAAGCGTTGCTTCACGTCGGTTTTTTGCTTGGCCGTGGTATCACTCCGGTCGAGCCGGCCCATTCGTGCTGAAGCATGGCTCTCCCACACTTATACACATACTGTTATACTAAATTGTACGCTTTGTAACGAAGCCGACTGAGTTACAGAAGACATCTTCTGTAACTCAGTCGGCTCTAGACAACCAATGGTTACCGTCTCTATACTGAATCAATCTTTGGCCTAGCTTCACCTAGTTTCACTGACGGACTGACTGACAGACTATTATTTATTTTGTATTTGTTGACGTTTCAAAAGTAATAAATTATGGTTTAATTGAAATAAATGCTTTGACTTTGTTTTCTTATTACATACCATAACATCACGCCTTTTATCGTAGGCAGAGGTGCACATTGCGGCACTTAATGCCACTGTACAATGTCAATGTAACACCCAATTTTCACTATTATGTTATGAGTCCCGTGTAATAGGGGGTGAGCCTATTGCCATATACTGGGTAAAAATCCAGACTACGTGCTACTACTGAGATCTGTTTAAAAACCCAGTAATACTTTGCTCGACCCAGGAATCCAACCTGAGACCCCTTGCCCGGCAGTCGCACTTGCGAACACTCGGCCAACGAGGGATTTCATTTTCTTATCTGCATGCTAAATGACTTGGCTGGCTGTACCTCTGTTAATATCCTCGGGATATATTAAGTAAATATGTATTAAATAATTTGCATACAAAAATATTATTATACGAGAACTAGCTATACGAGAACAATGCAAATATATATAATTGTTTAACAATGAATATTGATTCAGTATAGCTAAGGAATTCACGACTGTCAATTAACAATAACATGGTTAAATTTTGACCTCAAGTTGAATGTGACGGTGACGGCAGAATATATTACATTTGCCACCACCGCAACTCTTCCCGCGGGTATCCTATACCCGACTAAGAGACTACACGTTAGACAGAGACCGGGCAGCAGCGCTCTCTGATAAACCTGAACCTTTTATACTGCGATCTCCAACCCGCCTGCCTGCGGAGATTATGACAAACCCCTCTTATGTAGAGGAGACTCATAGTGCAGCAGTGGACTGCCATGGTCTGTTGATGATGATTAGATTATCTCTTCTTTTCTCGGTAAAGTTCATATGCAATTTTAAGTGCAACTCATGTAATGTAACGATGGAGTTTCCTCCTCGTCCTTCTCCCTTCGAATTCCAGTGTGGGACCCATGCTTCGGCACAAATAGGTCGGCTCGACCGGAGTGATACCACGGCCGAGCAGAAAACTACAGTGAAACAACCACAGCATTGTGTTTCGTCGTGTGAGTGAGGTTACCGGAGGCCCAATTACACCCATCCCCAAGCACCAACAATCCTCAAATTCCTAATCCCAAAAGGCAAGTAACGCATTTATAACCCCTCTGGTGTTTCGGATGTCCATAGGCGTTGATACCATCAGGGGATAAATATCTTTGTTTGACCGCTTACTCCATAAAAAATTGACTGCACGGTTAATGCGGTGGCTAGGCAACTGGCTGCCGCGTAACGTGTCGTGGGTTCGATTCCCGCACGGAACAACTGTTTGTGTGATCCACAAATTGTTGTTACTGGTCTGGGTGTCATGTGTATGTGAACTTGTTCGTATACGCACCCACAACACGGGAGAAAATCATAGTGTGGGACAAAGTTATCAAAAAAAAATACATTTTGGAAGGAGCACTTAGCCTCACTGACGGACAGACTGATTCAATAGTTATTCAAATAGATTTTAACAAACAAATGTGAACTTTAAATCAATTAACGAAAGAATTCGATAATTGTCGACACAATCTCCATAATTGATGTTGTTTCTTTTGTTTTAAAATTCAATATATTTGCATTGGAATGTGTTTATTATATTTCAAAGTCATTCGATCTTTACTTTTACCTGACCCAGTTTTACGTAACACCACGCCTTTTTTGAAAAGAGATGGGCAGTCATCATACGATTGAGTTTGTTTAATATTGGAATATAGAAATTGTGAAACTGATTGTACAAGAGTAACGGTTGTTATAAGGGGAGAAAATCATCGAAGACGCTCCCGCCTAGGTGAGGCGGGAGGAAGTGTCAGACTCTTACTGACTATAAACCATCCCGCTCCTACTCCTGCACTTTGAGCCGGAGCCCCGGTAACCCGTTAAGTCCTCCGTGGCTCCGTATCGGCTTCAGCCCTATTGGGCTCCATCCGTGGTGGTCTGATGGCTTTTTGAGGTGGGTGCTAAACGCGTCGTACGCTCGGCTCTGGTTCATGGTAAATTACACGTAATACATGCACCTCTGCCTACCTCTTCAACGTTTAAGACGCTTGATACGTTGACTTTATTTGATAATTTCATAATTACATTCCTAGGACGACATTCCAGCAAAATGTTTAGACTAGGAACATATTTTAGACAAGTTAGGACGTCAGAATCTAATTTTAAATTAATACTAAGTACATTTGCATGCTTTTAATCCGTTGGCGACATTTTCCAACTGATTACATGTGAACAAAATATTCACAAGTAGTTTATTACCCAGTCTTTAAATTCAATTATTCGTTATTGCAAATTTGCGTGTTAGATTTTGATAATTAAAGGCTATAATCGTACGTCTTATGTGCTTAGGCCAAGATCGATGTGCAATTGTAAATAAACCATATGTAGAACTACGTGTCTTTTTTTTTAACGTGGGAAAATCATCGAATGACTGCTCCCGCCTGGGTGAGGCGGGAGGGAGTGTCAGACTCTTACTGACTAAAAACCACCCCGTTCCTTCTCCTGCACGTCGAGCCGGAGCCCCGGTTACCCGTTAGGTTCTCCGCGACTCCGAATTGGCATTGGTCCTGTTGGGCCCCATCTGTGGTGGTCTGATGGCTCTTTGAGGCGCGCGCGGAATGCGACGCGCCGTACGCTCGGGAGAACTACATGTCTATGTATTCGCTATGTGGGGTCCCGCCCTCTCTCTCACTCTATTCACTTATAGTTCTGAGTGATGACAAAACTACAGAAGCATAGAAAACTGCTTTTATTATATTAAATTTTGATCTCGGCAAAAGTATTTCTGTGATGTGTATGACATATTCACAATCCTGCAAATATTATAAATGCCCAAATTTGTTTGCGAAGCCGCTGGCAGAAGATAGTATTTATATTTTCTCTGGTGAGCCAGTGACACACTGTAGACAAATATAACTACTGCGTGTAGCAAGCTGTGTGACTGAAATCAAAAATTCTAACTGAATTCCGAAAGAAACCGAATTTAACACAACATAACATCACGTGTTTTATTCACGAAAGGGTAGTGCACTTAAAGCCACTGTACCATGTAACACACACTTTTCACTATTTATGTTATGAGTCCCATGTAATAGGGGGTCTATTGCCATATACCAGGCACAATTCCAGACTACGTGCTACTTCTGAGAAAGAATCTAAGTAATACTTTGCCTGACCCGACAATCGAATGCGAGTCTCCTTGCCCGGCAGTCGCACTTGCGACCACTCGGCCAACGAGGCAGTCGAATTTATATTCGCATTTGAAGTCTTGGGTAAAATTAGTGATGTTAAGTATAGTAAATTTCCTTCGCAAGACCTAAGTAAACTGGTCTAGCCATTAACTAGACGTTTTAATACCATCGGACATCACCTAAATAATCTTGTACTAATCAAATATTCAAATAATTGCATAAAATGGTAATTTTAACATTTAACTTTAACTTGCACTTTGGAATTATTCATATGTGTATAAATACTACATTACTAATCCGTAATGAACGTAATATATCGCTTGTAATCCTTACAGTCGTAGGCAGAAGTGGGCACGATATACTGGCTACTTTTTTCACAGAATCGGAACAAAAATCTTCTATAATACAGGTGAAGCCGCTGGTAAGAAGCTAGTGTTACATAATTTATTCAATGAATACTATTTGTTTAATCATTCCATTGAATTAAGTCAACCTTGAGTATATTTATATATTTATTCATTATAATCGTTCGTTTAGAGCGCTTTAGATTTACGAAATAACATAATTTTATATTAAACTTAACTAGCGCGCTACATGTCACACAGCTTGCTACGCGCAGTAGTTACAGCTGTGTACAGTCTGTCACTCTCTCAGCACTCCCCTACACTCCCCTAGCGCGCTACATGTCACACAGCTTGCTACGCGCAGTAGTTACAGCTGGGTACAGCCTGTCACTCTCTCAGCACTCCCCTACACTCCCCTAGCGCGCTACCTGTCACACAGCTTGCTACGCGCAGTAGTTACAGCTGTGTACAGTCTGTCACTCTCTCAGCACTCCCTTACACTCCCCTAGCGCGCTACCTGTCACACAGCTTGCTACGCGCAGTAGTTACAGCTGTGTACAGTCTGTCACTCTCTCAGCACTCCCTTACACTCCCCTAGCGCGCTACATGTCGCACAGCTTGCTACGCGCAGTAGTTACAGCTGTGTACAGTCTGTCACTCTCTCAGCACTCCCCTACATTCCCCTAGCGTGCTATATGTCACACGGCTTGCTATGCGCAGTAGTTACAGCTGTGTACAGTCTGTCACTCTCTCAGCACTCCCCAACACTCCCCTAGCGCGCTACATGGCACACAGCTTGCTACGCGCAGTAGTTACAGCTGTGTACAGTCTGTCACTCTCTCAGCACTCCCCTACATTCCCCTAGCGTGCTATATGTCACACGGCTTGCTATGCGCAGTAGTTACAGCTGTGTACAGTCTGTCACTCTCTCAGCACTCCCCAACATCCCCTAGCGCGCTACATGGCACAGCTTGCTACGCGCAGTAGTTACAGCTGTGTACAGTCTGTCACTCTCTCAGCACTCCCCTACATTCCCCTAGCGTGCTATATGTCACACGGCTTGCTATGCGCAGTAGTTACAGCTGTGTACAGTCTGTCACTCTCTCAGCACTCCCCAACACTCCCCTAGCGCGCTACATGGCACACAGCTTGCTACGCGCAGTAGTTACAGCTGTGTACAGTCTGTCACTCTCTCAGCACTCCCCTACATTCCCCTAGCGTGCTATATGTCACACGGCTTGCTATGCGCAGTAGTTACAGCTGTGTACAGTCTGTCACTCTATCAGTTACGGAAGAGTATTGATCATTATGTATTGATTAATGTTATTGCTGCTTCCCTTTGTAGTCAAGGTTTTTGTTTGCGATGATCTATTGAGCAAATTTTTTTAAGTTATGTTGACGTAATGTAGATTTCCGTATTGATTTATTTATAGAATTATCATAACATAACATAATTAATGTGTTATTATTTTTATTTTTTTAAAGGGCAGAAGTGTTGTTAAACGCGATCGACTTTTCACTATTTATGTTATGAGTCCCATGTTATAGGGGGTGAGTCTGTGCGAAACAATGTCGGTATCATTTTAAAATTTTCTTTCGTTTTAAATATTGACGTGTAATGTGTCTATTTAGTAGTCTATTAGCAAAAATAATTTTACGTGTTTCTCTGAAGTATACACACGATTGTTAATAGTTGATCTTGATACTTTGACTTAAATCTGACTACCTCCGACTTCCTACTTGTTCCTTCCGACTTGTTCAATACCCATATCAGACAAAGCGTTATTGGGGTTTATCGAAAGTAATCTAGAACTCTATCCAGTATATGACAATAGGCTCACCCTCTATTACATGGGACTCATAACATAAATAGTGAAAAGTGGGTGTTACATTGTACAGTGGCATAATGTACACCTCTGCCTACCCCTTCGGGGATAAAAGGCGTGATGTTAAGTTATATATGCATTGTTTGATGTACAGCGTGTGTTCAAATATGACCTTTACACCTGACCGGTTCGGGGAATACAAGGCGTGATGTTACATTACGTCTGCCAGTCTGCGGTTTCCATGAACAAATAATAATTAATAATTCATTTGTAAAATAAAGATGTTGACATATTGAGATCATTGACGGAGTATGTTAACATCAACATAACATAACATCTTGCCTTTTATCTCCGAAGAGGTATGCAGAGGTGAACATTACGGCACTTAATGCCACTGTACAATATAACACCCACTTTTCACTATTTATGTTATGAGTCCCAAGTAATAGGGGTTGAGCCTATTGGCATATACCGGGCACAATTCCAGACTCCGTGCTACTACTGAGATTTTTTTTTAAAACCCAATAGTACTTTGCCCGACTCGGGAATCGAACCGAGATTCCTTGCCCGATAACCGCACTTGCAACCACTGAGCCAATGAGGTATACGATACCCGCAGGAAGAGTAGCGGTGGTGACACATGTAATATACTCTATACCGACCGCTAAACTATTACTAAAAGCCGGATGTAATTTTCGTCTAGGTGTTTTCACTTAAAATTTCGTAATAAAAAATTATGTTTCTAAGGTAACTGAAATTTAAATTGGTGTATGCTGTAAAAAAGTCTTTCAGTTTTTATTGCGTCTATTAGTGCCTACAATATTTTTGCGCATGATGTGAATATTAAAAATCTACTTTTACTATGAAAAACTAAACTGAGTTATGTACTCCGCTTGGCGCTATTGTATAACAAATCTATGCAAACTACTCTCATTCATTTTCATGATTTCAGAAACTTATTTTTGTACATTACATGAAGTTTCAAGTAGGTCAAACGATACCTAAGTACGTGTGTCGCCTGGACAGTCAACCTCGCTACATCCTTGTTGACTGGACATCTACACTACATGAGTGTGCCCCAGTCACATTACATGTGAACATTAGCTCATGACGATACCTAAGTACGTGTGTCGCCTGGACAGTCAACCTCGCTACATCCTTGTTGACTGGACATCTACACTACATGAGCTGCTGTTTACATGTGAACATTAGCTCATGACGATACCTAAGTACGTGTGTCGCCTGGACAGTCAACCTCGCTACATCCTTGTTGACTGGACATCTACACTACATGAGCTACTGTTTACATGTGAACATTAGCTCATGGATACCTAAGTACGTGTGTGCGCCTGGACAGTCAACCTCGCTACATCCTTGTTGACTGGACATCTACACTACATGAGCTGCTGTTTACATGTGAACATTAGCTCATGATGATACCTAAGTACGTGTGTCGCCTGGACAGTCAACCTCGCTACATCCTTGTTGACTGGACATCTACACTACATGAGCTGCTGTTTACATGTGAACATTAGCTCATGATGATACCTAAGTACGTGTGTCGCCTGGACAGTCAACCTCGCTACATCCTTGTTGACTGGACATCTACACTACATGAGATGCTGTTTACATGTGAACATTAGCTCATGACGATACCTAAGTACGTGTGTCGCCTGGACAGTCAACCTCGCTACATCCTTGTTGACTGGACATCTACACTACATGAGCTGCTGTTTACATGTGAACAATTAGCTCATGATGATACCTAAGTACGTGTGTCGCCTGGACAGTCAACCTCGCTACATCCTTGTTGACTGGACATCTACACTACATGAGATGCTGTTTACATGTGAACATTAGCTCATGACGATACCTAAGTACGTGTGTCGCCTGGACAGTCAACCTCGCTACATCCTTGTTGACTGGACATCTACACTACATGAGCTACTGTTTACATGTGAACATTAGCTCATGATGATACCTAAGTACGTGTGTCGCCTGGACAGTCAACCTCGCTACATCCTTGTTGACTGGACATCTACACTACATGAGCTGCTGTTTACATGTGAACATTAGCTCATGATGATACCTAAGTACGTGTGTCGCCTGGACAGTCAACCTCGCTACATCCTTGTTGACTGGACATCTACACTACATGAGCTGCTGTTTACATGTGAAGATTAGCTCATGATGATACCTAAGTACGTGTGTCGCCTGGACAGTCAACCTCGCTACATCCTTGTTGACTGGACATCTACACTACATGAGATGCTGTTTACATGTGAACATTAGCTCATGACGATACCTAAGTACGTGTGTCGCCTGGACAGTCAACCTCGCTACATCCTTGTTGACTGGACATCTACACTACATGAGCTGCTGTTTACATGTGAACATTAGCTCATGATGATACCTAAGTACGTGTGTCGCCTGGACAGTCAACCTCGCTACATCCTTGTTGACTGGACATCTACACTACATGAGATGCTGTTTACATGTGAACATTAGCTCATGACGATACCTAAGTACGTGTGTCGCCTGGACAGTCAACCTCGCTACATCCTTGTTGACTGGACATCTACACTACATGAGCTGCTGTTTTAAATGCGTAGTGTATACACAACCTAAGATCGTTAAATATAGTTAAAAAACCTTTTATTTGATTCTTCAAGGTTGTTTTAATATTTGTACGAAATGTGAAAAACACGCGGTTTTTATGTTAATTTAATATCTACATTCGTGTTATTTTAAACATAAGAACTTTTAGTATGTTGTATTTATTACATAATGATTCTAAAATGGTATATTTATATAAATAGAATAAATTGATAACAGTAGAAAATGGAGTCAGGAAGGTCAGGAAGCTTATAGTATGAAATACTAAAAAAACTATCTGGAATTAAAAACAATGTCAATGACCAACATAAATTTTAGTATTTTTCCAGCAATTTTTTAAGAAATAAGTATGCTGTTTGACGCTAAAAAAACGTGACGTCACAATACACAATCTCGTACAAAACTCACAGAAAACTGTCGTTTTTGACAGTTCGAAAAAAGTATTGAATTTGACTAGTTGGCAAGTACTCTATTCCAGACTCCGTGTGTGTAATTTCCGAAATAATACTTGAACTGATTATCGAAAGGAAAAATATTTATTTTTAATAAATATTGAGGTCAATGTCATTTTAAACCGATGCGTACGAAGTTACTTTCTTAAACGATTTTATTATTGATTTTATTAATATTCATAATCTTTCGGTTTAAATAAAAGTAAGGTTAATCATGTAGTTAGTTTAACATTAAAGGTTAATGTACCGACAATTGTAGTTTAAATTAAAAAAAAGGTTAAATTAAAAGTAAACGCCGTGGGGTCACAGTGACCGACGTTAGCAGATGATTTGCCTTGGACAGTTTTCTATTGGCTTAAAATACCTTAAAAGTAGCGGTAAACTTGGATTAAGACTTTCATTTTTGTAACAAAAGATAACATAACCTTCACGTCTTCTATCCCCGAAGGGGTAGGCAGAGGTCCACATTACGGCACTTTAATACAACTGTACAATGTAACACCGACTTTTCCTTATTTATGTTATTAGTCCAATGTAATAGGGGGTGAGCCTATTGCCATATACCGGGCACAATTCCAGACTACGTGCTACAACTAAGATTTTTTTTAAAAACCCTTTAGTATCTACTTTGCCTGACCCGGGAATTGAACCCGAGATCCCTTGCCCGGCAGTCGCACTTGCGACTACTCGGCTAACGAGGTAGTCAACTTTTTAAACCTATACACAATATATAAAGCTGAACAGTCTGTTTGTCTCATCGTGTATATCTAGCGAACTACTGGTTGGAATTGAATGATTCTTCATGTGTTGGATAGATATGTAGTCATTGAGGAACGCCTTAATGCTGAACCTAGGCCTCCTAAGACGTATTGTGGCTATGATTGCAATGCTTATGATGGACAGTCTATTTATCGACGAAGGCTATTTTGCTATAATACATCATGCTACGATTAATAGACGAGCAGCGAGTGAAATCGCGCGAGTGCCTAGTTCTTATATGACATTAGCTTTTACCCGCGGCTTCGCTCACGTCACAAAAGGATAAAAAGTAGCCTATATGACATATACCAATACACACAGCGCCATCTATACCAATAATTTCGTTTTCCCTCGAGAATATCAAATTTTTCCGGGATAAAAAGTACTCTATTATTTAATCCAGACTTCTAAATTAACGTCTGCAAAATTTCAAAGCAATCGGTTTAGTAGTTACGGTGTTAAAGTGGAACAAACAAACAAACAAACTCACTTTCCGATTTATAATATAAGTAAGGATTAATATAAAGGCTAAATAAAGAAATGACTAGCTCATTGGCCGACTGGCAGCCGCTTTCCTAGCCACGTCGCTAACCAACCCATTAAATAATTTAAATTAATATTATGAGATACAAATTACAAGTAATTACATCTTGTAAATGGCAATTAACAACTAAACATAATGTTAATTACAACAAAACTTAATTATTTTACATCATTCTAATTATATCCGGGTTCGGTTTTTATTTAGTTTCCAAGTAATATGAATATAATCTGACGTACGATACACCAAAACAATTAAACATTATTTAGATACGCTCACCCCCTATTACATGGGACTCATAACATAAATAGTGAAAAGTGGGTGTTACATTGTACAGTGGCATAATGTGCACCTCTGCCTACCCCTTCAGGGATAAAAGGCGTGATGTTATGTATGTATGTTATGTATTTAGATTATTTCATAATGACCCAAAAAATCTGATTTCTTTGTACATAACATAACATCACGCTTTTTATTCCCGGAGGAGTAGATAGAGGTGCACATTGCGGCACTTAATGCCACTGTACAATGTAACACCCACTTTTCACTATTTATGTTATGAGTCCCATGTAATAGGGGGTGAGCCTATTGCCATATACCGGACACATTTCCAGACTCCGTGCTACCACTGAGAATTTTTTTTAAACCCAATTATACTTTGCGCGGCCCGGCAATCGACTCCTCCACATTAACGTTCGGGGCGTCTTTAGCTTGACCTTAATACCTAGGTAACAATTCTAGGTTTTTAGAATCCTAGGTGTTAGATCCGGTCTAACTAACTTATATCATGAACAACGTCACAGTTAGCGCTTCGGCTGGGCAACCGACTTTTTATGGGATACTATCTTCTGCTACTACCTGCCTCGTTGGCCGAGTGGTCGCGAGTGCAACTGCCGGGCAAGGGGTCTCGGATTCGATTCCCGGGTCGGGCAAAGAACTACTGGGTTTTTTAAAAATTCTCAGTTGCAGCACGGAGTCTGGAATTGTGCCCGGTACATGGCAATAGGCTGACCCCCTATTACATGGGACTCATAACATAAATAGTGAAAAGTGGATGTTACATTGTACAGTGGCATAATGTGCACCTCTGACTACGGGGATAAAAAGGCGTGATGTTATGTTATGTTTTTTTACAGTCTGTTGTTTTTGTTTCACGGGAATGAGAGCGAAGTCACCGGGCGAAACTAGTTTTCTATACTACTTTTGCCGACCGGAACAAACTATATGCGTTACGATTAGCAGCCGGAATTGTGTCCACGCAACCATTGAGAACGCTAAGGTCAGGTTAGGTCAAACAGAATCATTAATAAAAACACTAAATTATATGAATTAGCGTGACCTAGAAAAAAAAAACAAATCCTGCATTCTGATTGGTCGATTCTGAATATTATTTTTAGTTTTTTTTTAAAGATGTCGTCAGGGGTTAAAAGTCAATTATTCCGTTAAAGATTTTTTTTTTTAATTATATAATAATATAATATGTGATGTCATTATGTTATAATCTCCGAAGGGGTAGGCAGAGGTGCACATTACGGCACTTAATGCCACTCTACAATGTAACACCCATTTTTCACTATTTATGTTATGAGTCGCCTGGTGGTGCACGATGATGCGGCCTACGATGGAGCACGTCGTCCCATAAGCAACCTATTCACTCGGGCCTTGATAATTTTGCACCCTATAACCATCCTCGATAAATGGACTATCCGACACAAAAAGATTTATTAAATTTGAAACTGTAGTTCCAGAGATTGACGCGGCCAAATAAAATCTTCACATAGCATAACACCACGCCTTTTATCCCCGAAGGGGTAGGCAGAGGTGTACATTATGGCACTGTACAATGTAACACCTACTTTTCACTATTTATGTTATGATATGAGTCCCATGTAATAGGGGGTGAGCCTATTGCCATATACCGGGCACAATTCCAGACTCCGTGCTACTACTGAGAATTTATAAAAACTCAATAGTACTTTGCCCGACCCGGGAATCGTACCCGAGACTCCTTGCCCGGCTGTCGTACTTGCGACCACGCGGCCAACGACGCAGTCTTCAGTTTTATAATATTAAGAATAGATTATAAAGAAGTGTTTTGTTTTATTCAAAATCAATAGATTTCCTAATACTAGTCCGAATATGTCATATAAATAGTAATACTTGCGACATTTATAAATTCATTGTCACGAAACCATGTCAAAATGGCATGTGAAATCTATTTACCGTCCACTGACAAAACTATACCCCTCATTCAAACAACTATAAGGTCGAAATTACAACGCAAAATTATGAAAACAAGCGCAAAGTTAAGTTTGTTAACGAGTGTTATTGACCACTTTATATTGGTCCCTAGTTTTGTTTAGTTCAGAACAAGTTTGTAGGAAATGACTTTGAGATGAGTGTCATCTTATGTTGGGTGTCAAAAGATTACGTATAGATACATAGTTTTGTCCCAATGTTTGTCTTTACACAATTTGGGTTTTTAGAACTTTGTGTTTTTAAGTGTTTCATAGGTCAATTGTCACTAGTTTTGTGTTACAAAGGTGTTTTGTTAAATGCGTATAAGTTTAACGTAGTATTACGTATTTTGTTTAATTAAACTTCAACATCATCATCATCATCATCACCAGCCTATAAATGCCGACTGCTGAGCAAAGCCTCTTCTCACACAGAGAAGGTTAGAGCATTAATCACCACGCTTGCTCAATGCGGGTTGGCGATTTCAAACTTATAATTAGAAATTATAAGTTCAGGTTTCCTCACGATGTTTTTCCTTCACCGTTTGTCAGTGGTGTCTAAATAATCTTAGAAAGTACATATAACTCGGAAAAAGTCACATTGGTACTTGCCGTTGGTAGGTTTCGTACCCGCACTATCGTGCATGAGAAGTGGGCGTCTTAAACCTCCGGGCCACCACGACTATATTAATATTTGATTATTCAGCATAATATTTGATTATTATGCTGAAGTTTACTAATCCTACTAATATTGTAAATACGAAATTTTTTTGTTTACTGTTTGTTTGTTTGTTGCGCCGTCACGTCAAAATGGCTGAATGGATCGAGATAAAATTTCGAACGAAGGTAGATTATGGTGTTGAATAACATATAGGCTACTTTTTATCCTACGGGAACGCAAGTGAAGCCACTTACAGAAGTAAGTGGTTTATAATATACCACGTTTTGCTAATTATGTTATGAATTCATAGTAATTGGGGAGATAAAATTTCGAACGAAGGTAGATTATGGTGTTGAATAACATATAGGCTACTTTTTATCCTACGGGAACGCGAGTGAAGCCACTTGCAGAAGTAAGTGGTTTATAATATACCATGTTTTGGTAATTATGTTATAAATTCATAATAATAAGTGTTGAATTTCAACGTATTACAAATTACCGACGAGCGTGGTTGAGAGATTGATGACTGTTGACGAAGCGATAGAGGTATGTGAGAATCATAGTAATTGGCGTCCCATAATCTCTGCCTACCGCCATGGGAGAAAGGCGTGAGTTCATGTATATACGTATGTACGAATTTCAAAGTTTAAAAAATATGTAAATCATTCTGAAACTCTTATTTCAATAATTTCTGCTTAATACTACACATCTTAAAAACTTCTGAATGGATTTCGATGCAATCTTGCTAATGAATAGAGTTATTCTTCTATTATCGTTGGAATAAATAAATAGTAGTTCGTTTTAAAAGTAAAGTACATATTTGATCAATAAAAAAAAACCATCAAAAATGTCAAAAACACTTACCTTGCAACACGGATTTGCCCCATCCAGTAACGATACATTCACCAGCTCCATTGTAGAAGGCATCCAGGGTATCTTTGGATGATGGAAGGCATATAGGCCAGATGTTCTTGGCTAGCCTCAGGTTTTCAGTCAGAACAAGAATGGCAGCATCATTGACGTAGTTTCCAGCCTTGTACTGGGGATGGCGAAGGATGGTCTTGACCTGGACAATCTGGAATGGGAGGGGCTCCTCATCGATTCCAAGTTTCCATTCTCCTCCCTTGATGAGCACGTTCTCTGCTTTGAGGCTGTGGAGGAAGGGTTTGGGTGAATTTTGATGTGGTTTTAGAGCTTCGGTTGGTGATAGGAGATTATTATATTAGAGTTATTAAGGCCATCATCATCAACAGCCTATAGGTGTCCACTGCTGACCAAAGACCTCTTCTCACACGGAGAAGGTTTGAGCATTAATCACCACGCTTGCTCAATGCGGGTTGGCGATATCAAACTTATAATTAGAAATTGTAAGCCCAGGTTTCCTCACGATGTTTTCCTTCATCGTTTGTCAGTGGTGTCAAACGATGGACAACCAAAGATTATGGCAAACCCCTCTTATGTAGAGGAGGCTCATAGTGCAGCAGTGGACTGCCATGGGTCTTGATGATGATAACGTCCAGTAGAAGATGGAAACAGATGATGATGAAGATTAATAAATGTTCCATATATTCCCAAAGGCGGCTCTGCTTGCTTACCGTCAGGTGTCTGCACGTATGACGCCCTATCTCATAAGAGAATATGGCAAATAGATTATTTTTTTGAGGGGGGGACATCATCCAATGGCTTTTCCCATTTTGGGTTGGCGAGAGGGAGTGTCAGACTCTCATTGACTAAAAACCACCCCGTTTCTACTCCTGCTCTTCGAGTCGGAGCCCCGGTAATCCGTTAGGCCTTCCACGGCTCCGTATCGGGCATCAGCCCTACTGATGGAAAATAGATCAGGAGTTTTGAAAATCAGCAGTTCAGGAATGCTTACCCTTCAACGCAGCTAGCAGAAGTGATAACAACATCGGGTCTGGTGATGACTCCTCCACACAGAAGGCTCCTGTTCGTCTGCAGCAGCACCATCGCTTGCCAGGGGATCTCGGCGAAGTCTACCTCCAGATCCTTGCGGTTTCCGTAGGGTTTTTGCGGCTGGTGGTGAAGATAGAAAAGGTTAACGGTTTTTTTTTTGGTTGGGACCTGAACGAGGATGACCGTTGACCGAAGTGGTCAACCGAGCTGCAAGCCAGTGGTCACGGCTTGAGTAAAAAGTCTCGGGTACGATTCTCGGGTTGAGCAGTGTCATTAATAAATAACTCCCTATCTACACAATGAAACTGAATTACAAGCAATACATAATTACACTAGAATTTAGTTGGCTTATTACTAGCGCGACTACCGGATCCTAAGGTTCGATTCTCGTGTAGGGTAAAGAGTTGACCCAATTACAACATAACGGTACTTAATAAGTTGGTGTAAATATTTCTTCCTAATACTCTTTCTGCCTACCCCTTCTAAATTAAACATATACTATGTTATATATAATCGCTTACATATATGCATCTAGGTAGAGGCCAAGAGGTTAATATTTGACCTCAGTGACATTGTAAATAATATATTATATAAGTTTTATATAAAACTTCTTATATATTATATTTATATATACTTGAATGGAATAAGGATTACGAAAGGGGTCCTTGCTTCATCACTTTACTACATAGTATAAAACAAAGTCGCTATCCGCCGTCTGTCTGTCCTTATGTATGCTTAGATATAAGAAACGGCGCAACTGATTTTGATGCGGTTCTTATATTGATTTTGAGTACCGTCATTATAGACACAATTAAAGAACAATAGGTTGCGGTCACCGGTGTCCTCGCGGTGTTTGACAGTTTAAGAGGAAGGATATTATTATAAGGTTACGAAAACCGTCCATAACATAACATCGCGCCTTTTGTCCCCGAGTAAGCAAATAATACATGGGACTCATAACATAAACAGTGAAAAGTGGGTGTGACATTTAATTGTTAGTTAACTAACAATAACATGTGAATTCCACATCACATCAACAGTCTATAAATAAATGCCCACTGCTGAGCAAAGCCTCTTCTCACACGGAGAAGGTTTGAGCATCAATCACCACGCTTGCTCAATGCGGGTTGGCGATTTCAAACTTATAATTAGAAATCATAAGCGCAGGTTTCCTCACGATGTTTTCCTTTACCGTTTGTCAGTGGTGTCTAAATAATCTTAAAAAGTACATTTAACTCGGAAATAGTCACATTGGTACTTGCCGTTGGTAGGTTTCGATCCTGCGCCCTTATGCATGAGAAACATCTGTAACCTCCGGGCCATCATTACGTGAAGTTAAATGACATCAATTTATTTCTGTCGTGGTGGCCCGAAGGTTTAAGACGCCCGCTTCTCATACATGAGGACGTCAGTTCAAAACCTACCAACGGCATGTACCAATGTGACTTTTTCCGAGTTATATATACCTTCTTTAGATTATCTAGACACCAATGACAAACGGTGAAGGAAAACATCGTGAGGAAACCTGGGCTTATAATTTCTAATTATAAGTTTTAAATCGCCAACCCGTATTGAGGAAGCGTGTTGATTAATGATCAAACTTTTCCCGCGTGAGAAGAGGCATTGCTCAGTAGTGGACATTTATAGGCTGTTGATGTATGAATGTATGTGTGTAATAACTATATCTCAAGCCCTACAAATAACAAGGTTATGTTACTTAACCGGTAACCGGGTAACTTGACTATGTAGTAAGCAGTTATAGTAACAAATAAGTGACATTTAGAAATATATACATATACATACATGTAGTGTGTACATCAACAGTAACTAAATGATTTCGTAACTTTGTTAATTATAGGAATTTTACTAAAATGTCACTTTGAATTGAGCAAGCGTTTGACGATTAACGTGAGAACATTTACACATAACATCACGCCTTTTATCCCCGAAGGGGTCGGCAGAGGTGCACGTTATGGGATTTATGCCCTAATACTGAAATGTTACTCAATTTTAAGTCGCGCTCAAGTAGCAGTTCTGTCACTATAAGTTGTTAGTAAAATGACAGAGATGGCATGATATTTAAGTACAAGTTCAAATTGAGTATCCTTTCAGTATTCGGGTGGTAATGCCACTGTACAATGTAACACCCACTTTTCACTATTTATGTTACGAGTCCCATGTAATAGGGGGTGAGTCTATTGCTATATACCGGACACAATTCCAGACTCCGTGCTACTACTGAGACTTTATTTTTTAAAGAGTGACGAATGGAGTTTCTATGTCGTTTTTCTCCATTCGAATATATTAATATTTTAAAATGAGCACCTAGCTTCACTGACAGACTGACTGACAAACTATTGTTTATTTTGTGTTTGTTGACGTTTTATAGATACCAAATTATGTTTTAATTGAAATGAATGCTTTGACTTTGACATTGGTTTAAAAAACCCAATAATAGTTTGGCCGACCCGGGAATTGAACCCGAGACCCCATGCCCTGCAGTCGCGCTTGCGACCACTCGGCCAACGAGGCGTAAGAAAATTCATTGATTTATGATAGTTTGTAAGGAGCTATAGTATTTTTTTTGGGATGACAATCGTGTGGTTGCCCTGAGGTTTAAGACGCCCGTTTCTCATGCATGGGGGCACTGGATCGATAACTATCTCAATATACTTTCTCTGAGTTATATGTACTTTCTAAGATTATTTAGTAAACACCACTGACAAACGGTGAAGGAAAACATCGTGAGGAAACCTGGGCTTATAATTTGTAATACAAGAAATTTCATCAAAATCTGTCCAGCTGTTTAAGAGTTATAGTGCAACAAACATGCTTTCGCATTTAAAATATTAGTCCGAATGATATTATTGAATCGAAATAAAGTTGTACTCATAAATTATAATAATAAAAATGTCTGAATTATAAACCAATGGCATTTAATTTACGAAATAACTAATTTGTTTTTGATTTATTGTTATTAAATTGCATATTACATTAATATGTTACTTCTGTTGTATTTATTTTCGTATATTTCAGTTTTGTAAATAATAAATTGTATTGAATTTCAATCTGTATTCAGCAAGCGTGCATGCTCAAATGAGCATTTATCTTCTCTGTGTGAGAAGAAGCCGTTGCTGCAAATTGATGATGATGATGATGGGAATAATTCAGACTTTTTGTAATTACTTATCAATTCATTATGAATAATTTTCTATTATATTTTGTTAATCCCGAGAATCGATCCTAAGACCCTTTACTTTAAATAGTAAAGTCATTAACAGACAGTTTCATTATCTATCAAAATGTACAAAATTACCTATATTATTTCTACGAGTAAATAGGTAAAAATTCTTTTAGAGACTACGTTTGAAAAACTCAATCCCGTCATTTTTATAGTCGGTTTGTTAATATACTAAAACCTTCTCCTTGTTACCCAGACACTTTTCTAAAAATCGCATCAAAATCGGTTCAGACAGTCGCGACATAATGATAGAGGTCAATCTGAGATCCTCATTTGTTTGAAGTAAGTTAAAAATCTAAAATCCAGAAGTACATAACATCACGCCTTTTATTCCCGAAGGGAAAGGCAGAGGTGCACATAATGCCACTGTACCACGTAACACCCACTTTTCACTATTTATGTTATGAGTCCCATGTAATAGGGGGTGAGCCTATTGCCATATGCCGGGTACAATTCCAGACTTCGTGCTACTACTGAGAATTTTTTAAAAACCCAGTAATACTTTGCCCGACCCGGGAATCGGACCCGAGACCCCTTGCCCGGCAGTCGCACTTGCGACCACTCGGCCAACGAGGCAATCCAGATACTTCTGGATTGCCGACTGTACTTAGTATACAAAAAAGCAGTTACTCACGTTCAGTATTCCACAATCTCCAGATCCGGTGTATCTGGGCAGGTAGACCCTCTGTACAGACTCAGCAAACTCATTCTCCACTCCATATCCACCTCCGTTTGAGATAGAGTATCCTCCACCTTGGATCAACTTCTGTCCTTGACCCTGTAGGATAGCCTGGCCGGATCCCTGTTGTACTCCGAAGCCGATACCTTGGCTGATTCCATAGCCACCACCCTGGGACACCGTGTAGCCGTTTCCTTGAGATACTCCTACCACCTCCTTGGGAGATTCCGAATCCTTGTCCTTGTGACACTCCGAAACCTTGTCCCTGTCTGATAGCCGTACCCTGTCCTTGGGACACTCCGAATCCAACTCCTTGGCTAACGGATTGTCCTTGTCCTCTTGACACAAGAGATCCCTGTCCTTGGGTAGTGTATTGTCCTTGGCCTCCGGTAACAGCGAATCCTTGTCCACGGCTAACACCCACACCCTGTCCTTGGATGACACCGATGCCTACACCCTGGGACACTCCCTGTCCTTGACCTTGAGAAACGGCGAATCCTTGTCCTTGGGACACGATTTGACCTCCTCCCTGAATGACACCCTGGCCTCCACCCTTTCTAACTCCCTGTCCCTGTCCTTGAATGACTCCTACGCCTTGTCCTTGGGATACAACTTGTCCTTGTCCCTGTCTAATGCCGTATCCTCCTCCTTGAACGACAGCAGATCCTGATCCCTGACGGATTCCAGTTCCGAATCCTTGAGAGACACCAACACCTTCTCCGCGGGAGACAGTTACTCCTTGACCTTGACGGATCACTTGGCCACCTCCTTGGGAGACACCGAAGCCAAGACCTTGTTGTACTTGGGAACCCTGTTTCAATAAGAGAATATGATGTTTATTATGTTTTTCTTCAATACTAGGGAACAAACATTAAAATGGTTTCAACTTGAATACGATTAATTTTAATTTTAATTTGGTAAGAAATTAAAAATGTCCTTCTCACCTGTCCAACGACCTCAATTTGTCCAGCTCCACCCTGAGGTAGGATCCTTGACCTTGGACTACAGCCTGTCCACTGCCACCAGTTTGACTTTGACCGAAGCCAGATGTGGTTTGGGAGTAAGATGATCCTTGAGCGAACTGGCCACCAGCACCAGCACCTGTTCAAAATCCAATCATTTATTAACACGTTAAATGCCATGGGAGATAATTATAGGCCACACTAAGGGATTAGCCTTTAACAGACTATCACTTCAACAAACTATCTAATAGTTTCTTCTCCGTGTGAAAAGAGGTCTTTATTCAGAAGTGGACATGTATAGGCTGATGATGATGATGAAACTAGAGGTAGATACAAGCACTAAGAAACGACCAAATAGAATTATCCGTTGTCTACCAGATAGATTTTGGTCGTTAAAACAAAAAAATAGAAAGAAAGAAAGAAAAAACTTGATTTGAAGCTAAAAACAAGTGACATGTACAGATTTGTCATTCTATTAGTAGGTACTGATGGATACATGTTCATGTCCCAGGTTAAAATGACCAAAAAACACCTAGAGTAGACATGGTCTTGTTTACCATCTGAAAAAATATCCTAGTACTAAACCATTAAGCCTTTAGGGTAGGCCTATGTTAAGCAGTGGACGTTTTGCGGCTGATTTGATGATAGATTTAAAAAAAAAAATCATTGGACAATTAATTTTTGACAGCCATCCTTGCGATTGTTTTCAAATAAGACCTCACGGTACATTGGTACGTACAGTTACACACCAAGTCATTCAGAACCAGCATACCTTTGAATCTGCGGAAAGCTCATACAAAACGATGCTACTTCGTATGAAGCCATATGTGACCGATAAGCACAAAAACTTTAGTCCTCAATTAAATTATTTAAATTGAAGGATGGTATTTAAGTAAAAGTGGGTGTTTCCATTTTGGTAATCAATGGTGCTAGTATGAAGTTAGGAATTCAGATCCGATAGGCTATAGGCCCGTCCCTTATTCAGAGGCGAATCAAACTAGAGCGCCTTTCCAGGCCCGTAATTTTTTTGGTGTCTCCCTCACTTTATGGGCAGTTACTGTTGGCCACGAACATCTCACGGCGCCCCTCTGTTACCTGGCGCCCTAACCCTTGCCAAGTTTGCATTAAAATAATCCGGCTCTGTCTATACCACCATGAAAGGTAACGCAAAAATGTCAAAGTTCAAAACGATTTATTTTGAAATTAGATCATTTATCAAGTGTGTTTTGAAAGTCAAATTGCGACATAGTTTGGTATGCTAGTGAAGTTTCATATTGAAGATTGTCCCATTCATTGGACGAGGCGTCGCAAGAGATTTAATTTCGAAATTCTTACTAATAACTAATAGCGTTCGATGTTTGGCAATGTTATCATTTTCTATTGCAAAAGACTTTTTTTTTGAGGGGGCAAATCATGAATATTTCTTTCCACCCTGGGTGAGGCGAGAGGGAGTGTCACACTCTTACTGACTAAACACCACCCTGTTCCTATTCCTGCATAAAGCCTGTGCCGCGGTAACCCGTCAACTTATCTGCGGATTCGGATCTATTACAATAGATAGATGTGTAGCGACACATGCCACATGTCAAGGGATGACGTCACAAAAATCCTACATCGCACATGCAAATTTTAAATGCAAATTAACACGGATAGAAAATCCCAACGAAGAACTGTTGGGCAGAAAGCCCGCCAGGCACGATCACCTCGCCTGGTCGGAGGATCCTCCTTTTCCGATCTTAGGGAACTATACTCTCTGTTCCCTAAAGATGAGTCATCATCATCATCATATCAGCCACAAGACGTCCACTGCTGAACGTAAGCCTCCCCCAAGACTTCCAGATAGGCCGGTTGGGAGACGACAGATAGATGAGTTAAAAGAAAAAGTTGTATATACAAGTATCCATTTAGCAAACAATTTTTTTATACCATTACATCTTTTATCTTAATCTCCGAAGAGGTAGACAGGGGTGCACATATAAATGTAACACCCACTTTTCACTATTTATGTTATGAGTCCCATGTAATAGGGGGTGAGTGCATTGCCATATACCGGGCACAACGTCAGACTCAATGCTCCTGCAGAAATTTCCACTAGAATCGCAAATTTGACAAACAAAACTACGATGAATATGAGCCTTATATGGCTCGAACTAGTCGAGTTTCTCGTCATAGTTACACATACTAACACAAGATATTTAAGCATGAAAAAAAGCAAATAAATAAAGAATGTCAAACACATGATCATCTATCCATCGCCTATCAACATAAGTATCTTCATTAAGAGCTCTTCAAAAACCAATACATACCTTGGTTACCTTGTCCAGCTACTCCATATTTCCCCTGACCTTGGATAACGACTTGTCCTTGACCTTGAGAGTAGGAACCCTGTCCGTATTGTGTCTTCTGGACGAAAGAGCCGGGTGTTACAGTGGTTGCGGAGAAACCTTGGGTGACCTGGTTGGGTCCGACTGGTACAGTTGGCTTGGGTGTCGTTCTGGAAAGAAATTGTTGGATCAGTGGGGATAAGTGGGGACGAGTTTAGAGTATACTAATTAAGACATAATTTGTTACATTAATGAAATGTTTGGATTAATGATTGCGTTATCTGCCTTCATAATCATAATCGGTTCGTGTGTAACTTAAGTACATATATTGATGTCAGGGTTTTTTGGTGATTTTTTGTGGTTTTCATCCTCAAGTGGTACTTAGGGAAGCCATTTTTTGCCCATTTCAAGGTTATCCGTTTCATGTCGAACAAAATTTGTTTGTTTGTGTGTTTTTATGAGATCTGATTAGTGTATTGTGATTTTAAGTATCAATGATTGAAACGTTGCAATATTTGCCCGCCGTGTCTATAGCAACATCTTGACACCAATTCCGCCTTTATTCACTAAAATAAGGGCGAGATTTGCGTCATTTATATCGCTATTGACATGCGGTTTAGTGTTATGTCATTCTATTCTTATGTTGTGTACAATTGTTGGTTTTTGTGTAAAAGGTGAAGGGTGAATGAAAAAATCTTTGGTGTTGTAATGCTTTTATTTGTATGTCGTGTTTGGGTGTAATAAAAGAGGTTTGTATGTATGGTATTTAATGATTTATTGGCATCGTTATCATCGGTAGAGAAATACGTGTGTCGACTGGACAGTTATCATTACATATGTGTAGATAGTCATGAGAATGAGATGTGATGAGTGAAGGACAGCCTGTAGGACTCCAGTTTGGATCTTCAATTCTTCAACATCCTTCTCCAAAAGTCAGCAGTTGCCCGTAGTTTTATATCTTAATCTAAGTTGTAATCGTGTCTAACCGCTGTACTTAGACATTTATTTGTTATTTAACCTTTTTAGCAATTGTTTTCGGAACACATTCGTAACTGAGTACAGCAGTTACTCATGAGGTATTTTATTTAAGTGCTAATTCAGTGTTGAATGGTAATTCCTTATATGTATGGAAATAGACCTTTTTGCCCTAAATGGGGATAGTTTACGAGTTGATAGACATTTTTGGCTGAGAAGATAAAATAGGTTCGATTAAGAGACTAAGCATTTTGAGGTATCTTTAGGATGGAATTTTGCCATTCGAAGGAGATAGATAGATAAAGTGAGAGAGACAGGGAGATTAGATCAGAGGATCAATGTATGAAACAAATGTAAATTAAGCGTTTATCATTCTACCAATTAAATAGAAAACTTAAGATATCGAATTGACACTGTAATATTATATATCAAAATTGATATTAAGTGGGACAGCCTCGTGGCCGAGTGTTCTCAAGTGCGACTGCCCGGCAAGAGGTCTCGGGTTCGATTCCCGGGGAGGGCAAAGTTATACTAGATTTAAAAAAAAAATCAGTTATAGCACGGAGCCTGGAATCGTGCCCGGTATATGGCAATACTCTATCTCACCACATAACGTAAATAGTAAAAAGTGGGTGTTACATCGCACAGTGGTATTAAGTGCCATAACGTGCACCTTTGCCTGTCTCTTTGGGGATAAAAGGCGTCATATTATGTTAAATTTGATATTAAGCCCAAACATAGATTTTTTCTTCCACTCGACAAACGCTTAAATGGTATCTGATTACTGCTCTGATGTTTTTCTAGGTAACCTGACTTGCTGATCATGTTAATAGTGATTGTAACAATGAAAACATGGAGTTTCTAATTGCAGTTCCTTCAATATGATTAAAAGCAAGTGTCATATCCATATATATTAATTTTCTAGCTTTAGTTAGTAACAAACTTAACCTAATCGCTGTACTCAGACCCATTGAATGATGACTTAACCCTGTCCTTAGCAATAGGGTAGTTTACTAAATTTTATTTCAATATCCGTCTGGTACAATAATTTAAAATTTTAGACACGTATTTTTTCTTTTCACACAAAATTAAATACTTTCGACGGTATACCAATTTGAAATATCGCGTGACGTCACAGCGTGCCACGTTTAGTAGCACGTTATGACGTAACGACCCACTCCTAAACTTAGCGCCATTTTATCTGAGTATTGCAACTTAATACGAGAAAATAAAAAAGTACGTGTCTAATATTTTTTCATTATCTAACTGACGGATTAATTAGATTTTTAATTTTGATGTTCTGGAAACTGCCCAATTGTTTTCGAAAGAAAATTGTAACTGAGGAATGGTTTAAGTAAACATTCAATGACTTTGAGTACCTAGTTAATGTGCAGTGTACGAGAATAAAACATTGTACTTAAAAATGAGTATTAAGATTTATTAAACTAAAGTTACATTAAAATTACATTTACAATAAAAAAATATTACAAAAATTACAAAAGAAAAATAAATTCGACGACATTTTTTTTTTAGTTTATCTTACAAAAGCAGTTATAATTAATAATAATGTAATAAAAAAATATAGAAAAATAATACTAAGAAAATAGCCATGGAGGTGTTGCCCTCTGTCGAGTATTAAAAAACCTCTCCTGTGTTGTGTTTGGGTGCGCACGCGCAGCAAGATCTCACTATTGAGATCCACGAGCACGAGTGCGTCGGCTATAATGTCAAAAGTGTAATTCTGTGTTATTTTTTTGGAGAAATATAAATGTATATTGGGCCCGGTAAGTATATGGGTATGTTTGTATGTTTGTATGTTTGTGTCTATCAAATGAAACGCAGAACCGATTTTGATGATATTGTCATGGATGTAATTTTTGTACCTTTTAGTGTTTTTTGAGTACTTACTTGGATGTTTTCAAAAATAGCCAGACTCATGACTGGTCCATTTTCTCTTTTAGTAATAAAAAATTGTATCTCAGATGCTTTACGCAGGAATCGAACCTGCTGCAGATAACGCTATAACCAATCGTTAGTCCTTTGCTTCAATAAGGACAAAAATACTACAAAACAAATTGTTATTCACAAGAAAAGCTGGATCTATTGGCGTTAGCATTTTTAAGCATTTCTCGTAGTCTGTTTATCTAGACTAGTGCTATCATATAAAATAAAGTTTATATCAAAATGAGCATTAAACATTACCCTTCCTTCAGTCGGGTAAAAATACTTCAAAATACTTTAAGGTCAATTAAAATAAAATATAGTTTTGACACATGAACTATTCGATAAAAGCTCGACTAATTTCAAGTCATACCGGGACTCTAATTCATGAACAGCGTGTGACTTGAAACTAGTTGAGGATTTTTGGATTAGTTGACGTGTTTAAGCTATAATATGTTCCAAATAACTAAGCATGGTTTGCGATAATTGTTGTACAAAAAGAGGCCTAAGGTCTTTGAAACCCTAAAATCGGCAAAATTCTTTAAAAAACCTTACCTAAAGTTGTTCAAATAAACGGATCCAGTAACTGGTGGCCTGACAGACACTCCTGGTTGGTTGTTAGGGCTGCCACGGTTGTCTGGTACGTATTGTCCATCGTTTCCACCGAAGACTCCGGGCACCCATTGACCGATTTGGTTGACTGGCCATGGGTCAGTGTAGAAGGGATCACGGCAGCACTTGCCAACGCGACCAGATGAAATGTCTTTGCAGTCCTGTTGGGGAGAGGAAGATGAGAATTATGATGGGGGAATAGTACTTACTTTTTGATGCTGGAGTGGCTAAATGATTGTGAATGAAACTAACGTCTTTTTTAAATGAGTTCCAAACATATTTTGTATGTCGAAATTCCCAGTAACATATATGAGTCTTATAATGTTATTTTAATCAGGTGGTTTCTGTATTGTATAGACAAAACTGTCGAGTATGATTTCTTGGGTTAATATTTAGGTCTTTTTAAACATTCTTCTTTCGCTCTTCTTTATGGAATAACTTTAATGATGAAGAGAAGACTGGAAGTCTCTTTGGGACTCATGTGAGTATAACTACATTATGTGAAGTATTTAACAGAACTTGATTGGTGCTTTAATCTCCTCTCAGCTTAACTCTGCAAGGATAGGAGCTGGCATGTGACGTCATTTCACTTACAGTTAAAGGTACTCTGTAAGCTTCCTGGTCTCTGGTCAGCACAACAGTGGTGTTGGAGATGACTCCCTCAGCGGTACAGTATTCGATGGGTGTGCACTTCAGGGCAGCGGCGCAACCAGCGGGCAGGTCACCTGGGGTAAGAGTGAAGTTTTATAGCTTGGTCTTCTTGGTCTACTGGTCTACTTGGTCTACTGGTCTACTTGGTCTACTGGTTTGGTCTTTTAGTATAGAACTTATTAGTCGAGTGACTATTAGCTTCTAGAGAACCTTGGATCATAAATTAACGTTTGCATAAGTGATGAAAACTGATTATAGGTTTCTATCTACTGCTACAGGACCTAAATAGGTGAATTCATCGTGAAGACAATAGGAGTGTTTAACTGTTATCAAGCCATCTTTTTATCTAAATGTTGCTCTAAACCAAGACAATCATAAACAACTGGAAATACTTACCAATAATAACAGGTTTAATAGGTCTTGGGAGGTTCTCATCTAAGATCAGCTGTCCATCAATGTAAGTTGGTTGTGGGAAGGTGTCAGCGCCGGTAATACCATCGATGGGAGGCAGGTATTCAGGAGCCTTGGTCGAAGGCACATAAGGTTTAGGAGTCGAGTAAGGCCTGGGAGTGGTGACAGGGCGAGGAGTGGTGAAGGGACGAGGAGTGGTGATAACAGCTGGTGAGTAAGCGGTGGAAACCACGTTGGATCCGCTAGTCGAAGTGTCTACAGGAGGCAAGTATGGCACGCCAGGTTTAAGTCCGGAGCCAATAGCACCTGGACGGTAGATACCGTTGTTTTCTGAACCAGCAGAGAAGGAATCGGTTTCGACGAAGTTGGACTGGCTGGTCGATTTGAAGCCAGATCCGAAACCAGCTCCAGAAGCTCCGAATTTGTTGCTGTTGTAACCAGCTCCTGATGCGAATTGGGTGCCGAATCCACTGCCTCTGTTCGCGTTGAAGCCAGCTCCGAAGCTGGATTGGCCTTGGCTTGAGCCCTGGAAGACTCCGGAGCCTTGGCTAGCCTGGAAAGATCCGGATCCTACTCCAAGGGATCCTTGGATGCCAGCGCCTGAGGTTTCGATTCTGCAGCAGATTTCGGTTCTAGTGTTGCAGTATTGTTTCTGTAACAAGATAAAAAATAAATTTTTATTTGTTTCATGATTTAAAATTTTTAATCAGAAGTTTTAACTACATTATGTTAAGTATAAATAATATTATTTTGTAACTGTTTTATGCCTAAACTACTCGACAGAGTTTAATGGTATTATGCATGGATACAGAGCGGCTCCTTGAGAAGGCTGTAAAGTAAAATAAATCGATGGGAATAAAATTGCAGAATAAAATATTTATTACTAACTATACATGTAGGTTTTTTTTTAAAAGAAACTTTGCTCCACACTGGGATTTTCTCCTGTGTCGTGTGTACGTTTACAAACATACAAGTTCACATACACATGACACACAGACCCGGAACAACAATCTGTCGATCACACAAAAAGTTGTTCCGTGCGGGAATCGAACCCGCGCCACGTTGCACGGCAGCCAGTTGCCCAGCCACCGCACCAGCCGTGCAGTCATATAGTGCGGTTTAATGTATATTACATTATTAAATGCCAAGACGAGATTTTATCAATAATTTCTAAGATTACAGTATTGGAAATGTGTTAGTAATAATATTAAACTTTTAATTATAAATATATTTTCTGTAAACAGAAAATGCAAAAAGAGAAAGAACAAGTTAGAATAAAAATGTCATTAAAAAAGAAAAAAAAACCTATCGGTAGATTCTACAAGTGACCTTTGACTAAAAATCTATTAAAAATATCTTATTCAAATATTATTAAACGCTTAGAATTCTTATTATTGATAATACAAAATGTGAGTTCGATGGGTACACTAAGGAACGAAACACATACACAACGTTAGTATCGACAGTGGCGTCACTGCCGATGTAAGCGGCGCGGCGCCGCAACGCAGCGCTCGTTTCAGCATAGCAGAGTAATATCTTCTTAATAACACATAAGCAATAAGTTTTTCACGATGGTCCATGGCAGAGACACGTCTATCCACAATAAAAAATCACGACGAACTGGTTACCCTACCGAACGACAACAAAACGCTCTTTTTCACGACGCCGCAACGCCGCAACGCAAACTGCCGATTTTAGCGCTGCGGCGACGCAACGCGGTTGTGTTTCGGCCCATAACATTTGTTTTTTGGTAATATCAGTTTGACATTTCATACCTTATTTTGTATTTTTGGAATATTTAGTTTCGGTTTTTGAAATTATTATAAAGAAACTTATAATGATCAACATCAACAGTTCGTCACAGTCCACTGCTGCACTATGAGCGTCCTCTACATAACTAAGTGGGGTTTGTCATAATCTCCGCAGGCAGGCGGGTTGGAGATCGCAGTATAAAAGGTTCAGGTTTATCAAAGAGCGCTGCTGCCCGGTCTCTGTCTAATGTGTAGTCCCTTAGTCGGGTATACGACACCCGCGGGAAGAGTAGCGGTGGTGACAATTGTATTCTACTCTATCGTCACTACACGATTAAATAAGAAAAAGATGTCTAAAGAAATTATTGTGTTTATAATGCTAACCCATCCTTAAACGGACCTTATCAAGTATTGCTTAACCTACACTAAAGTTCTAAATTCCTTTTAATACTAGTGACATTTATGAACGAAACGAGCATCAAACCTGTGTCATTACTTACTTTGTCGTTATTTTACGATTAGCTATTAAATGTTGAAATTTTAAACTAAACGATTTAACTTTTAACTGGCAATGTAATTAATCGGTTATAATAACAACAACATAACATCACGCCTTTTATCCCCGATGGTGTAGGCAGAGGTGCACATTACGGCACTTAATGCCACTGTACAATGTAACACCCACTTTTTACTATTTATGTTATGAGTCCCATGTAATAGGGGGTGAGCCTATTGCCATATACCGGACACAAACCAGACTCCGTGTTACTACTGAGAATTTTTCAAAAACCCAGTAGTAGTTACTTTGCCCGACCCGGGAATTAAACCCGAGACCCCTGCCCCGCGACCACTCGGCGTATTCATAACATAAAATAGTGAAAACTGTCGTTTTTGACAGTTCGAAAAAAGTATTGAATTTGACTAGTTGGCAAGTTTAGGTTACTCAATTGCGAATAGATACAGATCAAAGTAAGTATTTTTTAAGGTGTAATTATTTTACTTTTAAATTATTTATATTTTAACATGTATATATTAATTATCTCATTAAATTAAATGTCAGTATATACATGTAAGATGCTTTGTATAATGTGTGTGCGCAGCCTTATTACCAGCCTTGTGTTCGTCGCCTAACAAGAATGACGTTTGACACGAAGTGGGACAGTGACAGCTGACAGCAGCCCGCGCTTTTTTCGATAGAATGCAAAACCTCGGGTAGATTTAATAATGTAATGTTTTCTAATTGTTTTATAGAAGAAAAGTTAAAGTGCTTGTTCAACTGATTAATGTAATAGTGTCGATCGATAATGCCTCAACCCAAAAAAAATATAACAGTATTAAGCGAATCAAAGTTTGATGTAGTAATAACAATCTAATAAAAATGTACTCGAAATGTTAATAAAGTACTTTAAGTAAGAACCTCCTTCTTTGAATGTCGGTTAAAAAGAAGTCGAGTTCAAAAGCTACTAATCTTTAAACAAGTTAGTTAATTATTTTAACTATCTTGTTAACATTTACGAAATACATTTTCATAATTATGTTAAACGATGTCAATTTAACATCGAAATATAAGTTATTAGTCAACTCAGTACTTATAATACAAAGTTATTCAAAATACACGATAGTTTGTCTTGTTAAATATATAAATTTTAATTGTATAATTATATTTATTACTTATACAATTATACTAGGAATTAACATAGACACCACGTTAATCATATGTTTGTATCATTATTGGTCGAATTGACAGTTCAATATTTACTATGCAGCTCGTTAGGTGAATTGATATTAATTTTGCAAAGTGAAATACAACACCGCTACACTTCCCGCGGGTGTCGTATACCCGACTAAGGGAGTACACATTTGACAGAGACTCATTGTCATCATTCCAATTGGCGTTCCATAGTCTTTGCCTACCCCCATTGGATATAGGAGTGAAGTTATATCCTTACTATATATAATATTATAAATCGGAAAGTGAGTTTGTTTGTTTGTTTCGCTTTCATGCCGTAATTACTAAACCAATTGGTTTGAATTTTTGCAGACGTAAAGTTAGAAGTCCGAATTAAATAATAGTGTACTTTTTATCCCGGAAAAATTTTATTTTCCCGAGGGTAAAGAAAAGATGTATAGATGGCGCTGTGTGTATTGATATATGTCACATAGGTTACTTTTTATCGTTTTGTGACGCGAGCGAAGCCGCGGGTAAAAGCTAGTATGTTTATAAACAATATTTTTTATCTATTTCTCTAGTTACATGAACTCGATCAAACCGGATGTTAGAACATTTTTTTCTTTAACGTTTATTCAAGGAAACATCATTTGCGGTCTAATTAGATACTTTTTCTACGTGTGAACCATTGTGCCATTGTTTCTGTTAGGTTTTCTTTATAAACGTAGTTTTTTTTTATACATAATTATCATTTGTAATCATGTTTAAGTCGTAGATCGAAGGATGTTTCATTAATATTCTTTTAAAGTATATGTTATGATGATTTAGTTTTCGGTTAGCGTAAGAGATATTGAGTACTAGCGGACCCGACAGACGTTGTCCTGCATATCCAATTGAATGTATAAACAAAAATTCATTCAAATTAGTTCAGCTGTTTAGGATAAATAACCTAAACATCGACTGCAGCGCCATCTGCCGGGCTGATTTGTGAATCTAAACCATTCTCAGATCCCCTTGAACACACACAAAAAATTTCATCATAATCGGTCCAGTCGTTTGAGAGAAGTTCAGTGACATACACACTCACAGAAGAATTATATATATGTCGTAGGATAATTTGATACTTCGAATCTTCGCGAAAATCCTAGGGGTTTTGCGAAAACGCGGATAATTAGACATAGGCGAAAAATGATCAAATCTTACTGGACAAAGTCAGGATTTTTGCGAAAATACTCGTTACTATAGTAAGATTTGATGTGCTCAACACTGATTGGCTACAATTTTGCTGGCTGACTTCTAATTGGTTCCTAGTTTGCCGATGATTAACTTCAAGTATTGTATCATAGAGTTATGAAGGTTTAGAATAGGTGAGATAGAAAAATCACTAAATTGATTTTTATAAACCTTTTATTGAAAATGTTAGTATGTATGTTGTTTTCTACAGACAATAGGAGATCTCAGTCGTAGTAAAAAAAATGATCCAATTTTAGGGTGTAATCCATAAATTGGATGAAACTGGTCGTTTAAAACGACGAAAAAACATTTAAGACGTCAACCAATCAGAGACGATCTCTTATTGAACGCGCTGACCGACCAATCAGCGTTCTTATTTCATAACAGCCAGCGTTTCGTTTCGCAATCTTACTATAGTAACGAGTATTTTCGCAAAAATCCTGACTTTGTCCAGTAAGATTTGATAATTTTTCGCCTATATCTAATTATCCGCGTTTTTGCAAAACCCCTAGGATTTCCGCGAAGATTCGAAGTATCAAATTATCCTACGACATATATAAAGACTAGATTTTACCCGCAGCTTCGCTCGCGTCACAAAAGGATAAAAAGTAGCCTATGTGACATATACCAATACAAATAGCGCCATCTATACGAATTCTTTTGTATTCCCTCGGGAATATCAGATTTTTCCGGGATTAAAAGTACCCTATTATTTAATCCGGACTTCTAACTTTACGACTGCAAAATTTCAAAGCAATCGGTTTAGTAGTTACGGCGTGAAAGTGGAACAAACAAACAAACAAACTCACTTTCCAATTTATAATATTAGTAAGGATTAGAAGCTTCGCCAGCGTTCCAGTGGGACAAAGTAGCCTATGTGTTTTTGCAGATCATAATCTACCCCTTTTTTTTTAACCCCAAGGTGGGAAATCCTCATGAAGCCCTCTCGCCTTTCAAATTTTATCTCGATCCTTTCAGCCATTTTGACGTGGTTCATTTACAAACATACAAACAAACATACACAGTTTCGCATTTATTGTATTAGTAAGATTCATCAGTCATCATCAACAGTGGCAGTCCACTGCTGCACTATGAGTCTCCTCTACATAAGAGGGGTTTGTCACAATCTCCGCAGGCAGGCGGGTTGGAGATCGCAGTATAAAAGGTTCAGGTTTATCAGAGAGCGCTGCTGCCCGGTCTCTGTCTAATGTGTAGTCCCTTAGTCGGGTATACGGCACCCGCGGGAAGAGTAGGGGTGGTGATAATTTTTGTGATAATTTTTTCCATGGTTGGCAATGAATTTGTAATGTTGGTTTTACGAAACTTATTTTGATTAAGTAAAAGCACTTCAGTTTTATGTGTAAACATATTAATCTGTTTGTTTTAGATCAAATATTTAATGATTTCTTTATATTAGGTTTTGCAATTTGAAATCACTTCAAGCCGTGATCCTAAATTGTCAAACATTACAGTCATTTGTTTATTCGTTTACACAGAGAACCTAACGGGTAACCGGGGCTCCGGCTCGACGTGCAGGAGAAGGAACGGGGTGGTTTTTAGTCAGTAAGAGTCTGACACTCCCTTCCGCCTCACCCAGGCGGAAGCAGTCATTCGGTGATTTCCCCCCCTTAAAAAAAACTGTATGTCTGTTTGTTGGTATGAATATGGTGTTTCTGATGTCCATGGGCATCGCTGAGTGCTTAAAATCAGGCGGCTTACTCTTGAATCCAATTCCGATCGATCGACATTGGTATTGTGAAATTTCGTACTCTATAGTCCACACTAGCGCCCATTGCATCCATATTGCGTGAATTTTTAATGAACTAAATGGTACTGAGTTTGGTTTTATATTCCGTACTCTGAATGCTATTTTAACAGCTACGATAGGGGTTGTATAGTGACATTGAATAGAGTTTTTATTGGATTGAAATTGCATTGACATTGAGATCGGTTTCAAGGGTCACTCGTCAGCTCGTTTACCGCCTTATACTAAACAAGGGTGTAGGATTCAGTGAGCAAAAAGGTCACTAACCTTTATTGCACACATATCAAACTTAATACTAAAATCAAAAGGGCAGAAGGGCTTGAATTATACAGAAGGGGTATTAAGTAACTTTATCAGTTTGTTGACCTACCCGTCAGTTAAGTTAGACGGGTAACGCAATACAGTAGCTTTTCTGGTTATAACTTAACAAGTAACTTGATTGCAGACGAAAACTAACAAGGAATCGTTAACGATATATGGAATATCCTTACTTATATTATAAATCGGAAAGTGAGTTTGTTTGTTTGTTTGTTCCGCCTTCACGCCGTAACTACTAGACCGATTGCTTTGAAATTTTGCAGAAGTAAAGTTAGAAGTCTGGATTAAACAATAGGGTACTTTTTATCCCGAAAAAAAAATGATATTTCCTAGGAAAAACAAAAATATTGGTATAGATGGCGCTGTGTGTATTGGTATATGTCACATAGGCTACTTTTTATTCTTTTGTGACGCGAGCGAAGCCGCGTGTAAAAGCTAGTTCTACTATAAATGCGGATTTTGTGTGTGTTTGTTACATAATCACGTCTAGACGGCTGAAGGGATTGAGATGAAATTAGGAACAGGAGTAGGTTGATTTCAATCAATTGCGTCAAGTTATCTTATACTATTATACATATAAAGCAGAAGAGTTTGTTTGTTTGATCGCGCTAATCACCGTAACTACAAGTCTGATTTGAATAATTCTTTTTGTGTTGGATAGCGCATTTATTGAGGATGGCTATAGGCTGTAAAACATCACGCTACGACCAATAGGAGCTAAGCAGAGCGTGTGAAACCGTGCGGAAGAATCTAGTTTAAAAATAAAGAGAGATTAGCTATTGTTATACTAAATTGTACGCGTTGTAACGACGCCATGTCTTTTGTAACTCAGTCGGCTCTAGACAACCAATGGTTACTGTCTCTGTACTTTTTTTTGAGGGGGATAAATCATTCAATGTATCTCCCACCTTGGGTTAGGCGAGAGGAAGTTTCAGACTCTTACTGACTAAAAACCACCCTGTTCCTACTCCTGCACTTCGAGCCGGAGCCCCGGCAACCCGTTAGGCCTTCCGCGGCTCCGTATCGGTTACTGTCTCTGTACTGAATCAATCTTTGTTTTCTTAATACTAAATGACTTGGCTGTCTGTACATGTACATAAATCAAATGTGTTTAGACACGCAATATTAATAATAGTATATATTTACACGGTATGTAATGGTAGTTATTATATAATCATTATGCTATTAAGTAGCTAATCATGATTAGTAGTGTCAAGTATCTCTAGTATTATAAAGCTGAAGTTTTGAGAGTTTGTTTTTTTGTTTGTTTGAACGCGCTAATCTCCGAAACTGCTGGTTCGATTTGAAAAATTCTTTCTGTGTTGGATAGCCCATTTATCGAGGAAGGCTATAGGCTATAAAATATAACGCTACGATTAATAGACGCCGAGCAGCGAGTGAAACCGCGCTAGTCAACTAATAAAGAGGAAAGATTTGCCTGTTTGTATGTATGGAATAGGCTCCGAAACTACTAGACTGTTTTGGATAATTCTTTGACCATTTGAAAGCTTTGTTTATAAGGAGTATGAAACTTTTAGATTAATACTAGTTTTTGTATGTACACTTTCTAAGATTATCTAGACGCCACTGACAAACGGTGAAGGAAAACATCGTGAGGAAATCTAGGCTAATAATTTCTAATTATAAGTTTGAAATCGCCAACCCGCATTGAGCAAGCGTGGTGATTGATGCTCAAACGTCTGTGTGAGAAGAGGGCTTTGATCTAAGAATTTTTAAGTCAATGTCAAGTATTTTGAAACGGCTAATAATTCATTAAAATATGTAAGTCCTTATTGAAACTATTTGCTTGTTCCAAAGCGCCACTTTCTATGTAGAAGAACGAGCAAGAAACTCCATGGATATACCTTATACTTTAGCCAGATAAATTCATATACTGTTCAAATACTTAGTCGACCATTAATCATAAATACAGACGTATACTGTCAGGTACAAAAGTGTAAACATGCTCTTTGCAGTCGGTTTCAAAATACGTTTAAAAGATTTCGAAATTACGTATGGGATTTTAACCTATCAGAATGCTGTGTCAAAATATGAGAGACTAGCTTTCGCCCGTGGCTTTGTATTTGTACGCACTTTTTAAGGGGTGAGGCGTAGATTTACAAAATTGCAAAGATGCATGATTTTTTTGTTAGTCACAAATAGACCTTAATTGTGGGAGAGCCATGCTTCGGCACGAATGGGCCGGCTCGACCGGAGTGATACCACGGCCGAGCAGAAAACCGACGTGAAGCAACGCTTGCGTTGTGTTTCGTCGTGTGAGTGAGGTTACCGGAGGCCCAATTACCCTCCCCTTCCCCAATCTCCCCAATCCCTGAATCCCTAACGATCCTCAAACTCCTAATCCCCAAAAGGCCGGTAACGCACACGACGCTGATTGCTTACCATCAAGTGATCCGTCTGCTCGTTTACCGGCTTATGCCATAAAATAAGACTGTATACCAATTTTCAACTTCTTATCTCGAAAATTGCGAAATAATTTATACAAAATACCACTCGGTATTTTAGGGAAGTGGGGAGTTAGAAAGAGATAAAAAATAACCCATGTCACTCTCCATCCTTTCAACAATCTTCACTTAAAAAATCACGCCAATTCACCGCTCCGTTTTGCCGTGAAAGACGGACGAATAAACAGACACACACACTTTCGTATATATGTTATTAGTATGGCTATTCGATATAGTAGGTCTAAGCTGATGTTTGGCAATAGGCTCGCTCCTTATTGACGTGATTTATTGTTTTTAGCTTTGGTATTTAGATAGATCATGTTTGTACAATGTACATGTTTAAATGTGATACAAATCTTATCTTACAACGTTATAAATGCGAATGTTTGTGTATACTGGACTTTATACTAGTCTCGGGTTCGATTCCCGGGTTAAAAAATTCTCAGTAGAAGCAGGGAGTTTGGAATTGTGCCCCATATATGGCAATAGGCTCACCAAGAGCCGCGAGGATGAAATTAGTTTTAAATATAATCATCATCAGCCTATAAATGCCCACAGCTGAGCAAAGCCTCTTCTCACATGGAGAAGGTTAGAGCATTAATCACTACGCTTGCTCAATGCGGGTTGGCGATTTCAAACTTATAATTAGAAATTATAAGCCCAGCTAAATAATCTTAGAAAGTACATATAACTCGGAAAAAGTCACATTGGTACTTGCCGTTGGTAGGTTTCAAACCCGCACTATAATATTAAAGCATTATTCATTTCTATATACAAGTGTACTTGAAGACAACAGTGTACGACACCGAATCCGTTTAAACTCATACATTATGTATGAAATTGTATGAATGTATGTATGTATGGATGTCGTGTTATTGTGTATGAATGATGTAAACAAGATTTATGCGGCCTAAAGCTAACTGTATATTGTTAAATGGAATTAAGATATTAAATTACTAATATGAACAAATTAACTATTGTTTTTATTTGTTAGAATTCTTGTAGTACTAATGCTGAATTTGACCGGAGCTGCAGACAAGCTGAAGGTTCAAAGCAGAAGTAGGAACGGGGTGGTGTTTAGTCAGTAAGAGTCTGACACTCTCTCGCCTCACCCGGACGGGAGAAGTCATTCGATGATTTTCCCTCTTTAAAAAAACTAACACTGTATTTGAATTTGTAAATATCAATATTACCATCAGATGTGGTAGATTCGAAACCTGACAAGTACCAATGTGACTTTTGCCAAGTTATGGAGAAGAACGAGCAAGAAACTCCATAGGTTACTCTTTTTCAATCAGGTTCACAATACAATTCTCTAGTTACATAGTTTTGTTGGTTCGATTGTGTGAGAACAATGCAACACTAAAATCCAGTCAAAGAGATCGAAAAAAATTACCTTAAAGCACAGTGAAAAAAATATACAGTCTGTGAATTAGACGATATTATAAGAGGAGAAGAAAAAAATGCATAGTTCCCAAATAAAGTATGTTATGTATATGTTTTATTATCATTCTGTCTGTCTCTAAGTTTATATGTATATACCCGAAGTATGTGAAGCGTAAACATTATAAAATTAGTTATCCCAGCCGTTTACCGTCGACTCAAATGTTGCAATAAGTACTAAGACGTCGACATGACGCCGTTGTAAGGACGAGAGGGTCAGCAGAAATGGTAGATGGGATATATTTTAATATGTTTTTGTTTTCGTGTTTCTTTTTCGTATTTAAATAGATTATGGGATGGGTTATGAGCTAAAATACTGTTGTTGATCATAATACAATGTATGAAAAGTTTTTTATAATATTTAATGGACCGATGCTTGACCACTATCCCATGTAATAGGGGGTGAGCCTATTGCCATATACCGGGCACAATTCTAGACTCCGTGCTACTACTGAGAATTTTGTAAAACCCTAGTAATATTTTGCCCGACGCAGTAAATTAATATCTAGAATAAAATTAAGTAAAGTACCTTACTGTTTTGCTATCTCTACCTGTCTAGTTTAATAGATGGACATCATAATATTTTCTTTACAATTGCACAAATGCATAAAACCTGTTAGCTTTTTCTGCTGACCTTACTACAAAGACTACCTTTTACCTGCTTTGCCCATTAACAGTCCACTGCTGCACTATGAGCCTCCTCTCTACATAAGAGGGGTTTCATAATCTCCGCAGGCAGGCGGGTTGGAGATCGCAGTATAAAAGGTTCAGGTTTATCAGAGAGCGCTGCTGCCCGGTCTCTGTCTAATGTGTAGTCCCTTAGTCGGGTATACGACACCCGCGGAAGAGTAGCGGTGGTGACTAGTATATTCTACTCTGTCGTCATCATTTATTATTATAAATGCGAAAATTAGTGTGTTTGTGTGTATGTTTGTTACTCAATTACTATAAAACAGCTGAATGGATTGGGATGGAATTTGGAAGAAGGGTAGATAATGGTCTGAAATAACAAAGGATACTTTTTACCCCACGGGAATGCGGGCGATGTTGAGTGCAGAAGATAGTGTTTAGTTTTTTTTAAGTGGGGTAAATCTTCGAATGACTGCTCCCGCCTGGATGAGGCGGAAGGGAGTATCAGACTCTTACTGACTAAAAACCACCCTGTTCCTTCTACTGCACGTCGAGCCGGAGCCCCGGCAACCCGTTATGTTCTCCGCGACGTGTTTAGTAATATTAGTATTTAAATTTAGTATTTATCTAACATCTCTAGTTAATTAAATCCTTTTTGAAAACAAAGCCAAGGCATTCTTCTTTATTATGAGATTCGCATTAGGTACTTGTTTACCAAATGACGTCACACCTTTTAATGTCCAAAGGGGTAGGCAGAGGTGGATATATACAATGTAACACCCACTCTTCACTATTAATCGGTAAAACACACATAAAAACTATGATTGCCTCATTGGCCGAGGGCGTCTCGGGTTCTATTCCCGGGTCGGGCAAAGTATTACTGGGTTTTAAATAAAAATCTCAGTAGTAGTAGTACGGAGCCTGGAATTGTGCCCGGTATATGGCAATAGGCTCACCTCTATTACATGGAACATAAATAGTGAAAAGTGGGTGTTACATTGTACACTGGCATTAAGTGCTGTAATGTGCATCTGCCTACCCCTTCGGGGATAAAAGGCATGATGTTATGTATGGTACATAAAAACTATTTCAGTAGTTTTCGAGTTTATAAAGAACAGACAAACAGACGTAAGACTATGTTTTTTAACTATATAAACCCGACTTAATAATAAAAATAAACGAATTGTGTAAAAAAACCGGTTTTCGTCCAATTAAAATACAAAAATATTAATCAATTAGCGATCTTTTGTCAAATATACAGTAAATAAGAATTCGACGCGTCTATCAAAATGAATCCATCAGTTTCGTAGCTTTGTGTTTGGACAGACAAACAAACAGATGTGAATTGTAGATGATTTATTAATGGGAAGATCCGGGTTCGAGTTTCGGTTGTGGCATTATGGTTAATCCTTGACATTTGTGAATGTGCGTAGAATTTGAATATATAGCTTTACGCATTATTATGTCAATTTGCCTTATTTGTATTGTGATTACTAAGCACGTGGTTTTTACGTTCGATTCTCGGGTAAGTACTTACGATAAAAAATGGTTATGTATACTGTATTCATTTGAGTGGGCCTTTTGGCATATATCGAGTTATATTTATAGTTTTATGAATCATACAAATTTTCTAACTCAAGAATTGAATACGAGACGTACTTAAGAAATATAAAAAAAAATAAGTTCACTTTTCTCCATCTATGAGGGCACAATAACAAATTACTGAGAAAAACTAATTTCACAAATTGCCTGACCCAAGAGTCGAACCCGAAACCAAGCACACACATTTTAATGAAACAGAAATTTTAATACAATAAATATAAATAGTTCTACGTACATTTATATGAATTTTGAGTGCCGAAAAACATAACATAACATCACGCCTTTTATCCCCGAAGGAGTAAGCAAAGGTGCGCATTACGGCTTTTAATTCCACTGTACAATGTAACACCCACTTTTCACTATTATGTTATGAGTCCCATGTAATAGGGGGTGAGCCTATTGCCATATACCGGGCACAATCCAGGCACCGTACAGACACTGAGAATTTTTTCACAAAACTTAGTAGTACCTACTTTGCCCGACCCGGGAATCAAACCCGAGACCTCTTGCCCTACAGTCGCACTTGCGACCACTCGGCCGAACGAGGCAGTCTAGTCAAATTCCGAAAAAACCCAAATTAAATCCACTTGTCCTTGGCTAAAACTCAACTAGTCGAACTCTCGATTGTCGACTGTCAAGTAGGTACCTCTTAAATAGTTGGGCGATGACTTAAATCATCAGTAAAGATGACCTTTGGATGTGAATAACATCTATTTATTTAAGTATGATATTTGACCTTAAAGCTGTACTAGTTAGGAATGCTGACTTCGCTTGCTTTGATATTTTTACCGACTTAAAAAAAAGAGGTTCAACGTTGACCTGTATGTATGTATAAATGTTTTTTAATGGGATAAGCCGGTAAACGAGCAGACGGATCACCTGATGGTAAGCAATCGGCGTCGCACATTGACACCTGGACCACCAGAGGCGTTACAAGTGCATTACCGGCCAGATGGGGATTAGGAATTTGAAGATTCTGGGGTTTGGGAATTGGACCTCTGGTAACCTTGCTACAGACTGGGTTAAGTAACCATTAAGTTACTGAGTTTTTTTTTTTTAAGGGGGAAAATCATCGAATGACTCCCGCCTGGGTGAGGCGGAAGGGAGTGTCAGACTCTTACTGACTAAAAACCACCCCGTTCCTTCTCCTGCACGTCGAGCCGGAGCCCCGGTTACCCGTTAGGTTCTCCGCGATTTAACTCGTCGAGTACCGGTTTTATAGACACAATTAAAGAACAATAGGTCGCGGTCACCGGTGACCGCTTGGTGTTTGACAGTTTAAGTTACTGAGTATGGCGGTATTATAAACAGTATTGAAGTACTGCTTCAAGACTCCCTAGCATAGCTTGAAACTAGTCGAGATATCTCGATAAATAGTTACGTGAGTAAGCTTTTGAAGATAGTTAATCTTATATCTTATAATTACTATATAAAGCTGAAGAGTTTGTTTGTTTGTTTGAACGCCCTAATCTCCGAAGCTACGGGCCCGATTTGAAAAATTCTTTCTGTGTTGGATAGCCCATTTATCGATGATGGCTATAGGCTATAAAACATTACGGTACGATTAATAGGCGCCGAGCAGAGCGAGTGAAACCGCGCGGAAGTAGCTAGTTTAGTACTAAAGGGCTTGAACGACCTAATCTCTGGAACTACTAGTTCGTATTCAACTATATTTTTTGTGTTGGATAGTCCATTCCTTGAGCAAGAGTACAGGGTATAAGTCATTAGGTTACATTAGGTTTAAATAATTCAAAATAAAAATTGAGAAGAAAATAACATCAAATGTCTATCTAAAAAAATCAACATAACATAACTGTACGCCTTTTATCCCCGAAGGGGTAGGCAGAGGTGCACATTATGCCACTGTACAATGTAACACCCACTTTTCACTATTTATGCTATGGGTCCCATGTAATAGGGGGTGAGCCTATTGCCATATACCGGGCACAATTCCAGACTCCGTGCTACTACTGAGAATTTTTTAAAAACCCTGTAGTCCTTTGCCCGACCCGGGAATCGAACCCGAGACCCCTCGCCCGGCAGTCGCACCTGCGACCACTCGGCCAACGAGGCAGTCATCTAAAAAAATCAAATACTCTATCTATCTCTGTTTACTAATTCATTAGAATCGGTTCAGCCGTACAGCGTAACAAACCGACTGACTGACATTATTAAACACGATTTTAATCACAAAGGTCAACTTGTATTAAAAAGACATTTCCAAATATTTGATATCTAACGTCAATTTTGTTTCCTTGATATATTGACATATTGTATGATTTATATTTGTTTTATGAAGTTTATGATTATGTGTGAAATATTATGTTGATAGCTGACCCGGCGTCGTACCGGCTAAATTGTTTTTCTCACTGTTTAAACCTGCCCTGAACTTCCACGAACATATTAAGACCAAAATAAGGCAAATCGATTCAGCCGTTCTCGAGTTTTAGCGAGACTAACGAACAGAAATCCATTTTTATGTAGATAGATTACTCAATCGAGGAATAGTCTTAAAACTTAGGAATTGTAACCCGAAAGAAACTATAGGGTTTAACGCGTTGAGTACCGTCATTATAGACACAATTAAAGAACAATATGTTGCGGTCACCGGTGTCCTCGCGGTGTTTGACAGTTTAAAAGGTCTAATACCTAAGTTAAATTTCCGGATCACAAGTTTATTTTCTGATATAAAGAAGACACTTACCTGTGTGTTAGCTTGGAGCAGACCACCTCCATTAGTGTTGACAACTCCATTGTTGCATTGGGATTTCAACACACACACGTATCCTTGTCCAGCGCAGGTCTGCTGCAGGCCAGAGTTGTCATGAGCATTCACATTGCCAGTACTCTGGAAGATCTCGTCAATGTTCTGTTGTGTCTGCTGGGCGTAGTCGAATTCATTCTTCTGAGAGTTCTGGATCAGATTCACGTTGGCACCAGATGAGGCCGCGAAGGGAGATGGAGAGGAACCAGTGTAGCCTGAACCGAATTTGGAGCCGGAGCTGTAGCTGTTGTAGCCGCTTTGACCACCTCCGAAACTACCTTGAGCGCTGCCGAAAGAGCTCTGGCCACCGAAACCAGTAGCGCCTGCACTCAGAATGGGTTCTTGCTGATGTCGATCTCCTTGGTCGAGGATGATGATTCGAAAGACTGGCTGCCAGCAAAGTTGCCACCAGCGCCGGTAAATCCAGCACCACCAGCCAATTTAGAGAAACCACCGTTCAAGAATGGGTTGGCACCCAAATCGACGCCACCAGCACCAGAGTTGCTAGAACTGGTGAAGCTAGAAGAAGACTTGCTGAACTTCTCGAAGGAGCCGCCAGCGTTTTTGAATGGAGAGTTCTGTTCGTTCATCCACCAGAATGGTCCTCCGTTGGCGACACCACCTTCGAAGACGCTGTTTCCAGCTGCTTGGAACTGGAATTCGTTGGCTGAGTCAGCGTTGGCGGCAGCCTTGAACGCCTGCAGGTTACCGAACTTCTGGATGATTTTGCCATCCTTTATCTTGACACCAGCGCATCCCTTTTCGGATGAGCACTCCTCGAAAGAGGATTGAGTGTGGACCTCAGCATTGGGGAGGGTTTTCAGTGAGGCTAGGAGTTCTTTGGGTGATTTCAAGCTGTGGGTGCCTGCACATGCTGTGCATCGTTCTGTTCTTGCCTGTGGCTCGCTAGCTTCTGCCTCGAGGACAGCTTCGTGACTTTGGGGTAGTTCTTTGACTTCCTCGATGTTTTCTGGGTGTGCATTCGCCGCGATCACCAGGAAGGCTACCACTATAGGGAATAGTGGCTTCATGGTTCTGTAAATAGAAAAAAGGGGATGGTTATTGCACTGTTTTTACTCAATCAAGTCGAAACTGCTGAAGAGATACTAATGAAATTTGGAACAGGGGTTTTGGTCTGAAATAACATGGAGGCTAATTTTTAACCCAAGCTGACGCAGGCGCAGCCGCTAACAGAAACTAATGTGGGATGCATCGTAGGAGATGGTACGTACGCTTCTGTATGTGTGTATTGTTTGTTTTTTTTAAGGACTTTTCTGTTTTGTTTTGTTTTTTTTTTCTTTTTATAATTACTTGAAATGTATAACGCCTTGGTTTTATAACTGTAATGTTATACTATTTAATTGAAATAAATAAATAAATAAATGTCTGTGAAAGTCACATCTTAATAATATTAAATGTCAAATCTTATTGCATTGTCGTTAAGACTGAGAATAACTAAATAGTTTGTATAGCATCATCTTTTACTCCCTGAAGGGGTAGACAGAGGTGCACATATACAATGTAACATCCACTTTTCATTATTTATGTTACGAGTCCCGTGTGAGTCTATTGCCATATATCAATTAGATTTTTAAATTTATGCTTCTGAACAAATTTTCAAAAAATATCGAAATAATTTAGCTCTTAGCAACTGAATATGAGTCACTGTTGAAAATCAAATAATTCACACCTAACAATAACCATAATCGAAATCTATGACACATACCACATACAAACAGATCAAATAAAAATTAAGGTATAAAAATACACCGAATCAAACTACACAAGACCAGATTACTATGACCTCTCTTCTAAGATCTTTCCGTACATTCGACCGTCAGTTTATATTGGTTATATCCCTAACGTAGCTGATATACGCATTGAGTTTTACCAGAACCAATTTACCTTGGTCTCTCTTTGCACGTTCTCTCCACATAGTCAACGGTCAATTTATATTGGTTATATCCCTAACCGGGCTAATACCTAGAGTTATAAAAACCAATTTATCATGGTCTAGCTTTATACGTTCCGTTCACATATTGGACGTTCAATATATACTGGTTATTCATAGTTTAATGTATTGTCTAGTTTTTCATTCCAATCGAAATTGTCACCGAATCCAAAATGGCCGCTTAGCAACCAGCTTCACTACGATATTTACATTTTTATAGCTTTATTATAATACTTACATGTCTGCCTACCCACTTCCTTACATTCTAGGGATATCGAACTGATTGAAAAAGAGTAGTACTTAATTCAATGAAGTTTTTGCTAGTTATTAATAGAGTCTTTAATTGTGGGAGAGCCATGCTTCGGCACGAATAGGTTGGCTTGACCAGTGATACCACGGCCGAGCAGAAAACCGACGTAAAACAACGCTTGCATTGTGTTTCATCGTTTAAGTGAGGTTACCGGAGACCCAATTAACCCCCTCACCAATCTCCCCAATCCCCGAATCTCCAACAGAGCCCAGTAATAAAAAAAAACTAACATAAAGATAAATATCCGATATTAATTAAAAACTACGTTTTAAGCGGCCACTTCAACCCCCTCTTTATACGAATTCGGTAAATTAATATACTAAACCTTCTCCTAAATGTAACAAACACTATTCTGAAAACCGCATCGAAATCGGTTCAGACAATCGCAAGATTCGCGCACAAACATACATACTCCTTTATTTTTTAAAATCGGTTTTAAAAAAAAACGATCGGAATCAAAATACCTGACCTTTATTATAATAATAGTATTTTGATTGTACATACAAGATAAGTCAAATTCAACAATAGTTCACGGCCCGAATCGAACTTTGCACTTTACGGACGAAGCTATATTTTATCAGTACTTTAACTGTCTGTTATAGTTGACTGCACGACATGCGGTGGCTGGGCAACCGGCTGCCGTGCAGCGTGCGACAGGTTCGATTCCTCACGGATGATCACAAATTGTTGTTTCGGGTCTGGGTGTCATGTGTATGAACTTGTATGTTTGTAAATGCACCCACGACATGGAGAAATACCTAATGGGCAACGTTCAAAAAAAAATTAAAATATTCTCTACTAGCTTTTGCCCGCGCTTCACACGCTTGTCTGTCTGCTCGTTTACCGGCTTATGCCATGAAAAAAAAAACAAAAAGATATCTCAATTTTTATCAGCCTGATAATCGAACTTAGAAACATGAGTTCCGAAGTCGCGATTAAAACTACGCGGTCATAGGGTCGTTTAAGTACACATGTTATGTTATGTTATGTTATGTTTCTTATTGATTCTTACGTGTAGTCCAAGGTTGAATGCCTAATCAGGTAAAGATGACACCCATCATAAACATAAAACATACCTTATATTCTAACCATTAAAGTTGACAATCGAATAGCTAGGTTTAAACACTACCTATCAGTAAGAAATCACGGCTTTATTACTTAGATATTAAGAGAGATTTTCGTATGACAAAATGTCTAATGTAATTGTAGAATTTTTATATATTTAGAATTGACATTTAAATAATAAAAGAACTTGGTATTGACTTAATAATGTGATAAGAAAAAAAATGAATAATAAAAATTTGTTTTCCGAATAGAAATGAACCTTCTACTCTTTAGAATAAGTTTTAAATTACTTTGGATAAAGAAATTCTAGATTAATATTCAAATATGTGCATCTCGCTATATCCTTGTTGACTGGACATCTACACTACATGAGCTGCTGTTTACATGTGAACATTAGCTCATGACGATACCTAAGTACGTGTGTCGCCTGGACAGTCAACCTCGCTACATCCTTGTTGACTGGACATCTACACTACATGAGCTGCTGTTTACATGTGAACATTAGCTCATGACGATACCTAAGTACGTGTGTCGCCTGGACAGTCAACCTCGCTACATCCTTGTTGACTGGACATCTACACTACATGAGCTAATGTTTACATGTGAACATTAGCTCATGACGATACCTAAGTACGTGTGTCGCCTGGACAGTCAACCTCGCTACATCCTTGTTGACTGGACATCTACACTACATGAGCTGCTGTTTACATGTGAACATTAGCTCATGACGATACCTAAGTACGTGTGTCGCCTGGACAGTCAACCTCGCTACATCCTTGTTGACTGGACATCTACACTACATGAGCTACTGTTTACATGTGAACATTAGCTCATGACGATACCTAAGTACGTGTGTCGCCTGGACAGTCAACCTCGCTACATCCTTGTTGACTGGACATCTACACTACATGAGCTGCTGTATACAGCTGACGATACTTAAATATGTCTCACTATATCCTTGTTAAAACCACATGAGCTGCTGTTTACCCGTCCCATCTACTTCTAAACCTCAGGAAACCACAGCTTAACCTCGCTAATTCATCACTAAACATAGTAAGTCAACTTGGAAGTTTAAATATGAGGTAAGCAGAGGTCATCTGAAGTTTCAATATTTAGTTTAAGAATCACACAAGTAGTATGAAAGCCTTGAAATCAAGTGATACGTGTAGATGTTAAATGTGTTAAAAATGGTATAATTGAGCTTGTTAGAATATTTGAGGCTGGTAGGAAGGTAGTTCCGATGTGAAGTAGTTTCCTCTTCCGAAAAACAATTGATTTTTTTGAACTTGACGTTATGTTATGAATTGATCTGTTTTTGTTTAGAGATTTATTGACGTTCGATATTTTGAGTTTAATGATGAGTGTTGAGTAAATGAGTATTTGGTAAAGAGGTTTAGATGCAACACAGATAAGAATGCTTGGCAGCATGTTGGTTCGGCTCCACTGGACAATACTCAAATGTAGTCAGTAGTTAGTTTCCAATAGTAGGTAATTTAATACTTTAATCCTAATGTAGACAATCTAGTTTCCTTATGGCATCGAGCATTTCTTTATTGAAACAAAGAGTTTCCTTTTTCTTGTATAGAAGCACTATTTTTATGGATTGTCAGTATGCATATGTGATACACCATGTTAGACTATAAGATTGGAGTTGAGTTCGATATCATATCGAATGGAGTTTCTTGCTCGTTCTTCTCCATTCGAATCTACATTTTGGAATGAGCACCTAGCTTCACCTAGCTTCACTGACGGACTATTATTTATTTTGTATTTGTAACGTCAGTAATAATTTGGTACTTTTGAAACGTCAGTTTGGTGGTTTAATTGGAATAAATGCTTTGACTTTGACTTTATAGTCACTCAACCAATGAGTAAGTCAATTTCTTACTGTCTTCTATGAACATTTTTGAAAAAATATCTTGAAATAATATACATCTCTTCTTTAGAGATGGCGATTGCCTTTGTAAATTACTTGTATTATGACTCCCTTTATGATCAACGTTTATTCACTAGGCATGTCGCTTCATAGTGCACGATGATGCGGCCTACGATGGAGCACGTCGTCCCATAAGTAACCTATTCACTCGGGCCTTGAAGACTCCCATCCCAGGTTATAATCCTTTGGCAAAACATAGACTCTGGCAAAAAAATTCCACTCCCTAGCTATTGGCACAAAGAAACTTCTTATCAAAGTATCATTATCAACAGCCTATAAGTGGCAACTGCTGAGCATCTTCTCACACGGAGAAGGTTTGATCATTAATCACGACGCTTGCTCAGTGCGGGTTGGCAGTTTCAAACTTACAATTAGAAATTATAAGCCCAGGTTTCCTCACGATGTTTTCCTTCACCGTTTGTCAGTGCTGTCTAAATAATCTTACGAGATGTAGCAAGTAAATTTTTATACCTACTTACGTCTTTTATGTGAAGGTCACCTCTGTTTACTGATATATTACATAACTTATATAACATAACATAGTCTTAACCACATAACCGAAAGAATAATATTACAAAACATATATAAAGTATCCTTTTTTCATTGGAAATTGGTTAAAAAAGTGAAATTTCGTTTGTACAATTATTTAGCAAGGCGATGTGTGTGTGTGTGTGTGTGTATGTTAATTTGCATAAGTCAGGCACTGAATCTCGTGCTGTACATCTTATATAGTATGAGTACTTATGCACTACCTACGCGGTAAAGGCAGTTCTACACTATTATAATTTGAGCTATATTTTATAGCTTCGAAAAGCTTCATCAACAGCTGGTGACAGTCTACTGGTCTACTTAATCTCCACGCTTGGCACACAGGTTGGAGATCACTAAAGGTTTACTAAGGGATTGTTAATTTTTTTCAAAGTGCTTATATTTGGTGTGTGATGGCGACATTAAATTATATATTAGGCACCATCTCTACTCTTGTCGTGGGTGTCGTATACCCGTCTTACTATATAATATTAGAGGTATAAATCGGAAAGTGAGTTTGTTTGTTTGTTTGAAAGCAGACTTTCACGCCATAACTACTCAACCGATTGCTTTGAATTTTTGCAGACGTAAAGTTAGAAGTCCGGATTAAATAATAGGGTACTTTTTATCCCTGAAAAAATTTGATATTCCCGAGGGAAAACAAAAGTATTGGTATAGATAGCGCTGTGTATATGTCACATAGGCTACTTTTTATCCTTTTGTGACGCGAGCGAAGCCACGGGTAAAAGCTAGTTACAAATAAAGAGAAGTCACTTTAGAATGACCACACAAACACGTTCGAAATAATATTTGTAAGATTACAAAACCAAAGTCGTAAATAATCGAAATCATTAAGATTTTGATTGATTACTAACGAATAAATCAATTTATTAGAACATCTTTGAAGTGTTGAGCAATTTTTTTCTTAATTAATGTCAAAGATACAGAATAGAGATCATGATTTTAAATAGAAGCGGTAGACAGAGGTGCACATCTACACATCTATACATAAACATAACATCACGCCTTTTTATCCCCGAAGGGGTAGGCAGAGGTACACATTTCGGCACTTAATGCCGCTGTACAATGTAATACCCACTATTCACTATTTATTTTATAAGTCCCATGTAATAGGGGGTGAGTCTATTGCCATATACCGGGCAGATTTCCAGACTCCGTGCTACTAATGAGATTTTTAAAACCTAGTAATACTTTGCCCGACCCGGGAATCGAACCCGAGACCCTTGACCGGCAGTCGCACTTGCGACCACTCGGCCAACGAGGCAGTTGCATCAACATCTATATAGATAAATAATATTGGAGTGTCTGTTTTTAATATTAACATAACTGCTTTTTACTACATACATATGAATATACATACGATACATATACCAAAATAACACTTTTCACAATTGTTGTCTGTCTGTCTGTCAGTTTATACTGTCTAATCTCTGAAACGGCTAGACCGATTTTGACGGGGCTTTTACTGGTAGGTAGCTGATGTTCTATGGAGTAACATAGCCTACTCTTATTTTAGAAAAACGCAATCATAGTTGCTGGTACAGCTATTATACAATGTAACACCCACTTTTCACTATTTATGTTATGTGTCCTATTTAATAGGGGGTGAGCCTATTAAATAGGAATTGGATTTGCCATATTCCTGGCAAAATTCTAGTATCTGATATGAAGGTACTACGTCATCAACAGTCCACTGCTGCACTATGAGCCTCCTCTACATAAGAGGGGTTTGTCATAATCTCCGCAGGCAGGCGGGTTGGAGATCGCAGTATAAAAGGTTCAGGTTTATCAGAGAGCGCTGCTGCACGGTCTCTGTCTAATGTGTAGTCCCCTAGTCGGGTATACGACACCCGCGGGAAGAGTAGCGGTGGTCACAAATATATTCTAATCTGCCGTCACCAGATGGCTCATAAATCATGAGTATTTTGAGTCATAATATACGTAAGCTATACTATAAATATCAGCTAGCTTTCTGTATACAACTATCCTAAACCCCTCGACAATAACTTTCGCTCAACCTTGCGCCTACGCAGCGCTTATTTAGACAACCTAGGACAACCTCATGAGATGACCTATTTTCAAGTCATCAAAGATTCTTAGTATTACACGTAATTTGCAATAGGCTCAGTTCTAGGCATAATAATAAATGAATGACGTCATCTGGCGACAACAGAGTTAAATACATTCGTCACCAACCCTACTCTTCCCGTGGGTATCTCATACCCGACTAAGGGAATACATAGAAGAGAATGAAAGAAGACATATTATGCCAACCTCAAGTAAATTTAAATAAGAGCAAGAAAAATAAACATTCATTTATTTATTACTACATAAAATCACAGGGATAGGCAGAGGTGCACATTACGGCACTTAATGCCAATATAACATCCACTGTTCACTATTTATGTTATGAGTCCCATGTAATAGGGGGTGAGCCTATTGACATATACCGGGCACAATTCCAGACTCGTGCTACTACTGAGATTTTTTGAAAAAGCCCAGTAATACTTTGCCCGACTTGGGAATCGAACCCGAGACCCCTTGCCCGGCAGTCGTAAGTGCGATCATCCAGCGAAGAGTGACTTTTTCCTTATTGTACGTATGAAGGTATTAAACAACGAGAAAGTGAATTTTTTATTGCATTTCAACGCTTACGGTGAAGGTTATACCTCTAGTTTTAAGAAAAAAAAAGGATTAAAACAAACTCCATGTAGTACTTTCGTTTTTATCAGCGAAAGTTGTTTTTTGTTTAATATCAATATGGTTTTTTGTTCCAAGAAGTTGCGGGCAGATGTTCTTAAATGGAACATCTACTTGTCATGTTATGTTATGAGTCCCATGTGTGTGTAATAGGTGTTGTTATAGCCGTTTTAAGCTAAGAATTGACGTCGCGGAGAACCTAACGGGTAACCGGGGCTCCGGCTCGACGTGCAGGAGAAGGAACGGAGTGGTTTTTAGTCAGTAAGAGTCTGACACTCCCTTCCGCCTCACCCAGACGGGAGCAGTCATTCGATGATTTTCCCCCCTTAAAAAAAAAGCTAAGAATTGACAAGATCCGTGGTGATCTACTGGCTCTATGAGGCGCGCGCGGAATGCGACGCGCGCGTTCGGGTCTGTTTCTGGTTGGACGAGGAGCCACCCATGCTCACCGTCCGCAGGCCCGCGCTTACGGTGGCCGAAGATCGTGTGTATATGTAAGCTTAGATCTTTGAAACTACGCAATGAATTGTGATGCGGTGTTTTAATAGATAGGGCGATTCAAGAGGAAGGTATGTATGTATAACTGATCACTAGTTTTATTATGACTCTTGTGTAATAAGCGTCAGTCTAGAGGCATATACCAACAATATCAAACACCGTGCTACTTTTGCGACGCTTACAAAAACACCGAAAAGCTCCAATAACAGTGTGCAGTATGAAAAGCTAACTCGACCCCCATTTACCAGGCAGTCAGACTTGCAACCACTTGTACATATATCAGTCATATATCAGCCACAACACGTCCACAATTGAACGCAGGCATTTCCTAAACAAGGCACTATTAGGCTCGAAAAGACGCCTTGCAATGAATTTGTGATACACCTTTTCAATAACACAAATCATCTCTCTAAAAGGCAACTATTGTCTACCTAATGTTCTAATAATTTTATCAAAACCACCGTGACTCATATTTAATCGTCATGCAGACGCATATGCAGGTATACCACACTTTAAATATTAATTTTCGACCATATTATAACATATTAGAGTTGATTATGTATCAAGAAATTATGATTCATGGCTGTATTTTGATCTGCTTTTGTTTCTAAGTTCCTATTGTGTTTCGCCCACGACCCACCTACTCATCTGCTTGTACCCGCAAGGTTAATATGTCTAGGTCGTAAAAAACTATTGATGATCTTCAAATTATCCTATACACTAAATCAGTCACGGTTTACATGTGAACATTAGCTCATGACGATACATAAGTACGTGTGTCGCCTGGACAGTCAACCTCGCTACATCCTTGTTGACTGGACATCTACACTACATGAGCTGCTGTTTACATGTGAACATTAGCTCATGACGATATCTAAGTACGTGTGTCGCCTGGACAGTCAACCTCGCTACATCCTTGTTAACTGGACATCTACACTACATGAGCTGCTGTTTACATTAAAAATAATGAAATGTAGGGTGCAAGATGAGTAAAAAAATGGCGTAATGTTTTCGAACAATTTATAATGTGGCTTTTAAATGAACAGGTTACATTATATAACAACTGGTTATCGATATTTTAACTACATTTATAACTGAGCCACTTATATTAAACCGTTGATAGTTTTTATAGTTAAATTCGATCGTTAAATTAATATGCGTATAACTATTACTTTTTATTTTATTTAAATTCTTTTCATTGATTTATTTTACATGTCGTGGTGGCCCGGAGGTTTAAGACGCCCACTTCTCATGCATGAGGGTGCGGGTTCGAAACCTACCAACGGCAAGTACCAATGTGACTTTTTCCGAGTTATATGTACTTTCTAAGATTATTTAGACACCACTGACAAACGGTGAAGGAAAAACATCGTGAGGAAACCTGAACTTATAATTTCTAATTATAAGTTTGAAATCACCAACCCGCATTGAGCAAGCGTGGTGATTAATGCTCTAACCTTCTCTGTGTGAGAAGAGGCTTTGCTCAGCAGTGGGCATTTATAGGCTGTTGATGATGATGATTTATTTTATGTTACATTATTATTTATGACGCGTAAAATGTTATTGTTATTTTTTGTGCGTCGTATTTTTGTTATGTTTTTTTATTATTTTTTGGTTTAATTCTAATACTTAGCATTTTATTGGTAATAGAATATTTTCTTTTGTTTTTATTTGATGGTCCGACGTTTGCCCACTATCTCGCTTGATGGTAAGCGATGATGCGGTCTACGATGGAGCACGTCGTCCCATAAGCAACCTATTTTTGTCTATCAAATATGGAAATAATTGCCGTATCTCAAATGAGGTAGGTAGAAATACAAGTTTAATAATAGATATGTTGTCCTTATTAATAATAGAAGAGTCCTATATAATACTAATAAAAAACCATCACCAATAATAAAACCAGTCATAATAAATTTCGAAAACCGAAAAACCCAATAGGTAATACTTCGACGTGACCTGTAACCTACGACCTTGTGGTCGACAGACGCGTTAGCGACCACTGGACCAACGTCACGTATATAAAAATCGTTATTTCTACGAACTTTTGAATTTAAGTGCCGATGTATGGTAATAGGCTGGATCCCTATTACATGAACCTCATGCTTATACAGGAAAATAATAAGTGCATATTGAATTAGTTAGTTAGGTATCATTATTACAAAATACACATTTCGAGAAAGATTAAATTAGCCATTTTATGAACACACGCACATATTTGTCACCACCGCTACTCTTCCCGCGGGTGTCGTATGCCCGACTAGGGAACTACACATTTAACAGAGACCGGGCAGCAGCGCTCTCTGATAATCCTTTTATACTGCGTCCTCCAACCCGCCTGCCTGCGGAGATTATGGCAAACCCCTCTTATGTAGAGGAGACTCATACTCCAACAATGAACTATCGATTCGTTATAAGTGAATAACAGAGACCGTAAAGTATTACTGGGTTTTTTAAATAAATTCTCAGTAGTAGCACGGAGTCTGGAAATGTGCCCGGTATATGGCAATGGGCTCACCATAACATAAATAGTGTAAATTGGGTGTTACATTGTATAGTGGCATTAAGTGCCATAATGTGTACCTCTACCTACCCCATCGGGGATAAAAAGCATAATGTTATGTATACAGACGGTAGTTATAAAAACAAAATGACCTTCAAAAAAGAATCTAAGGTTCAATTTTTAACTATGAAGTTTAACCCCAAGACGACAGTGACAAACAAAAATTACGTAACAACCAATAAGTATACGGACGGACGGACGGACGACGCAACCATCTTGTGTAATATAAAGGTAAACCAGTACCGCTGCTAAAACAAGTTTCGGACGCTACCAAATTCTTTACTGTCCATGTACGTTTTATATGTATGTAAAGCCTTTTATATATGTAGGCAACTGTGTATGAATGTGATGGAAGCTAAAGAAGTATGTAAGGAGCGTAGTAGGTGGCGCTCTGTAGTTTCTGTATACCATCAGACGTATAAATGTGATGGAAGCTAAAGAAGTATGTAAGGAGCGTAGTAGGTGGAGCTCTGTAGTTTCTGTACACCATCAGATGTATGAATGTGATGGAAGCTAAAGAAGTATGTAAGGAGCGTAGTAGGTGGCGCTCTGTAGTTTCTGTATACCATCAGATGTATGAATGTGATGGAAGCTAAAGAAGTATGTAAGGAGCGTAGTAGGTGGCGCTCTGTAGTTTCTGTATACCATCAGATGTATGAATGTGATGGAAGCTAAAGAAGTATGTAAGGAGCGTAGTAGGTGGCACTCTGTAGTTTCTGTATACTATCAGATGTATGAATGTGATGGAAGCTAAAGAAGTATGTAAGGAGCGTAGTAGGTGGCGCTCTGTAATTACGATGATCATAAAAAATTGTTTAGCAGTTTATAAGTTCATCATGAACAGACAAAAGCTGATATAATCAATAACACAGCTGACCTAAGATAATTACAGAGTCTGTGTTGTTACTTGTTAAGTACTGAGAATTTTGGAAAATCCCAATGACCCAACAATCGATCTTGTGACCCCTCGATTGGCAAGTCACACTTGTTTTAACTCAATCATAAGTGCACCTGCCACTAATAAAAATGATGTATGTAATAAAAATCTTATTTCCTATATTTTGCTATCGGCTTTGCTCGCGTAAATTAGTCAATTTCCTTCTCCATACTTCCAACTGTATGTATCCAAAATTACAAGAAGTTTGCTTGAGTAGATAAAGTGAAAAGAGGCAGCAAACTTACTTACGCATTTATATTATTAGTTGGGACGTTACAAAAAATAATTAATCAATTGTTTGTTACAAAAAATGTATTACACTTATTCGTCTCAATTTAGTAAATAGAAAAAATGTAACGTTTCACTTTTTCGCTATTCTAAAACCGGTGTAACATACCTAAAAGTCTGGCAATACTTTAAAAGTCTAGGTAGAACTTCTTTTTAGACTGTATTCTAGACAAACTTGTTTTTTAAGATAATTATGCAAATTTAAGTAAAAGTGCCTTGGAGTAATTCGGTGATGTCGCACGCGTGAGATTATTTTTCTTCGTAAATGTTATTATATTATTATTATATTATGTTTTTTTATTATTAAAATTTTTATGTTTTTTTGAATAACATTTTTTGTTATGTTAATTAATGTAAAATGGTTTTGAATTTCTTTTTTTATCGGCTGTTATTATTAAAGACATTAAGTTGAGGACTGCACAACTAAAAATTAGTGATAAAGGCTTTCATGTTTAAAATGTATTTATTTAGTATGTATATATTCTACAAGCGTGGAGATTATAGCAAATCTTCTTATGCAGAGAAGGTCCATAGTCCTTTTTTTAAGGCAGAAAAATCATCTATTGCTTTTCCCGCACTGCGAGAGGGAGTGACAGACTGACTGACTGACTGACTGACTGACTAAACACCACCTCGTTGCTACTCCTGCACCTCGACCAGTACAGAACCCCAGTAACCCGTTAAATTATCTGCAGCTCCAAAGGCAAGTCCAGCAGAGGACTGTTGAGGATGCTGTTGCATCATTTTAAACTTCTTAACACTAACACTTCTTCAAATCTTTACATAATTTTATGTATATATATAAATATAAGCATGTATATGTATATGAGTCATATATGACATTGGTGTCAATGTCACATAGGAAGATTAGATGTCAGCTGATGACTACCTCGTTGATCGAGGTTGTAAGCTCGGCTGTCGACCGAAGTCGGATTCGAGTCATCATCAATGACAGTCCGTCACAGTCACTGGTGGTCTATGAGTCTTATCCTCTGTTTAAAAGCCCAAGCATATTGGGAGGTTGTGGCGGGCTTGTCCTTAAAAAAAGGGACAAGCCCGCCACAACCTCCCAAAACCGCTGCAACTCCTGTAAGCCAGGATCTACAGTAGATACAACCATGAAAACACCGGAACACTGAAGTCCAACGTCCCAGGGACATGAGTAACTGTCTTGGTTCCCGCAACGAAGTGAATCAGAACATATTATAAGATATAATAAGTTTCCACTGCCCTCGGTAAATTACTGCAGGAGAACCTTACCTACTTATCTTAAAGATAAATTTGCCATAATCTCCACGGGCGGGTTGGAGATCGCAGTATAAAAGGTTCAGGTTTATCAGAGAGCGCTGCTGCCCGGTCTCTGTCTAATGTGTAGTCTCTTAGTCGGGTATATAGAACCTACCTGAAGAGTATTGTATCGTGGGCTAAAGGCGTGTGTTTGTGTGTATAGGTGTATATATGATATAGACTTATAGGTTTCATATATGAAATCATGCTGTAACTAAAAATTTTGCAATAAGAATCCTATAATTAATTGGTCAAATTCGAATCTGGGACACTCCGTGATCTTGCAACCACTAAACGAATAACGCACGTGGTTCGTGTCATCATTTTGTGACGTCAACGTTTGTATGTTTGTGACACGCTATCGCAGAAACCACTGAATAGATTTTGATGAAATTTCGGAAATATATGGATATAAGGATTTAAATTATTGTCATCAGCGAGTGACGATTAGACGGGACTGTGGACCATTTTTTATACAAGAAAGAAAAATCACATTAAATAGCAACCGAACAGCAGCGCTCTCTGATAAACCTAAACCTTATATACTGTGATCTCCAATTAGTCTGTCAAGCATTGAGATCATGGCATACCATTTTATGTAGCAAATCACGGACTGTCTCTGCATTTCGAGTCTAGTAGTAAATTATACTGTACTAATAATAAACCTTTACTCGACCCGGAGATCAAACCAAAGATCTAAAGTTCGATAGCCATATTATAATGACATCAGTAACATATAATAAATCTTATATTTAACACGACATCGGCAGAACTACACAAAATAATACATCAAGGACATTATATTTACATAGAAATGCTATAAACATAACACATTCCGGATTCTTGAAGGAAAAATCTTGATTTTTAAATATATATTTATATATCTAATATGATTATTAATATTTGTGTGGTCATCTGTTCATTAAAATAGTTATACAAAAAATACACACCCTGTATAATCAAATTTAAAAAAAGATATTAGTATCCTATATGAGCTGCTGTTCACATGTGAACATTAGCTCATGACGATACCTAAGTACGTATGTCGCCTGGACAGTCAACCTCGCTACATCCTTGTTGACTGGACATCTACACTACATGAGCTGCTGTTTACACGTGAACATTAGCTCATGACGATACCTAAGTACGTGTGTCGCCTGGACAGTCAACCTCGCTACATCCTTGTTGACTGGACATCTACACTACATGAGCTGCTGTTTACATGTGAACATTAGCTCATGACGATACCTAAGTACGTATGTCGCCTGGACAGTCAACCTCGCTACATCCTTGTTGACTGGACATCTACACTACATGAGCTGCTGTTTACATGTGAACATTAGCTCATGACGATACCTAAGTACGTGTGTCGCCTGGACAGTCAACCTCGCTACATCCTTGTTGACTGGACATCTACACTATATGAGCTGCTGAATTAGAGAATAAGATTTCAAATATGATAATTAAATAAATTAAACATTGATTTTTCGATATTGATTGATGACTATTCAGAATTTTTCATTCATTTAATTTATATTATTTACAGTTTAGCTATAAAATTGTATAATTTATGACTCTCATATAACACCTCAACTTATAATAAATCCGTTTTTGTAATAATTTCATTGAAAAAATCATTGTGAAGACCTGTTTTTTCTTAATTAAAATATTATAAAAAAACTAGTGTCAACCTGCCACCTGGTTTGACGTGGAAAAATTACCATTAATGCGAAATCAAGTCAGTATGTTTATCCATCACGCTTCGAATGCTAAACTGCTAAATCGATTTTGATAAAATTATTCATTATTATATAGTGAGTCAGAGATTTAAATAAAACCTACCGTTCAGGTAGGTACTGAATCGATTTTAATACACGAATAGATCAAACTGAGCATCACTATATTTTTTAGTATAGGAGGGCAAATGGTTGCACGCATCACCTGATGGTAAGCAATCAGCGCCGCCCATGGATACTCGGAACACCATAAAAGATACAAGTGCGTAACCTATCTTTTTATTATTCATTAATTAATATAAAAAACTTATACTATTATTGGCTCTAAGCACGTTTCACTCGCACGTGTATCAATCAGGTTTTGAAACCATTCATTTGATAATAAAAATGTATATTTTTAAATGTGTAAAATATACCTAGACTTTCACTGGCTCATTTGTACTGTCTGACAACTAAATTATTATTATTATTCCTATAATAGTAACAACCAATATATACAGCTAAAGAGTTCGTTTATTTGAACATGCTAATCTCCCGAAGTAGTGGCTTGAATCGGTTTTTTTTAAAACGTTGCCCCACACTAGGGTTTTCTGTGTCGTGGGTGCGTTTACGAACATACAAGTTCACATACACATGACACCCAGACCCGAAACAACAATTTGTGGATCACACAAAGTGTTGTCCCGTGCGGGAATCAAACCCGCGACACGTTGCACGGCAGCAGGTTATCCAGCCACCGCCCCAACCGTGCAGTCGATTTATTTTTGTGTTCGATAGTCCATTTATTGATGAAGACTTTAGGCTATTAAACATCACACTACGATTAATAGAAATAATACTACAATTCACATTCTATTAGTTTCGTCTGACGAATACTTTAGTCGGTCTCAAACTCGACACTACATTTCAACTGTAGCTCTTACGACAACTTAACCTCATCAACAGCCTATAAATGCCTACTGCTGAGCAAAGCCTCTTCCCACACGGAGAAAGTTTGAGCATTAATCACCACGCTTGCTCAATGCGGGTTGGTGATTTCAAACTTATAATTAGAAATTATAAGCCCAGGTGTCCTCACGATGTTTTCCTTCACCGTTTGTCAGTGGTGTCTGAATAATCTTAGAAAGTACATATAACTCGGAAAAAGTCACATTGGTACTTGCCTTTGGTAGGTTTTGAACTCGCACCCTTATGCATGAGAAGCTGGCGTCTTAAACCTCCGGGCCACCATGATAGAACTTAACCTACTAATCCATAACTTAAGCATTCAAAAACAAAACAATAAGAACAATAAAAACAACAATATTATAAACATAAGCGACCAAATTCGGAATTAACCGGCGGAATATACTTTAGTCGGCCTAAAATCGATACCATATCTTATACAGTAGCTCTTACGAGAACTTAACCTACTATTCCATACTTTAAGCATTCAAAAACAACAATATCATAAACACCAGCGACCAAATTTGAAACCACATATGTCTTAAAGCAGATTCCTAATAAAAACACGCCTAAATCGACAACAACGACCTCTATGATCGGCAATTTTATTATAGTACCTACTAACTACTTGCACGTGCTTTCACACGGTGTTCGGCTGCTATTAATCGTAGCGTGATGTTTTATAACCTATTGTCTTCCTTGATAAATAGACTATTCAACACAAAAAGAATTATTTAATTTGAACCAGTAGTTCCTGATATAAGCGCTTTCGAACAAACAGAAAATCTTCTCAGCTTTACAATATTAAGAAGACTCCACTATCTTTCTTTGTTTTATCTTATTGTTATTTTATGTTAATTTATAACAATAAAAATGTATCAAATCGCGGTTCGAGATGAAATTTAAAGGTTATAGGCTTTTATAGGTAGATTTATGAGGTTATAAGCGAAGATTCTTGGCCCTGAGGCGTATAGGGTCTAATTTTATTCAGTGGTAAATATTTTAAGGTCAATATATATATTACACAAATATTATATGACGTCTGTTATATGTATAGGTGCATATTCACAATATAACACCGACTTTTCACTATTTATGTTATGAGTCCCATGTAATAGACGGTGAGCCTATTGCCATATACCGGGTACAATACCAAACTCCGAGGTCCTAGATTTTTTAAACTCAATAATACTTTGCCCTACCCGAGAATCGAAGCCGAGACCCCTTGCCCGGCAGTCGCACTTGCGACCACTCGGCCAACGAGGCAGGCACAAATATATATACATATATATGTATATATAGACTTTTTCTATACTACGTGATGTAGTATATGTATGTATTATGTATGTTTAACAAAATTTGACGTAGCAACATATAAAACAGGTTTTAGGAAGGACACAGGTCAATATTGGTTTGTAAATTAACATAACTTGTCATAGATGAACCCTACAGCTTTAGGGTACCGTAATAATATTTGTCATATAAAATGACATATGACATCATTGCTAAATTATTTAGCATGATATATAGATTTAAATTTTTCTTTATATTATTAAAATGGTGAGAGTGTCGGTATAATGTCCTCTAAGATACGTGAGATCGCGGGCCTGCGGACGGCGAGCATGGGTGGCTCCCCGTCCGACCAGAAACAGACCCGAGCGTACGGCGCAACGCGTTCCGCGCGCGTCTCAAAGAGCCATCAGACCACCACAGATGGGGCCCAATAGGGCCGATGCCGATTCGGAGTCGCGGAGAACCTAACAGGTAACCGGGACTCCGGCTCGACGCGCAGGAGAAGGAACGGGGTGGTTTTTAGTCAGTAAGAGTCTGACACTCCCTCCCGCCTCACCCAGGCGGGAGCAGTCCAGTCATTCGAAAATTTCCCCCCCAAAAAAAAAAAAGACACGTGAGATGTTGTCCGGTCTGTCCAGCTACAAGCTAGACAGGATTGGAGATCGCAGTATAAAAGGTTCAGGTTTATCAGAGAGCGCTGCTGCCCGGTCTGTGTCTAATGTGTAGTCACTTAGCCGCGTACTATGCTATGGCTTATGAGGTAAGATTTGATTGTTGGTTGTTTATTTGAATAGAATTGGCTCCGAAACTTCTAGACTGACTTCTAGACTTCAGGGAGTAAATTAAGATACTGACTGCCTCGTTGGCCAAGTGGTCGCAAGTGCGACTGCCGGGCAAAGTACTAGGTTTTGAAAACATTCTCAGTGGTAGCAGGGAGTTTGGAATCGTGCTCTGTATATGGCAATAGGCTCACCCCCTATTACATGGGACTTTAACATAAATAGTGATAAGTGGATGTTACATTGTACAGTGGCATTAAGTGCAGTAATCTGCCTGTCCTTTCGGGGATAAAGAAATGATGTTATGTTGGTGTTGTATGTTAATATACGATACTTTATATCTCGATATTCCTTCAGGATCGGAGCGTACTCGAGTGAAATTATCGTCTATGGTAAAATATTTTTGTTTTGAATACATAAGCCTTATTTTGTACTAAAAATAATAAAGAAAATTATATATCTTTCATGTTTAGCTAGAATGCACTAATTAACATATATATTATGTATATTTTAATGAACGAAATTCGTTTTTATTCACTTGGCAATAAAAACTATTATTACTTAACAAAACTTGTCTTAACACTTTTATTTTTATTTTGCTTTTTATTATCGTAAAGTAATAAAATTCTGAGAATAGATAAAAGTGAATTTCTTCTTTTTTTTCGTAATGAAAAATGGTAAACGTTTACATGTGAACATTAGCTCATGACGATACCTAAGTACGTGTGTCGCCTGGACAGTCAACCTCGCTACATCCTTGTTGACTGGACATCTACACTACATGATCTGCTGTTTACATGTGAACATTAGCTCATGACGATACCTAAGTACGTGTGTCGCCTGGACAGTCAACCTCGCTACATCCTTGTTGACTGGACATCTACACTACATGAGCTGCTGTTTACATGTGAACATTAGCTCATGACGTTACGATACCTATATCCTTATATTGACTGGACTGTACAAAAAGAGCAGCCGCTGATTCAAAAAATATAAAGCAATGCTACCATTTTCGTATACGGAACTCAAAAATTAATATAATCATATATTATGAAGTTAGATTCTTAAACGTTTTGACAAATATGGTAGTCAGATACGGACAATAAAACATTATGATTTATATTATAGTATGTTGAGTGGTATTCCTTATAATATGTTATTTTTATTATAATTTATTATTATCATCGCTTCCTAATAGGGACAAGTAGAATGGCACATTTTTTAGTTAATTTAGAACAGTAATAAAGTTATCAAATTAATATTATTATATCTTTTGCTAGACTGTTATTTTCTCAAACACAGCTGGATAGATTTTCATGATCTTTGCTTTGACAGAGACCGGGCAGCAGCGCTCTCTGATAAACCTGAACCTTTTGTACCTACCAACAGCAAGTACCAATGTGACTTTTTCCGAGTTACATGTACTTTCTAAGATTATCTAGACAAAGATGAGATGCAAAGTTTATAAGCGAATAAACACGGATAGAAAATCCCAACGAACAACTGTTGGGCAGAAAGCCCGCCAGGCACGATCACCTCGCCTGGTCGGAGGATCCTCCTTTTCCGATCTTAGGGAACTATACTCCTCTGTTCCCTAAAGATATTATTAGAGGATAAGTAAATAGCGAATGTACCTTATAAAAGAAGCCAGCGCTCTATAGCGACCTATAAAAGTGTGGTATATATAGTATGTTATATATAGTGTATGATAATGAGTTTATGTGTATGTATGTTTGTTAGTCAATCACAGCAAAATGGCTAAAGGGATCGGGATAATATTTAGAACAGGAATAGATTACAGTCAGGCTACTTTATATGCCACAGGAACGCGGGCAAAGACGTGAACAGAAGCTAGTCTTAATAACTATACTAAAGTGGATGCAAGTGCGACTGCCGGGCAAGGGGTCTCGGGTTCGATTCCCGGGTCGGGCAAAGTATTACTGGGTTTTTAAAAAATTCTCAGTGGTAGCACGGAGTCTGGAATTGTGCCCGGTATATGACAATAGGCTCACCCCCTATTACATGGGACTCATAACATAAATAGTGAAAAGTGGGTGTTACATTGTACAGTGGCATAATGTGCACCTCTGCCTACCCCTTCGGGGATAAAAGGCGTGATGTTATATTATGTTATGTTGTTAAAGTTTAAAGTCGTGTGTACGTAGTTTTTAAACTTTATTATCAACAGTAAAGAACTTTCGCAATGTGTTGTGAAACTGTGAGTTCAGAGACGAGACGTTTAGTGATGTGCTTGCATTGTATCGATGAGTATTATCGATAGGTTTTGTGTGTGACCTTGAATATGTGTGGTGAAGGTGTTCTTCTTGTAGTGATGTGTTAAATACTTTTTTTAGATATGGTTAGGTTTTGTTGGAAGTTCAAAAGGTTTAGGAATAAAAATTAAAATTGGGGTACTCAGGGATTATCAAATGCTTATGACAGTCCACTACTAGGATATTATATAGGTTACAAAGTTGAGCGCTGGTGCCCGGTCTCTGTCTAATGTGTAGTCCCTTAGTCGGGTATACGACACCCACGGGAAGAGTTGGAGAGGTGAAATGTATTCCCTTCTGCTGTCTTCATACAGTTCATGTTATTATTACTAATATGAAAATTCGAAATTGATTCTGAAGGGACGTTTGAACTTTGCACAGAGATCGTATCGACCTTGACAAAGGACATAATAATAAAAAAAAAATACTTCTCAAAATATTGCACACGAATAAAGCCGCTAGTAAAAGTTAGTACTTTTCAATCAAACATCGACCGCTCATATGATGCAACAGCCTAAATGTAATCTAGTGCATCTATACCATATATAACAAAACGGGGGCACATCTAAATACATTCATAATAACAAAATGAATTTGGATGTTTTTGACATCCAATTCAATATTTCTCATACATTTACATACACGCTACATCCGTCGTGATATCATCGTATTGCGTAACAAAATTCCTTCGGCTCAGAATGGTGACAATTCATTTTATATAATCTTGAAATTTTTGTGTATACACTCTAAAGAACAATATGCTTTTTGCTATAAAGATGGTAAACTAAATGAAATATAAATATAACAAAAGCCCTCCCCCCTATTACATGGGACTCATAACATAAATAGTGAAAAGTGGGTGTTACATTGTATATAAGCACCTCTGTCTACCCCTTCTATGTGTCATTTAAGGAATTTTAACACATAACATAACATCATGCCTTTTATACCTGAAGAGGTAGGCAGAGGTGCACATTACAGCTCTTAATACCACTGTACAATGTAACACCCACTTTTCACTATTTATGTTATGAGTCCCATGTAATAGAGGGTGAGTCTATTGCCATATACCGGGCACAATTCCAGACTTCGTACTACTACTACTGAGATTTTTTCTTCGTTTCTTTATAAGTAATTGAAATGTATAATGCCTAGTACTATACTGTAATGTTTTACTATTATAATATAAATAAATTAGGATAATTCTGTTTACTGAGAAATCTATCAATTGTGTTCTCTTTTTCTTTAATTATTAACTACTTTGAACTTGTTCAATTTGATATGTAAGGTTAAATATGTTTCGGGCATCATGTTATAATTTAACGTTGATTATATATAACATACTTGTTGTCTAAGCTATTAAATAAATGTGACCACTATGTTGCCTGAAGTTGCTATGGTGTAACTATTTTTCACCAGTTAATTATGTTACGAGTTCTAGGTAACATATATAATTTTTTCTCAGTGATAAAAATACGTTTTATAACACAATAAACTATGTTTTACTCGCAAGTTGGCTTGCTTCATCACGATAAATAGTAATAATAATATAAGATTGTCAATCAAACCTTTTAAAAAGATATAGAAAACATATCTATGTATGTATGTCTGTATGTCGTAAGATTTTGTAATATTTAGTAAATTCTTTATCAGTTAGCAAGTTTTCTTTTATATTAGGCGTTAATAAGGTTGGAGGTCGTATGCGTATGCGCAATGTTCACGACACATTCAAACGTAAAATGCGTCAATATTTGAGATGGGAGTCGAAGTTTGTATGATAGCTGCGAGATTTAAAATTTTAAAAAAATCTAAAAGTAAGTATTTTAGTTGAAATTAATATTAAAATGTTTTTAAATTGTTTAATATTTGTTTAAATTAAATTCTAACTTTTTTTGTTATAAATTAATACCTAATTATTTAGTTTTAGTATTTATACATAGTAAAACAATTATACTGTAGGATCATGTCCGTTGAAGCTTCATAACTACGATAAAGACCTTTATTTATTTATTTAAGTATTTATAATTTACAACAATATAGACAAACAGTATTATATCTACCAAATCGTCTACATGTCACTAAATAATAATTAAAATATTTATCTACATAACCAAGACTTTGCAAGGCTCTAACATGATAATTAAAGTTCATATCAGGTGACTCCCTAAGAAAACACGTGTCCAATAACTGGATAAACTAGAATCCTAAATTATAACAAGTTTAAGAACCGATTTAAATTTTTGACAATATTTAAACAGCACACTAATAAAGCCGCTTACTAATTCTGCTCCAGACGTAAAAACATTAAATTTATTCACAGGAAATCACAGGATGACGTTACCAAACCACATTATAGTGTTTAATAATAGACGTCTACATAGTCTATGTATGTTCGTAGAATATTAAAACGTGGGATTTTATAGACTTTACTAAAACAATCACGTTTTACAACTCACTTCACATGTGTTCAGTTAAACGAAATTAAATTATCTTGTAGACATGTTAATAAGGTAATTAAAACATTTATAGCATAATTCTTAGTATTAAAATGGTGTCGGGATTTGTATCCGGTATCTTCTTATGAACTTGTGAATTTTATTTTAAAGCGTGTAAATTACATTATGGAATAACATATTGTAAGTTTGATTCTTCGAAAAAAATTTTGCTTACCTATGTCCTTTTAGCTCAGACCAAAATATGTTATCAAGAAAATATTTTAAGTACCTATCATTAATATTTGTAAATAAAAATCAATCTCAAAATAAATTAAATTGACTTAAAAAATCCATAATTACTTGTTGTCATTTAAAGTTCCCATTCATTAATAAAATGAATACAATACTAACCACTTTTTTTTTCATAAAAAGCAAAAAGTCACAATAATAACTGACCACATATTATTAGTTTTAAATAGCAGATCATCTTGACTCCAATTATAAGTAATTATTATAATACCTTTAATTGCTTCGCTAAAATAATAATTATTCATGAATAATTAAAATCAGGACGGATGTAGAGGTACTGAAAAATTAATATATCCAACGTCAAAGTGACTCACTTATTTACATGAATAAATTAAAATAACCAACCGAAAAAGACGATGTATTCGAAAATAACAAACTTGTGGTTTATTTCCGTTGCATAAATCATAAATTCTAATTTAATTATTAATGAATAGACTCGGAAAAAAACAAATTATTAATACAAATAATTTTGTCATTAATAAATTTAAGATTTCTTGTATTTCAAGTACATCTGCGTATTATTACTAGACAAGATTATTATAATATGACATTTGACATTTTTTGTACGTCTACCAAAGTTATGCATAATTTAAAATATCTGCTTTGGGCGTTACTTGAACATTTTTTTATTATTAAATATTGTGCAATTTATCAAACTTTTTGATTTTCATCAAAAATAGAATTTGTTTAAAAAAAATTAAAACATGAGTTTTCTAAAATTTATTTTCAATTTTTGTATATTAATTTACCGTAATAATTAATAATTTATGTGAATTAAAAAGTCAGCAATATTCCTTCAATATTAAATTGTATGTTTATTAATTTATTTTCACTTAACCGCGTTTCATTTTATTAACTTTTATTCAATATTAGCATATCCATTATTTATTATTGATAAATATAAATCCATAAGTAATAAAAACAAAATATTCGCAAAAAAGATTGTCAAAAATAAAAAAAATCTCTAAATCCCATACATTAGACATCAACGCGCGTACCATCCCTGTGCTTAAAAAATATAAAAATAGCACACTAAAAAAGGCGCTCACTATTTTCAACTAAACACTAAAAAGAAAAAAAAATTAAATAAAAATTGAAAAAAAAATTAAAACTCACATTAAATTATCACAGCAACCACTCTACACTGACAGTCACAACACACTGAAACGAACCACGACAAAATCCCGCTTAATACTGTTTTCGTATCACAGATGTGTATATTTTTTTTAAATTTTAATTATTTTAGTTCGCGTGTAGCACACCACTTTCGTCCGGCAGACATGAACAACCGTTGTTAAGATGCGTCCGACGCTTATATACAAAGGTTTATGAAACTGCTGTGACCTCGGCGTTTTCATACAAACCATGCTTCGGAAATATATATGCTGAATCATATTTTTTCCCTATTTTTTAGAGAAGCGTTTCTATGGGAGGCTTTTTTAGTGTGCACATTTTTTTATACGGCTTAATATAATTCGTAGTATTCGGTTAATACAAATATAATTGAGTTTGGAGTACAATATAAGTGTTTCTGGAATTATTCGGTTTGGAAATTTGAAGCTTTATTACTGAGAAGTTTTAAAAGTTTTTTATATTATCATTACCCTGTTAGGTAGTTTAAAATAATGTCGTTTAAATGTAGCTATTATGATTATTAGTTTGTTGTTCTAGTTTCGTGAGTTCAATTCTCTGGCTAGTTAAAAAGGCTCGGTAATTGTATCGTTTAAAAAAATGTAACTAGATTAAATTCCTACTTAAGTTATCGGAACATTAAGCTTGCTATGCTTTGAAGCGGTAAGCAGTAAGAGTATTGATAAATGTACATTTAAAAAGTTGTAATTAACTCTATAATAAATAGCATCAAACATGGATTTAAACTGCAATTTTCAAAATCATTAAAACCTCGTCCTAATTTAGAATTTTTGACGTGGAAATAGTTAGGAGGCAGGAGAGTGAATATAGGTTACGTTTTTCCTTAACCAATGTGAATGAAACCATGCGTAGCAGTTACTTATTTATAATGCAAAAACAGTCATGAATTTAATAACCAAGTATTTAAATATAGTCATAAAATGTTTATCTCCTCAATTAAAATAGTACCTACTTATGGATAACACGTATAACATTACATCACGCCTTTTATCCCCGAAGGGGTAGGCAGAGGTACATATTATGCTACTGTACAATGTAACACACACTTTTCACAATTTATGTTATGAGTCCCATGTAATAGGGGGTGAGCCTTGCCATATACCGGGCACAATTCGAGACTCCGTGCTACTACTGAGAAAAAAAAAACCAGTAATACTTTGCCCGAACCGGGAATCGAACCCGAGACCCCTTGCGCTTGCACCCTTGCGACCACTCGGCAAACGAGGCAGTTTGAGAGATAGAATCTTAAGTTCTCGCCACATTCTGTATGTAGCAATAGAATATTGACTTATTTGTAGATAGATACTATGTAGAATGAGACAAGCAGTTAATGATATGTAATTAACAGTTTGACACAGATGAGGCAAAAACCAGATCAATACGAAAGGTAAGATAATGTAATTATAAAGGTTTAATTACAAAACGTTAATTAGCTGTTTCCTGAAGCAATAAAATCGTAATTATTGGAAAAAATAACTTTGTTCCTATTTATCAATGTGTTATTGCAAATATGTTATACTTTGTTGACCTAGATGTGTTATTGAATTCGATTCTTGGGTTAGTAGATATGTAGTAGTTGATATGATACTGCCTCGTTAGCCAAGTGGTCGCCGGGCAAGGGGTCTCGGGTTCGATTCCCGGGACGGGCAAAGTATTACTGAGTTTTTAAATATTCTCAGTAACAGCACGGAGTTTGGAATTGTGCCCGGTATATTGCAATAGGCTCACCCTCTATTACATGGGATTCATAACATAAATAGTGAAAAGTGGGTGTTACATTGTACAGTGGCATAATGTGCACCTCTACCTACCCCTTCGGGGATAAAAGGCGTGATGTTATGTTATGTCTATCTCTCAAAGTTTGATATGTGATGAATGTAAAGTAGAATACGTATGATACCACCCCTACTCTTCTCGCGGGTATCATATACCCGACTAAGGTACTAAAACCAAAAAATTGGCAGAGATCTGGTAGTAATGCTCTTTAAAAAAAACTTTGCCCCCACATTCTTTTTTGTTGGCGGAAATACATCGAATGACTTGACACACAAAGAGTTGCTCCGTGCGGGAATCGAACCTGCTACATGTTGCGCAGCAGCCAGTTGCCCACCGACAGCACAAACCGTGCAGTTTTTGATAAACCTGGACTTTTCAAACTGCCATTTCTAACCCGTTTGACAAGCGTGACATTATGACAAACCCCTCTTATGTAGAGGAGGCTCATATTGCAGCATGAGATTGTCATGCTACAATATAACTATCTTATACTTATACTTACTTGCTTATTACTTACTTTATATTTTTTTTATTATATGAAGTGTAAGAGTTCGTTTATCTGTTTGTTTGAACGCGGTAATCTCTTGATCCTTTTTTTTTGAGGGGGAAAAATCATCCAATGACTTCTCCCGCCTGGGTGAGGCTGAGGTGAGTATCAGACTCTTACTGACTAAAAACCACCCCGTTCCTACTCCTGCACTACGAGCCGGAGCCCCGGTAACCCGTTAAGTATTCCACGGCTCCGTATCGGCATCAGCCCTGTTGGGCCCCATCTGTGGTGGTCTGATGGCTCTTTGAGGCGCGCGCGGGACGCGACGCGCCGTACGTTCGGGTCTGGTTCTGGTCGGACGGCGAGCTACCCATACTCGCCGTCCGCAGGCCCGCGCTTACGGTGGCCCGAGATCGTCTCGCGATCTCCGACGCCCGGAGTGTGGCCGGGGCGTTAAGAGGATCGTTCCCTCACGCGCTCCGGATCTACTGGTCCGATTTGAATAATGCTCTTTATATCAGATAGTGCGTTTATCGAGGAAAGCTAATGCTATAAAACATCACGCTGCGATCAATAGGACTGCCTCATTGGCCGAGTGATCGCAAGTGCGACTGCCGAGCAAGGGGTCTCGAGTTCGATTCCCAGGTCGGGTAAAGTATTTCTGGGTTTTTTAAAACTTCTCAGTAATAGCACGTAGTTTGGAATTGTGCCCGGTATATGGCAACAGGCTCACCCCCTATTACATGGAACTTATAACATAAATAGTGAAAACTGAGTGTTACATTGTACAGTGGCATTAAGTGCCGTAATGTGCACCTCTGCCTACCTCTTCGGGGATAAAAGGCGTGATGTTATAACCGGTCTATTGCTGTAAAGTTGTTCTTTAACCAACAAATCATAGAACTAGTAATTTATAAAATTGACAAGTTTTACCTAAAAATAAAAATTTATAATTAATCTGAATTTATGACTAAGAAGATCAATAGTTCAAATATAAAGACTTTTAATGACCAACAACCTTGGACGCAGATTCGATTCTCGATTCATCGAAAAATAATTGCGACTAGTTTATAATTACTTTTAATCATTGTCTGCTTACCCTGGTCCAAATATGGTAGCTTTTAATATCATTATTATCTTTTTCGGTGACTCCTCCTCCCCGGAAAAGGCATAATCACACAGTTACCTACATCCGCAACACAAGCGCGTTTAATTATCTCTATTTTGAAGGGTAGAAGATTACTCAAAGACTTTTCCTTCCCTGGGTAAAGCGAGAGAGAGTGTCAGACTCTTACTGACTAAAAACCACCCCGTTCCTACTCCTGCATTTCGAGCCGGAGTACGGAAATGCCGATTATCATTCTTGCATATTTTTTTTCACCTGATCACCAGATGGTACGCGATCAGCGCCGCCCATGGACACCCGCAACACTAGAGGAGTCACAGGTGCGTTGCCGGCCTTTTAAAAAGGAATACAAATTTGGATTGGTTCATTCTTATTATAAGCGACAATGTAAACGGTGCCGCTCATGGACACTTACAATAGTAGTGGAAAGTTACAAGTGCTTTATCGGCCTTTTAGGAGTTAAGAATTTGAGTATAATTGGGGATTCGGTACTGCTTGGCCGGCTCGACCGGAGTGATACCACGGCCGAACAGAAAACCGATGTAAAACAACGCTTACGTTGTGTTTCGTCGTGTAAGTGAGGTTACTGGATGCCAATTACCCCCTCTTCTTCCACAATCATCAATCCTCCAATCCAAGATTCCTCAAATTCTTAATCCCCAAAAGGCCGATAACGCACTTTTAACGCCTCTGGTGTTCCAGGTGTCCATGGGCGGCGCCGATTGCTTACCATCGGGTGATCCGTCTGCTCGTTAATCAGCATAATTTTTATTGTTGGTATATGCTCTTGTTGTTTTTTTTTTATTTTCTTTCCCTAAACGATGTTATGTTTGGACTGTGAGTGTTTTTTTTAAAATGAATAATGTGAAGTCTATTCGTGAAAACCTGTAATTGGCTTTCTGGTGTTATTATGTTATTTGTTTGTTTGCTATGTGTAGCTGTTGGGTTTCCAATCCATAAATAAATAAATAAATAAATAAATAAATAAATAAATAAATAAATAAATAAATAAATAAATAAATAAATAAATAAATAAATAAATAAATAAATAAATAAATAAATAAATAAATAAATAAATAAATAAATAAATAAATAAATAAATAAATAAATAAATAAATAAATAAATAAATAAATAAATAAATAAATAAATAAATAAATAAATAAATAAATAAATAATAAAACAAAGTAACGCGACGAAAGATAACGCAAGCGTTGTTTCGCGTTGATTGTTTGTTAGATCTCTGCATATTAATTCCTGATCTGTAAAACCTAATTCGGAAACTGACCGGCCTTAATCAAAGTCAAAGCATTTATTTCAATTAAACTATAATTTGGTACTTTTGAAACGTCAACAAATACAAAATAAATAATAGCCTGTCAGTCAGTCCGTCAGTGAAGCTAGGTGAAGCTAGGTGCTCATTCCAAAATATAGATTCGAATGGAGAAGAACGAGCAAGAAACTCCATTCGTTACAATATCCCTGATACATTATCCAATTTTGTACCTGTGAGAATATAGCAAAGACAAAAAAAAAAATTGTAAAAAAAATATCTTATAGTCTAACATGATGCTCACATATGCATACTGACAATACATGAAAATAGTGCTTCTATACAAGATAAAGGAACGATCTCCGGCCACCGTAAGCACGGGCCTGCGGACGGCGAGCATGAGTGGCTCGCCGCCTGACCAGAACCAGACCCGAGCGTACGGCGCGTCGCGATCCGCGCGCACCTCAAAGAGCCATCAGACCACCACGGATGGGGCCCAATAGGGCTGATGCCGATTCGGAGTCGCGGAGAACCTAACGGGTTACCGGGGCTCCGGCTAGAAGTGCAGGAGTAGGAACAGGGCGGTTTTTAGTCAGTAAGAGTCTGACACTCCCTTCCGCCTCACCCAGGCGGGAGCAGTCATTTGATGAATTTCCCCCTTAAAAAGAATACAAGAAAAAGGAAACGCTTTGTTTCAATAAAGAAAGAATTGCTCGATGCCATAAGGAAACTAGATTGTCTACATTAGAATGAAAGTATTAAAATACCTACTATTGGAATGTAACTACTGACTACATTTGAGTATTGTTCAGTAGTAATATATCAGTTCGCTTTCTTATGGATTTCCAGGTGTCCATGAGCGACGCCGATTGCTTACCATCAGGTGATGCGTCTGCTCGTTAACCGGCTTATGCCATAAAAAAAATACAACAATCCAAAAATCCTATATAATATTTCATTCACTTTAACTAAAAAAACTCGACCTATCTTGGCTATCTTTATATACAGACAATCTGCCTATATAAATAAACATTTTACCTTATGCGCGGGGTACATAATAAAAATATTTACCATACCAGCAATTGAACCCGGATCTTCAAGGTTGTTGAATACCAATGATTAATGTACCATCGCAGATACTGGGACACAGAGTATAAAATATATATATAAATACAGTTTGGATCCTTTTCATAAATAGGTAATAATTACACAATAAAGACATCATTGACAAACAGTGAAGGAAAACATCGTTAGGAAACCTGGACTTATAATTTCTAATCATAAGTTTGAAATCGCCAACGCGCATTGAGCACGCGTGGTGATTAATGCTCAAACCTTCTCCGTGAGGGCTTTGGTCAGCAGTGGACACTTATTGGCTGTTTATGTGATGATAAATAACATTATGCCGTGTGATGCCGACAGAGTAGAATACATTTATCACCACCGCTACTCTTCCCGCGGGTGTCGTATACCCGACTACACATTAGACGGAGACCGGACAGCAGCGCTCTCTGATAAACCTGAACCTTTTATACTGCGATCTCCAACCCGCCTGCCTGCAGAGATTATGATAAATCCCTATTAATTTTTTTTTGTAGAAAAGCTTTATAATACCGGGCACAATTCCAGAATGTCTGATACTACTAAAATATTTTCTAAAGACTATAAAAAATACTCAATTACCTTTTCCCTAACTCGAGAATCGAACCTAAGTCACTTGCTCGAAAGACACACTGATAACCTTAGTACAATAGACTCACCCCCTATTACATGGGATTCATAACATAAATAGTGAAAAGTGGGTGTTACATTGTATATATGCACCTCTGCCTACCCCTTCTGGTCACAAAGACATAAAAACATATAAGGCATAAAACTATATTCATAACCCTTCTGTGAATATATTTAATCTATGTCCACACAATGTCATCCTGAGTTGACATTCTTGTCATATAAATGAGCCATCAATAATTAATTATTATAGTTATTACTCCCCAGGATTCGAACCCGGATCCTTACGTGGGTGTAGCTACATAGTTACCTGATTACTGTACTGGGGAAATCTTTATATATATAATTCTTCTGTGAGTGTGTATGTCACTGAACTTCTCTCAAACGACTGGACCGATTTGATAAATTTTTTGTGTGCGTTCAAGGGGATCTGGGAATGGTTTAGATTCACAAATCAGCCCGGCAGATGGCGCTGCAGTCGATGTTTAGGTTATTTATCCTAAACGGCTGAACTAATTTGAATGAATTTTTGTTTATACATTCAAGTGGATATGCAGGACAACGTCTGTCGGGTCCGCTAGTCTTGATATAATATTGTTTAAAGTTCCTGTATAAAGACGTGTCGTCATGTACGAAGTAAGACCTTTATAATTTACAGCTGTCCGCTTCTCACGTAGCTTTCTGCCTCGCACACCAAAACTGTGGAATGATCTGTCGTCGGCGGTATTTCCGAACCGATACGACCTTCAAACCTTCAAGAAAAGAGCGTATTCTTTTTTAAAAGGCTGACAACACACCTGTGACTCCTCTGGTGTTGCGGGTGTCCATGGGCGGCGCTGATCGCTTACCATCAGGTGATCTGTCCGGTAAACAATCGGCGTTGCCCATTGACATCTGGAACACCAGAGGCGTTACAAATGCGTTACCGACCTTTTGGGGATTGGGAATTTGAGGATTGTGGAGGATTTAGGAGACTGGGGAGGGGAGTGTAATTGGGCCTCTGGTAACCTCACTCACACGACGAAACACAACGCAAGCGTTGCTTCACGTCGGTTTTCTGCTCGGCCGTGGTATCACTCCGGTCGAGCCGGCCCATTCGTGCCGAAACATGGCTCTCCCACACTTAAGTCTGTAAAAGAATTATTATTGGTGTTTATTAATCCTTACTAATATAATAAATCGGAAAGTGAGTTTGTTTGTTTGTTCCACTTTCACGCCGTAACTACTAAACCGATTGCTTTGAATTTTTGCAGACGTAAAGTTAGAAGTCCGGATTAAATAATAGGGTACTTTTTAACCCTTTTTGATATTCTCGAGGGAAAACGAAATTATTGGTATAGATGGCGCTGTGTGTATTGGTATATGTCACATAGGCTACTTTTTATCCTTTTGTGACGCGAGCGAAGTCGCGGGTAATAGGTAGTTGTTTTATAAATGGTAGAGACTAATGTATGATTAACTAGCGTCTCCCAGCGGCTTTGCCTATGTAACTATTATTATTCCAGACCATAATCTACCCTATACCAAATTCCATCCCAATCCCTTCAGCCGTTTTATAGTAATTGAGTAACGAACACACACACAAACAGACAAACTTTCGGTTTTATAATATTTGTAGGATAAGATAGTAATTAAAGGCAGTGGGTGTAATATTAATCACTTCTGCCCACGCCTTCAAGGAAAAAAGCGTGAAGTTTAGGTTTCGTTGTTTTATTATATTAATCTAGAATAGGTATATCCCTTTTTTGTCTAGAATCGAATCCGGGTACTCTCGTGGGTGGACCACATAATTGACTTACTGAATCAGATATTGGATTCAGAATTGTATGATATCTTTTTATAGAAATCTCCAACTCGTTTTCTAATTGTGGGGATTATGGCAAAATTATCTTATGTAGAGGAAACCCAAAGGCTGGCAATGCAATTCGTAACTTCTCTAGTGTTCTGGGTGTCCATGGACGACGCTAATTGCTTACCATCAGGTGATCTGTTTACTCGTTTACCGAGCTATGCCATAAAAAATAAAAACGTTTTAGGTAGACAGGTCCCCTGGGACGAGTATTTTAACAGGTTTTGTTTTTTAAAATCCCTAATGCACGGAGAATGGCATTGTGCCCGGTATATGGCAATAGGCTCACCCCCTATTACATGGGACTCATAACATAAATTGTGAAAAGTGGGTGTTACATTGTACAGTGGCATAATGTGCACCTCTGCCTACTCCTTCGGGGATAAAAGGCGTGATGTTATGTTATGTTTGGGTTATGTGCCATAATCAAATTGTGTACATTAAAGACTATATAAATAAATATATTGCACGCCTATCGAAAAGATATGACACAATATATTTTTGAAATTTGACATTCTACGCAATTAAAATCTATTTAATCATAATATTACAAAACACAGAGAAACCTCAAACCTATTGATATAGACTACTTATCAGCTACCGCATGTTATAACCTTAGGCCATATTACCAAGCACCATCAAATTGACCGGAAATCGAACCCAAGGTAGTTTTAAGGCCTAATATTTAGTATACCTCTATAAAAAATTAGAATTCCGTATGTCGTTTTGTTAAATTAATAGGGTGTAAGGAAAGCTTTAAGGGGGGGGGGGGTCCTAAAATAGTCATGGTGGCACGGAGATTAAGGTGCCCGTTTCTCATGCATAAGGGTTTTTTTAAGGGGGGAAAATCATCGAATGAATTTCCCGCGTGGGTGAGGCGAAAGGGAGTGTCAGACTCTTACTGACTAAAAACCACCCCGTTCTTTCTCCTGCACTTCGAGCGCGAGCCCCGGTAACCAGTTAGGTTCGCCGCGATTCGCCCTGTTGGGCCCCATTCGTGATGGTGTGATGGCTCTTTGAGGCGCGCGTGGAACGCGACGCCCAGTACGCTCGGGTCTGTTTCTCGGACGGGGAGCCACCCATGCTCGCCGTCCGCAGGCCCGCGCTTACGGTGGCCGGAGATCGTCCCGCGATCCCCGACGCCCGGTGTGTCCTTCGCGATGGCTGGGTTGCGAGGACGCGTCCCGCCTCCTCCTTAGCTAGCATGACTGCTTCGCAAAAGGGGGAGACGGCATCCCAGTCCTCCTCGCTCCGCATCATGACCTGAAATTAATAGGATTTAGGGAACTTTTTTAAGGGGGGAAAACCCTAAAATAGTCATGGTGGCACGAAGATTAAGGTGCCAGCTTATCATGCATAAGGGTGCTTCAAACCTGGCGAGGAAACCTGGTAATATCTAATTATAAGTTTGAAATCGCCAACCAACCTTGAGCAAGCGTAGCGATTAATTATCAAAACTTCTTTATGAGAAAAGAAGCCTTTACTCAACACTTATAGGCAGTTGATGATATATCATCCAATTACTTCTCCCTGCCTTGGGTGAGGCGAGAAAGATCAGTCTCTTACTGACTAAAAACCACCCCGTTCCTACTCCTGCACTTCGAACCGGAGCCCCGGTAACTTATTGCATTTTATCCACAACCCTGGACCTTGAAAATACTAAACTGGAAGAGTAGCGGTGGTGACAATTGTATTCTACTCTGCACATGGTTTTTCTTGTAATTCCTATTAACGTGTATACAAGATACGTTTTCCTTCTCCTCTTATAATATTTTCTGATTCACTTCGTTGCGGGAACCAAGACAGTTAAACATGTCCTTGAGACGTTGGACTTCAGTGTTCCGGTGTTTGCACGGTTGTATCTACTGTAGATCCTGGTATATAGGAGTTGCAGCGGTAATGGGAGATTTAGGCTGGCTCATCCAATAAAATTAAAAGATACAGAACCAATACAAAAAACAGTTTTTAACTTAGCACCTATTCTTATTATTTCTAAAATTTTCCTGCAATGAAAACCGCAATTTTTAGCGGTATGACCTTTATATAAAAATGGACAAACGTACTGACGGATTATGCAATGTATGTGTGTACTCATTTAGCCCATACATCGGCGTCTAACCACAAAATAAATAATTAAACTTTGCTCGACTGTGCGAAATCTATTTAAGACTAGGTCATAGGATCTTTAGGTAGGTCGGTTAAAAAAGGTGGTAGATAACATTCTTTTGTGGTTTTCCAAGGACGGTGGAAAAATGGCGGACGTAATCTCTAGAAAGAACAAGTGTGGCACCAACAGCTGTAGCCAAATGCCATTTAACGCTTGTCTAATTGTAGAGTAGAAAACCAAATTTTTGTATTGATTCCGAAGCAAAAAGCACCGTTCCGGAGCCGTTCCAGAGACGTGCTTATTACGTGCGCAATAACCTTTAGTCGGGTATACGACACCCGCGGGAAGAATAGGGGTGGTGAACAAATATATTCATCTCTCACGCGATAATAACATCTACTGCACAAGCTAGTCTAGTTGAGAGTGGCTTAGTGTAAAACATTACTATTAATCACAAGGTCGCAAGTTTGAGTCGTGAGTCAGACAAATTTTAGGATATTTGAATACAAAGTCATAAGTGAAAGACGAATAATAAAAATATTTAAAGAATCACTGACTGCGTCGCTAGCCGAGTGATCGCAAGTGCGACTGCCGGACAATGGGTCTCGGGTTCGATTCCCGAGTCGGGCATAGTATTACTGGGCTTTTTCTCAGTAGTACCACGGACTCTGGAATTTTGCCCGGTATAAGACTCACCCCCTATTACATGGGACTCATAACATAAATAGTGAAAAGTGGGTGTTACATTGTACAGTGTTGTAATGTACACCTCTGGCTAACCCTTCGGGGATAAAAGGCGTGATGTTATGATGATAACTCTTTTCCAATCAGGAGGATAACACTAGAGGACTTACAAATGTGTTACAGGCTTTTTGGGGAATAGAAAGTGGATTGTTGGGGATTCAGGGATTGCGGAGATTGAGGAGGGGTAATTAAGCCTCCAATAACCTCATTCACAAGACGAAACTCAACGCAAGCGTTGCTTCACGTCGGATTCCTGTAAGGTCATGGTATCACTCCGGTCGAGTCGGCCCATGCGTACCGAAACATGGCTCTCCCACACTTTTTTTTTAAGGGTGGAAAATCAGCCAATGACTTCTCCCGCCTAGGTGAGGCGGGAGGGAGTGTCAGACTTTTACTGACTAAAAACCACCCCGTTCCTACTCCTGTACTTCGAGCCGGAGCCCCGGTTACCCGTTAGGTTCTCCGCGGAGGCTGTCCCACACTTAAATGTAAACTTTTGATACTTACATATACAATGGAAACTTTTAAACAATTATGATAAAGTATATACGATAAAGATATGCATATAAAGTTAGGTAGTGGTTTTTTAACATAATAGTTATGAAATTGCGAGCTACTGAACTTCGCAACTCGTTTCTCAAGTCTGATAAAGCATCCTAAAATTTTTACGAGATGATGCGGTCTACGATGGAGCACGTCGTCCCATAAGCAACCTATTCACTCGGGCCTTGAAGACACCCAGGTTATACCGTTCAGTTTTTTGGTTTATGTTTTTTTATGGGATAGGAGGCAAACGAGCAGACGGATCACCTGATGGTAAGCGATCAGCGCCGCCCATGGACACCCGGAACACCAGAGGAGTCACAGGTGCGTTGCCGGCCTTTTAAAAAGGAATACGCTATTTTCTTGAAGGTTTGAAGGTCGTATCGGTTCGGAAATACCGTTTTGCGATACTCCGGCGTTTGTGGACGGATTTTGATGGTTATTTTTTTGTTGGAAAGGTATATACAATCTCGATGTAGTCCTAGTCCCACTAGGCCAGGATCTGATGATGGAAACCCAAGGAAACCGAGGGGAACTTTTAGAAATTTTAGGGGCATCTTTTTTATACTTGGTAGATCGACGTTTGGCCACCATCTTGCCTGGTGGTAAGCGATGATGTGGCCGGCGATGCACGCCTACCTATGAGCAACCTGTTCACTCGGGACTTGAAGACACCAAATTTATACTTGTCGGGAAACACAGATTCCGGCAAGGAGTCCCATACCTTAGCTGTTCGCACAAGGAAGCTTGACGCGAAACGCTTCGTGCAAATGGGTGGAATGTCCACCATATATATAAGGGTGGACATTAAATAATGTACACCAACTAAGTGTTTCATTAGGTATTTATATTTTACTGCCTGCCTCGTTAGCCAAGTGGTCGTAAATGCGACTGCTGGGCAAGGGGTCTCGGATTCGATTCCCGAGTTGGGCCAAGTATTACTGGGTTTTCTTTTAAATTCTCAGTAGTAGCACGGAGTCTGGAATTGGGCCCGGTATATGGCAATAGGCTCACCCCCTATTACATGGGACTTATAACATAAATAGTGAAAAGTGGGTGTTAAATTGTACAGTGGTATAATGTGCACCTTTGCCTACCCCTTCGGGGACATAACGCGTGATGTTATGTTATGTTATATATTTTACGTTCTAGTCTTGAAGTTCTAACAAAAACTATATAATTATAGTTATTAAAATTATTATAATTATAGTTATAACCATATTACAATGCGATTTATATGAAAACTGGTAAAAACTGGATGTCACATTTAAAATGCACATTTCTACCTCTTCCGAGAATATATTATGTCTTATACTCTTATATCTATACTATTATATAAACCTGACGAGTTTGTTTGTCTGTTTGAATGCGCTAATCTCCGGAACTACTGGTCCGATTCGAATAAATCTTTTTATATTTTGTTTTTAAACTTTACTCCACACTAGGATCCTCTCCCGTGTCCTGGATTTGTTTTTTGGGGGGGGGAGTAAATCATCCAATGACTTCACCCGCCTGGGTGAGGCGGGAGGGAGTGTCAGACTCTTACTGACTAAACACCACCCCGTTCCTACTCCTGCACTTCGAGCTGGAGCCCCGGCAACCCGTTAAGTCTTCAGCGGCTCCGTATCAGTATTATCTCTGTTCGGCCCCATCTGTGGTGGTCTGATGGCTCCTTGAGGCGCGCGTGGAACGTGACACGCCGGGCCTGGTTCTGGTCAGGCGGCAAGTCACCCGTGCTCGCCGTCCGCAGGCCTGATCTATTTCCTGGATGCGTTTACAAACATACAAATTCACATTCACATGACGCCCAGACCCGGAACAACAATCTGTGGATCACACAAAGAGTTGTTCCGTAGGACCGAACCCACGATACTTTGCGCGGCAGCCGGTTGCAGTCAAGTTGGATACTGCATTTACCGAGGGTGGCTACAGGGTATAAAAGACCACGCTGCGATCAATAGGTGCTGAGAAGAGAAGTTGAAATTGCGTTGAAGAAGTTGGACGTTGCTATTCTTATAATAATTACTAGCTTTTGCCGGCGACTTCGTCCGCGTGGAAAGTGACTCCTGTCAGATTTTTGATTTTACCCACATAGTTGCCGATGTCGTGGGATTTTCGGAAAATTCTAAATCCTAAACTATCCTATAATATATAATTATGTATGTTTAAGTAAGCCAGCACTAGTAAGCTTAACTTTAAGTAAACTTGATTCACAACTATTTAATATACAAAACATGATCGAACCAATATATTATTAAAAGACTAGCCCCTGCCTGCGGCTTGGTCCGCGTCAAACTTTGGGACCGCTTGCCTATGGCTGTCAAGCATGAAAACACCTCTTTTGTGAAGGAGATTCACTGCCTCGTTGGCCGAGTGGTCGCAAGTGTGACTGCCGGGCAAGGGGTCTCGGGTTCGATTCCCGGGTCGGGCAAAGTATTACTGGGTTTTTAAAAATCTCATTAGTACCACGGAGTCTGGAAATGTGCCCGGTATATGGCAATAGGCTCACCCCCTATTACATGGGACTCATAACATAAATAGTGAAAAGTGGGTGTTACATTGTACAGTGGTATAATGTGCACCTCTGCCTACCCCTTCGGGGATAAAAGGCGTGATGTTATAATGTTATTCACAGTCTAGCAGTGGACTATTGAGAGCTGTTGATGGTGATGACCAGGCCATTCGCTTCGAGTTTCCTTGTGTGAATCGGCAAGGAGTAGAATAGGGTAGTTTCCTAAATTTTATTTTAATGTCCGTCTGGTACATTAATTTAAAACTTTAGACACGTATTTTTTCTTTTCTCATAAAATTAAATACTTTCGACGATTTATATTAATTTGAAATATCGTGTGACGTCACAGGGTGTCACATTTTGTAGCACGTTATGACGTTACGACCTCGCATTCCTAAACTTAGCGCCATTTTATCTAAGTATTGCAAGTTAATATGAGAAAATAAAAAAATACGTATGTCTAATATTTTTTCATTATGTATCTGACGGACTAAATAAATTTTGAAACCCTGAACACTACCCAATTCCTGACGGGTACAACCGAAGTATCTTTATGGCTCGAGTGAATAAGTTGCTTATGTAGGCTTGCTCCATCGTACCGTGGTGGTACCGGACCAGGTCGCTTTTAGAGGACCTGGTGCATCCATACAGGTGTTTAGGATGGCCACAAAAAAGGTGGTGGTATAAATCCCACACTCCCTAAACTGTCTTTTAATCTCTAGGCTAGGCGCCTTGTGAAGGTTTCCTCCCGTCATATAAAAAAACGCGTGCTCCATCGTAGGCATAATTTTATTTCAATTAAAATCTTTTAAAAAAATGTTTTATCCCGCTTAGCATATATGATTCTTCTTCTTCCTAGTCGTTTTCTTCATTACTGAAGGTCGTGTCTAGTCTGGTGCCCGCGTCACTTGATGCACAACCCTCCTCCAAACGCCCCTGTCCTCTGCGGTCTTTATGGCTTGTGGAACTGTCAGGCCGGTTAGGTTTTTTACAGCATCCAACCACCGGGTAGGTGAGCGACCACGAGGTCTTTTCCCGTTAACCCGACCAACAACCACAAGCTTCTCCAGATTGTTGGGGTCTCTACGCGCAATGTGGATATGATTTTTTTTTTTTTTAAGGGGGGAAAATCATCGAATGACTGCTCCCGCCTGGGTGAGGCGGAAGGGCGTGTCAGACTCTTACTGACTAAAAACCACCCCGTTCCTTCTCCTGCACGTCGAGCCGGAGCCCCGGCAACCCGTTAGGTTCTCCGCGACAATGTGGATATGATATGGTCATGCAAACTAAACGTGTATATAAATTTTCAGCTCAATCGTTTGAAGATATCTGTTTCATAATTTGGTTGCTAGATTGCATTTTATACACACATACATACATTCCACATTAACATAACATCACGCTTTTTATCCCCGAAGGGTTAGGCAGAGGTGCACATTATGCCACTGTACAATGTAACACCCACTTTTCACTATTTATGTTATGAGTCCCATGTAATAGGGGGTGAGCCTATTGCCATATACCGGGCACAATTCTAGACTACGTGCTACTACTGAGATTTTTTTTAAAACCCAGTAACACTTTGCCCTACCCGGGAATCGAACCCGAGACCCCTTGCCCGGCAGTCGCACTTGCGACCACTCGGCCAACGAGGCAGTCTCAGTCTCGATCAGACGTAGGTACATTCCAAGTTCAGTAAAACTAGTTTAAAGAAAAAAATGAGGAATCTGTGCAAACAAACAAACAATCCAATGTTTCTTCTTTATAATAATATTATAGATAAGTCGAGAGAAAGTATCGCGCTTAGAGGTCTAAGGTTAGGTGGTCAAACTCGTTCAAAATGGACCCACATACTTTAATTACGTAACACTGACGCAGTGACCGAGTGATTGGCTACCATGCAGCTTGTAACGGGTTTCATTCCCACTCTTATGGGTTTTTTAAGGGATCAAATCATCTAATGCCTCCTCCCGCCTTGTGTGAGGCGAGATGAGTGTCAGAGTCTTACTGATTAAACATCACCTAGTTCCTGTTACATGTATGTACATCACTAATTAGTAAGTAATGGCCCCCTCATTATAATGTGTTATATAAGGTGCGGACGAATGTGATTCCCGCACCCTCGTACCCACGTGTGAGACGGGACACCGGGGTGGGTTTAAGTCAGTAAGAGTCTGACAGTCCCTTTCGTCCTCCCCAGGCGAGAGGGCGCCATGAGGAATTCCCACCTTAGGGTTAAAAAAAAGGACACACGTCAGTAACGCCGCTGTCTACCTGTCATAATCTAGTGTGTATACACGTCGTGCGCCCTGCACATTATTGTAATAAATCCAAATAAAATAAATCCGACTATAATTAGATAATCCACCAACATAACAGTTCCTACTCCTGCTTTGAAGCGAGGCCCTGGTAACCTGCAAGGTCATCTGCAACCCTGATATTTATAAGAGTTGAGATCTACGACAGCTGCTGTATGCAGGTTGCTTTCAACCTGGTGATGTTTATTCATTGGGGGAGGACTGTGGGGGGCAGGGGACGGTATGTGGCTGATATGATGATGCGGAGGCTAACGATCACTTGATGGTAAGCTATCAGTGCCGTCCGAGGACTCAATACCACAGCAATCATGGCAAACCCTCTAATATGGTGGAAGCCTTTGAATCTTTATGTCATAACTTTCGTGAGACATACTTAAATAATTATAATGTTATTTGGCTTACTCACGTAATTACAAGACAATCGGTGAAGTGTTACCGATTCATGGTAGATGTCCCACCCACACGCACGAAGCGCTTCGCTTCAAGCTTCCTTGTGCGTACTGCTAAGGAGTGGAATTCTTTACCAGAGTCAGTATTTCCTGTATAACCTGGGAATCTTCAAGGCCCGAGTGAATAGGTTGCTTATGGGACGACGTGCTCAATAGTAGACCGCATCATCGCTTACCACAAGGCGAGATAGTGAGCAAACGACGCTACACCAAATAAAATAAAAATTGACGAGAAACTCGTCTAGTTTTAAGCCATGCTAGAGGCTCATATTAATGAGCAGCCTTTGAATCTTATTACAATAAAGAGATAACAAAGTATCCTTTAAAGCTACATTTATAATCACAATCCGGAGTATGTTCTGAGAAATATCAAAGTCGAAATTTAAAAAAAAATCTTTGATCTGAGACGAAATGGAATCCGAACCTGCAACCACAAATGACTAACGAATCATAATAATAAAAAGGCCTTGAGCTAAAACGAATCAAACAAAAAAAAAAAAAAAAAAAACAAAAATTTCTCATTTTTATAGACTGTAAATATGTAGATAATAAAAGATTGCGAATTTTTTATTAGATGCAAGCTATAAAAAAATCTAGCGTCAGCGTCAAATGACAATATTATTCTTTTATTTTTATTTTTTATTTTGCACACCCATCTCGTTCCAAACCGGACCGGTTGCTTACCGAGACGGATGCAATTGACCCTTGACCTCACAAAATTGTTATTTTCATAAACATTTTTATATTACTTTTAATGTAAAAATAGTTTAAAAAGTATTTGCATTTATGGCGCACCCTCTGTAACCTTGCTGGATGGACATTCTCTACACTACATGGCCTACTTATTTGTGAACATTAGCTCATAGCAGTCCGTGACAGTCCACTGCTGCACTATGAGTCTCCTCTACATAAGAGGGGTTTGTCACAATCTCCGCAGGCAGGCGGGTTGGAGATCGCAGTATAAAATATTCAGGTTTATCAGAGAGCGCTGCTGCCCGGTCTCTGTCTAATGTGTAGTTCCTTAGCCGCCTCTTACGATACGATACCCGCGGGATGAGCAAAGATCTTGTTCTACTAATAATATTATATTATATAGATACAAATAACATAAAATAACGCCTTTTATCCCCGAAGGGGTAGGCAGAGGTGCATATTATGCCACTGTACAATGTAACACCCACTTTTCACTATTTATGTTACGAGTCACTCCGTGCTACTACTGAGATTTTTTTTAACACCCAGTAATACCTACTTTACAACTAGTACATAGACGCGACACTCGTGCTTGCGATAAACTTGTGAAGCCTTTACTTCACGCTGGTGTATTCTGAAGCCGTGTGGTATCACTCAAGCCGGAGCAGCAGTGCTGAAGCATGGCCCTCCACGTGAGTTTTCAACTGCAACACGCGTATGCAAGTACTGAACTGAAACCTTTTATAAAATCCAATAAAATCATAATTAAATGTCTATAAAATTCTAATTTCATAGCATAATGGGAACAAGTTAATTATACTGTTGAATACAAAGTATTTCATTTTATTCAAGTCATGATAACGCATTATTCTAATTGTAATAACATTACAGCTTTTTTATTGGATAAGTCGGTAAACGAGCAGACGGATCACCTGATGGTAAGCAATCGGCGTCGCCCATGGACACACGCAACACCAGAAGCATTACAATTGCGTTACTGTAGATCCTGGCTTACAGGAGTTGCAGCGGTTTTGGGAGGTTGTGGCGGGCTTGTCCCATTAAAAAAAAGTGCGTTACCGGCCTTTTGGGAATTGGGAATTTGAGGATTGTGGAGAATTCGGGGATTCGGGAAACGGGGACTAGGGGGGTAATTGGGCCTCCGGTAATCTCATTCACACAACGAAACACCACGCAAGCGTTGTTTCACGTTGGTTTTATATGAAGCCGTGGTATCACTCCGGTCGAGCCTGCCCATTCGTGCTAAAGCATTTTGATCCTCGAGAAAATAGACAAAGGTGCACATCTATATATATAAAAATGAAACCCGTTTTCTTTGACTGCCTCGTTGGCCAAGTGGTCGCAAGTGCGACTGCCGGGCAAGGGGTCTCGGGTTTGATTCCCTGGGTCAAGTAATACTGTGTATTTTAAAATCCTCAGTAGTAGCACAGAGTCTGGAATTGTGACCGGTATATGGCAATAGGCTCACCCCCTATTTCATGGGACTCATAACATAAATAGTGAAAAATGGGTGTTACATTGTACAATGGCATAATGTACACCTCTGCCACGCCATAACTTAAGAACATCAAAAATTGAATTGCCCGTCAGTCTGTCAGTCAGTGAAGCTAGGCTCGTTCCAAAGTGTAGTTTCAAATGAAGAAGAACAAGCAAGAAACTCCATCATTACTCCTTTAAAAATGCAGGAGTAGGAACGGGGTGGTGTTTAGCCAGTACAAGTCTGACACTCTCTCGCCTCACCTAAGGAGGGAGAAGTCATTTGATGATTTTCTAACCTCAAAAACCAATATACAAAGTAACATCCACTTTTCACCAGCTGCATTATGAGCTCCGTGTATAGTTAATAAACACATTGTATATTAATTTATTCATATTTTATTACAGTAATAATCGTTAAATCTTATCTCCGGTATAATAATAATAATTATTATAACAGTTCCACGCTATTTTGTAACACTAAATACTAGTTTAAAATAATGCTATTTGTCACACTTTATCTCTTAAACGACTGGACCTATTTTTATTGAATTTGTCGCAAAGACTCGGTGCCTCGGTGGTGGAGTGGTCGTAAGTGTATCTGCTAGGGAAGGGGTCTCGGATTTGATTATGAAAGTCGAAGTATTATTGGAGTACTTTTTAGTTCTGCGAAAAAAAAACATATAGGGCAATTTATTTATTTTTTAAGGGTCGACAATTATCGAATGACTGCTCCCGCCTGGGTGAGGCGGGAGGGAGTGTCAGACTCTTGCTGACTAAAAACCACTCCGTTCCTACTTCCTGCACGTCGAGCCGAAGCCCCGGTTACACTCGGGTCTGTTTCTGGTCGGACGGGGAGCCACCCATGCTCGCCGTCCTCCGGCCCGCGCTTACGGTGGCCGGAGATCGTCCCGCGATCCCCGATGTGTCCTTCGCGATGGCGCATATAGGGCAATAGACTCACTGTACTGTAGCTATATTTTTTTTTTAAAACGTTGGCCCCCCTCTTTATATTTCTCCTGTATCGTGGGTGCATTTATAAACATACAAGTTCACATACACATGACACCCAGACCCGAAACAACAATTTGTGGATCACACAAAGAGTTGCCCGTGCGGGAATCAAGCCCGATAATTACGTTGCACCACACCAATCGTGCATTCTATATATTACATGGGACTCCGTGGCTCATAAATAAAATAGGTGACAAGTGGGTGTTAAATTTAATATAGCATAACATAACGTCACGCCTTTTATCCCTGAAGGGGTAGGCAGAGGTGTATATTACGACACTTAATGCCACTGTATAATGTAACACCCACTTTTCATTATTTATGTTATAAGTCCCATGTAATAGGGGGTGAGCCTATTGCAATATACCGGGCACAATTCCAGACTCCGTGCTACTTTAGGGAAAAAAGAGGAAAGTTCCCTAAGATCGGAAAAGGAGGATCCTCCGACCAGGCGAGGTGATCGTGCCTGGCGGGCTTTCTGCCCAACAGTTGTTCGTTGGGATTACTATTCGTGTTAATTTGCATATAAACTTGTGCGATGTAGGATTTTTGTGACGTGGTCATCAGTTGATTCATCGATATTTGACGACTACTACTAATGAGATTTTTTTAAAAAGCCCCGTAACCATTTACCCGTCCTGGCAATCGAACCCCTTGGCTGGCAGTCGTACTTGCGACCTGGCCGAGTGGACCAGACAGTTTTTTTTATGAAATAGGACGCAAACGAGCAAACGGATCATCTGATGGTAAGTTCAATGCGCCCATGACCCCAAAGGTTTTCCTACTAATATTGTAGACATGATGTAATATCTTTGCATGTAAACAATCTGCATTATAAATGATCGTCTCTAGGTTATATGTGGAAAGGAAGGAAAAATTAAAAACAAACTCAAAGGACAAGTAAAAAAAACAAAACATCTTCTTTACAAAGATATTGTAAGGAGGATGGTTGACACTTCAGGTGATCGAAGGGCTGGCTACTACCTTGGGCAAAGGTTAAGCATTGCCATTCAACGTGGCAATGCTGCCAGTCTTTTGGGCACCCTACCTCACGATAGCGATGAGGAAAATATTTTTTTGATGCCTTATGAGAGCCTTTTTTTTAAGGTGTAAATATTTAGTTCATAGTTATTTATATTTTAAGTTGTATACATTTTCATTTAGTAATAGTTAATATTAATTAAGTAATAAGAATTAATAGTTAATCCTTACTATAATATTATAAATCGGAAAGTGAGTTTGTTTGTTTGTTTGTTCCACTTTCACGCCGTAACTACTAAACCGATTGCTTTGAATTTTTGCAGACGTGAAGTTAGAAGTCTGGATTAAATAATAGGGTACTTTTTATCCTGGAAAAATTTTATATTATCGAGGAAAACCGAAATTATTGGTTATAGATAGCGCTGTGTGTATTGGTATATGTCACATAGGCTACTTTTTATCCTTTTGTGACGCGAGTGAAGCCGCAGGTAAAAGCTAGTATTAATTAAAGTAAAAACCATTCTATAATAATTATGCAGATTGAATTGACAACGGCTGGCAACGTAGGTAACTCTTACAGTGTTGCCGATGTCCATGGTCGATCCCGATTGCTTACCATCAAGTGATCTGTCTGCTCGTTTGCTAAAACAAATCACGTAATAAACATCGAGCCTTTTATCCCCGATGGGGTAGGCAGAGGTGCAGATTACAGCACTTGATGCCACTGTACAATGTAACACCCACTTTCCACTATGTATATTATGAGTCCCATGTAATAAGGGGTGAGCTTATTGCCATATACCGGGCATATTTCCAGATTCCATTCTACTATTGACCATTTTTCTAAAAACTATTACTTTGCCCGACCTGGAATATAACCCGAGATCCCTTGCCCGGTAGTAGTAGTCGCACTTGCAATCACTTGGCCAACGAAGCAGTCAAATCATATAGTGGAAATCTTGACGTCATTTTGATTATTTTCCTCCCCGCAATAACGGCACAATTTTAAGCTAAATATGACTGCCTCATTGGCCGAGTGGTCGCAAGTGCGACTGCCGGGCAAGGGGTCTCGGGTTCGATTCCCGGGTCGGGAAAAGTATTACTGGGTTTTTCTCAGTGGTAGCACGGAGTCTGGAACTGTGCCCGGTATATGGCAATAGGCTCACCCCCTATTACATGGGACTCATAACATAAATAGTGAAAAGTGGGTGTTACATTACAGTGGCATTAAATGCCGTAATGTGCACCTTTGCCTACCCTTTCGGGGATAAAAGGCGTGATGTTATGTGTACTTGATATAACTGGCAAAACTAAGTTTACAATATATTATGAAAGGTCCCTGATTCATGCTCCGGTTGTGAAATATTTAAAACCCAATATTAATAACGTCATAATGTTGAATTTATGATCGAGTTGTAAAAAGGTATAATATCCCTTTCTCATCCTGAGTGTTGTAATCAATGAGTTAAGAAAAATACTTAGTGTATTTATCATTGTCCAGTTTTCGGTACCTACATGAATTATTTTTCACTAGCGACCCGCCCCGGCTTCGCATAGGTGCAATATACATGTATTATATATATAAAGTCGTCGAGAACCTAACGGGTTACCAGGGCTCCGGCTCGAAGTGCATGAGTAGGAACGGGGTGGTTTTTAGCCAGTAAGAGTCTGACACGCCCTCCCGCCTCACCCAGGCGGGAGCAGTCATTGGATGATTCATCATCAACTGCCTACAAGTGCCCACTGCTGAGTAAAGGCTTCTTCTCACATGAAGAAGTTTTGAGAATTAATCACCACGCTTGCTCAAGGTTGGTTGGTGATTTCAAACTTATAATTAGATATTATAAGGACTTACCTATCCAGGTTTCTTCGCCAGGTTTGAAGCACCCTTATGCATGAGAAGCGGGCACTTTAATCTCCGTGCCACTATGACTATTTTAGGATTTCCCCCCTTAAAATACGTTCCCTAAACCCTATTAATTTTAGGTCATGATGCGGAGCGAGGAGGACTGGGTTGCCGTCTCCAACCAAAAATATAAATATCGTCTCGTATATTTATAAAGTCGTGGAGAACCTAACGGGTCACCGGGGCTCCGACTCGAAGTGTATGAGTAGGAACGGGGTGGTTTTTAGTCAGTAAGAGTCTGACACGCCATCCCGGCTCACCCAGGCGGGAGAAGTCATTCGATGATTTTTCCACCTTAAAAAAATCTAGATATAGGAAGTATATATCTGACATTCGTCCGACACAACTATAGTTAGCAATTATTATAATTACCCATAATTATAGACACGCTGAACAAACAATGGATCGGACCTATCGATTGAATTCTGACGTAGAAGTACTTTTTACTGTTATTGAAGATTGTATTATGATGTAAGGACACGCTATCTTATACGTCTTGGTTGCGTAGCTTGTGTGATGATCGCGAATCATTCTATATCACATCCATTACAGTTCATTACAGTCCAGTTCAAGTCAATAGATATCCGTCCGACCTGCAGCCAAATGCCATTTAGCACTTGTCTACATGTAGAATAGAAAAACAAATTATATGAAATTGACGTAAATTTTGACACTTGTCAGTGTCATCCCCATACATTTAGTTTTCTACTCTCTCTGTAGACAAGCGCTAAAGTGGCGTTTGGCTAAAGGCACTCTGACCTGTCCCGTTTGATATCTCAGATGGTTCACTAGAATGAATATTCTCCCTAGTGAATGTTTCATTTATATTTCATTCCATGTTTAGTGGCTTTAGTGGAATGACAAAGAAATTAATGTTCATTCATTGTTTTTTTAAATATGTCAATGATGTTGAGCGTCTCTCAATCAGTTTAATCAACTGACTTCAAAAAAAAGGAGGAGGTTCTCAATTTGACTGTAACATAACATAACATCACGCGTTTTATCCCCGATGGGGTAGTCAGAGGTGCACATTATGCCACTGTACAATGTAACACCCAGTTTTCAATATTTATGTTATGAGTCCCATGTAATAGGGGGTCTATTGTCATATACCAGGCACAATTCCAGACTCTGTTACTACTGAGAATTTTGTAAAAACCCAGTAATACTTTGCCCGATCCGGGAGTCGCACTTGCGAGCACTCGGCCAACGAGGCAGTCAATTCGACTGTATTTATTTTTATATTAGTTATTCGATAACTCAAAGACGCCTGGATCGATTTCAAAAATTCTTTTTTTTTTGTTTGTATAGGTAGGCTTGTCATTTGGTCCCATTGTCATCAAGTCAGGATCTGATGATGGTATCCAAGGGGAACCGAGGCCCGAGCGTACGGCGCGTCGCGTTCCGCGCGCGCCTCAAAGAGCCATCAGACCACCACAGATGGGGCCCAATAGGGCTGTTGCCGATTCGGAGTCGCGGAGAACCTAACGGGTAACCGGGGCTCCGGCTCGACGTGCAGGAGAAGGAACGGGGTGGTTTTTAGTCAGTAAGAGTCTGACACGCCCTTCCGCCTCACCCAGGCGGGAGCAGTCATTCGATGATTTTCCCCCTTAAAAAAAAAAGGGGAACCGAGGCGAACTTTAAAAAATTAAAGGGGCGACTAGTGCATTGGTTTATTTTTATCAGTAAGTATTTAAAACCACTACAATCTGATGAAGATGAATGATAATGGAACTGAGAGCCAGTCGCAGGAACTCCTCAACAGTTAACAGTAGCTACCTTGTGTATTTTCCAAACACGTAATAACAGCTAAAGGAATTGATATGTAATTGGGAACAGGAGTAAATTATGCTTTGGAATAACATATAGGTTATTTTTTTTGAAAGAGGAACGCAGGCGAAATTGGCAGAAGTGTGGGAGAGCCATGCTTCGCCACGAATGGGCCGGCTCGACCGGAGTGATACCACGGCCTCACAGAAGACCGACGTGAAACAACGTTGTGTTGTGTTTCGTCGTATGAGTGATTTTACCGGAGGCCCAATTACCCCCCCCCCCCCCCCTTTCCCCAATCCCTGAATCCCCAACAATCCTCAATTTCCTAATCCAGAAGGCCGGTAAAGCACTTGTCACGCCTCTGGTGTTGCGTGTGTCCATAGGCGACGCCGATTGCTTACCATCAGGTGATCCGTCTCCAATTTTACCGTCTTATCCCATAAAAAACTGTTAACCAACACAAAGTCACGTACACGATATAAATCCTTGAATGTTTCACACTGATCGCTTAGGGAAATTATATTTGAATCAGTGTTGACTCATTGTATGATGTGAAGGTGATTTTGACTCATCAGCGGATATCCACAGTTATTGATTTACATAGTTTAAAGGTTGTTTTCTCTGAAGAGGAAGGTAAAAAAGCGTCTGTCTGTGGACCATGGACAAGAGTTTATTTATTTTTCATTTCTTTTTAGAATAGGAACCTTGATAGATTCTTTGAACCTTGGTATTTTTAATTTATATTACTTAGATCTCTAATATTTCTATTGTACTTACACTGTACAATGTAACACCCACTTTTCACTATTTATGCTATGAGTCCCATGTAATAGGGGGTGAGCCTATTGCTATATACTGGGCACAATTCCAGACTCCGTGCTACTACTGAGAATATTTAAAAACCCAATAATACTTTGCCCGTAGGTAGGGAAGGGGTCTCGGGTTCGATTCCCGGGTCGGGCAAAGTATTGCTGGATTTAAAAAAAATGTCAGTGGTACCACGGAATCTGGAATTGTGCCCCACATGGGACTCATAACATAAATAGTGAAAAATGAGTGTTACATTGTACAGTGGCATTAAGTACCTACCATGTGCACCTCTGCCTTCCCCTTCGCGGATAAAAGCCGTGATGTTATATACGATTCGCTACATTCAGATATAAAGTAGACCAATACACATTTGTAGGTCTAGTTGGGCAATGAGGTCTAACAATGTTGGCGCCAAACTCAGAGGTCACAGTCAGCCCTCCCACGCACTCTGATTATCGCTCTCCATTTTAGTAACACAATCATATGTCAAATATTTATATTTTATTTGTAATCTGATAACATCAGTAGTATGTTAATTGGTTTTGTATATACATGTGTTTATTTTTATATGTTGGTAGATATATTTTTTATTTACAATTTTAATACTAGAGGCAAAAATAAGTTTTATTTAAAAGCATTTTATTGTAAAGAAGCTCAATCTAGTTTTATGGATTGTCAGTGTGCATATGTGAGCACCATGTGATCCTATAAGATTTTATTTTGTTTTTTCAATTTTAGTTATTTTTGTAATTAGTATATTGCGTCAAGCGTGTCTTTGCATTGTTCTCACATATACGTACAGTATTGGAATATGTATCAGAGACATTGTAGAACATATTTCTTTAAAAAAGTAACGAATGGAGTTTCTTTTTTGTTCTTCTCCATTCGAATCTACATTTTGGAATAAACACCTAGCTTCACTGACAAACTATTTTTATTTTTGTATTTGTTGATATTTCAAAAGTACCAAATTATGGTTTAATTGTAATAAATGCTTTGACTTTGACTTTGATTTTACTAACTAGTGGTTTAGCGACGTGGTTTCACTCGCTGTACTTCAATTGATTTCACCGTGATGTTTTAAACCCTATCTCCTTCAATAAATGAACTCTCCGACAAAACAAATAATTATTCAATTGGAACCAGTAGTTCTAGAGATTAGTGCGTTCTGTCTGACTTACTTGATGATCGAGTGGTTGGAAAGGCGACTAACGAATAAGTATCTTTGGTTCGATTACTGGGTCGAGCAATGTATTTTTTTAATGGGACGTGCCCGCAACAACCTCCCTCAGCCGCTGCAACTCCTGTAAGCCAGGATCTATAGTAAATACAACCATGCAAACACCGGAACACTGAAGTCCAACGCCCCAGGGACATGAATAACTGTCTTGGTTCCCGCAACGAAGTGAATCAGAAGATATTATAAGAGGAGAAGAAAAAAACGATAGTTTTCACTTGTAGCAATGTATTATTGGCACGGGATCTTGATTGATTTAGGCAAAAGCAACATTGGTGTTTTTGGAGTCTGCAATTCTGATATATGGCACAGACTCACGCCCTATTACATGGGACTCATAACATAAATAGTGAAAAGTGTGAGTTACATTATATGTGCACCTCTGTCTACCCCTTCGGGGATTAACATACATGACATACTTTCAAAGAACAGGTGTGACGATAATAACACTACACAGAAATCGAACTAAAGACCTTCGACAGTCATCAAAAGCGAATCATAATCTAAACTCAAAGAATGTAATGACGCATAGAGCGACCTTTAAAAACAATAACGCATCGAGCCGCCCATCCATTTCCATACCTAATTAACGGTGACTTAACGTTTGTAACATTTTCTCTTAGCCTTGAGGTATTGTAGAATAGAGTTATAATATGTGTCAGCGTGTGTTATGAATCATACATAAAATACATTCAAAACAAATAATATGGCAATAGGCTCACCCCCTATTACATGGGACTCATAACATAAATAGTGAAAAGTGGGTGTTACATTGAATATGTGGACCTCTGTCTACCCCTTTTTTCATTTTATAGGGCGGCAAACAAGCAGACCGATCACCTGATGGTAAGCGATCAGCAACACTTTTTTAAGTGGGGAAAATCATCCAATGACCTCTCCCACCCGGGTGAGGCGGGAGGGAGTGTCAGACTCTTACTGACTAAAAACCACCCTGTTCCTACTCCTGGACTTCGAGCCGGAGGGGACTTACCAAACACCCGTAGTACTAGAGGCGTTACATGAGCGTTACCTTCTAGGAGTTAGGGATTTGAGGATTGTTAGGGATTCGGGGATTGGGGAGATTGGGGAAAGGGGAAATTGGGCCTCCGGTACCTCACTAACTCGACGAAGCACAACATAAGTGTTGAATTTCACTATGGTTCTGCTTGGCCCTAGTATCACTCGGTCGAGCCGGCCCATACGTGCCGAAGCATGGCTCTCCCACACTTAAAACAAACACCTTTTTCTCATTTGTATTATAACTTTCGTGAGACATACTAAATTATTATGTTTTCGGCTTACTCACGCAATTATTTGACGAGGAACTCGACTAGTTTCAAGCCATGCTAGAGGCTCATATTCATGAGCAGCATTTCGCGACCCGTGACGGGGCGATGGACGCGCTGCTATTTGCTACTCGAACCTCCGGGCCACCTCTAGCAGGGATACACTGTTATGTTACGTGAAGATGAATTTAACAAAAGTCACTATAATTAGCACGTGGCAGTCCACTGCTGCACTATGAGCCTCCTCTACATAAGAGGGGTTTGTCATAATCTCCGCAGGCAGGCGGGTTGGAGATCGCAATATAAAAGGTTCAGGTTTATCAGAGAGTGCTGCTGCCCGGTCTCTGTCTAATGTGTAGTCCCTTAGTCGGGTATACGACACCTGCGGGAAGAGTAGCGGTGGTGACAATTATATTCTATTCAGTGTAAATACATATATACAATATTATATATATATGTCTAAGTAATGATTATATTTAGCTCTTGACTTGATAGTAGGCGGAGGGCGTAGAGGTTAAGTCACTGTTAGTGCACGCAACAATAGGATGGGTGGGCCGCGTCAAATGGTTTAACTTTGATGATTTCATTGTCACTGTATACACAGACAGACAGATGATATTTTAATTGTGAATGCTTGTCATTGATGTATAAGCTTTGGGTTCGAGTCAGGTGAAAGTTAAATAGTATTTTATATTAGAACTTTTGTTAAACATATCATAACATAACATCACGCCTTTTATCCCCGAAGCAGTATACAGAGGTGCACATTACGGCACTTAATGCCACTGTACAATGTAATGTAACACCCACTTTTCACTATTTATGTTATGAGGCCCATGTAATAGGGGGTGAGCCTATGGCCATATACCGGGCACAATACCAGGCTCCCTGCTACTACTAAGAATTTTAAACCCAGTAATACTTTGCCCGACCGGGGAATCGAACCCGAGACCCCTTGTCAAGCAGTCGCACTTGCGACCATACCAGTTATATTCGCCATGAGACATACTAAATTATGTTTTTATAATGACTATCGTGAGATATACTAAGTTAACTAAAATCGCGGGTTACTCGCGTAAATATTCTGAGAAAAGCTCTACTAGTTTCGAACCACAGAGGGGTTCTTCCTAATGAACAGCGTGTGCGGTCGCGGCGACGCGACGTCGCGCAGCTCACTGTGAGCTGCGACCTCTGTGGTTCGAAACTAGTAGAGCTTTTCTCAATATATTCACGTGAGTAAACCGATTTTAGTTAACATACTAAATTAATTGTTATGTATTCGGCTTACTCACGTATTTATTTGACGAACCACTAGTTTCAAGTCGTATGTCGCGGAATGCTGCTCATGAATATGAGCCTCTAACATTGAGGGAACATACCTCACGCCCCAGCCATCGCGGGAGACACTCCGGGCGTCGGAGATCGCGTGACGATATCCGGCCACCGTAAGTGCTGGTCTGCAGACGGTGAGTAAGGGTAGCTCGCCGCCCGACCAGAACCAGGCCCGTGCGTGCGGCGCGTCGCGTTTTGCGCGCGCATCAAAGAGCCATCAGACCACCACAGATGGGGTCCAGTAGGGCTGATGCCCGATACGGAGCCGCGGAAGGCCTAACGGGTTGCCGGGGATCCGGGCCGAAGTGCAGGATTAGGAACGGGGTGGTTTTTAGTCAGTAAGAGTCTGACACTCCCTCTCGCCTAACCCAAGGCGGGAGAAGTCATTGGATGATTTACCCCCCTCAAAAGCATGGCTTGAAACTAGTCGAGTTCCTCGTCAAATAATTACGTGACTAAGCCGAAAAACGTAATAATGCAACTGCTACTGCTGAGCAAGGGAACTCGGATTCGATTCTAGGGGTTGATCAAAATACCTCTTTTGAATTTTTTGACTTATCATAAATTTTTTTTTATTTATTTATTTATTCTTTAATGTACATAATTTGTTTATGGTACATAGAGGTGAACTTAATGCCATATGGCATTCTCTACCAGTCAACCTTAGGGTTTAAGTAGAAAATCTGCGAAAACTGTGGTACGGAGAATAAACTAACAACAAAGAGAGAGAGAGAGAGGAAAAAATAATGGTAATTATTAAATAATATAGTTATACATATATATTACATAATAGTGAATAGTATATATAGTCATATGCATAAAATATATAGGTATAAATACATACATAAATATATATCGAAGAAGACCTAGATCTAGCGTTGCAGCGATTTTAAATAAAATTCATGAACTTGGTGTTTGAAGGAGATTTTATTAGGAGCTTTTTTGATATTGAGGGGGAGCGCATTCCAAAGTTTGATGACACTTATTGTAAAAGAATTAGAAATAGAAGAGGTCCGGTGGGAAGGTATCTCAAGAAGCAAGTTGTCCGTCGAGCGGAGGTTACGGTTGTGGCAACTGCCTAATAGCTGGAAGCAGGATTTTAAGTAATCTGGAGCACAAGGATCATTAAGAATAGAGAAGAGCATGCAGAGGGATCTGAGGGATCTCCTCTCACGGACAGGAAGCCATTTAAGCTGAGCGCGAAAGGAAGAGATGTGGTCGTATTTACGAAGACCGAAGATAAAGCGGATACAGTTATTGAGCATTCGATCCAATTTGTTAAGAAGGTCTTGGGATAGATCGGAGTAATAAACATCAGCATAATCAACAACAGGAAGCACAAGGGACCGGACAAGCAGAATCTTGATATTTGGTGGCAGAAAGTTCTTGAACCTGTAGAGAGATCGTAGCGTGCTAGTCACTTTCCGGCCAATCTGAGCAACCTGATAGTTCCAGTTGAGCCCGCTGTCGAGATACAAACCTAGATCCTTTACGTGAGGAGACAACGGTATGGTGGTTTGATTAAAAGTTATCGGATCAAGCTGATTGACATTTAGGCTATTCAAGTAATAGGAGCTACGTAAGATGAGGGCTTGACATTTGCCTACATTCACTGCAATCCCATACCTCCTTGACCAGTCTTCAATCGCAAGCAAGTCAGTGTTGAGATATGCTATGCAAGTGTTCAAGTGAGCGATATCAGCCTGAGCGTATAGTTGTAGGTCATCGGCGTAAAGATGATAAGAGCATTTGAGGAGACTAGTGATAGAATTTATAAATAGAGAGAAGAGTGTGAAGTCTGAACGAAATGATAATGATGTACAATTCTATCTACTTCCTCGGTAATTAAAAGTCGTAATGTTAAATTCAATATCGATTGAAATTAATCTTCACCCAAGGTGATGAGCAGTGAATGAATAGTTGCTATTGAAATTATTTCAATGTATGTATGTATTAGGAGATTGCCTAATGGCCGAAGATAAGGTCAAGTAATGTCATCATTACGTTCATTGTGGGTTCGATTCTCGACGAGGCTTTTCTTGAGAGGTGAAGAAAAGATTATAAATGTGGTCAGGTTTTTATGTTTATAGTAAGTTACTAAATAATTTTGCCTCGTTGGCTGAGTGTTTACAAATTCGACTGCATGACAAGGGATCTTGGGTTCGATTCTCGAGTCGAGCAAAATATTACTGGATTAAACATTCTCAGTAGTAGCACGGAGTCTGGAATTGTGCCCGGTATATGGCAATAGGCTCACCCCCTATTACATGGGACTCATAACATGAATAGTGAAAAGTGGGTGTTATATTGTACAGTGGCATTAAGTGTCGTAATATGCACCTCTGCCATGCGTCCATATACTGGAAAATCTTTCACAACCTCCATGGTAACTATTACTAAAAATTATCAAGAGACTTTATGCTATAGGTATAAACTTCAAACCTCAATCTCCCAATCCTCAAATCCTCAAATCCCTATAATGCACGCACTTGTAACGCCTCTAGTGTTCCAGGTGTCCATGGGCGACGCCGATTGATTGCTTACCATCAGGTGATCATAGAAAATAGGAGCAAATTTATAATCTATTGCACGGTTAGCGCGGTGGCTGGGCAACTGGCTGCCGCGCAACGTGTAGCGGGTTCGATTCCCGCACGGAATCTTTGTGTGATCCACAGATTGTTGTTCCGTGTCAGTGTCTGATGTGTATGTGAACTTGTATGTTTGTAAACGTACACACGACACAGGAGGAAATCCTTGAGCGGGACAACGATTTAATTGTAGGGGTTATAGTGTATAACCACACAAACACATATGTAAGCGTTAGTAGTAAGTGTAACCTGTAAACTGATATTTATGTATGCGCAGTAGCGGGACGTGGGTCACTCGTTGCTCGATCCTTATGGTGAATACACTACATGAGTTTAATAGTACAAGTGCTTTATTTCATCATCAGTCCTTACATAACACAGTGATAACCTAAATAATAAAAAAATCATACACAGCAGTCTCTTTTTACCCGACCGTAGCATCAAACTATAGACACCATACTCGGCATCCACACTCACAACTACCTAACTTAGCAAACAAACAAACTGACAATTTATCAATGACATAGTTTATGTTCGAGTACCGTGTCATGACACGCAGCGACTCATTATTTGAAAAGGTCAAAATCCCATCGTTAAGGGCCTCAGGCGATGGTCACGGAGTATAGAAGGAAGGAGTGCCAACTATTATTAGATATAGTTCATATAAAATTGTATTATGAACGGGAGAAATAGAAAGTATGAAAAAAGGATAACGAATTATGAATCCTTCATTTTCGAAATCGGTAATTAATAAGTTTTTATTGAATTGCGTAAAATTCATATTCAATTGACCAAAAATCATGAGGAAGGACCCCTCTGATGGTTCGAAAATAATAGAGGTTTTCCCAATGTTTTCACGTGAATAACCCGCCATTTTTAGTTAATTTAGTATGTCTCACGATAGTTATTATAATAACATATTTTTATTCCTTTCAGCTACACATAACATAGTGTATACAGAGATGTATAGTAATGTTTTTTTTAAGAGGGGATAATCATCGAATTACTGCTCCCGCCTGGATGAGGCGTGTGTAATAGTTATGTTATTAATCTCATGTGAATGAGGGTGAAGTGAGCCTGCACAATTCCTGACGCCGCGACTCCAATTTCAAAAAAATCAAAACACCTTTCCCTAGAATCGAACTCGAGAAGAAGTCCATTGTTTGGCAGTTGTGTTTGCGAGCACACGATCAATAAAATGGCCTCGCTAACTTTTATTTATTTTAACAGTTACAACGGCAGAAAATCCAATTACAGTAAATTATAATTTTACTATTGTACTAATTTTACTTTGTACCTTTTGGACATAATTACTTCATCCATTCACATGGACAATGAGCACTCCTTACCTTCCATACTCCGTGCCACAAACAAATACTTTAACTTATCGATAAAAAAATATTTGCGGCTGTACCTACCTATTGCAAAAAATGTGTTTTTCTATCGAACCGCAACCTATAGTCGTTGCAAAACCAAAGGTCACTCAACAATTATTATTTAATTAATGTTTTCAAAATATTATTTTGGAATGTGCGCAAACAAAGACATGAGTTCTTAGCTATTTCGTCGCCTTTTTTTTTTTGTTTGAGGAGGGAAAATCATCCAATGACTTCTCCCGCCCGGATGAGGCGAGAGGGAGTGTCAGACTCTTACTGACTAAAAACTACCCTGTTCCTACTCCTGCACTTCGAGCCGGAGCCCTGGCAACCCGTTAAGTCTTCCGCGGCTCCGTATCGGCATTAGCCCTGTTGGGCTCCATCTGTGGTGGTCTGATGGCTCTTTGAGGCGCGTGCGGAACGCGACGCGCCGTACGCTTGGGCCTGGTTCGCCTATAGCCATCCTCGATAAATGCGCTATCCAACTCAAAAATAATTATTCAAATCAGACTTGTAGTTACGGAGATTAGCGCGTTCAAACAAAAAAACAAACTCTTCCGCTTTATATATATAATAGTATAAGCTATAAGATGTAAGATTTGATGGGCCGACATTTGTCCACTACCTCGCCTGGTGGTAAGCGATGATGCGGTCTACGATGGAGCACGTATAATACCTTTCCACTTGGGCCTTGAAGACACCCAGATTAACCCGTTGGTTACCTTGGCTCCGCCTAACGTAACGACGTGCGTAATTCCAGGTCGGGCATCAGCCCTACTGGGCCCCATCTGTGATGGTCTGAGAAACTCCATAGTCCGACTAACTCTTTTTCAATCGGGTTCACCATAAAATTCTCTAGTTACATATACATATATGATCTACCTACATGTGATAAAATTCTCTAGTTATAGATTGTTTTCTTATTTTCGGAAAATGTGGGAGAGCCATGCTTCGGCACGAATGGGCCGGCTCGACCGGAGTGATACCACGGCCTCAAAGAAAACCGGCGTGAAGCAATGCTTGCGTTGTGTTTCGTCGTGTAAGTGAGGTTACCGGAGGCCTAATTACCCTCCCCTTCCCCAATCTCCCCAATCCCTGAATCCCCAACGATCCTCAAACTCCTAATCCCCAAATGGCCGGTAACGCACTTGTAACGCCTCTGGTATTCCAGGTGTCCATGGGCGACGCCGATTGCTTACCATCAGGTGATCCGTCTGCTCGTTTACCGGCTTATTCCATAAAAAAAATTTAAAAGACGTTCCTTGACGTGGACACGAACAGGCGAACTTACCATATAGAACCGCCGTGTTAAAAAAAAATGTCACGATTTGTAAAATTAAAAGGCGTGAAGTTATGTCTGTTTAAAATAATTCAAAGAATGTTTCCGAGATGAAATCATAGATAACAAACAAACAAACAATAAGGTATGTCTAATTGATTTATTTTATATAATATATACAAATATGACCATGATTTAAAATTGAGAAAAAAAAATTAATTGATGTATTTTTTTTGGCATAGCCATGGTTGATATATCAGATAGCATGCTGAGATGGATTCGATGTCCCATTAAGGCATTTTTTATGGAATCTAACAGTTGACTGACTCGTTGTGTCTTATAATACCTTCTGATTCACTTCGTTGCGGGAACCAAGACAGTTACTCATGTCCCTGGGACGTTGGACTTCAGTGTTCCGGTGTTTTCATGGTTGTATCTACTGTAGATCCTGGTGCACAGGAGTTGCAGCGGTTTTGGGAGGTTGTGACGGACTTGTCCCAAAAAAAAACAGAAATGAATTGTTGGAACAGAAATGGGCTCATTGCATAATTTTTGTTCACTACAGGAGTTGAATTTTTGTTCCCGTGACACGACACACAACAGTTGGTCATCTAACCACTATGCCAATACGGAGTCGCGGAGAACCTAACGGGTAACCGGGGCTCCGGCTCGAAGTGCAGGAGAAGGAACGGGGTGGTTTTAAGTCAGTAAGAGTCTGACGCTCCCTCCCGCCTCACACAGGCGGGAGCAGTCAATCGATGATTTTCCCCCTTTACTAATATTATAAATCGGAAAGTGAGTTTGTTGGTTTGTTCCACTTTCACGCCGTAACTACTACCTAAACCGATTGCTTTGAATTTTTGCAGACGTGAAGTTAGAAGTCTGGATTAAATAATAGGGTACTTTTTATCCCGGAAAAATTTGATATTCTCGAGGGAAAACGAAATTATTGGTATAGATGGCGCTGTGTGTATTGGTATATGTTACATAGGCTACTATTTATCCTTTTGAGACGCGAGCAAAGCCGCGGGTAAAAACTAGTACAACAAATAAATTTAAGAAAGCTTCGAATGTTTTGAACACAGCTGTATATAAATATACTAAACAAAAATTTGTAATTATTTTGACACTGAATTGAATTCACACATAAAGGTTAGAATCCAATCACTGCTGACTTTAGAGTAACTTAGCGCAGAGCCGTATTCATCAACAGCCTATAAGTGTCCACTGCTGACCAAAAGCCTCTTCTCATACGGAGAAGGTTTGAGCATCAATCGCCATGCTTGCTCAATGCGGGTTGACGATGTTATACATAACATAACATAACATAACATCACGCGTTTTATCCCAAAAGAGATGCACATTATGCCACTGTACAATGTAACACCCACTTTTTCACTATTTATGCTAATGTAATAGGGGATAAGTATGGTCTATAGTGCAAGTATACTCACCAACCGAACAATCAACGAAATCAGAAATTGAGTCATTCTACGTCTCCTTAAATGATGCCATTAAAGACCATGTACACAAAAACTACATTGTAATGGGAGATTTCAATGCTCAAATTGGACCACCAAGGAATGGAGAAGATATCGTCCTGGGGCCCTACAGTAGCGGCAAAAGAACAAGAAACGGACAAAAATTAATGGAAATGGCATTCGAGAATCACATGAAAATACTAAACAGTCAATTCAAAAAGAGACTATCCAGAAAATGGACCTGGGTATCACCAGATGGCAGATACAAAAATGAAATCGACTACGTGCTAACAAACAGACCAAAGTCATTTGATGACTGCGCCACTATCGCAAACTTAAACTTTAATAGTAACCACAGAATGCTTAGAGCACGCCTGAACACATCATCTGTCCTAAAATCAAGTCGACCCTTCAAAGCGAAAACCACAATACTAGGCAACAATGCTACAATAGTCACTATACAAGAAATCTCCGCTCGATGTCACAATCATGCCTTGAGCATTTAAACACTCAAGAGAAATACAATATAATAAACGAAATGTTAACAGCAAAACCTAATACCAACCAAAGCGAATCAAAGAATAAAAGCCACATATCTGAAAAAACCCACGATCTCCTACAAAAGAGATCAAAACTAATACGCACAACAAACAAAACAAAAACTATTAGAGAACAAATTGGCAAACTGAGCAAAGAAATAAAGCTACAAATGAGAAAAGATAGAGAACATTCGAGACTTAACACTCTGGAAAAACATATTAAAAGGACTGGCGGTATAAAGAAGGCCCTTAAAATCCTAACGGGTAAAACCAACTGGATACCTAATATGAAAGACCAACACTGTAAAACAAAAACCAAAAGAACAGAAATCCTATCAATAGCCACAAATTTCTACAAAAACCTATACTCCAGCAAGAGCCAAATAATAAATACAGACCTAAACAACTACGACAAGGTACCACCCATACTAGTAGAAGAAATACACAAAGCAATAATTACACAGAAGAACGACAAAGCCCCGGGTCCCGATGGTATCACGAACGAACTGCTTTTAGGCTGTAGAAACTGGATTGCACCGTTACTAAAAAATGTTTTCAACGATATTATAGACACAGAAACAATTCCGACGCAGTGGACTACATCAACAATTATTCTCCTTCACAAAAAGGGGGAAAAGTCAGAAATAAATAACTACAGACCCATTAGTCTAATGTCTAACATTTATAAAATTTTTTCAAAAGTAATTTTAAGTCGTATAACAAAAACTTTAGACGACAACCAACCTCGGGAACAAGCTGGGTTTAGGGCAGGCTATTCAACACTGGACCATATACATGCTGTGAGACAAATATTCGAGAAGAACAAGGAATTCAAAGTACCGTTCTATTGTTGTTTCATCGACTACAACAAGGCATTTGATTCAATCGAACATGAGTACATCTGGACTTGCCTTAAGAACCAAGGAGTCGAACAAAAGTACATCAGAATAATAAAAAACATATACGCAAACAGCACAGCGAAAATAAAATTGGAAAAAGAAGGAAAAGAAATAAAAATAAATAGAGGCGTAAGACAAGGAGATCCGTTATCGCCAAAATTGTTTACAGCTGTTTTAGAAGGCATTTTTCGAAAACTAAATTGGAATCAGTACGGCATAAACATAAACGGAGAAAAACTGTCCCACTTACGATTTGCTGATGACATTGTGTTATTCGCTGAAACAAAAGACCATATACAAAAAATGCTCATAGATCTGGAAAAAGAAAGCAGCGTGGTAGGTCTGACAATGAATACATCCAAAACCAAAGCACTAACGAATGCATTGGAGGACCCGATTATCATAAATGGAGAACTGATCGAGTATGTGACAGAATACACCTATCTAGGCCAACAAATTTCAAACACCGAAATAATGACGAAGGAAATAGACACAAGAATCGGAAAAGCATGGAATTGTTACTGGCGACTAAAAGAAATTATGAAAAACAAAGAAATTAAGATGTCTGTTAAATCAAAGCTCTACAACACCTGCGTCCTACCAGTTCTAACATATGGGTGCCAAACCTGGGCTCTCACCAAAGCGCAAAACAAAAAATTAGAAACTTGCCAGTCAGCAATGGAACGAAGCATGCTGAATATACGAAAATCTGACAAAATACGTAACCAAACTATCAGAAATCGTACTAAAATAGAAAACATAACGACCAGAATTCGAAAACTTAAGTGGCAATGGACAGGTCATACGATAAGAGGCTCTGAAAAATGGAACAAAAGCATAGTGTTTTGGTACCCTAGAAATAGAAAAAGAAAACGAGGCAGACAGTTCAGAAGATGGGAAGACGATATAAGAAAAATAGGAGGAAAAACATGGACTAGAACAGCGCTAAACCGAGCAGAGTGGAAAGAGATGGAGGAGGCCTTTGCCAAAGCTGGGCAAACAGACGAAGTTGTCGTTGTCAACGACTCACCAGAGTCACAATTATAAACTATTTTAATGTAAATACTTTGTCTGAATAAAGGCTTATATTATTATTATTATTTCCATATATTTATTTTAAATTCTCTATAAAATACATTTTTAAATACTATTTACAAAAACATAAAAATAATATTTAAAAATATAAAAAATAGGAGCCGACCAGTAGCGGGAGCATGGTCCAAGCTACCGGTGGTTAGGGCTCCAGAGACAGAAACCTCCTCACGATACGTGCCGTTTCAAGGAGCACTGCCTTCTGTATCAGGCCCTTGACCCAACTACCTAACGCTAGCCTCCTAAGGTGGTTGTCGAGGCTATTAGGTATTAACCCATTGGCCGATACGACTATCGGCACAATGATAGCCGAATCTACATTCCACATGTCGACAACCTCGTGAGCCAAATCAAGATATTTGATTTGTTTATCTTTTTCAGCTTTCACGAGGTTCTCATCATGAGGAATAGTGATATCGATTATCATCGTGCGGCGCAGTTGTCGGTCTATCACCACTATATCAGGTTTGTTGGCTATAATAGTCCTGTCAGTGATGATAGACCGGTCCCAGTACAACGTGATATGGTCATTTTCCAGAACTGGGTCGGGCACATACTTGTAGTACGGTACCTCAGACTCAACAAGTCGATAGTGCAAAGCAAGTTGCTGATGGATAATCTTGGCTACTTGATTATGCCTATGCAAATATTCACTGTTAGCCAAACGACCACAACCAGAAATAATATGTCTAATGGATTCACCAGGACTATGACATGCCCGACATATGTCAACCGTCCCATCCTTAATTATATATTTCCGGTAGTTATTCGTAAGGATAACTTCGTCCATAATTGCACAGACAAATCCTTCAGTTTCTCCAAAGAGATTACTGAATCGTAGCCAAGACACGGACGCTAGAAAATCTACACTGGGCCCATGAAGGGCCCGGAAGAAGCGTCCGTGGAGCTCCTTGCTATGCCATACCTCCTTGCGATCATTGACGCTCAGTACCACAGGTTTGCGCCAGTTCTCTTTTGCCAAGGATAGCGGAGTGAATCCATTGTCCACCGCTGCTACTTCTCGATGCATACCCTCGTTGACTTTCAGGAAATATTCCCTGAGGCTGCACACCTCACGGTTGTGAAGGGTCTTAGCATTTAATAAGCCTCGACCACCACACTTCCGCGGGATGTACAACCTCATGACCGACGAACGAGGGTGATGCATGCGATTTGCAGTCAGCAGGGTCCGGACTCGTCTATCCAGGGTGTCAAGTTCAGTCTGTGTCCACTTGAGTATACCAAAAGAATACATTAGGACTGGCATGACCCAACCGTTAAAGGCTCGCACCTTGTTTCCGCCTGATAAGGAACTTTTCAGTACCTTATTCAGGCGGCCAAAGAAGCGCTCCTGTAACGATTGCTTCATGTCCGGTCCATTAATGCCTAATCCTTCTGACATACCCAGGTACTTGTATGTATCGTTTGCGGAGAGTGATCTCAGTTTTGTGAAATCTGAGAGTTCTAGTCCCTCAGATTCCACAATCCCTCCTCGCTTTACATGCATGACCGCACACTTGTCTACTCCAAACTCCATTCTGATGGAACTACTAAATTTTTCAGTTATATTCAGTAGTTCCATCAGTTGTTTCTTGTTTGGAGCAAACAACTTGAGGTCATCCATGTAAAGTAAGTGGGATATAACTAGACCCTTCTCCGCAAAGGATAGCCTAGCCCTGAATCCTCCAGTAGAGTACTTAGAGGATTCAAGGCAAGCAGAACCATAGTGGGCTCAGGCTGTCACCCTGGAATATTCCTCGTACTATCCTTACAGGTTCTTCATTCCCTTGGATTTGTCTACATCCCGGATAGCAAAGCACGGTGCTCCACTGCCTCATACATGACTCCAAGAAGGCGCGTAAACTTGCATGTATTTTATACAACTCCAGCACCTTCAGGAGCCATGTATGTGGCACAGAATCATATGCTTTTTTATAGTCTATCCAGCATGTAGACAAATCTTTTCGGGACCGACGAACCTGTTGGCTAACAACCATATCAATGAGGAGTAGCTCCTTAGTTCCACGAGACCCCTCCCTACATCCATTTTGAGATACAGACATGATGGAATTTTGTTCAATATGTTTTGTTATTTTTGTCCTCAAAATGGATGTAAGAAGTTTATAGACCGTTGGTAAACATGTGATTGGTCTATAATTTTTGGGCTCAGTGGAACTACCTGATTTATGGAGCAGGTGGGTAACTCCTGTTGTTAGAAATTGTGGTAACGACCCAGTTTCCAAAGCTGCCTGGAAGTGTAATGCTAAGCGAACGTGTGAACTCTTGAACCATTTAATCCAGAAATTGTGCAGTCCGTCCGGCCCCGGTGATTTCCAATTCGGAACCGAACAGGCTGCACTGGCTACATCAGAGGAGGTGATTTCTACCTCCTCCATCTCTGGTATAGTCTCACACCTTCGCTTAACATCAAACATCCAGTCACCTTCTGTGTGGCTAACAGGTACCGACCAGATGTTGCGCCAAAATGTGTTAGTGGCATCATCATCCGGTCGCCGCCCGTCAGCCACATCTTGGTTGGATCGTTCCCAATCTCTGTATACCCACCTCTGATCTCTTTGGAACATGCGATTCTGAGTATAGCGCTCCACTCTTTTTTTGTAACGTCTAATACGGTTTGCCCATGCATAAACTTTCTGCTTCAGGAAGTCGATGCGCTCTGTAACACGTGACAGGTATTCATGAGGACTGGTTTCAGTCCCCACAAATGCACGTCTTACAAAGCGCATCACTCTAGGGCGAGTATTGCCCTCCCTGAAGCAGGATAGTTTGCCAATGAGTACCCTGGCCTCACTGATACGACGCTCTATCCTGTACTGCCAGGCAGGTACTGCTGGTTTTGGTCGGACTGCTGCGTCAAGATTTGGGAATCTGACGTTAGCCACTCGACAAGCAGCTACCGCCCCACAGTACAAGATTGAGTGTGTATCATAGAGGTTTTCGCTACTCTCAAAATATTTTTTAAGTAGCGAATCCAAGGCGCTCACCAGCGCCCTATTTTTTTACACATGGGCAAACGTGGTAATTTAGGTCTTAAATTACTAGGAGCAAGTCTATACTCACGAACCGCATCCTCCAAAGCACTCCTCAGTCGTTCATTGCACTGAGTACTCACTTGTTCAACCCTGTCATCCTCCACACCAACGATAGGGGTGGTTGGCGTCACACATTGTGAGACTACAGGTGTTTGTGCCACCGATTGTGGTGGTGCGGGGACGACACGATTACGCAGTGCTTCTAGGCGTAGCCGATCAAGCGCAGCCTCATCCAACCTGCGATTGCGTTGGATGACCCGCACCTGATCCGACAGTCGTTGGGCCGAGACGTTGATAGATGGCTCAAGAACCTGAAATATAGAAAGCATCCTTTCACGGTACGCAGTGAGGTTAGTCCCTCCCTCTGTAGCACCGTAGTACGAGCGCATGACGTTCTCATTTATGGTTTGAGACCATTTATTATTATTATAATAGGGGGTGAGAGTATTGCCATATACCGGGCACAATTACAGACTCCATGCTACTACTGAAATTTTTTTTAAACCCAGTGATTTTGCCCGACCCGGGGACAGAACCCGAGACCCTTTGCCGAGTCGCACTTGCGACCACTCGGCGAACGAGGCAGTCTCATATTAACCTTATAATTAAATTTATATTCCAGGTTTCCTCACGATGTTTTCCTTCACCGTTTGTCAGTGGTGTCTAAATAATCTTAGAAAGTACATATAACTCGGAAAAAGTCACATTGGTACTTGCCGTTGGTAGGTTTCGAGCCTGCATTTCGTGCATGAGAAGCGGGCATCTTAAACTTCTGGAATGATTAGCGGTATTTAAAGAACCCATACTGAAATCCAGCTCACACTTGTCAATATGCAAATATGTAATAAATAAGATCAGTTATATATTTGAAAAATAATTTAAATAAATGTCAGTAGTATAATTATTATTTCGTTTGCCGAAGCCGACATTAGGAACGCTCCTATTGCCGTGAGAGAGGTCACTGGTATTATTAAACGACTATTACATTAAAATGACATCACAATTTAGCCATTACTATGACAGAGGTGCACTTATTCAATGTAACACCCACTTTTCACTATTTATGTTATCTAGGTACCTATATATCTACACTAATATTGTAAAGAGGAAAGATTTGTACCTATTTTTGTATGTTTGTAATGAATAGCGCAAAAAGTATGGCCATTTAAAAATTCTTCACCAATAGAATGCTACATTCTTCCAATTTGACATAGGCTACATTTCATTTTGAAAAAAATTAGGGATCCTTGGTAAAATTTGAACAATGTAACCGAAGGTGTAGAAAAATGAGTCTTAAAATGTCTTTCGTCGATAATGTACAATAATATTTAAGAACATCATAATGTCTACAAAAAACTCCGCGGTAGCATATGTCCAACTATTGTAATTATGTCACTAGAACAATCCAAATTTCCAAAAATAAATAATTGTCTACCCCGTGCGAAGCCGGGACGGGCTGCTAATAAGTAGCTCCGGGGTAGCTCCGGGGTAGCTCGGGGTAGCGTCCCGGCTTCTACGATTTTATTAGAGTAGGAGTACCTACTCTAATAAAATCGTAGAAAAGTCAAAACTATACATTGAATATTTTTTAAAAAGAATACTATTTTTGAGGGGGAAAATCATCGAATGACTTCTCCCGCCTGGATGAGGCGAGAGGGAGCGTCAGACTCTTACTGACTAAAAACCACCCCGTCCCTACTCCTGCTCTTCGAGCCGGAGCCCCGGCAACCCGTTAAGTTCTCCACGGCTCCGTATCGGCATCAGCCCTGTTAGGCCCCATCTGTGGTGGTCCGATGGCTCCTTGAGGCGCGCTCGGAACGCGACGCGCCGTACGCTCGGGCCTGGTGCTGGTCGGCGAGTCACCCGTGCTTGCCGTTCGCAGGCCCGTGCTTACGGTGGCCGGAGATCGTTTAAAAAGAATACTAGAGGCGTGATCTACAATCGATACCGAAGCCAAAAATGGGGTTTCTATCATTTTTGTCTGTTTGTCTGTATGTATGTCCGGCATGATTTCCAAAAGTACTGCATGGATTTACTTCAAATTTTGCATGAATATTATTAACAGGTCGGCTCAACATATAGGCTACATATTATCACGCTATCATCTACTGGGGAGAAGATGTGAATCAGAATTCCACGCGAACGAAGCAGTGAGTCCCATAAAATTGCCATATACCAGGCAGAAGTCCGATTTGGGAATTGAACCCCAGACCTTTTGCTCGGCAGTAGCATTTGTGACTACAAGACTAGCGATAAAACAAGGTTTTACGCAGTTTAGCATTTACGCTCATGCAAACTAAACGTAGATAGGAAGGGCAAGGTAGAGGAAACCAGATCACGAGGCAGATCACCTATGCGCTGGACTGATCAAGTCAAATCGGCAACGGGAAACCCAGTGTCAGACTGCGCCAGACAATCCACAAACAGAGAGAGATGTCGGGAGATCGTGAGGAAAGCTGTATCGGCCTCGTACACAAATATGGCCGCCTCAACGTGACCACGACCGCTCTGCCAAGAGCGAAACGACAGAGAAGAATAAACTAAACGTGTATACAAAATTTCAGCTCAATCGGTTGAAGATATCTGTTTTAAAATTCAGTTGCAATATTCCACTTCACACACACACACACAAACATTCACATACTGTAAAAATTCAATTTTTTTATAGCATAAACCGGTAAACGAGCAGACGGATCACCTGATGGTAAGCAATCGGGGTCGCCCATGGACACTTGGAACACCAGAGGCGTTACAAGTGCGTTACCGGCTTTTTGGGGATTAGGAGTTTGAGAATCGTTGGGAATTCAGAGACTAGGGAGATTTGGGAAGGGAGGGTAATTGGGCCTCCGGTAACCTCACTCGCACGACGAAACACAACGCAAGCGTTGCTTGACGTCGGTTGTCTTCTCGGCCGTGGCATTACTCCGGTCGAGCCGGCCCATTCGTGCCGAAGCATATCCCACATACTTAAAAATTAATTTGATGGTCGCCCTAACATACAACAAAACAATATGTTATATGACTGATCAAATAAAGTAATTACATCGTTTATATAAACTAGGAAACTACAGAGGTCAACTGGTACAACTTTTAGGGCATATTTAACCATCAATTATATCTAACTAATATATTATTATAGATGCGAGAATCTGTGTGTATGTTTGTTACTCAATCGCGGCAAAACGACTGAAAGGACCGGGATGAAATTTGGACCAAATATTTTTTTTTAAGGAACCCTCCTAACACCACCTAACCGCCAAGCGTAAGTGTAAGAACCCCACGATTCAGAGAACAAGTGTTCCAATATTCGTCCATAGATGGCGCTTTTTATTCGTGATCGTTTTCTGAATCACGGTGTTAAGATTCTCCACCAATAGTATAAGTTTCTAAAGAATTTAATTGATGTTGGTATCAATTCTGCCGCGTGCTATTGTATCATATTATTCAATGTACAATAATTCGGAATACAAGTGTTCGGTAACCACTACCAAGTACTTTTATTAAAATCAACTCTCAACTTAACCCTCACGATACCGAGGGTTATCCAGGGGGCAAATTATCGAACAACTTGTCTCTTGTTCTTCTTCTCTCTTCTCGCCTGGGTGAAGCGGCGATCGAATGACAGCTCGCGCCTGGGTGAAGCGGAAGGGAGTGTCAGACTCTTACTGACTATAAACCACCCCGTTCCTACTCCCGCCCTTCGAGCTGGAGTTTCGGCAAACCGTTAAGTCCTCCGCGGCTCCGTATCGGCATCAGCCCTATTGAGCTCATCCGTGGTGGTCTGATGGCTCTTTGAGGCGCGCACAGATAGCGACGCGCCGTACGCTCGGGTCTGGTTCTAGTCGGACGGCGAGCCACCCATGCTCGCCGTCCGCAGGCCCAGGGGTAGATTATCGTTAGGAATATCACACTGACAAACTCCGTGGCAGTCCACTGCTGCACTATGATCCTCCTCTACATAAGAGGGGTTTGTCATAATCTCCGCAGGCAGGCGGGTTGGAGATCGCAGTATAAAAGGTTCAGGTTTATCAGAGAGCGCTGCTGCACGGTCTCTGTGAAATGTATCGTCCCTTTCTCGGGTATACGACACCCACGGGAAGAGTAGCAAATGTATTGTCCTCTGCCGTCATCAAAAGGCTAATTACATTATAGAAAGTAACATATTAATTATGTAATAACATTTTACTCGACACGAGAATTAAACACGAGATCTCTCGTTCGGCAGTCGCTCATAAAACCACATAAGTAATAATATAACTAGCTGTGTGAGCTTGTTTGTTTGTTTGTTTGTTCCGTTTTCACGCCGTAACTACTAAACCGATTGCTTTGAATTTTTGCAGACGTAAAGTTAGAAGTCTGGATTAAATAATAGGGTACTTTTTATCCCGGAAAAAATTGATATTCTCGAGGGAAAACAAAATTATTGGTATAGATGGCGCTGTGTGTATTGGTATATGTCACATAGGCTAATTTTTATCCTTTTGTAACGCGAGCGAAGCTGCGGGTAAAAGCTAGTAAGTAATAAACCAGTCGATATTTAATTAAATTATTGCAAACTAAATAATTGCTTCGATTTTGATAGCCTTCTTCGTGCGCCAAACTCAATTTTGGATCAAAATTTAGGTCAAAATAACATCTTTGAATTGCATACAAAACCGGGTCAATTAAGTATAGCGAATGTTAACTAGCTAATCTCATACTCATATACTTTTTTTTTATTATATTATATAAAACTAAAGAGGTTGTTTATTCGTTTGTTTGGACGACTTAATCTCCGGTACCGTAAAACGGGGTGAATAGAATTCGAGGGGTGAATAGATACAGGAATGGGGTGAATAACTGTTAGACTATTTATCTAACATTTATTCACCCCTCTTCTGTATCTATTCACCCCATTTTACCTACTTGTTCGAATTGTTTTTTTTTTGTCTAGGATAATTCTTATCTCGAAGACACACTCGTTCGCACAAAGACAATGGGCGAAGCGTCACCGATTCATGGTAAATGTCCCAGCCACACGCATGAAGCGCTTCGCATCAAGCTACCTTGTGCGTACTGCTAAGGAGTGGAACTCTTTGCCAGAGTCTGTGTTTCCTAAAGGGTAACCTGGGTGTCTTCAAGGCCCGAGTGAATAGGTTGCTTATGGGACGACGTGCTCCATCGTAGACCGCATCATCGTGCACCACCAGGCGAGATAGTGGTCAAACGTCGGTTCATTAAATATATAAAAAAAACGTACGTATAGATATATGTATTTTATTGAGATCTATTTATAACATAACATAACATCACGCCTTTTATCCTCGAAGGGGTAGGCAGAGGTGTACATTATACCACTGTACAATGTAACACCCACCTTTCACTATTAATGTTATGAGTCCCATGTAATAAGGGGTGAGCCTATTGCCGGGCACAAATCCAGACTCCGTGCTACTACTGCGATTTTTTTTATTAAAAACCTAGTAATACTTAGCCTGACCCGACTTTCGCACTTGCAACCACTCGGCCAACGAGACAGTCAGTCAGTCAGTCAGTTCATGATGATCTAATAAAATAAATTAACTATTCTCTAAACTATAAGTAACTATTTTAATCTATTAGACATTATATAACATAGCAGTCTCGTTGGTCGTATAGTCTAAATCGTGACTTTCGTGATCCGATGTAAGTACAGCTGTCATAAGTCAGCATTAAATAAATCTGACTCTGACTGCCTCGTTGGCCGAGTGGTCGCAAGTGCGACTGCCGTACAAGGGGTCTCGGGAAAAAAATCTCAGTACCTAGTAGCACGGAGCCTGCACTTGTGCCCTGTATACGGCAATAGGCTCACCCACTATTACATGGGACTCATAACATAAATAGTGAAAACTGGGTGTTACATTATACAGTGGCATTAAGTGCCGTAATGTGCACCTCTGCCTACCCCTTCGGGGGTAAAAGGCGTAATGTTATGTATTTGATTCCTTAAATTCGTGATCCCCGACAATCCTGTTGGGGATTCAGCGATTGGGGAGATTGGGCAGGGGTAATTGAACCTCCGGTAACCTCAATCACACGACGGAACAGAATCCAAGCGTTGTTCCACGTCGGTTTTCTCTCATATCACTCCGGTCGAGCCGGCCCATTAGTGCTTCGGCATGGCATTCCCACACTTCACACTGTCTATCAATTTTTAAATCAAACTAGACGACTCGTGATGGACTGTCATACACGCAACCACTGGACTTACAAGTTATATTCATCAATAGTGACCTGGTTACCGATAAAGAAGCACGCGTTAACCTTCCGTTAAAAACTTAACTATTTCATTTACAGTTACGATAATATATAGTTATCGTACTAACATTATTAACATACTGACTGCACGGTTGGTGCGGTGGCTGGGCAACCGGCTGCCGTGCAACGTGTCGCGGGTTCGATTCCCGCACGGGACAACACTTTGTGTGATCCACAAATTGTTGTTTCGGGTCTGGGTGTCATGTGTATGTGAACTTGTATGTTTGTAAACGCACCCACGACACAGGAGGAAATCCTAGTGTGGGGCAACGTTTTTTTTAAAAAAAAAAATTATAAACTAGCGGCTTCGCCCGCCTTCACAGGGGGAAAAGTAGCCTATGTGTTACTCCGGGTCTGCAGACGGTGAGCAAGGGTAGCTCGCCGCCCACCAGAGGCCTTAGAATGAGGATGTTTTACGTTTAAAGTAATCGAAACGAGTACACGTTCGGCGGTCTGATTGGTTGGTTCTTTGGTGCCGGCTCGGTGCCGAAACCCGTACTAAGACCTCAGAACCAGACCCGAGCGTACGGCGCCGAGCGTTCCACGCGCGCCTCAAGGATCATCACACCACCACAGACGGGGCCCAACAGGGCTGATCCCGATACGGAGCCGCGGAAGAGTTAACGGGTTGCCGGGGTTCCGGCTCGAAATGCTGGAGTAGGAACGGGGTGGTTTTTAGTCAATAAGAGTCTGACACTCTTACCTCACCCGGGCGGGAGAAGTCATTGGATGATTTTCACGCCTCAAAAAAAAAAGGAACCGTAGCAATTGGCGTTCCAGTCTCTTCCTACCCTCATGGGAGACAGGCGTGAAGTTAGGTATGTATTTCTTCAATCGTAAGCTGCATTCAGTCCTATTATATGCTAATAATATTATAAATCAAAGAGTCGTGTTCAAAAAAAGTAGATCATGTTATGAAATAGCAACAATAATATGTATCGAAAGGTCGGATTTAGGGTTCGTACACAAACTGCGATGCGCCGTCGCATCGCAAAAATGTGCGAGCTCCCTCTACGCATCGCAAGAACTTGCGAATTGATTCGCATCGCGCATCAAAATCTTATCTTCCCAAAATCTTCTTTGTTTCTTGTTCCTGTATCTCCTAAGCAATAATAGAAGTGCACACTTCTTACGATCTATGTCACGACCTAGTTTTTAATTTAAAATACGTTTAGTACGGTTGACGGTCGTCGAAGGAATAGTCACCCTGGGAGACGCCTTGTCGCACGAAATCGCATCGCAGCAATTCGCATCGTAATTTTCTGCGTTGCGAATTCGCATCGCATCGTATCGCAGTTTTGTGTACGAGCCCTAACTCGAGCGACCTTTTAGTTATACATTTGTAACTTTTTTAGAGGAAACACATGGCTCCTCCCACCTTGGGTGGGAGAGAGAGTGTCAGACTCTTACTGACTTAACACCACCCCGTTCCTACTCCTGCATAGTGACAAAGCTCCGGCAACTTCGCTTCTTAGCTAACTTAGCTTCTGCCTCCCCAGCTGGGATAAATATATAACATAACATAACGTCACGCCTTTTATCCCCGAAGGGGTAGGCAGAGGTGTACATTATGCCACTGTACAATGTAACACGCACTTTTCACTATTTATGTTATGAGTCCTATGTAATAGGGGGTGAGCCTGGTGACGGACGTTTACGTTACTACTGAGATTTTTTTTAAAAACCCGGGTCGGTCATAGTAATAGTTTGCCCGACCCGGGAATCGAACCCGACACCCCTTGCCCGGCAGTTGCACTTGCGACCACTCGGCCAACGAGGCAGTCATAAATATATCAACAGCCTATAAGTGGCCACTGCTGACCAAAGGCCTCTTCTCACACGGAGAAGGTTTGAGCATTAATCACCACGCTTGCTCAATGCGGGTTGGCGACTTCAAACTAATAATTAAAAACTATAAGCCCAGGTTCCGTCACGATGTTTTCTTTCACCGTTTGTCAGTGGTGTCTAAATATTCTTAGAAAGTACATATAACTCGGATAAAGTCACATTGGTACTTGCCGTTGGTAAGTTTTGAACTTGTGCACTCATGCATGAGAAGCTAGCGTCGTAGACCTCCGGGTTACCACGACATAAATATACATATGTTGTAACTTAAAAATCTAAATACATTGCCTAAATCTTCGGCTATGTGAGAACAAGTATAACCAACCCTACTCTTCCCGTGGGTGTCGTATACCCGACTAAGGGGCTACACATTAGACAGAGACCGGGCAGCAGCGCTCTCTGATAAACCTGAACCTTTTATACTGAGACCTCCAACCCGCCTGCCTGCGGAGATTATGGCAAACCCCTCTTATGTAGAGGAGGCTCATAGTGCAGCAGTGGACTGCCACGTACTGTTGATTATGACAAAAATATTAAGTTCAACATTTTCCATTTGAAACCAACTCAAAGGTCATAGTCACTTTTATAAAGTTCAAAAAACCCAAGTCTTAAGTTCATTCCCCGGATACGACAAACTATTATCTATCATATATTTTTTAATAGAACATTCTCAGTAGTAGCTCAGAGCTATTTAAATATAATGTATCCATTATATTTCAACTTGATTGATATACGGTTGAGGCATAATTTTATTTTATTTTAAAACTAGCTTATAAACTGCGGCTTTGCTCGCGTTGCCGTAGGATAAAAACTAGCCTATGTGTTTTTCTATGCAATAATCTAACCCCTATCCCTAATTTGAACCCGATCCCTTCAGCCCTATTGACTTACTGCCAATTTCTATAACATATCGTACTAACGTCCAGTTTCTATAACCTATCTATATGTAGATTTGCTTACTAGAGATAGAATTTTGATATGAGCTCCATACAAAATGTGTCCAAATTCTATCTCTAGTAAGTAAATCTACAGATAGATAAGTAGGTTATAGAAACTGGACGTAACTCTTTCTATAGTCGTTCCCTCATGTCTGAGGATCGTGGTCAGCATCAGGATTGCACCTGGATGATCTGCTTCCAGCGGTTTCTGTCCAGCGCGTTCCTTACAGCCGTGCAAATTTAAAGACGAGTCTTTTATTTGATCGATTCATCTTATTGGAGAACGAACTCTTCCCCAATCTCCCCAATTCCTGAATCCCCAACGATCCTCAAACTCTTAATCCCCAAAAGGTCAGTAACGCACTTGTAACGCCTCTAGTGTTCCAGGTGTCCATGGGCGACGCCGACTGCTGCTTACCATCAGGTGATCCATCAGCTAGTTACCGGCTTATACCATAAAAAAAATCAGCGTCGCCCATGGACACCCATAACACCAGAGGCGTTACAATGGCATTGCCGGCCTTTTGAGGGAGAATTGAGAAATATAACGCAAGTAAGGTCATAAGGCATATTTGGTACATACAAGCAAACATAGTTTCGCATATTATTATTAGTAAATATAGTTTAAGATAAGATCTGAACTTGACTAATTTATATAAGAATCCTTTTTGATTGATGGATAGCATTTAAATAATGATAAAGAACTTAAATAATAGTTTTAATAGTGGTGACGGCAGAATAGACACATTTATCACCATCACCACCACTACTTTTCCCGCGGGTGTCGTATACCCGACTAAGGGACTACACATTAGACAGAGACCGGGCAGCAGCGCTCTCTACTGCGATCTCCAACCCGCCTGCCTGCGGAGATTATGACAAACCCCTCGTATGTAGAGGAGGCTCATAGTGCAGCAGTGGACTGCCACGGACTGGTGATATATTAGATTTATATATGACAATATCTATCTAAGATATGTATACATGATATTTAGATCAGTCTTTTTTATGGGATAAGCCGGTAAACGAGCAGACGGTGCACCTGATGGTAAGCAATCGTCGTCGCCCATGGACACCCGGAACACCAAAGGCATTACACTTGTAACGCCCTTGCGTTACCGCCCTTTTGGGGATTAGGAATTTGAGGATTGTTGTAGAAATAGAGACTCAGGGATTGGGAAGATTACGGAATTGGGAGTAATTGGGCCTCTGGTAACCTCACACATACGACGAACAACGACAACGCAAGCGTTGCTTCATGTCGGTTTTCTGCTCGGCCGTGGTATCACTCCGGTCGAGCCGGCCCATTCGTGCCGAAGCATGGATCTCCCACACTTAAATATAAAAATAAGTAATATAACACATAATATAACATAACATCACGCCTTTTATCTCCGAAGTAGGCAGAGGTGTACATTATGCCACTGTACAATGTAACACTCACTTTTCACTATTTATGTTATGAGTCCCATGTAATAGGGGGTGGCCTTGCCGTATACCGGGCACAATTACAGACTCCGTGCTGCTACTGAGATTTTTTTTTATAAAACCCCAGTGATACTTTGCCCGACCCGGGAATCGAACCCGAGACTCCTTGCATTCGCACTTGCGACCACTCGGCCAACGAGGCAGTCTATAAGTAATATAAAAATAATGTTTTATACACCTATTGACATTTTGTACAGAGCGTCTCAAGGTTTTCAAAGATGTAAATCAAATTGCATATAGCAGGTAAGTTAAAAAAATAGTTGCTTGCTATTAAAGAGAATATGAACTATAAAGTTCATGTTATAAAGACTACCTCGTTAGTCGAGTGGTCGTAAGTGTGACTGCCGGGCAAGGGGTCTCGGGTTCGATTCCCGGGTCGGGCAAAGTATTACTAGGTTTTTAAAAAATTCTCAGTAGTAGCACGGAGTCTGGAACTGTGCCCGGTATATGGCAATAGGCCCACCCCCTATATTACATGGGACTCATAACATAAACAGTGAAAAGTGGGTGTTACATTGTACAGTGGCATAATGTGCACCTCTGCCTACCCCTTTGGGGATAAAAGGCATGATGTTATGTATGTTATGTATGAACTATAAAGTTTAGAAATGATATAAGTTGAACCCCAATCGAAAGAAATTTTCTCTTACATTGAACCTTTATGACTTCTGTGACATGCCCCTGAAAAATGACACGGCTTCAAAAGTACACCTTGTATATGTACAGACTAAACTGATTGAGTTCGAAAAATAAATCATTCTTTTGTTGTAATTGGTATAAAAAGCTTATCGATGAACTAAAAATAATGGTAAACTTTTTATGGGATAACTCGGTAAACGAGCTGACGGATCACCTGATGGTAAGCAACCGGCGTCGCCCATGGATAACTGGAACACTAGAGGCGTTACAAGTTCGTTACCGGCCTTTTGAAGATTAGGAATTTGAGGATTGTTGGGGATTCAGGAATTGGGGAGATCAGGGAAGGGGTCGTTAGGGGCCTCCGGTAAGCTCACTCATACAACGCAAGCGTTATTTCACTTCGGTTTTCTGCTCGGCCGTGGTATCACTCCGGTCCAGCTGACCCATTTATGCCGAGCATAGCCATGTTTCGGATTTGGGGTTAGTGAGTAAACCGCTATTTTTAGTTAATTCAGTTTACGTCTCACAATAGTTTTTCGTTTTTACCCCGAAGTGGAAAATCCTCAAGGAGAAGTCAGACTTTTTTCGGGGGGAATCATGAAGGTCAAAGTCAAAATCATTTATTTCAATTAGATAAGAAAGTATTTTTGATCGTCAACAAAAAATTAAAAGTGAAGCTATTTGCTCATTCCAAGGCGTAGATTCCTATGGAGAAGAACGAGCAAGAAACTCCATAGGTTACTGATTTTCAATCAGGTTCACAATACAATTCTCTAGTTACATAGTTTTGTTGGTTCGATTGTGCAAGAACAATGTAACATCAAAATCCAGTCAAATTGATTGAAAATAAGAAAATAACCTTAAGGACCTCTAGAACTGACCAGTCCCAGTTGACGGCGCCCGTTCACGAACATGACACTTACATCAGCACCGTCCAACTCAACCATATTGTAGGGAAGGCATCTAATGACTTCACCCGCCATAGATGAGGCGAGAGAGAATGTCAGACTCTTACTGACTAAACACCACCCCACAAGTAAAGTACTCCGCGGCGGGCATCAGCCCTAATGGGTCCCATCTATGAAGGCGACGTACCGTAAGGAGTCAGACTTACTAACCATTTATCAATACAAAAAGAACTTGAGACGGTAATCCCAGTTCTTTCCCGAGCGTAAGCCGTCAAAGAGCCATCAGACCACCACAGATGAGGCCCAATAGGGCCGATGCCGATTCAGAGTCGCGGAGAACCTAACGGGTTACCGGGGCTCCGGCTCGAAGTGCAGGAGAAGGAACGGGGTGGTTTTTAGTCAGTAAGAGTCTGTCACTCCATACCGCCTCACCCAGGCGGGAGAAGTCATTCGATGATTATCCCGACTTCAATAAATCCCAGTTGTTCCAAACGATAGTCAAACCTATGACTAAGCCACAGCATCATCAAATGACAGTACACAAGCTATTTTCGTAACAGCCTTCGGCTCATAAAGCATTTGAATACATTTTGACCTATAGTGAACTGATTTTATCTAGTTGAACAATTTAATTCTGATGATCTAAGCAAGGAACATAAATTACACACGCATTGAGCATGACATTACTTAGCACGCGTAATAATGTAAAGGTATGTTTATAATACATACATTTTATTAGTTTAAAACATAGATACTTAGGAAAATTCATAAGTTTTAACAAACACAGTGATATAAAAAAATATCTGTTTAGCACACTACCATAACCACATGTATTTAAAATTAATCATAACCATTATCATAGTAAACTACTAATACCTACTAAATAGTAATTTAAATATAGAAGATCCAACAGTCAAACTATTTACATATAGTTTTGTTGGACATGGCGTTAGATTATAAGGCATACCATGTACCATTTAAAAAAAAAAATCTAGAATTAGAAAGAAGGGTACAATCAGCTTTTACCCAAACGGGGGTTCTTGCCAACTGAATAATAATAATAATATTTTTTTAAGTACTATAAGCTTTAATTTAAAAAAATGAACTATGTGAAGCAAGAAATAAAGAGGCTTTTTATTTTATTATTAGTTTAAACATACATATGAATAACATCACGCCTTTTACCCCCGAAGGGGTAAGCAGAGGTGCACATTACGGCACTTAATGCCACTGTACAATGTAACACTCACTTTTCACTATTTATGTTATGAGCCCCATGTAATAGGGGGTGATCCCATTTCCAGTATACGACTGCTATTTTTTTTAAAAAACTCAGTAATATTTTGCCCAACTCGGGAATCGAACCCGAGACCCCATGCTCGGCAGTCGCACTAGCGACGAGTCCAGTCCAGTCTTAAAACAGTTTTTATAAAATAATCCGGTAAACGAGCAGACGGATCATCTGATGGTAAGCAATCGGCGTCACCCACGGACACCTGAAACACCAGAGGCGTTACAATACAAGTGCGTTACCCGCCTTTTGGAGATTAGGAATTTGAGGAGTTTGGGGAGATTGGGGAGGGGGATAATTGGGCCTATGACTGTGTTTGTTTGTCTGTTTGTTTGAACGCGTTTATCTCAGGAACTACAGTATCGATTTGAACAATTATAATTGTGTTGGATTGTAGGTATAGGAGAGCCATGCTTCGGCAGGTATGGGCCGGATCGACTGGAGTCGGCACCTTTGACACGGCCTCACACAAAACCAACGTAAAACAACGGTAACCTTATGTTTCGTCGTGTGAGTGAAGTTACCGGTGGCCTAATTATCTCTCCCCCCTCCCCAATCTCCTAAATCCCTTAATCCCCAAACATCTTTAAATTCCTAATGCCTATAAGACCGTTAATGCACTTGTAACTCCACTGCTTTTCCGTGTGTCTATGGGAGCGCTGATTGCTTACCATCAGGTGATCCGTCTGCTCGTTTACTTAGTTCGACTATAGGCTTTAAACATCACGCTACGATTACTAGGATCCGAGCAGCTAGTGAAACTGCGGCTAATCAGATGGTAACCAAATAAATTTCATCATGCATCAAAACCCTTTTTTTTTCTTCTCCTCTTATAATATCTTCTGATTCACTTCGTTGCGGGAACCAAGACAGTTACTCATGCCCCTGGGACGTTGGACTTCAGTGTTCCGGTGTTTCCATGGTTTTATCTACTGTAGATCCTGGTGCACAGGAGTTGCAGCGGTTTTGGGAGGCTGTGGCGGGCTTGTCCCAATAAAAAAAAATACATCAGAACGTAGCCTTATATAGAAACACAAAAGTCAATCTTTATGCAAAATTAATAGACGTTTAGGCTATTTATTCATTGTTTCTTGACGGATGACCAAACTCGGTCGACTGTGTACTACCTTATAAGGATGTGGCGTAAAGGTTATGACTTAAGCCACACCTAGACAGTAGTTAAATGTAAAGCCCGGCTGCACTTTATAATATACTGAATTGACAAAGTTCTTTCGTAGCTTAGAATGTTTGTTCCTCCTTGGCGTCAGCTCGGCTGAAAGAATTGGGATGTTTAGAACAGAGGAATGCCTTCGTGAGTAAAACGTTAAATGTATATCAACAAACTGATTGAGTTCAAAATATAAATAATTTTTTGTTGTTATTGGTATTTTTTATCAGTTTTTCGATAAAAACCTCTCGCCCTGACCCGGGCGGGAGAAGTCATTGGATGATTTTCCCCCTCAAAAAAGGCATGATTTAAATAATAAAATTAATATAAAAATGAAAACAAAATCAATAGAAACGATAACTGTCAAAAATCTAAATAAATAGATACAAAATAAATAATTAAAATAACAACAAGAATAAAATTACATTACACATAACATAACATCACGCCTTTTATCCCCGAAGGGGTAGGCAGAGGTGCACATTATACCACTGTACAATTCCCCCTTAAAAAGAAAACATATACCTAATCTCACCTTACCTATTTTAACTTTTAATCGAAAACCATGAAATTTACCTGCTACCGTATTGTTCACACCCGGATCTGAACTTTAACATGACAAATACTGCGGTTTCACCTACATATCTACATACCTATTTAAATTATTAGGCCGACAAATATTTATTCTATTTCACTGGCTCTTAAAAGAGGATTTACGTCGCACGGGTTTCCATACAAACTCAATCATGTCATTATTTATGGAAACTATATTTTTTTTAAGGGGGGAAAATCATCGAATGACTGCTCCCGCCTGGGTGAGGCGGAAGTGAGTGTCAGACTCTTACTGACTAAAAACCACCCCGTTCCTTCTCCTGCACGTCGAGCCGGAGCCCCGGTTACCCGTTAGGTTCTCCGCGACATGGAAGCTATATTTAAGTCGACATTAATGAAACTTAGTACTCATGAGCATTTTTGAAAAGGATTTTACTGAGACAGAGAGACATAACATCACGCCTTTTATCACCGAAAAATTGGCAGAGGTGAACATTATGGCATTTAATGCCACTGTACAATGTAACACCCGCTTTTCACTATTTATTTTATGAGTCCCATGTAACAGGGGGTGAGCCTATTGCCATATACACATTTCGAGACTCCTTGCTACTACTGAGAATTTCCTATGAAAACTCAGTAATAATTTTGTCCGACCCGGGAATCGAACCCGAGACCCTCTTGCCCGGCAGTCGCACTTGCGACCACTTACGCCCTGCCCACGTCCCTACGTCCCATCGGGGATAAAAGGCGTACTGTTATGTTTATGTTAATTTTCAAGATTATGGACTTAAAAGTTTGTTTGAAAACGCACGCCGTGTGAACGCTCGTACGAACGTAATGTTTGGTAATACCCAAATTGTATGAATCATAGTTCAGTTCAGAATTCTTAAAGATTTTCCTTAAGCAGGTATCATTGTTACTGGTATTGTTAAAAATACGGGTTTTACGTTAAATCACTGTGTGAATTCAATACATTGTTTCGTTAATCTATATTTATATAATAGATGTTAATTTTTAGTTTTACGAATTGTTTTGTCCAGTGATAATTAATAGTAGAGTCTTGGTTTTGAGTGAGTCATGTAAAATGTCGTGGTGGCTCGGAGGAACCTATCAACAGCAAGTACCAAAGTGACTTTTTCCGAGATATATGTACTTTCTAAGATTATCTAGACACCACTGACAAACGGTGAAGGAAAACATCGTGAGAAAACCTGGGTTTATAATTTATATCTATAAAGAGGAAGACCTTCAAAAGAATTTAAGATTATGGTTTTTTTTGGGACAAGCCCGTCACAACCTCCCAAAACCGCTGCAACTCCTGTGCACCAGGATCTACAGTAGATACAACCATGAAAACACCGGAACACTGAAGTCCAACGTCCCAGGGACATGAGTAACTGTCTTGGTTCCCGCAACGAAGTGAATCAGAAGATATTTTAAGAGGAGAGATTTTTTTTTTAAGTTATGAATATGGCAAACCTAGCCGTTTACGTAGAGGAACCTCACTGTCTAAAAATGGAATGTTGAAGGTTGTGGATCGTTGGCAATAATATACACGAGGATTGGGGCAGTTAGATACATATCCTGAAGGTATATGCTAGGATGGTACGTCTCCAACTCAGAACCATGGACTACTTATCAGGTTACCATGACTCCTACTCAATGCAAATGTAGGAACAGGGTGGTGTTTAGTCAGTAAGAGTCTGACACTCTCTTGCCTCACCCAAGGCGGAAGGAGTCAGTAGATAATGATCTCCTTCAAAAATACAGGTTGGTGCAAAGTCAAAGTCAAAATCATTTGTTTCAATTAGACCAGAAAGGCAATTTTGAACGTCAAGAAAAAAATTAAAGTTAAGCTATTTGCTCATTCCAAGGTGTAGATTCCTATGGAGAAGAACGTGCAAAAAACTCCATAGGTTACTCTTTTTCAATCAGGTTGACTATACAATTCTCTAGTTACATAGTTTTGTTGTTTGGATTGTGCGAGAACAATGTAACACTAAAATCCAGTCAAAGTGATCGAAAAAGAAAATAACCTTAAGGACAATAAATAATACAGTCTGGAGCTGACCAGTCCCAGTTGATGGCGCCCGTTCACGAACATGACACGTACACCAGCACCGCCCAACTCAACCATATTGTAGGGAATCGAGCGATCACCGTGTCACCGGCAATGAGACCTTTAAGTGAGTGACTACTCCAAACTGACATATCTGCATATATAATACTGTGAAATATTTCAGTAGAAATATGAAAAGTCGAACATTCTCACTATGTTTGCGACGTTATATCTATGATATTATTAGATAATACTGTATCAAGCATTTCTATACAATAATAAATTACTTAATGTCGTTTAAGAAATGAACATTTTAACACAATTCTTATAGGTGTCGTGTTGGAACCAAACTAAATAGCTATAGCTACAGGTTGTTTAAAATAAATTTTAATTTAAAACTAAATATGCTAGATGTTAGACTAGTTCAAACTATTTTAGCTAATACTAAAACTGAAACAGCAAGAAAATCATGTAATTTGCCAAGTATATTTTTTTTAGCATAAGCCGGTAAACGAGCATACGGATCACCTGATGGTAAGCAATCGGCGTCGCACATGGACACCCGAAACACTAAGGCGTTACAAGTGCGTTACCGGCCTTTTGGGATTAGGAGGAGGATCGTTGGGGATTCAGGAATTGGGGAGATTGGGGAAGGGGAGGGTAATTGGGCCTCCGGTAACCTCACTCATACGATGAAACACAACGCAAGTGTTGTTTCGCTATGGTTTCCTGCTCGGCCGTGCTATCACTCCGGCCGAGCCGGCCTATGCGTGCCGAAGCATGGCTCTCCCACAATTAAAATCATATACTACTACTACTAAAAGTCAAAGTTTATTTCAATTTATATCAATTATACAACATTTATTTCAATTAGACTAGAAAGGCAATTTTGGTTACTCTTTTTCAATCAGGTTCACAATACAATTCTCTAGTTACATAGTTTTATTGGTTCGATTGTGAGAGAACAATGCAACATCTAACTATATCGCTACATTACTATATCTAATCAGTTATCAATGATACTTACTTTTGTTAACTTAGTTGTAAATATAAAATGCGAATGTGTTTTGTGTGGGGTATGTCGTGGTGGCCCGCAGGTTTAAGACGCCCCACTTCACATGTTTGAGGGTGTGGGCTCGAAACCTACCAACGGTAAGTACCAATGTGACTTTTTCCGAGTTATATGTACTTTCTAAGAATATTCAGACACCACTGACAAACGGTGAAGGAAAACATCGTGAGGAAACCTGGGCTTATAATTTCTAATTATAAGTTTGATTTCACCAATCCGCATTGACAAAAAAACAGGAAACATGACAATTTGTGTGTAATGTAAGTTTTGAAGAAATCATTAAACATTTATTTTTTTAAGGGGGGAAATCATCGAATCGCTGCTCCCGCCTGGGTGAGACGGGAGGGAGTGTCAGACTCTTATTGACTAAAAACCACCCCGTTCCTTCTCCTGCACGTCGAGCCGGAGCCCCGGTAACCCGTTAGGTTCTCCGCGACATCATTAACCATTCCAGATGACTTAATTATACCTACTAAAGTGTAACTTTTGGGTTTTTCATAGAAATTATTTTAAATGTTAAATCCGGAATTGTATCCGGCCGATGTTTAGTAATGGGACCTCCATTCTCATGCGAAGGGAAATCCCCATGAGTTATTCATTAGATAGTTAAAAGCAAATATTTATTTTTCTACTGTTGACATAAATCCATTTATTTATTGATGATACATAAACATAACATCACGCTTTTTATCCCCGAAGGGGTAGGCAGAGATGCACATGCACTTAATGCCACTGTACAATTTACCATCCACTTTTCACTATTTATGTTATGAGTCCCATGTAATAGGGGGTGAGTCTATTGCCATGTACCGGGCACATTTACAGACTCTGTGCTACTACTGAGAATTCGGTTGGCGCGGTGGCTGGGCAACTGGCTGACGCGCAACGTGTCGCGGGTTCGATTCCCGCACGGAACAATTCTTTGTATGATCCACAGATTGTTGTTCCGGGTCTGTGTCATGTGTATGTGAACTTGTATGTTTGTAAACGCACCCACGACACAGGAGAAAATCCTAGTGTGGGGCAACGATTTTTTAAAAAGAAAAATAATTCAAAACCTAGTCATAATTTACCCGACCCGGGAATCGAACCGGAGACGCACTTGCGACCACTCAGCAAACGAGACAGTCTTACCCCCGCTAAAAAACGGGGCACCAGGCACTAGTAGCCACTTCACAAACTAAGCTATCAAAAATAATAACACTCTCTATAAACAAAAAACCATATAGATAAAGGTCAAAAATTTTAAAATCTCAACGCCTGACTTAGTTTTGAGTAACAGTGATTTTTATGACATTATTTTATGTATTATATTTAATATTTAATATGTAGACCTCACGATTTTATTATAATTGTTTTGGCGCCATACACATTTAAAATAACATAACATAACATCACGCCTTTTTATCTCCGAAGGCAGAGGTGCACATTACGGCACTTTATTTTCACTATATGCTATTGTAATTTTTTATGGGATAAGCCGGTAAACGAGCAGACGGATCACCTGATGGTAAACGATCGGCGTCGCCCATGGACACCTGGAACACCAGAGGCGTTACAAGTGCGTTTGTTGGGGATCCAGGGATTGGGGAAAGGGAGGGGGGGGGGGGGTTAATTGGGCATCCGGTGACCTCACTCACACGACGAAACACAACACAACATTGTTTCACGTCGGTCTTCTGCTTGGCCGTGGTATCACTCCGGTCGAGCCGGCCCATTCGTACCGAAGCATGGCTCTTCCACACTTAACTCAGGGTTATCAGAGAGCGCTGCTGCTCGGTCTCTGTCAATGTATAGTCCCTTAGCCGGGTATACGACACCCGGGAAAAGAGTAGGGGTGGTGACGATATAATTATGAATTTACCACATGGTTGATGCAATGTAGATATTTTAGTTTTAATCACTATAATTCTAAGCCTACCGCAAGTTTGATATTAACCATGGCTTATTCGTAAATAGTAAGGTCATATTTGAAGATTTTTGACATTTTAAATAATATGATCGACCTTACATTGTGGTTTATAAGTATTTTATAAACATAGGAATGTATTTGTCAATGTACCCACTGGTTTTTTTTTTTAATTTAACTAGCTTAAATCCCTGACTTGTTCGCTGGTGATGATGTCGTGGTATCTCGATGGTTTAAGACGCCCGCTTCTCATGCATGAGGGAGCGGATTCAAAACCTACCAACGCGACGACAAGTACCAATATGACTTTATCCGAGTTATATGTAGGTACTTTCTAAGATTATCTAGATACCACTGACAAACGGTGAAGGAAAACATAGTGAGGAAACCTGGGCTTATAATTTCTAATATAAGTTTGAAATCGCCAACCCGCATTGAGCAAGCGTGGTGTGATACTCAAACCTTCTCCGTGTGAGAAGTGGCCTTTGGTCAGCAGTAACCACTAATAGGCAGTTGATGTAAGCAATCCTTCTCTCCCCAATATCTCCAAGTTCCCAATCCTTAGATCCCTAATCCCCAAAAGGCCAGTAACGCACTTGTAACACCTCTAGTGTTTTGGGTGTACATGGACGGCGCTATTTGCTTACCATCAGGTGATCCGGCTGCTCATTTACCACCGTATACAATAGCAATGTGTAAGTAAACTTTAACTTTCTCCTATTCCGTAATTATATTTTGGACCCCTTGTTTTACAGTCATGCTAAACGTCTCCTTACAGAACATGATATTAATAAATATAGACCCCATATTTTATATTTCAATCATTAATCGATGCAAATTACCTACATAAAACTTAATGCAGTAGTTTTTACACACAGTGCGTGCAAACATGCAGTCAATTAGACAAAAAGTTGAAAAAAAACTATTTGACTTTGCTTCGCTTTAGCAAATACCCAAATCTTTTAAACCATTTGAATTAAATTGATAGACCACGACTTTTTCCTGTTCAAATTTGAATTTTGGGAAAACCCTACTCTCCCCTAGCGCGCTACATGTCACACAGCTTGCTACGCGCAGTAGTTACAGCTGTGTACAGTCTGTCACTCTCTCAGCACTCCCCTACACTCCCCTAGCGCGCTACATGTCACACAGCTTGCTACGCGCAGTAGTTACAGCTGTGTACAGTCTGTCACTCTCTCAGCACTCCCCTACACTCCCCTAGCGCGCTACATGTCACACAGCTTGCTACGCGCAGTAGTAACAGCTGTGTACAGTCTGTCACTCTCTCAGCACTCCCCTACACTCCCCTAGCGCGCTACATGTCACTCAGCTTGCTACGCGCAGTAGTAACAGCTGTGTACAGTCTGTCACTCTCTCAGCACTCCCCTACACTCCCCTAGCACGCTACATGTCACTCAGCTTGCTACGTGCAGTAGTAACAGCTGTGTACAGTCTGTCACTCTCTCAGCACTCCCCTACACTCCCCTAGCGCGCTACATGTCACTCAGCTTGTTACGCGCAGTAGTTACAGCTGTGTACAGTCTGTCACTCTCTCAGCACTCCCCTACACTCCCCTAGCGCGCTACATGGCACACAGCTTGCTACGCGCAGTAATTACAGCTGTGTACAGTCTGTCACTCTCTCAGCACTCCCCTACACTCCCCTAGCGCGCTACATGTCACACAGCTTGCTACGCGCAGTAGTTACAGCTGTGTACAGTCCGTCACTCTCTCAGCACTCCCCTACACTCCCCTAGCGCGCTACATGTCACACAGCTTGCTACGCGCTGTAGTTACAGCTGTGTACAGTCTGTCACTCTCTCAGCACTCCCCTACACTCCCCTAGCGCGCTACATGTCACACAGCTTGTTACGCGCAGTAGTTACAGCTGTGTACAATCTGTCACTCTCTCAGCACTCCCCTACACTCCCCTAGCGCGCTACATGTCACACAGCTTGCTACGCGCAGTAGTTACAGCTGTGTACAGTCTGTCACTCTCTCAGCACTCCCCTACACTGCGCGTTAATGTGACACAGCATCAAATTTTATTAAAATCCATTCAGTAAGTTTTACATTAAAGGTTACTCTTTAATGTAAAACTTACTGATACACATACATATAGACACACAGAAACATTCACGTTTATTATATTAGTAAGATTTAGGCGCGGCTGTTTACCTCGCGATGCATTTATTATATTTGCGAAGAATCTAATATTAAATCGTCATATGTCAATCATATTTAGGTCACATAAATATGCTGTCTGTAAAAAACCACAACTTTTTTTTATAGTAATGTCAATATAATATCACGCCTTATATTTGTTAAAGGCGTAGGTAGTGCTTACAGATCTTACAATGTTTGCGCTCATCTTTATTAATCGATATACATAACCTCACGCCTATTATCCCCGAAGAGGTAGACAGAGGTGCACACAGAAGTTACACCCACTTTTCACTATTTATGTTATGAGCCCCATGTAATAGGGGGGGAGCCCATTGCCCTATACCGGGCACAATTCCAGACTCCGTGCTACTACTGAGATTTTAAAAAAAACCCAGTAATACTTTGTCCGACGCGGGAATCGAACCCGAGACCCCTTGCCCGGCAGTCGCACTTGCGACCACTCGGCCAACGAGGCAGTCCCTTTATTAATTGACTGTTTAATAATAGGGGTTCTCAAATCGGCTGGTATGTTTTTTTGTAGTATATTCTTCATCACTACGTAGTATAAAAATCTTTAAAACTACGCAACGGATTTTGATGCGGTTTAATAGATAGAGTGATTCTTAAGGAAGATTTATATGTATAATACATGCATATTGCACCCGTGTGAAGCCGGGGCGAGTCGTAGTAATCACCAATTTATGAGTCCACTTTTGAACTAAGGGTTTCCTTTACATGGTACATGTAGCCATGATCACCACACTTGACAATCGGGTCGGAGATCGCAGTATTGCAGTTTGAAAGGATCAGTTTTTATACTCCAATATTCAATTCCCAAATATCTTAGCTTTTCGCGGAGAACCTAACGGGTAACCGGGGCTCCGGCTCGACGTGCAGGAGAAGGAACGGGGTGGTTTTTAGTCAGTAAGAGTCTGACACTCCCTCCCGCCTCACCCAGGCGGGAGCAGTCATTCGATGATTTTCCCCCCTTAAAAAAAATATCTAAGCTTAAATAGCTTCACACGTAGCTTTCTGCCTCGCACAGCAATACTGTGGAATGATCTGTCGTCGGCGGTATTTCCGAACCGATACGACCTTCAAACCTTCAAGAAAAGAGCGTATTCCTTTTTCAAACGCCGGCAACGCACCTGTGACTCCTCTGGTGTTGCGGGTGTCCATGAGCGGCGCTGATCGCTTACCATCAGGTGATCTGTCAGCATGTCTGCAGGAGGCATTTCAGAAAAAAAATCTAACCTAAGAATTGAACTCAATACCAATACATTTGCAACCATTAAAAAACAACTGCCAACGCCTTTGCTTATAAAAACCTTGATTTTAATTTAAATTACGCACATAATTCAATTGAACTGTGGAATTTACGTACCACAAGTAGCTAGCTAAATAAAGGATTATGCAGAAACTCCAATTGAATGTTTTTTAACTCATTTATTATGTAATCATGATAACATACTGCCGTGTGTTAAATACTATTAGTAACTCGCGGTTTTATCTAACTAACTAATCTAACTTCATAACATCACGCTTTTTATTCCCCAAGGCAGAGGTACACATTACCTACGGCACCTTATGACACTGTACAATGTAACACTTTTTACTATTTATGTTATAAATCCTATGTAATAGAAGGTGAGCCTATTGCCATATACCGGGCACAATTCCAGACTCCGTGCTACTACTGAGAATTTTTTATTTTAAAAACCCAGTAATACTTTGCCCGCCCCATCAATCGAACCCGAGACTCCTTGCCTGGCAGTCGCACAAACTTGCGACCACTCGGCTAATCACGGGAGGAAACCTTCCAAATTGACATTTATGCTGAACTGGACCTTTTTTGGTGCAGCTGCCGGGCACAAAAGTATTATTGTTAGTGTATTTAACTTTTGTTATACCTTTTTTAGTCATCTTTTCTTTTAAGTGTGGGAGACCCATGCTTCGGCGCGAATGGGCCGGCTCGACCGGAGTGATACCACGGCCGAGCAGAAAACCGACGTGAAGCAACACTTGCGTTGTGTTTCGTCGTGTGAGTGAGGTTACCGGAGGCCCAATTACCCTCCCCTTCCCCAATCTCACCAATCCCTGAATCCCCAACGTTCCTCAAACTCCTAATCCCCAAAAGGCCGGTAACGCACTTGTAACGCCTCTGGTGTTCCAGGTGTCCATGGGCGACGCCGATTGCTTACCCTCAGGTGATCCGCTGCTCGTTTACCGGCTTATGTCATAAAAAATAACTTATTTTAGTTTGCATTGTATTGAAATATGTGGAGGTCTCTCCTTCTCGGGGTTGACCTGGTGAAAATGGGCACCGCGTCCCACGACCCGCAGGAAAACGATGTTCATAGCCTCCTTCTAAATTTGACTTCTAAATCTCCTTCTTCCTCTTCTGCTAACTACATGACTTCTGACACTGACTGTGTGTAGTTCTGAATTTTGTGTGAGTGTAGTTTGTATGCCAGTTGTGGATTGTGAGCTTTGTGTGATGGTTGATTGAGTGGTGTGTGTGCGCTTGAGATGGTTGTAATTGATCGGAATCTGGAATGTTTGTGATGAAAACTGTGTCTCATAGTTCTTTGCTAAGAATGATTGTTGTGTGAATGGCGGCTTGCTTCTGTAGAATTGTACTTGCGTTGGAATCAGCGTTGGTGAGTGAGGTTAACGGAGGCCCATTTTCTCCCCTCCCCAATCTTCCCAATTCCAGAAGAACACCCAAAAGGCCGACCACGACAACCAGTTCCAGGTGTCCATGGGCGGTGCTGTTTGCACACCATCAGGGGGTCCGTCTGCTCATTCGCTTAGCGTATACTGTAAAAAAAGACAGTCAGGACGAACATATACTTAGTCACATTTCAAATATTAAAACTAAAGATGTTTTACTACAACTACACATATATAATTCTCAGAATATAAACTATGTAATGGCATATATTATTTATATATTATATATTATTACATTTGATTTCCCCTTAAAAAACTGTTATACCTATTATGATCATAGTCGAGTGTTTAAATAAAAATCAATGAACGAAATACTACTTCAAAGATTTGAATTAAATTGTAAAATATAATATGGTTCTGTATCAAATTAAGCGAATATAATAAATACTAGCTGTACGTTCGCGTGAAATTATTAATATTTACATAACATAACATCACGCCTTTTTATCCCCGAAAGGGTAGGCAGAGGTGGGTGACTTCTCCCGCCTTGTGTGAGGCGGGAGGGATTGTCCGACTCTTACTGACTGAACACCACCCCGTTCCTACTGCTGCATAGAGCCGGAGCCGCGGCAACCTGATAGGTTATCCGCTACGGGAAATAGAGAACCCTAAAAACAATAAGTTTTTTATCAAATATGTGACAAAAACGTGACATATACGTACATAATAGTATTATTATTCTTCTTTTATAAAACGTTTTTAACATACATTCGTTGAATAAATGCTTCTCTAATTAGGTCTATTGAAATATTTTTTGTTGGTTCCCTTTTTTTAATATAAATATCTATTTTGGCGCTTTTATCATAGATATGTCGGCCACATCGTACCTTTTATTTTCCCTTTACATTACTTGAGTATTATATTTTCCTTAGGTACTCTAGAGAATCACTTGATTAAATTCGTGGAGGACCAAAATCAAATAGCACAACTTTTTCATAATCACTGAAGATGGTACAGATAAAATGGATTGTATAATGCCTACAACAAAATTATTTATTTTAAAATCCTTCACGAATATCTTACTCTACTCCGTTCCGAGCATTTGTTAGTACCATAGAAATACTACTTTCTGTCAGTTGTTTTGCCTGTGTGCTTGTCGAAAATTAGCCCATAAAACATATGGGAAAAAATATTTAAGTGTTGTTTATGGGATAAAAGTACCCTATGTGATATTCCAAACCCTAATCTCTCCCATCCACACGCACGAAGCGCTTCGCATCAAGCTTCCTTGTGCGTACTGCTAAGGAGTGGAATTCTTTGCCAGGGTCTGTGTTTCCTGAAGGGTATAACCTGGGTGTCTTCAAGGCCCGAGTGAATAGGTTGCTTATAGAGCGACGTGCTCCTTCGTAGACCGCATCATCGCTTACCACCAGGTGAGATAGAGGACAAACGTCGGCCCGTCAAATATATAAAAAAAATCCAAATTTCGCCCCGATACCTACAGTCATTTTGACGTCAAAAAGTAAGCATTCAAGCAGAATGTCTGTAACATTCGCATTCATAATATTAGTAAGTTGTTTTTTTTGCATAACATAACCACTATCCCCGGATTATTGCTCCTTCGCGTCAAAACGTCGTGGTGGCCCGAAGGTTTAAGACACCCTCTTCTCCAAGTACCAATGTGACTTTTTCCGAGTTATATATAGGTACTTTCTAAGATTATCTAGACACCACTGACAAACGGCGAAGGAAAACATCGCGAGGAAACCTGGGCTTATAATTTCTAATTATAAGTTTGTAATCGCCAACCCGCATTGAGCAAGCGTGGTGATTAATGCTCAAATATTCTCCGTGTGAGAAGAGACTTTGCTCAGCAGTGGGCATTTATAGGTTGTTGATGATGATGAAAACTTCAAAACGTCTGAAGGTTTCCGAATAACACATAGGCTACTTTTAGTACAACGGGATAGCGGGCGAAGTCACTGGCAGAAGTTATCATACTATAAATTGGTTTACCCATGTGTCAACCCTGAGCTCTCTCGTTCGACAGTCGTACGTAAGACCACTCGACCTAAGAGGTATGTAAATGAATGATTCATTGTTCATACGGAATATAAGAATTGTGGAAAATATTGAATGAAATAGTACAAAATAGGATTTTCCTTTCCGCGTCTCCAGTAAGTAGGTATGTGAATACTAATCGTGGGATCTTGGGTCATTTCTCGGATGAGGATAATTAAATTATCTCCGGTTTCCTTACGTGATTGAAGTGGTACATTCTGTTCTTAGAGATGATGTAGTTCTCCCAATCCTTAACTAGCTGTTTAATTATGAACTGGGTACTTGCCAACTAGTCAAATTCAATACTTTTTTTTAACTGTCTAAAACGACAGTTTTCTATGAATTTTGTACGAGATTGTGTATTGTGACGTCACGGTTTTTTAGCGTCAAACAGCAAACTTATTTCTTAAAAATTTGCTGGAGAAATACTAAAATTATGTTTGTTAGAAAATCTATTAATGAAAGTGTGATTATTCTTAAATATTTTATTGTATTGAACATTCGAAATAATTTATTTTTGATTAAGGTAATTATCGTTGTTATTTATTTTTTCTACGTGTGCAACTTTTCAATAATCTAACTGATTATCTTCGTTTAAAAATTATGATGAATCATTTCATTCTTAATTTTATGGTACAGTGCCCTGCTTGGGCTGAGCACCACCGTCTCCTCAGATATGTGGTCGGCGACGGCGACCTCTCGCGTCCGGCTCTGATTCAGGTAATGGAGCGGAGTGAGGGGGACTGGGATGCCGTCACCTCCTTCTCCGAAGCAGTTATGTTACTCAAGAAGGAGGCGGGGCACGTGAGGGAACGAACTACCTCACGCCCCAGCCGTCGCGAAACACTACGGGCGCCAGAAATCGCGTTACGATCTCTGGCCACCGTAAGTACGAGTCTGCGGACGGCGAGGAAGGGTAGCTCGTCGCTCGACCAGAACCAGCTCTGTCCCTCTCGCCTAACCCAAAGCGGGAGAATTCATTGGATGACTTTCCTCCTCAAAAATAAAGGGCAGTAAACGAGCAGACGTTTCACCTGATGGTAAGCAATTAGCGCCGCCCATGGACACCCGGAACACTAGTCCACTGCTGGACAATAAGCCTCCTCTACAATTTAAACTGTCAAACACCGAGCGATCACCGGTGACCGCAACCTATTGTTCTTTAATTGTGTCTATAATGACGGTACTCAAAAAGTTAAGGAGGTTTGTCATAATCTGCCTCGTTGGCCGAGTGGTCACAAGTGCAACTGTCGGGCAAGGGGTCTTACATTCCCGGGTCTAGCACGGAGTCTGGAAATGTGTCCGGTACTTAACAACAGACTCACCCCGTATTACATGGGACTCATTACATAAATACCTCTAGTAAAAAGTGAGTGTTACATTGTACAGTGCCCCTTTCGGAGATAAAAGGTGTGATGTTATATTATGCAGATTGCAGTTTTAGAGGGTCGAGTGCCTCAGAGAACACTTTTGTCTAGTCTCTATAAAATGTGTAGTCCCTTAATCGGGTATACGATACCCGCGGGAAGAGTAGCGGTGGTGACAAATGTACCTGTAATCTACCCTGCCGTCACCAGTTATTAAAACTGATATAGGTATTACTTACCCTTCTAAGAACAGTATAAGTATGCTAATATTTCCTGATGAATCAGAAACCATTGATGTATGTCATGTCGTAACCATTGATTCGTCTACAATTATTAGAAGTTAATTATTTCTGCATTAATTGCTATTATTAATTAATCTTATTATCCTACTGTTGGTTCGGCTTGGAAGTAAGCGATTACTAGTGAACCAATTCATTTAGTACGCAAGTAAGAAAACCAAGATTGGTTCAGTACAGACAGTAGCCATTGGTTGTCTAGAGCCGACTGAGTTACAAAAGATATGGCTTTTTTATGGTATAAGCCGGTAAACGAGCAGACGGATCACCTGATGGTCAGCAATCGGCGTCGCCCATGGACACCTGGAACACCAGAGGCGTTACAAGTGCGTTACCGGCCTTTTGGGGGTTAGGAATTTGAAGATTGGTGGGTTTTCAGGGATTGGGGGATTAGGGAAGGTGGGTAATTAGGCCTCCAGTAGCCTCACTTACACACAACACAACGCAAGCGTTGTTTCATGTTTTCTGTGAGGCCGTGGTATCACTCAGGGGGCTTACTCTTGAATCCAATTCCGATCGATCGACATTGGTATTGTGTCGTACTCTTGTGTCGCAACACTAACGCCCATTGCATCCGTATTGCGTGGATATTGAATGAACTAAATGGTATTGAGTTTGTCTTTATATTCCGTACTCTGAATGCTACTTTAACAGCTACGATTGTGGGTGTTTAGTTTTGACATAGTATAATTATTATTATTTTATTCCATTGAAATTGCATTGACATCGAGGTTGCGGTTTCAAAAGTAAGCACCCTGGTCGAGCCGGCCCAGCAGTGCCGAAGCATTACTCTCCCAAACTTCAAGTGTCGAGTCACAGGGACAAGACTCTTCCTCATGAGCAGCGTGTGGTCGCAGCGACCGACTTAATATTTTTAGTTAATTCAGTATTTCTCACGATAGTTATTATAAAAGACTAGCTGACTTAGCTGAGCACGCGGCTTCGTCTGCGTGGAATAGTAATCCACAGCTCCTCCCCCGTAGTTGATAGCATGATAATATGTAGCCTATATGTTGACCCGACCTGTTAGTAATGTTCATGCAAAATCAGTACATAGTATGAAACAAAGTCGCCATCGGCCGTCTGTCTGTCCCTATGTATGCTTAGATCTTTAAAACTACGCAACGGATTTTGATGCGGTTTTTTTTAATAGATAGAGTGATTCTTAAGGAAGTTTTATATGTATAATACATGTATATTGCACCCTGCGAAGCCGGGGCGGGTCGCTAGTGCAGCGTCAATAATAGGCGAGAGTTAGCAGTAAACTGGTTTATTAAATAAATATAACTATCTACCCGCCACCATACAAATATTCCCGACATCATATTGACCGAGACGGTACATTTCTCCCCCTTAAGCTATAAACTTATCCTCTTACACGCTAAGTAACTAAACACTAATACCATCTTAATCTATAGGTTCCTGCCGAGCCCGATTATATGCTCGCAGAGCACGGGCAGACGCACCGGGTGGTGGTGGCGATGTTCTCGACTTCAAGATTGTTTCAGACCCAGTAGTTTGTAGTTTCTCACCAACACCATCCGACGCGTCCTCAAATGTGTTTCCAGACTCCTCACAAACCGAAGGGGTCTCCTGCTCAGATGCTAAATCATTACCCCTAGAAACTATGCTAGTGCGGGATAACGAATGGCGATTCTTGTTGCCTATAGGCATAATTTGGTCAACATGCCTTCGCAAATTGTCTCCGCGCCCTATGTCAACTTTGTACGAGACGGGTCCAGTCTGTTCGACTATGGTACCCGGTACCCATTTTTCCCCCTCTCGCGGTGTAGTCGCGCGCCAGCACTGCGTCAGCAGGCGCCAGGGTACGCGGCGTTCCGCCCGCCGCGGCTACCTGTCGCTCTTGAGCGGCGCGCACAACAGTCGACACGTCAGGCCGAAGTGCGTCGAGGCGGCCACGGAGCCTACGTCCTTGCAACGCTACTGCAGGAGAAACACCCGTGGTTGAGTGTTGACAGTTTCGGTATTGAAATAAAAATTTATTTAGGGCTGTGGCAACGTCCTCCCCCTCGTACTTAGCGCGTTTGATCGCCTTCTTAACGGTTTTTACCGCATTTTCCGCAGCTCCATTTCCCTGCGGTCTGTAAGGAGCTGAGGTCACGTGCTTTATACAGTTTTTTTGGCAAAACATTTTGAATTCCTGCGAGAAAAATGGAGGACCGTTGTCGGTGACGAGTAGTGACGGTAACCCGAACCGAGAAAAAATACTTCTCATTACTGCGATAGTCGCTTGCGCGTCCGTCTTTCGCATAGCAATGGCTTCGATCCATTTAGAGTTCGCGTCAACCATGATTAAATATCGTGTTCCCCCACAGTCCGCAAAGTCCGCGTGTACGCGCTGCCAGGGATGATGCGGGAACTCCCATGGGTGCAGCGGCGCGTGCGGCGGCGCGTCGCGTACCACGCAGCACGCCGTACACGCACGACACAAGTCCTCTATGTCCTTATCTAAATTGGGCCAGTACACATAACTTCGCGACAAGTTCTTCATTTTATTCATACCCAAATGACCTTCGTGGATTTCATTTAAAACTTGTTTTCGTAATGAAGTGGGAATAATAATCCTATACCTATAGATGAGGCAGCCCAATTCTATAGACAAATCCTGTTTTCTTACAAAATATGGTTTCTCAGTGTCGTTCACCGTCAACGGCCAACCAAAATTTACAAAACCCTTTATCTTACTTAACAATGAATCTTTTTCAGTTTCTCGAGCTACATCCTTAAAACTAATAGGAAAAAAATCCTCTATCAAATTAATATAATTTACTGCATCCACCAAGCGACCCTCCTGAGGCAACGGCAGCCTAGATAATGCATCCGCCGGTCCATTGTCGGCTGAGCGCACGAATTCAATCGTAAAGTCGTATGCGGCCAGGCGTGCCGCCCAGCGCTGTAGCCGACTAGCCGCTGTCTGTGGTATGCCACCCTTATTACCGAATATGTGCGTTAACGGCTGATGGTCCGTGCGTAATATAAACTTTCTGCCAAACAAGTATTGATGATGCTTTATTACACCAAACAATATTGCGAGCGCCTCCTTATCTAGCTGGCTATAATTTTGCTCGGTCGCGTTCAAAGTGCGAGACACACAGCTAACTGGGCGCTCACTGCCATCAGAATAGCGGTGTGCCAGCACCGCGCCTAGCCCATACGCACTACTGTCGACCGCAAGCACAAGCGGTCGCCCCTCTTCATAATGTGCTAGTACTCGCTCGCCCAGGAGAGCACGCTTAGCTTCTATAAACGCCTGCTCACAACTGTGACCCCACTGCCAGCGAATATCTTTTTTTAACAATTTATGTAAAGGATATAATAACGTGCTTAAATTACTAATAAACTTTCCATAATAATTCAACATTCCTAAGAAACTTTTTAGCTGTGTTATATTTTCTGGCCTGGGTGCACTGGAAATAGCATCCAGTTTGGCAGGGTCGGGCCGTAACCCTTTTTTATCAATGATAAAACCTAAATATTTAACACTTTCTTGTAAAAAACTACATTTACTTAACTTAACTGTTAAACCTGTGTCACGTAACCTTGCGAGTACCGCTCGTAAATTACTTATGTGCTCTTTATCATTAGTCCCGGTACATATGTCATCTAAAAAACACGACACAACCAGGTATACCACGCAAGGTCTCTTCCATTAGTTTTTGGAATTTTTCTGGTATACATGCTAAACCGTATGGCGTACGGCGATAGGCATATGTCCCAAGGTGAGTTGTGATCGCTGTATAAGCTTGTGACTCTTTTGTTAAGAGACACTGTTCATAAGCGTGAGTGAGATCAATTTTGGTAAATTTCTCCCCTCCGCTTAAGTTCGCAAATAACTCCTCAATGCGGGGTAAAGGATAATAATCACGTTTGAGCTTAGGATTGATTGTAATTTTATAATCCCCACATATTCGTATATCTCCATTTTTTTTTACGACCGGAACTATAGGCGTTCCGTAGTCCGAGTAATCGACGCGGTATATGGAGCCGTCGGCCTCCAGTCGCGCCAGCTCGTGCTCGACGCGCGCGCGCAACGCCAGAGGCACGGGCCTCGCTCGGACATACACAGGTTCTTCGCTAGTCAGTTGTAATTGAATGGTTCGTTTACACGTCCCTAACTTATCTGTAAATACTTCCGGAAATTCCGGCATAACCGGTTCACAAATTCATCATCGGTTATTTTATATAGATTAATTTGATTTACTTTAAGGGCGCGCAACCAGTCTCTTCCTAATAAAGGACGTGCTCCGTTTTTAATTATATACAGGGGCAAGGAATTCACTTCCACATTTTGTAATCTAACTTTAACTTCAATATAACCAAGTGATACAATTGGTGAACCGGCGTAACTACGTAATATCAAATTATCTGCCTTAATCGTTTTGTGAGCAAATTGGCGGGAATACATTTCTTCATTAATAGCCGAAATGCGGCTACCAGTATCAATTTCGCACTTAGTTTCGAAGTTATCTATGATTACATTAATGAAATACGGTTTATTGTCCTTACGCCTCCCACAATATTAAAAATATCGCCACAATCGTCCTCACCACTGATATAGTTTTGCTGAGTTTCACTATTTTTCACAAATTTACACATCACTCGCAAATGACCTCTTTGTTTACACAAATCACAATTATAGTTTACATACCGGCACCTGTCCGCGCGATGCGCCTTACCGCACCGCCAGCATGCCTGCGCCACCGCGCCCCGAGCCGGGCCCCCCGCGCCAGCCGGCTCCGGCGCACCCGCTGCGCCCGCGCTGCGCGCCCCGCGAGCGTGTCCGCGCCCGCGCGCCCCGCGCGTATAGTGCAGGTCTTCACCCGCGTCGCCGCCGGCACCCAAGGTCGTAGTCGGCAGGCCCGTGCTGCCGCTCACCTCCGCGTGCTTTTCTGCGGCCTCCAGAGCTAGTGCTAACTCCACCGCCTCCTTGTATTCTATCTTCCTTTCGGCAAAGATTCTAGAACGCATTGCGTCATTTGCCAAGCCCGAAACAAACTGATCTCTCAGGTTTTCTTCTAGGCTAGAACACTTCTTACATTTGCCAAAGTTGCAAGTCGTTGCTAGATGTTTGAGAGCCTGTAAATACTCAGCCAAGGGCTCGCCAGCACGTTGTCGTCGCAACCGGAACACGTGGCGCTCGGCGATCTCGGATCGCTGCGGTTCCAAGTGATCTGCCACTAATTTCACTAGATCTTCATAAGATTTATTTTCAGGAAAGTCAGGAGAACACAGGTCACACATCAGCGAATACGTAGATTCGCCCACGATTGTTATTAGCATCGGCACTTTTAGGTTGTCTTTCACGTCGTTCAGTAAAATATACTGATTAACCCGCCGTATATATGCCGGCCACTGTTTAGAACTTAAGTTAAACGGTTCTAACTTTCCAATAGGCATCTTAATACTGACACAACTTAAAACGGATAAATTTTAATCCTCGTCGCCAATGCAGCGTCAATAATAGGCGAGAGTTAGCAGTAAACTGGTTTATTAAATAAATATAACTATCTACCCGCCACCATACAAATATTCCCGACATCATATTGACCGAGACGGTACAGCTAGGTTGAAATAAATCCATGCAGGATTTTTTGAGTTCATCCCGGACATACATACAGACAAACAGACAAAAATTCTATAAACCGTATTTTTGGTTTTGGTATCGACTGAAGATCGGGCCCAAAGAATTCTTTTAAAAACATATTCGATGTACAGTTTTCACTTTCCTACGATTTTATTATATGTAGGTATAGAATGGATTAGACTATCGTTATATAAAATCGCTTCAGCTTCTAAAACCGCTAATTTAAAACCCACACACAAAGTGAACTATCTTTTAAAACGATAACAATGACTGTTTGTCAGTATTTCCCTTACGTAAATATAATTATTCAATCTGTTTGTCCATCTGTCCATTATACGTACTGATCATGTAATCAGAAGGATGTATTATACCTAAGTACTGAGTTATTTATTGACAAAGGAATTGACTGTATTTTTTAAATGACAATATTTGTTATCTAAGTTGGTTTAGATGGCTTTTTTATTCTTTAAAGTGTTAAGTAATTGTCATCGTCATTAATAGTAAATAACAGTCCATTATTGGACTATGAGCCTCCTCTACATAAGAGGGGTTTGTCATAATCTTCGCAGGCAGGCGGGTTGGAGATCGCAGTATAAAAGGTTCAGGTTTATCAGAGAGCGCTGCTGCCGGTCTCTGCCGTAAAATACATTTTGTAATCCTATCTTCATTCATACTATCGATGACCAAATCATCTTAGCATACCTTACCTAATATTTGTCACTACATCATCTTTGAAACCGCAAAATTGTCTGAACTTTGAGGAAAAATATCAAAAACTATATTTTGCATAGGTAATAGGGTAAAATGCTAGATGCAGTCATGAATGACATTTTTTAAGGGGGAAAGTCATCGAATGACTGCTCCCGCCTGCGGCGGGAGGGAGTGTCAGACTCTTACTGGCTAAAAACCACCCCGTTCCTACTCCTGCACTTCGAGCCGGAGCCCCGGTGACCCGTTAAGTTCTCCGCAGCTCCGTATTTGCCCTATTGGGCCCTATCCGTGGTGGTTTGATGGCTCTTTGAGCCGCGCGGAACGCGACGCGCCTTACGCTCGGGTCTGGTCGGGCGGCAAGTCACCCATGCTCGCCGTCCGCAGGCCCGGGCTTACGGTGGCTGGAGATCGTCTCGCGATCCCCGACGCCCGGAGTGTCCTTCGCGACGGCTGGGTTGTGAGGAGACAGCGCTTCACTGCCTCATGAGCCCCGCCTCCTCCTTAGCTAGCATAACTGCTTCGCAAAAGGAGGATACGGCATCCCAGTGCCCCTCGCTCTGTATCATGCCCCGCACTAGGGCCGGACACGAGAGAGGTCGCCGTCACCGATCACTTCCCTGAGGGCACGGCAGTGTTCAGCCCACGCAGGGCATTCCCCTACTGTGTGTTCCACCGTGTCCTCAGGGCGGTCCTCGCAGTGATGACACCCGGGCGTTTCCTCCCGCCCCATCAGACATAGGTGCCTCTCGAAGCTCCCATGTCCGGTGAGAAGCATTGTCAGGGAGTGCAGTATGCGTGTCTATACTATGATAGACGCTTTGTGATGCCGAGTTCTCGGAGTATGGATACGTTGGTGCGGAACTCAGTCCACGATACATCAAGCATCTTCCTCCAGCACCACATCTTTAGAGTATTTTCTTCCCCTTTTCCAATTCGCGTACTGTCCACGTCTCTGCGGCATAAGCTTCTGTATACAATGGTGCCAGTGGCGTAGCGTATTTTGGCGGGGCCCAGTGTAAAAATTTGTTTGGGGCCCTTATGAAATGTAAAATTTCTGAGAAGAGTTTTTTTTTACAAAAATACGTATACATTCTGTGCCCAAATTATCTGACAATGATTAGGTACATTAGTTTTTCCTAAGTTTCTGCCATGGAATCGATTTCTCTATTCCATGGAATCTGCCAACCTTTAAACGCATGCATTTTGAGGTTACTTAAATCGTTACTAATATTATAAATCGGAAAGTGAGTTTGTTTGTTTGTTCTGCTTTCACGCCGTAACTACTAAACCGATTGCTTTGATTTTTTACAGACGTAAAGTTAGAAGTCCTGATTAAATAATATGGTACTTTTTATCCTGGAAAAATTTGATATTCCCGAGAGAAAACAAAAGTATCGGTATAGATGGCGCTGTGTGTATTGGTATACATGTCATATAGGCTGCTTTTTATCCTTTTGCGACGCGAGCGAAACTGCGGGTTAAAGCTAGTAAAATATAAATTAAGAAGTTTTTATATTTTTTCTTACGAACGTTACTGTCTGAGGTCTGAGGGCCCCATATATTTGATACGGCAAATACGATGATAGCTACGCCCCTGCATGGTACAAATAATTAAAGTCAATCTATGTATGTGGATCTTGTTACCATATCTATAGCGACTCTTTTAATGGTCAAAAATCCATGTCAATTGACACTTAACTTTAATAAATAAATAAATATTGCTTAACATCCCGCACTGTGATGGTGTATATTTCAAGTCGTTTTTATGTTAAGCACAAGGTTGTATGTGGTTTCTGTAACTATCAATAACCGCAGGGTTGCGTGGTCGATACCTGCATAACTGACTCCAACATTTCGTCTTCCCACTGATGTCGTAAGAGCTGGATATGGAACTGCTTATTTTTTTGCAAACTATGTAACTAGAGAATTGTATTGTGAACCTGATTGAAAAAGAGTAACCTATGGAGTTTCTTGCTCGTTCTTCTCCATAGGAATCTACACCTTGGAATGAGCAAGTAGCTTCACTTTTAATTATATTATTGACGTTCAAAAGTGCCTTTGTGGTCTAATTGAAATAAATGATTTTGACTTTGACTTTGCTTTTTATAGCATAAGCCGGTAAACGAGCAAACGGATCACCTGATGGTAAGCAATCGGCGCCGCCCATGGACACTCGAAACACCAAGGCGTTACAAGTGCGTTACCGGCCTTTTGGAATTGGGAATTTGAGGATTGTGGAGGATTCGGGGACTAGGGAGGGGGGTAATTGGGCCTCCGGTAGCCTCACTCACACGACGAAACACAACGCAAGCGTTGTTTCACGTCGGTTTTCTGTGAGGCCGTGGTATCACTATGGTCGAACCGGTCCATTCGTATCGAAGCATGGCTCTCCCATTATTCTCCCAAAATTATCTCTCAGAGACATATGCACGAAGCGCTTCGCATCAAGCTTCCTTGTGCGTACTGCTAAGGAGTGGAATCCTTTGCCAGAGTCTGTGTTTCCTGAAGGGTATCACCAAGGTGTCTTCAAGGCCCGAGTGAATAGGTTGCTTATGGGACGACGTGCTCTATCGTAGACCGCATCATCGCTTACCACGGAGGCGAGATAGGGGCCAAACGGCATATCAAATATAAAATAATTGCGCTTTCTATCTCTAATAAACCTGACACTACGATCTCCAACTCGCCTGCCAAGGATTGAGATTATGTTGAAAAGGTCAGGGTCAGGTTTATTAGAGCGATTCTTCAGTCGGGTATGTGACACCCGCGGGAAGATGGGAGGTGGTGTTATATGTATGCTATGCCGTCATTCCACGGCTAAGTAGATACATAATAGATGTTTATTTTTACGAAAGTTGACTTAAATCGTTTAATGTAATGTTGTCTAAATTTTAATGTGGTTTTGGTAGAACAAGAATTTATTTCTTAATTTCCTTTTTTCTACATTTACATATTATAAATATAAAAAAAATGTTAGCATGTATGTATGTATATGTATGTTACTTACTTTTACAAGCAAAAATACTGAATGGATTTGAATGAAATTTTGCACAGAGATATTTTATAGTCTGAAAGAACATACAGGCTAGATTTATCCCAAAATTGGTTGGGTTGAAGGTAGCATTCACATGTATTTGTATTTGTGTAATATGTATAATTACTAGCTTTTACCCGCGGCTTCGCTCGCGTCACAAAAGGATAAAAAGTAGCCTGTGACATAACAATACACACAGCGCCATCTATAACAATACTTTTGTTTTCCCTCGAGAATATCAATTTTTCCGGGATAAAAAGTACGCTATTATTTAATCCGGACTTCTAACTTTACGTCTGCAAAAATTTAAAGCAATCGGTTTAGTAGTTACCGCGTGAAAGCGGAACAAACAAACAAACAAATTCACTTTCCAATTTATAATATTAGTAAGGATAGTAAGGATGTAGACGGAATATTACATTTGTTTGGACTGGACCGAATTGAAACATCCTTACACCATTTGTAAGCTTACTTTTTAGATAATAACATAGAAACCATGGCTGTGGAGAACTTAACAGGTTTTTTATGGGAGAAGCCGGTAAACGAGCAGACGGATCACCTGATGGCAAGCAATCGGCGCCGCCCATGGACACCTGGAACACCAGAGGCGTTACAAGTGCGTTATCGGTATTTTGGGAATTGGGAATTTGAAGATTGTGGGGGATTTAGGAATTGGAGAGGGGGGTAATTGGGCCTCCGGTAACCTCATTAACACGACGAAACACCAGTGTGTTGTGTTTCACGTCGGTTTTCTGCTCGGCCGTGATATCGCTCCGGTCGAGCCGGCCCAATCGTGCCGAAACATGGCTCTCTCGGGGCTCCGGGCTACGCAGGAGTAGGAACGGGGTAGTGTTTAGTCAGGAAGAGTCTGACACTCTCTCGCCTCACCCAGGGTGGAAAAGCCATTTGATGATTTTACTGACAGACAGATGACTGACAGACATTATTGTATGTATAGAAGACTAGCTACTTCCGCGCGGTTTCACACGCTCAGCTCAGCTCCTATTGGTCGTAGCGTGATGTTTTATAGCCTATACCCATCCTCGATAAATGCGCTATCCAACACAAAAAGAATTATTCAAATCAGACTTGTAGTTACGGAGATTAGCGCGTTCAAACAAACAAACAAAAAAACAAACTCTTGGTCCGCTTTATATAATACAGTGAAACCTGGTTAAGTGAGACATCAAGGGACCTGCAATGTCGTTTCACTTATAGAGGTATTCCACTTACCCAGTGTCTCAGATATACAGGTATAAATAAATATCTGTCTCATTTACAGAGGGTTCCATTAATAGAGGTGGACTTGGAATTACGTGTGGAATTTGTGGGTAGAATATGAATGAGTAAACAAACAATTTTATCTCAGTTACAGAGGTTTATGCATATAAAATTTACTCGCTGTCTCAGTTATAGGGGTAACTATGATGATAAATCGAAAGAACAAATCCCAGATATAGAGGTTTATCTCGTCCCATTAACAGAGGTAATTCAGTGCCAAAGTGTTGGGACGTCAGCATGAGTTCCAGTTATGGAGGTTTCTCACTTATCCAGGTCCCACTTAACCAAGTTTCACTGTAGTATAAGAAGTATAAGTTAAGATAATAGTATAAGATATAAACATGCAGGCGAAGTCGCGGGCAGAAAGTTGATCTAAGGAAATTATGCTGATCAACTTTTTAATTAATTGATGCTAGGGTCAATACCAGACCATGTGACGTAAGCCATAAGTATAATTCTTACGAAAATTTAGGTTAATCTAATCCGAGGTCTCAAATTCGAACCCTGGGTCGTGTAATTAATTGAGTTTTCTGGTTTAGAAATTATTTGTTATAGATTGCCTTGTTGGTCGAAAGGTCGGCTTAGATTAAATTGCCGAGTCGAAAAAAGTAATAATGGGGCAGATATTTCGAAGTAACATAACATAACATCACGCCTTTTATCCCTAAAGGGGTAGGCAGAAGTGCACACAGAAGTTACACCCACTTTTCACTATTTATGTTATGAGTCCCATGTAATAGGGGGTGAGCCTATTGCCATATACCGGGCACAATTCCAGACTCCGTGCTACTACTGAGATTCTTTTAAAAACCCAGTAATACTTTGCCCGACCCGGGAATTGAACCCGAGACCCCATGGACGGCAGTCGAACTTGCGACCACTCGGCCAACGAGGCAGTCATATTTCAAAGTATTTAAACAGAATGTTTCTTCGAAAAATATACATTTGCATAACATGTACCTAATAGCCATCATCACATTCTTCTCTTTTATCTTCTCAGTCGTTTTCTCTTGACAGAGCGGTCGTGGTCACATTAAGGTCGTATTTGTGTTGGAGTCCTATACTGCTTTCCTCACGATCTCCCGCCATCATCTGTGGTTGGCAAGCCACAACTGTGCGCTTCTCACGTAGCTTCCTGCCTCGCACTACAAAACTGTGGAATGATCTGTCGTCGGCGGTATTTCCGAACCGATACGACCTTCAAACCTTCAAGAAAAGAGAGTATTGCTTTTTAAAAGGCCGGCAACGCACCTGTGACTCCTCTGGTGTTGCGGGTGGCCATGGGCGGCGCTGATCGCTTACCATCAGGTGATCCACATGCTCCTTTGCCTCCTATTCCATAAAAACTATCTCACTGTTTGTGGATTGTCTGGCGCAGTCTGACATTGGACTTTTTTTTATGGCATAAACCGGTAAACGAGCAGACGGATCACCTGATGGTAAGCAATCGGTGTCGCCCATGGACACCTGGAACACCAGAGGCGTTACAAGTGTGTTACCGGCCTTTTGGGGAATTACGAGTTTGACGATCGTTGGGGATTCAGGAATTGCGGAGATTGGGGAAGGGCAGGGTAATTGGGCCTCCGGTAACCTCACTCACACGACGAAACACAACGCAAGCGTTGCTTCACGTTGATTGGGTTTCCTGTTACCGATTTGACTTGACCAGTTTAATCCATAGGTGATTTGGCTCGCGACCTGGTTCCCTCTACTTTCCTCCGATGAACTGAACTTAACAAAAATAATAATTACAATTTTAACGTTTGTTAAAAATTTACAAAAAACTCCTTTCTTATAGAACGAATGAATCTGGTATTGTCTTCAATGTACAACAATAGGTGGCCCCTTACCTATAGATAGGGGACTTCGACTACACAAAGAGTGTATTGTGTAGTACCTAATATCGGTAGGGACCAAATGTTGACTGTCTACAGTTGTGCATTATGAAAGAAAGAAAGAAAAATCAATTATTCAGCACCAGGCACGATGCAGCACAAATAAAATATAAAAAGACAATAAAGGTGTGACAGTGGAAGTAATAAAAACATTGAGTTGAAAAATTAAAACAGAAGAATTAGAAGAGAGACGCTGACAACATGCCTATGCTAAAAGGGTCACCCACTCAGTGTAAGCCAGGCATACAAGTTACCCAGCACTGATTTTCAGTGGACACCCATGCAGTGACGCACGGATGGTAGCAACGTTGTATGGTTAGACAGAGACACAAACAAAATATTTATATATAAATATATATATTGTTGCATCCACATACCTACCACATGTATATGCATGCAGATACAACAATGGAATACTTATCAATAGAATAAATATAAAACGTAATATAAAATAAAATAATAATAAAGAAAAATGTTAATAAATAATACACAAGACAGAATGTAGGACATAGGACAACCAGTATATCTGTGTTCTGAATCATTTGACATGACAGTTGACATGGTTTTAATTGGTCGTCAACAGCCTATAAGTGACCACTGCTGACCAAAACCCCATGTCACATGAAGAAGGTTTGAGCATTAATCACCACGCTTGCTCAAGGCAGGTTGGCGATTTCAAACTTATAATTAGAAATTATAAGCCCAGGTTTCCTCACGATGTTTTCTTTCACCGTTTGTAAGTGGTGTCTAAATAATCTTATAACTCGGAAAAAGTCATATTGGTACTTGCCGTTGGTAGGATTCTATCGAGGATTCTATACTCTCTGATGACAAGCGCGCTTTGTGTCACGTGACAAACGTTTAAAAAATGCAATTAATCATTATTTTCAACTTATGTTAGTAAATAATCATTTTTTAACTCATAATTTATACTGTTAACAGTAATTGGTTTTATTTTTCGCATTGTCAAAAGCCTTATTGGCATTCATTGACAATCATTTCAGGCATATTTGCGAATCGAGAGGCGTTCGATTTTTGAACAATTTTGAGCATGCTCAATCGCACGCTTCTTAGCTTGCCGTTTTAAAGCAGTAGTACCTTGTCAATAGGGTAGTATCCTAGATTTTAATGTCCGTCTGGTAGATTATCTTAAACCATTACCCAGGTATTTTCTCTTTTCTTACAAAATTAAATACTTTCGACGATACATTGATTTGAAATATCGTGTGACGTCACGATTTACTACATTATATAGGGTAGCGTGACGTAAGGACCTCCCACTCCTAAACTTAACTCTGTTTTATCTAAGTATTGTTCTCTTATTTGACAAGATAAAAAAATACGTGTCTAATAATTTTTTATTATCTAACTGACGGACTAATTACATTTATATTTTTCATATACAGACAGTGTATACTACCCTATTGATTGTGTCAGTATTATTCGACTCGACAAATCTAAATGTATTCTATTCTATTCAGTTTAATGTTAATATGTAAAATATGAATATGTCACTGCAGTATTTTATGATAGCAATGTTTCAAAATGTGTAAAATGATTTACATATTTAATTATGTAAATATTGTCCACTAAAAGATTTATTTGAAAATTTTGGTGACAGTATAATAGGGAGCTAGCTTTGAAATATATAATTCAATAATTATGGTAATTGTTAACGAAATATCGTGTCCTTTTTGTTTCTAGCTTTTTCTATGGGATATATTGGTAAACGAGCAGACGGATCACCTGATGGTAAGCAATGAGGTCGCCCATGGACACATGGAACACCTGAAGCGTTACAAGTGGGTTGCGAATTTAAGGATTGTTGGGGATTCAGGGTTTGGGGTAATTGGGCCTCCGGTAACCTCACTCACACGACGAAACACGACGCAAACGTTGCTTCACGTCGGTCTTCTGTGAGGCCGTGGTATCACTCCGGTCGAGCCGGCCCATTCGTACCGAAGCATGGCTCTCCCACACTTCACTTAAAGACGACTTAGCTGAGTAGGAAAAAGCTATTTTTAGTAGTACCTACCTATCCATATAATGACGGTAGAGCAGAATACGTATGTCACCACCGCTACTCTTCCCGCGGGTGTCGTATACCCGACTAAGGGACTACACATTAGACAGAGACCGGACAGCAGCGCTCTCTGATACACCTGAACCTTTTAAATATTGAAGTAATTATTATTATAAATGAGAAAGTTGGTGTTTGTGTGTAGACTAGATATGTATGTTTGTTATTCAATCATGTCAAAGCGGCTAGAAGGATCGGGATAACACTTGGATATTTGAATTTTACTTTTTAGCCCTCAGGAACACGATCGAGACAGCTGGTAGAAGCTAGTTTTAATGGTTTCTTTGAGTTGTGTATTCCACTCAAATCTTTTCAAAAATAGAGGGGACCCCGTAGTATTGGGGCCCTGTATTATAGTAACGCTAGCTAGCTAAACGCCTGGATACATATCATGCTGGATACGACCTAAATGAAATCTTGTAACGAAACAATAGCGCCATTTAGGATCCAAATGTCAACTAACAACGCCATCTAGATAGAAAAAATAACATTTATTCACGAAAATCAATAGACAAAGTAAAGCTTCAATTTATTTTCATGAATATAGAATAAATTAAATAACAAGAAAAATATACATACTAAAATTAAAACAATAAATAAAAAGGACGAAAAAAAACTAAAAAATAAAGAGAATTCAACGTCAAGATTAATTTAAATTACTTCTTGTAGCGACATCTAGCGGTGAGTAGCTGAACTATAAGTCTGTTTTAATTTTACTCACTGGCACCTTTTAGCATTTGATTGAATTTTTTATATTGAACAGTCCATTTATCGAGGAAGGCTAAAGGCTTTAAAACATCACGGTGCGATCAATAGGAGCCGAGTAGCGGGTGTAACTGTGCGGGAATATCTAATATTACTTCTTACTAATATTATAAAACTAAAGACTGTAAGTTTGTGTTACTCATACATACATACATAACTTCACGCCTGTCTTCCATAGGCAGAAACTATGGAACGCCAATTACTACGATTCCTACATACCTCTTTCGCTTCATCAACAGTCATCAATCTTTTCATGCATGCTCGTCGGTTAAGGGTACTTTTAATTTGGTCCTTCTTTAATATATCGCCAATCTGGTTACTATATGTCCGTATAGGGCGCCCTCTACCGACGGCCCCATTCATATCCGCTCTGTATACTTCTTTCGTTACTCTACTTTCATCCATCCTTTCTACATGTCCAAATCAGCGTAGCATCCCCTTTTCAATAAATCGAAAGGGCTGAAGTGACCGGGATAAAATTTGGTACAGTGATCTGTACCTGAAAATATAATACATAGGCTACTTTTTATCCCACGCGGGCGAAGCTAATAATCACATCTTAGGACGCTGGCGTTAAGTGCTCAAGGGCCTGATACAGAAGGCAGTTCTCCTAGAAACGGCGCGCATCGTGAGATTTCTGTGTCTAGAGCCCTAACCACCGGTAGCTTGAACCATGCTCCCGCTACTATCCAATTTTTATATTTTTAAACATTACTTTATTGTATTTTTTGTCAAACAGTTTTTTAAAAGTAATTTATAAAGATCTACCTTTTCTCACCTGTTAAACCTTCCGAGGACTTTCAGAAACATTTCAATACCAAAATTAGCCAAATAGGTTCAGCAGTTCTCGAGTTTTAGCAAGACTACATAACATAACATCACGCCTTTTATCCCTGAAGTGATAGGCAGAGGTGCACATTATACCACTGTACAATGTAACACCCACTTTTCACTATTATGTTATGAGTCCCATGTAATAGGGGCTGAGCCTATTGCCATATACCGGGCACAATTCCAGACTCCGTGCTACTACTGAGAATTGTTTTAAAAACCCAGTAATACTTTGCCCGACCCGGGAATCGAACCCGAGACCCCTTGCCCGGCAGTCGCACTTGCGACCACTCGGCCAACGAGGCAGTCACCTTTTAAACCTTCCGTGGAATTTCACAAACATTTCAGGACCAAAATTAGTCAAATCAATTTACAAATGTAAATTTGTTTATGAATAAAATAAATATATAATCGGTTTAGCAGTTATCGAGTTTCAGTGAGACTAACGAACGGAAACCCATTTTTATTTATATACTATGTAGATCAAAATAAAACTCAGAAGCTAATTGAAACAAGCATTTATTACATTTTATTAGCAAATATACATACAAGTTACAAGCGCATTCCTGCACAGGTTCAACAAACAAATTTTAGGGTCATATTTACAACAACGGGTAAAATTTTGGTACAAGCACTATACGGATACAACTGCGAACGTTCGTATATATTTTTACAAAATATTTTTAATAACAACACACGTAGGTTTAACAGAAAATTTCTTTCTGAAGATATACATTTAAATATTTACAATTCAAAATTATATTAGAAAACTGAATCTAAGTTTAAATAGAAAATATAGGTATTCATATTATGGACTAATTTCAAAAATATCTAATTAAATTCCTAAAAGCATAATTGAAACACACTTCATAAGAATTATCAATCAGTAACGCTATCAACAACATACACAGACATTTTATATAACGAATCCTAAACATAACAAGCAATTTTCACGAGTTTCGTTATGTTTCACCCACATTTCACCATTTACGTTATGACTCGACCTACTTTTCCCACATTACGTTATGGTTATTATAACTCCGTTAAATTTTCTGTCAAACCTCAGTTCCATAAAGGTGTTATTCGCAGTCTCAACCCAAAAAGATATAATGGAACAGTATGAGATCAAACTATTATTTAAAAAAATAAACCTTGCCACCTTGTGGTAAGGTCAAAAATTTATAAATTATAATTAAAAATACAATGGACATAGGTCCTTATGCTACAAAAGATTTTTAAATCTCACAGTCATCATTATAATTCATTTTTGGCCCTGCTGGTTGCAATTAGCATAACTAACAGATAATTAAACTATAATGGCTGACTTTTCAAAGTCCAGATAAATTTTATCAGCGAAATAACTTTGAATATTTCACTTCCATACTAAAAACTGTCTAATATCAATTTTATTCCTAAGTTAAGAATTATCTGATGATAGAAAAATCAGCCCTAATTCAATTTATCTTGTAGTTAGTCTAACAAAACTAGCAGAGCCGTAAAAATCATATCTATTACAGAAATATGAATAGACAGAATATTATTTGATAAAATAACATATTATATTACTGTATCATTGGCTTACATTAATTTATTTTGATATTAGAGACGTGTGTTTTCATTGAGAGTTTTCAGTTTCGCTCAGCAGATGGCAATAGTGTTTAGTAAGCTTAGATTAATATTCTATTGGTTAATTGGCTCATACACTGACGCCGTTGCTGGCGCGACAACCCTCATTTGCTGGTGTTTAAATAAAAGATCAAAGAGATACACATATCTATCTAATATCAAAATAAATTATCTATGTAAACCAATATTGTTAAACAATTGAAATTATATGAGACTATATTCTAATAACAATAATATTATTATAAAGATATTTCTCTCGCTAGACCAAAAACTGGATTAACATATTACATTATAAAATATAATAAAGTAGTTTGAACTAGGGGTAGACAGACGAGAACATGTACAATGTAACACCCACTTTTCACCAATTACGTTATGAATCCAGTGGGTGAGTCTATTGCCATATAACGAACATAATGATCGGTGAGAAAATTTAAAAAAAATAGTCTAAACAAGAGAAAATATACTAGAACTTAAATTAAGGATTTTCAAAGTATACAAACATACGGGTTATGGGTCATAGTAGGTTAATTTATATAATTTCTGACCACGCTTAGAAATGACAAAAAAAAAATTCGTTCAACCTAACTTAAATAAGATGTTTATTTTATTATTATTATTAATAATAATACATACTAGACATTATTAAAATGTAAGGAGGGCTTTAAAACGTAATTGAGAGTTGCAATCATGTCGGCTGTCTGTTCCTATGTGTGCTTAGATCTTTAAAACTACGCAACGGATTTTGATGCGATTTTTTAATGGTTTAATGATTCAAGTGGAAGATTTATATGTATGTACCGAATTTAATACATGTGGAGCCGCGGGCAAAAGCTAGTCTTTTATAAAACTCTGTGACAGACTGTACACAGCTGTAATTACTGCGCGTAGCAAGCTGTGTGCCATTTAGCGCGCTAGGGGAGTGTAGGGGAGTGCTGAGAGAGTGACAGACTGTACACAGCTGTAACTACTGCGCGTAGCAAGCTGTATGAGGTGTAGCGCGCTAGGGACTGTAGGGGAGTGCTGAGAGAGTGACAGACTGTACACAGCTGTAACTACTGCGCGTAGCAAGCTGTGTGACATGTAGCGCGCTAGGGGAGTGTAGGGGAGTGCTAAGAGAGATTTTGCCGACTTATAGAATTAAGGTGTTGATAAAACTGTCACAACTCTCAATTGTACGTATACACACAAAATTTCTCGCTACAAAGGGACACTTAAAACGTAATAATTCTTAAAATTTATCTTTAATTACATTACAATTTATAAGACATCTAAAATGGGCGGAGCCCGTAACTATTGATGCGTCCGTAGAATGGATTTTTTGGGAAATCATTGGGGATGGACAAAGGTGTACAATTGCACTTATACAATATAACACCAATTGCTCGTCAATTAGACGCAAACCTATGACTTGAGACTGAGTTTTATAGTATAGGCCGGTAAACGAGCAAACGGATCACCTGATGGTAAGTGATCGGCGTCGCCCATGGACACCTGAAACACTAGAGTCGTTACTAGTGCGTTCAACGGTCTTTTTATGGGTAGAATTATTATTATTATTTGCCTATTTAAACCCGAACTACTTACACATCAAAACCGCTTAGTAATTCTTCTGAAATGTTTAACAAATATTTTGATACATGGTTAACAGAGGTGCACATTACGGCACCTTAATGCCACTGTACAACGTAACACCCACTTTTCACTATTTATGTTATGAGCCCCATGTAATAGGGTGTGAGTCTATTGCTATATACCGGGCAAAATTCTAGACTCCGTGCTACTACTGAGATTTTTTAAAACCCAGTTATACTTTGCCCGACCCTAGAATCGAACCCGAGACCCCTTGCCCGGCAGTCGCACTTACGACAACTCGGCCAACGAGGTAAAATTAATTCTGTTGATTAAAACTTGAATTATGATTTTGAAAACAAAGCTGCTGACATAAGCTAGTCTTAATATCATATTACAGATGTGTAAGTTTGTGTGTATGTTTGTTACTCAATCATGTGAAGACGGCTGAAGGGATCGAGGTGAAATTTGAAACATGTGTAGCTTATGGTCTGCACTAACACATAGGCTAATGGGAACGCGGGTGAAACCGCTGACAGAGGCTAGTAACAAATATAAGTTACAAATTTTCAAAGAACCACTTCGGTAAACCGATTTTAACTTAACTACATTATAATATAATTTTTTACAAAACCTATACATATTACCATATTACATATTATCCATTTTCTCATAAATATTACATTTATTATATTTTTTTTTAATTACATATGATTAGAAGAGCTGCCTTATACTATTTTAATGAGACATGGGTATACAGAAACCTAAATTTAAAACTGTAAATGCGACAGTAAATTTTTTGCGATTCGTAGATGGCAGCACTGTAGAATAAGGTTCCATTAGTACAATAAATTTTTGGTGGGATACGAGCAGACGGATTACCTGATGGGGAGCAATCAGCGTCGCCCATATTCACCCACAACAATAGAGGAGTTACAAATCCGTTGCTAACCTTTGAGAGAGTAAACAACCCGATTGGCAAGTGCGAAGATTATGACAAACCCTCTTATGTAGAGGAGACTCATAATCCAGCAGTGACCTGTCATGGGCCGTTGTACGTATACAGAAACTACAGAGCGCCACCTACTACGATCCTTACATACTTCTTGAGAGAAAATTAATTAAAAAAACTCCTTTTTTGGAAGTGGGTTAAAATATAGACTGCATGTCTCAAAAAAAATTCCTTAAACCCTAAATACATTACTTCTCTTTTTTCCAAAAAAAATTGATATCACATAGTATGCAATGGAAGATTTAAATTCACAATTTGAAGACAACAGTTAGAGAAACTATACCGAATATATCAAAATCTTCGAAGGGGTAAACAGAGGTGCACTGTATAGTATAATGTAACACCCACTTTTCACTTTTTTTATGGCATAAGCCGATAAACGAGCAGACGGATCACCTGATGGTAAGCAATCGGCGTCGCCCATGGACACCTGAAACACCAGAGGCGTTACAAGTGCGTTACCGGCCTTTTGTGGATTAGGAGTTAGAGGGTCGTTGGGGATTCAGGAATTGGGGAGATTGGGGAAGGGGAGGGTAATTGAGCCTCCGGTAACCTCACTTACAAGACAAAACACAACGCAAGCGTTGCTTCACGTCGGTTTCGGCTTCACGAGGTGGGATTCGGGAGACGGGGACTAGGCAGGGGGGGAAATTGGGCCTCTGGTAACCTCACTCACACGACGTGAAACAACGCAAGCGATGTTTCACGTCGGTTTTCTGTGAGGCCGCGGTATCACTCCGGTCGAGCCGACCAATTCGTGCCGAAGCATGGCTCTCCCACACTTATATCTATAAAACAATTTTGACATTTTTAATATAGTTTGATACACTGTTGTCTTCAAAAAACATTTTAACTACACAACTTACTATTTTTAAATTCGATTAAAAAAAGCACATTTTAAAAATCACATTTCTTGTAAAAGGCACTAATATTAACACGTAGACAACTAAATTATAATTACTTAAACTTTCAAGTCGCTGATAAGTGCCTGATAGGTTTATCTGGCTGATAATAAATAAAAGACCCTGTTTCATAGTTTCTGTACGCTAAACTGACAAACATACTAGTCTCATAACGCCTATACAACATGTAACGTAATTAACGCACACCCTCAAACACCCCAATTAGAATATTATGTTACAATCATATTCATAATACATACACTAAATTTTTAATTTAACATGTATATGCATCCTTACTGGTCTTGTCATAAGGTTTATTTTTCTTTATTTATTACGGATTAAATGGATTTTTAAATCGACATCATCCCTATTGCTAAGGACTGGTTTAAGTAGCCCTTAAAATACTGAGTACGACTGTTGATTAGACATTCTACAACACCTAATGTATTTATTTGACAATTAGCTTAACAAAAACTGAATCGAAGGTAGAAACAGGGTCTAAATTATCTGCTTGAAGCTTGATGTGAAACTGACAGTTAAAAAAGGCAAGGTTAGGGATTTATAACTTCATATTTTCACTATGAATTGTTCATATATGATAGCCTATAAAATTAATTATTTGTACCCGGCAAACGAGCAGACGGGTCACCTGATGGTAAGCAATCGGCGCCGCCCAGACACTCGCAACACAAGAGAAGTGCGTTGGCGACCCTTAGCGGGTGATTTAGGGTAGATGTCAGTAGGAAACCAGCTGATAAAAATATAGCCCAAACTATTAATATTAAAAACCCTTCTGTGGTTCGAAACTAGTACAGCTTTTCTCAGTATATTCACGTGAGTAACCCGCGATTTTTAGTTAATTTAGTATGTCTCACGATAGTTATTATAAAAACAATTTCTAACTATGTATTTACTAAGATTTTATTGATATAGAAAATTTTTATGGCATGAGAAGTGGACAAGGAGACCCAGTGGGTCAGCAGTTGAATAACGAAGAAGTAAAAATTGAAAATTTTTTAAACGAATTTTGACAATTTTCGAGTATACTTTTAAAAGCTGAATATCTCCACCACAGACATACAAATAAAGATTTTTAAGAAAAAATTACTGAAAAAGCATTAATAAAAATCCTTGTCAAATTCTATATCATGGACAAAATAATGCCATATTTTAAACCATACTCACGTAAAATGATCAAGCCAAGATATTTTTGGAAAATATTCTGTCAAAATTATTAATATTTTTGGCAAAACAATGGAACGTTACTGTCAAATTTTACTGTCAAAAACACTTGGAGATTTATCTCATACGGTCAGCCAAATCATTTAGTATGCAGGTAAGAAAATATTGATACAGTACAGAGACGGTAACCATTGGTTGTCTAGAGCCGACTGAGTTACAGAAAACATGGCTTCGTTACAAAGCGTACAATCCTTACTAATATTATAAATCTGAAAGTGAGTTTGTTTGTTTGTTCCGCCTTCACGCCGTAACTACTCAACCGATTGCTTTGAATTTTTGCAGACGTAAAGTTAGAAGTCCGGATTAAATAATAGGGTACTTTTTATCCCGGAAAAAATTGATACTTCCTAGGAAAAACAAAAATATTGGTATAGATGGCGCTGTATGTACTGGTATAGATGGCGTTGTATGTCATTTAAAACCAGCCAACGAATTACCTACTTATTGGAAAAATCTAAATAGCGCGATATAACCGAATTCCACGCGAGCGGAAAGCTATTTGTTTGTTTATCTGTCTTAAACGGCAGAACGGAGGTACTAATTAACGTGATTTTTTAACTGAAGGTAGTTGAACGGATGGATAGTCACATAGGCTACTTTTTATCCTTTTGTGACGCGAGCGAAGCCACGGGTAAAAGCTAGTATAGTATAACAATAGCCACTGTCTCTGTACTGAATCAATATTTATTTTCTTACCGTCATACTACATATGTTGGTTAACTGCATATTAACACTGATGTTTTTAATATTACATAATATTTTTTGAAAACGCTATGAGAAGTTATCATATTTTGTACAATTTTTTTTTAATGATATAAATTTTATCTTTTTATACACAAATCCGTATTACCCTTATAATAATAAAAACGACTGTACTGAATTTGATCATTTCGTAAAACTATAAGACTTATTAAAATAAATAATATTTATATTACTATAACACCAGATATCTCGATACAACTCAACTTTCAAGGCATTCCAAGACCCTTAACAATCGATCAATCACCGAAATATACAATTTTCGAAGATACTCGACAACTTTCGGACTCCAACGGGGCCCTTAACAAAAATCGAGCGTACTCAAAGCTATACAAACATTACTTAATCAACAAAATCTCATCAATTACGTGTCAAAAACGAGGAAATTCGAGCACAAAACCGTCGAAGCGCCATACAAAGACGAGTGTTGCTAGTTTAAAAATTAAAAATCTATAATATTATACCTTTTTCGTTCTTCTATATGTCCGGTCTATTCTAATCGGTGACGTCACAGATTGGATCATCTCCGCTATGTGTGTATCGACGCGCGGTTTCTGCAATCTCTTCGCCGATCGAGTGCGAAACTTCGCCGATTCTTGATTCTGCACTAAATTCGGCGTTAATGACTTTATACATCTGTAAAAGAGATTTTTTAGGTTAGATATTTGTATAAAAACACTGATGACTGTTGATGAAGCGAGAGAAGTATGTTAGAATCGTAGCAATTGGCGTTTTGTCTCTGCCTACCTCCATGGGAGACAGGCGTGAAGTTATGTATGTTATTTGTATGATGTAAAATTGTAAAAGTATATTATAAGATATATGCTGTTAATTGGTTACGAGGTTTTCTATGGAATAGACGGTAATCAAGCAGACGCATCACCTGATGGTATCAGCGCTGCCCATGGACACCCGCAACACTAGAGGAGTCACAGGTGCGTTGCCGACCTTTGAAAAAGGAATACGCTCTTTTCGGTTTGTAGGTTGTATCGGTTCGGAAATACCGCCGACGACAGATCATTCCAGTTTTGCTGTGCGAGGCAGAAAGCTACGAGAGTAGCGCACAGTAGTGGCCTGCCTACCATCTATATGATGGGGATGGACGCATATCCATCCCTAGCCATCACTATTAAAAAAATTGGTTGCCTGTAAAGTCGGTATACGGGCGAAAGTTTTACGTGACGACGACTTTGAGTGGTAAAATATTATGCCTGTCTCTCTCGCTCTTAGGCGGGCTAACCATGCCCGAGTGGAAGGGACGCGTGCCTCTCACTCGCTCTCATTGTGAGCGCATAACGTGAGCGGAGCGTAACGCAGTTTCTTGAAGTGTCACCCGATAAACCAATTTATAAGACTTTGACACGTCAAAATATAATTAGTCCGTCAGTTAGACATAGAAAAAATATTAGACACAATTTTTTTTTATTCTGTCGTATAAGAAAACAATACTTAGATAAAACGGAGTTAAGTTTAGGAGTGGGAGGTCGTTACGTCACTCTACCCTATAAAATGTAGTAAATCGTGACGTCCCACGATATTTCAAGTCAATATATCGTTGCAATAGTATTTAATTTTGTAAAAAGAAATACGTGTCTAATATTTTTTCATTATCCAACTGACGGACTAATTACATTTTTAATTTTCATACCCTGTCTACTACATAACATAACATAACATAACATCACGCCTTTTATCCCCGAAGGGGTAGGCAGAGGTGTACATTATACCACTGTATAAAGTATCACCCACTTTTCACTATTTATGTTATGAGTCCCATATAATAGGTGGTGAGCCTATTGCCATATACCGGGCACAATTCCAGACTCCGTGCTACTACTGAGAATATTAAAAACCCAGTAATTTTTGCCCGACCCGGGAATCGAACCCGAGACCCCTTGCCCGGCAGTCGCACTTACGACCACTCGGCCAACGAGGCAGTCGTGCGGAAACCTGAGCTTATAATCTCTAATTATAAGTTTGAAATCGGCAACTCGTATTGAGGAAGCGTAGTGATTGATGCTCAAAACTCCTCCGTGTGAGACGAGGTCATTGGTCAGCCGTACCGTTGATACTTATAGGCTTATACCGTATTGTACGCGGGACGATCTCCGGCCACCGTAAGCGCGGGCCTGCGGACGGCGAGCATGGGTGGCTCCCCGTCCGACCAGAAACAGACCCGAGCGTACGGCGCCGAGCGTTCCGCGCGCGCCTCAAAGAGCCATCAGACCACCACGGACGGGGCCCAGTAGGGCCGATGGCGATACGGAGTCACGGAGAACCTAACGGGTAACCGGGGCACCGGCTCGACGTGCAGGAGAAGGAACGGGGTGGTTTTTAGTCAGTAAGAGTCTGACATTCCCTCCCGCCTCACCCAGGCGGGAGCAGTCATTCGATGATTTTCCCCTCTTAAAAAAAAAAAATAGTTTCCATAAATAATGACATGATTGAGTTTCTATGGAAACCCGTGCGACGTAAATCCTCTTTTAAGAGCCAGTGAAATAGAATAAATATTTGTCGGCCTAATCATTTAAATAGGTATGTAGATATGTAGGCGAAACCGCAGTATTTGTCATGTTAAAGTTCAGATCCGGGTGTGAACAATACCCTATTGTAAACAAAATACAAAGGATGAGTGGTCACCTGGCAGCCTCCTGCAGTTTCCTAGCGAGCAGTTCGTTCTTCATCTTGGCGGCGGCGAGCTCGCGGCGCAGCTGCGTCTTGGTCTTGTTCCCGGCGGGGTGCAGCAGGGGGTGGCGCCGGAGCCGCGCCGCCGACGGACGGCTCGACGGGTCCGGGTCTACCATTTTCTGGGGGGACAAAGGAACAAATTGTTACTTGTATGATGACAATTGGTCACTGAATAGGATAGTTTCCTTGTTGATCTGAAATCAGTCGCTAGACTAATCAGATGTGGTTAAACTGTGTGGGTAAACTGTCAAACACCGCGAGGACACCGGTGTCCGCAACCTATTGTTCTTTAATTGTGTCTATAATGACGGTACTCAAAGGGTTAAGAGTGCACCAGGCCAATGCCTGCTGTCACTTATAATAAGGTCTCGCTTTAACCTTTACACAATGTTACCAATGTAATTAACTCCATGACCAGTGAATTGGGATGATGGGCGAGACGCTCACGATGTTGTTTTTATAGCGGTCTATTTCTGACGCTACCGTTGGGAATGTTCATGTGAATTTCGTCTGAATAGAATTTTTAATTTTATATGGACGTATGGTATTCAGTTATTTATATTACTCCCCGTAACCAGTTCATCAAGTAGATTAATTTAAACCATTAGACACGTAAATTATTATGTTTTCGGGTTACTTTGTTGTTGAGTCCCATGTAATAGGGGGTGAGCCTATTGCCATATACCGGGCACAATTACAGACTCCGTGCTACTACTGAGAATGTTTAAAAAACCCAGTAATACTTTGCCCGACCCGGGAATCAAACCCGAGACCCCTTGCCCAGCAGTCGCACTTGCGACCACTCGGCCAACGAGGCAGTCAAAAAAAGCTAATAAAAGAATGGTAATAAAACTTACTCTCAATAACTGGTTAAACTCCCTAGACAGTTTGGGCAGCTCCGGTAGCTTGCCATCTCTATAGTCGTGCCACTGCTGACCATTCTTAGGCAGGGGACCGCCACCGCCCGCCTCGAACAGTGTTAAACCTGAAAATAAAGAAATATAGTTAGGAAATACTGTGGCGAAGGTTAAGTAGAATAAATTTTGTCAGCACCGCTGCTCTTCACATGGGTGTCATATACCCGACTAGGAGATTTCACATTTTTCAACATTCCCTGTTAAAGTTGGTCCTTATAACTTTCATAAAATATTGACATTTTTAATGGAATGGAAACGATGCAAACGAGTAGAAGAACACGGGTTGGCGATTTCGATATTTTATTTTGACGTTCAAAAGTGCCTTCCTGGTCTAATCGAAATAAATGATTTTGACGATTACAAACTTATAATTAGAAATTATAAGCCCAGGTTTCCTCGCGATGTTTTCCTTCACCGTTTGTCAGTGGTGTCTAAATAATCTTAGAAAGTAAGGCCCTTGCTAAGTTTTTATGATTAAAAAATTATTCTTTGATTGATTTGATTTGATTGCACGGTTGGCGGGGTAGCGGGTTCGATTCCCACACGGAGCAACTGTTTGTGTGATTCACAGATTGTAGTTCCGTGTCTGTGTGTATGTGTATGTGAACTTGTATGTTTGTACACGTACACACGACACAGGAGAAAAGAAAATCCTAATGTGGGGGCAACGTTTTTTAGGGAACAGAGAGTATAGTTCCCTAAGATCGGAAAAGGAGGATCCTCCGACCAGGCGAGGTGATCGTGCCTGGCGGGCTTTCTGCCCAACAGTTGTTCGTTGGGATTTTCTATCCGTGTTTATTCGCTTGTAAACTTTGCATGTGCGATGTGGGATTCTTGTGACGTCATCCGTTGACATGTGGCATGCGTCGCCACAGTTTTATAAAGAAAAGAGAAAAATACCATTCTCTCATCAAAATGATTACTGTACTTACCGAAAGCGAATATATCAGCCTTGGTGAGCTGCGTTAGGTCCTCCTGTAAGACCTCCTTGGGCAGGTAGCGACAGTCGCCCTCCTCTACTGACGGGGACGACACGCACGTTACGTGGCCTAAGTCACCTGGATGAAATAACACATTAACTCGTCGAGTACCGGTTTTATAGACACAATTAAAGAACAATAGGTCGCGGTCACCGGTGACCGCTTGGTGTTTGACAGTTTAATATTATAAAAAACTAAGATAAATGTAGTTTTTTTTTTTCAGAGAAAAGGTGATACACCTGATGGAAAGCAATCGGCGCCCATCGCCCATGGATCACACCCGGAACATTAGTTTTCTTGTTTTTTTACTCTTTTTTTTTTGTTTCAGGTATAAAAGGCGAGATGTTTTTTAATGCCTCGTTGGCCGAGTGGTCGCACTACCGGGCAAGGGGTCTTGGGTTCGATTCCCGGGTCGGGCAAACTATTATTGGGTTTTTCAAAAATCTCAGTAGTAGCACGGAGTCTGGAATTGTGCCCGGTATATGGCAATAGGTTTACCCCCTATTACATGGGACTTATAACGTAAATAGTGAAAAGTGGGTGTTACATTGTAAAGTGGCATTAAGTGCCGAAATGTGCACCTCTGCCTACCCCTTCGGGGATAAAAAGGCGTGATGGTATGATGTTTTTTTTTTAAATATTCGATGTACAGTTTTCACTTTCCTACGATTTTATTATATGTATATGTATAGATAGATAATATAAATTGTAAAACTTACCAATCTTATACTTATGATGCGACTGGGGCTCGTCATCATCGTACCCGTCGTCGGAGTCGTGCGAGGGCTCGCCCTCCCCGCTGCAGATGAAGATGTTGCCCGGCTTTACATCCATGTGGACCAGTTGCAGGGAGTGGATGTAGCTGTAGGACATATTATGTATTTAGTCACGCATATAGCTATTTTGGCCATGTTTTAATACTGCGGGTATAATTTGCCCCACCACTACATAACTATTACTTATTATTTTGAACACTGCTGTCTAACCCTTCGGGGATTAAAAAGGTGTTATACACAAGACTGTACGGTAACTGGGGAGTATGCTACTGCGCAATTTGTCGTGAGTTCGATTACGTCATAAAACCATTCTTAGTGTGATTTTAAAAATATTATTGTCTGTTTGTGTGTTAAATAATAATAAGCTTAGATTAAGTATATGTGAACAAAATGGAAATATATATATTTGTTTGTTTGTGTTTTTATAATCCATATCGTGAGACAAACAAAATTGGATACTGTCCTTAATCAAAAATAAATTATATCGACTGTTCAATACAATAAAATATTAAAAAATAATCACACTTTCATTAATTGATTTTATGACCAACTCATTTTTAATATTTTTCCAGCAAATTTTTAGGAAATAAGTATATTGTTAGACGCTAATAAACGTGACGTCACACAATACACAATCTCGTACAAAATTCATAGAAAACCGTCGTTTTTGACAGTTCAAAACGTGTATTGAATTTAACTAAATAGTTGGCAAGTACCCAATTAAGCAAGCAGCGTGCGCGGTCGCGGCGATGTTGAAGGATCTTATGAGGAAGACCCTTTCTGTGGCTCGAAACTAGTAGAGCTTTTCTCAGAATATTCCGGGGATTTCTAGTTAATTATTGTTTGTGTGACTCACCCCCTATTACATGGGACTCATAACATAAATAGTGAAAATTGGGTGTTACTTCTGTGTGCACCTCTGCCTACCCCTTCGGGGATAAAAGGCGTGATGTTATGTTATTGTTTGTGTCTGTGTGTGTGTGAATACTCACGCCAGTCCATCAGCAATATGAGCTAGTAGCAGCAGCAGTTCAGCTTCAGCCAAGGGTCCGGACTCCATCTTCTGCTGCAGCGAGCCACCGTCACAGTACTCGTTCTGGATTATCATGTGGTCGTCTTCCGCCCATGCTGAGTAATATCTGGGGGTCAAGGGTTAATGTCATTGATTGTTCGCTAACATCCAAAGGTACATTATTAGTTTCACGAAGTTTCATTATTGTTTACATACATACATACATACATACATACATACATACATACATACATACATATATACATAACAACACGTCTTTTTTTTAAGGGGGGAAAATCATCGAATGTCTGCTCCCGCCTGGGTGAGGCAGGAGAGAGTGTCAGATTCTTACTGACTATAAACCACGTTCCTTCTCCTGCACGTAGAGCCGGAGCCCCGGTAACCCGTTAGGTTTTTCGGGGCTCCACATCGGCATCAGCCCTATTGGACCCCATCTGTGTTGGTCTGATGGCTTTAACATCACGTCTCTCCCATGGGGGTAGTTAGAGTTTTTATGTACTATGAGCTATATGTACTTTCCAAGATAATTAAGACACCACTGACAAATGGTGAAGGAGAATATCGTGAGGAAACCTGGGCTTATAATTTCCAATTATATGTTTGTAATCGCAAACCCGCATTGAGCAAGCGTGGTGATTAATGCTCAAACCTTCTCCGTGTGAGAAGAGGCTTTGCTCAGCAGTGGGCTTTTATAGGCTGTTGATGACATGCATCGCAGTTTTGTGTACGAGCACTTAAATCACCGGACCATCACGACATTTTTACCCTATAATAGTGTTTAATTTTGCTTAAGTACCTGACGACATGAGGATGTTTCCCCAGCGCGGCGTGGGCATAGACCTCTGTGAGCGCGGCCCGCTCGGCGGCCGAGCCGGCGACGGGCCGCAGCGACCGCTTCAGGGCGTACACGCATCCATCCAGTTTGTTCACACATTTCGTCACTCGCCCAAACTGCCCTCGCCCGATCACGCCCAGTTCTAGGAACTCCACGTTGTAGCGGAATATGTTTGATTCCTGTATGCGGGAAAAATATGTATTTGTTAGTTTCGTTAAATTGTTTGGTTTCCTGTCTAGATTTTCAGTTTACTCACCCCCTATTATGTGGGACTCATAACATAAATAGTGAAAAGTGGGTGTTACTTCTGTGTGCACCTCTGCCTACCCTTTCGGGGATAAAAGGCGTGATGTTATGTTATTATCAGTTTAGTAACTAGTAATTTCGTCGTTTTGTGTAGAAAATATCATTTTTTAAAAATCAAAGAAATATTGACATGCAATTTAAAATAGTTCAAGAACTAAATTATTGATATTCTAAATCTTTGAAAAAGTTAATTGTTTATTTTTATATCTAACATAAATGATCAAAAGGTACTGCGGAATTTTATAAATTAGTTATCATTCATAATAAAAAAGTATGTTTTGATTAAAATGGAACTCATAATCGTTGAAAAGTGATATTAGATCGGCCCAGTAGCTGGGCAAAAAGTTTCACTTTTTCTTATTTATTTATTTATTTATTTATTATTGTGATGTTAACACGGCTTTACACCAATTACATTAACACACATACAAAGAGAAATCAAAGAGAATCAAACGGTTACAATAACAGAAAAAGAAGAAAAAAAAAATGAAACATAAATAAACGTCACATTAAAAAAAATACAATTAAAATTAAATTAAAAAACATAAAGAAAAATCAGACAATTACAATAGTAAATGACAAAAAAGAAATATCACAGTAAATTGAAAACAAAACATTTAATTATACAATTCAACACAGACTTCAGAGACTTTCACAAAAACTGAGACAAACCTTTTTAATAGCTTTAAGCTCGTCCATGAATAGGTCACAGTCAGGGTAGGCTTCCACGAGGCTATTGAGCGCGGACAGGATGCGAGGAATGGGGGGGAATTCTTATATTTGATGGGGCGACGATTGGCCACAATCTCGCCTGATGGTAAGCGATGATACCATGTCACTCAAACCAAACATATTACGGGATCGATTTCTGTACGAAATATAATAATAAGGTTTCCATACCCTGAGTCTCTTGGCCGGCTGTTCAGGGGTAGCGTCGCCCCAAGTCGGTGTTTTTGACAACGCTCGCTTCTTCTTATTTAGAGCTTGGCCTGGAAATAAAATAAATTATATTAAGCTTTACAAATGCAATAGATAATGCTAATAACATAGCTTGTGACTAAGGGTCCCGATGTACGTCGAAACTTGTCGAGTGTGTCCTAAATAGATGACAAAAATATGCCATATTATACTATAAAGCTGCCTCGTTGGCCGAATGGTTGCAAGTGCGACTGCCAGGCAAGGGGGGACTCGGGTTCGATTCCCGAATCCAGGAAAGTATTGCTGTGTTTCTTAAAAAAACTCTCAGTTGTAGCACGGAGTCTGGAACTATGCCCGGTATATGTCAATAGGCTCATCCCCCTATTACATGGGACTCATAACATAAATAGTGAAAAGTGGGTGTTACATTGTAGTGGCATTAATTGACTTGGCGCGGTTGCTGGGCAACTGGTTGCCGCGCAACCTGTCGAGAGTTCGATTCCCGCACGGAACAACTCTTTGTGTGATCCACAGATTGTTGTTCCGGGTCTGGGTGTCATGTGTATGTGATATCGTATGTTTGTTAACGTACCCACGACACGGGAGAAAATCCTAACGTGAAGCAACAGTTTAGCAAAATATATAAAATTAAAATAAATTAATGCCGTAATGTGCACCTCTGCCTTCGGGGATAAAAAGGCGTGATGTTATGTTATGCTATAATTAATAATTTTAATTAAATCTTACCATCAGGTGTGAACGGATTGATGTTGGCGACGGCTCGCCTGTTCATCCTGGACTCGTCCAGCTCGTCTGGCGGCAGACTACCGAGCGCGCTGTCGTCGTCGCCTGACGGTGGGTGGAGGTGGTGACTGGAGCCTGACGGCATGCCTGGTGGAGAAAGAGGAGAATTAGAAGATGGTAGTATGAAATTTAAGTGTGGAGTATGCCGCCCATGGACACCCGCAACACCAGAGGAGCTACAGGTGCGTTGCCGACCTTTTAAAAAGGAATACGCTCTTTTCTTGAAGGTTTGTAGATCGTATCGGTTCGGAAATACCGCCGACGATAGATCATTCCACAGTTTTGCTGTGCGAGGCAGAAAGCCTCGTGAGAAGCGCACAGTTGTGGCCTGCCAACCATCTATATGATGGGGAAGCATATGCTGTCGCGAGAGTCGATGGCGAAAAGATGCGGCAGGTATCAGGTCAAAACAATTGCTCAGAGCACTCCCCGTGGTATAAGCGATATCGATAATTATCGCCCGTATACTGAAAAGCTACTTAATTAAAGAAAAAAAGAAAATTAACCCGTCGAGCGTCCGCGTTCCTTATGCATTTCCTTATCCTTATGCATGCAAGAAAATGCATTTATTTGGCCATTGGCACACGAAAACAAGGATCATTACAATAGAAATAAACCAAATACAGTCAAAATAAAAACAAAACATTAATAATAGATTTTATAAAAGAAAAAGCAGCATGGAGCATTTTTTCTTATGATCCACCGGGTGCTCATAAGGACGCTCAAAGGGTTAAAATTAAGTTACACTTAAATATTATGACATCTGTCATTCTACATAGAATTAACATTGACGGCACGGTTGGTGCGGTGGCTGGACAAACGGCGGTCGCGTAACGTGTCGCGGTTTCGATTCCCGCACGGAACAACTCTTTGTGTGATCCACAAATTGTTGTTCCGTTAACTAAAACTTACGGTTAACTCATGTGAATATACTGAGAAAAGCTCCACTAGTTTCGAACCACAGAGGGATTCTTCCTCATGAGCAGCGTGCGTGGTCGTGGCGATGTCGAGCAGCCTACTATCGTCATCATCATCAACAGCCTATAAATGCCCACTGCTGAGCAAAGCCTCTTCTCACACGGAGAAGGTTTGAGCATTAATCACCACGCTTGCTCAATGCGGGTTGGCGATTTCAAACTTATAATTAGAAATTATAAGTCCAGGTTTCCTCACGATGTTTTTCCTTCACCGTTTGTCAGTGGTGTCTAAATAATCTTAGAAAGTACATATAGCTCGGAAAAAGTCACATTGGTACTTGCCGTTGGTAGGTTTCGAACCTGCACCCTCATACATGAGAAGCGGGCGTCTTAAGCCTCCGGGCCACCACGACACTCTAGTATTGAACCACACTACGATAGTAGTCTAGAGCTTTTCTCAGTATATTCACATGAGTAACCCGCGATTTTTAGTTCATTTAGTATGTCTCACGATAGTTATTATAAAAACAGTACAGTTTCAAAAAACAAAGACTAGAAATACACAATAACAATTCTCTTACCCGACTGCGCATTTAATTTGGGCGGGAATAGCCTGGAGCGCGGCGGATGGTGTGATGGAGTCGAGCATTTCTCTAGCAGGGTCTTCGGCGTGTGTGGACTGTCGAATAACCTGAAAACAATAGGGAATACCATGTTACTAATATTATTAATGCAAAGGTTCATGAGTGTGTATGTTTGTTACTCAATCACCTCAAAACTGGTGAAGGGATTGGGATGAAATTTGGAAGAGGGGTTTCTTTTTTATTTGGGGGAGGGAGGGAATCATCAAATGACTGCTCCCGCCTGGGTGAGGCGGAAGGGAGTGTCAGACTCTTACGGACTAAAAACCACCCCGTTCCTTCTCCTGCACGTCGAGCCGGAGCCCCGGTTACCGATTAGGTTCTCCGCGACTTCGATTCGGCATCGGCCATGTTGGGCCCCATCTGTGGTGGTCTGATGGCTCTTTGAGGCGGAACAGGGGTAGATTGTGGTCTAGAATAACACATGGGCTACTTTTTATTCCACAGCAACGTGAGCGACGCCGAAGACAGAAGCTAGTTTGTTGATAGAATTTTATGTCAATTTGTTACTTCTATTACGGAGTCGACAAAGATGTAAAACTATAGAAATTCCTTGTCTCGCCCTAAATACTAAGAACCTGAATAATTGTTTGTTGCCCGCGCGGCGATAATCTCCTGAACTGAATTGGATTCAAGAGTAAGCCGGGGCTTACTCTTGAATCCAATTCCGATCGATCGACATTGGTATTGTGAAATTTCGTACTCTTTAGTGCAACACTAGCGCCCATTGCATCCGTCCTGCGTGGATATTTAACGAACTAAATGGTATTGAGTTTGGCTATATATTCCGTACTCTGAATGCTATCTTAACAGCTACGATAGGGGTTATACAGTTGACATTGAATAATTATTAAGGTTTTATTGGATTGAAATTGCATTAACAATTGATATTGGTTTCAAGAGTAACCACCCAGACCCGAGCGTTCGTACTTAAAGAGCCATCAGAACCACCACAGATGAGGCCCAATAGGGCTGATGCCGATACGGTGCCGCGGAGAACGTAAAAGGTTACCGGGGCTCCGGCTCGAACTTCAGGAGTAGGAACGGGGTCGTTTTTAGTCAGTAAGAGTCTGACACTAGGTGGGGAAGAAGTCATTATGACTTCCCCCTTAAAAAACCCCGGTACTCGCAAATCTTTCGAAGCCAAAATCAAAAACAGCTGTTCCCCAAATCTACACTCAAAATATCCTATTCAAAGTAGCTACACAATAAAAATTACTATACAATCTTGGGGCACACCTTTAAAAGGTCTCCCCTATTTTTTTTAAACCTTATTCGTTAAGTGAATTCAGGTGTTCAAAGATTTCTATGGATGCGCAAGTGTTGAATATTTTTGTAATAATCTTACAAGACGGGGTTTTTTCGATACCTGCGTGTATTATTATTATTTTCGAAGATAGGTGTTATTATTGTAGGTTAAAGGTATTATTGTTTGATTCTGTGTAGGGTGGGGAAACCGGATCTTTGGTATGATGCAAGATTTTGGCAATTTTAACTAACTACAGTATAATAGGATGCCTAATTTTTATTTTAATGTCCGTCTGGAAGATTATTATTTTAAATCATTAGACATGTATTTTTTACTATCTTACAGAAACGAATACTTTCGACGACATATTGATTTGAAATGTCGCGTGACGTCACTTCTATGTACATTTTATACTCCTAAACTTTGATTCATTTTATCTAAGTATTGTTTTGTTATAGGACAACAAAAAAATACGCGTCTAATATTTTTTAATTACCTAACTTACGGACTAATTAGATTTTTAATTTTCATGCCCTGTCATCATCCCTATTATGGAAAATTTCGTTCGCCAAGTGGTTGCAAATGCGGTACGACTACAGTTCAATCAGCTCATTATAATACATAATTTTCGGCTTACGATCACGTAACTGTTAGACGAAATCTTCGAGTTCCTCGTCACTACATATACATAATAATTAATTTACTATGTTTCACGAAAGTATTATTATAAGTCAATGCGTGTTGAATTTGATAAAATCGCTAATTCGGTCGGGCTAAATCCTAAACAAATCATTCGGCTTTTTTTAAATGTCCTGCGTTTGTGAATGGTGTAGGCAGGTGTGTATTTGTTACTACAGATATGTATTACAATATAACCTTTTACCATCAATATTATATTATTGATCCTATCATCAAACACCGGGATCAAATTACAAACTTCCGAGAATTGAGTATTTGCCAACTAGTCGAATTCAATACTTTTCTCGAACTGTCAAAAACCGACAGTTTTCTATGAATTTTGTACGAGATTGTGTATTGTGACGTCACGTTTTTTAGCGTCAAACATCGTAATTATTTCTTAGAAAATAGCTGGTGTATTAATAAAATTAAATTGGTCATAAAATCAATTAATGAATGTGTAATTAGTTTTTAATATTTTATTGTATTGAACAGTCGAAATAACTTACATATTTTTACTAAGGAAAGTATCAAATTACGATGATATAATAATTCCACACATCTCCTAAACGGCAAAAATACGTTAACATTCATTTATAATCTTCGCAAAAAAAATTGTCCAAAAAACCAGTATGAAACACTGTCAAACGAAATTCATTAAAAAACCAACTTTGAAACCATCACTTTTGAACTCACTTTCGCATAACGATTCACACGCAGAACTACCTTCCGGGCTAAAATCCACCGTATATTAACCCGAATAACGTATAAAATACCTTGTAAGTGAAAAAAATAATACGTAAAACCACGTTCCTGGTCAAAACACACCGTATGTTACAAAAAATAAGGTGCAAAATGCCTTGTTTGATACTAAAGGTGTGGGTGTTTTTTTTTAGCTAAAGGCAGATGTCAGCTGTTGGTGATCATATGTTTTCTTATATAACTGTAGTTTAACTGATTTCAAACGAAATTCCTTTATATGACTCACGTAGGCAGATCTTTTGTTAATTTTTTTTTTGTCAAAACTTGAGTATGGTAGGTAAGTAGATCTGTTTTGAGTAAGAGTTCAAAGTTACCTAGTTTGCAAGTTTTTTGATAAGTATCTGAATTTATTGTCATCCTAGCTGTTGCCCGCGACTCCGTCCGCGTACAATATGAATTTTAGGACATTACTTTTTTTTTCTTTCAATTTTCCAAAATAAAAGTAGACTATGTTACTCCTTAGAACATCGAGAACATCGTAGGCTATGTTACTAGTTAGTACATCAGCTAATTGCCAAAAAAAGTCCCCGTCAAAATCGGTCCAGCCATTTCAGAGATTAGTCAGTACAGACAGACATAGACAAAAATTGTAAAGAAATATATTTTGATATGTGTATCGTTGTTGTTATTGTTCATTATTATCAGAGAACGTTGCTAATCTGTTCTGGTATACGACACCCACGAAAAGAATGGCGGTGGTATCATACGTATTTTGCTCTATCATCAAAACACGAGTTTCGACAACACAAATACCTCACTTAGGATATACCCGGGTTCATTAAAATCCAATAGATAATTAATTACGTTTACAGCACGTCTATTTTGCCTTATAATTTAGTCAAAGTCAAAATCATTTATTTCAATTAAACCAGAAATGCACTTTTAAATGTCAACAAAAATCTACAGTGAATCTATTTGCTCATTCCAAGGTGTAGATTCCTATGGAGAAGAACGAGCAAGAAACTCCATAGGTTACTTTGTAAATCAGGTTCACAATACAATAGGGTAGATGCCCAATTTTTATTGTAATGTCCATATGGTAGATTATTTTAAATCATTAGACACGTATTTTTTATTTTCTTACAGAAACGAATACTTTCGACGATATATTGATTTGAAATTTCGCGTGACGTCACTTCTATGTACATTTTACAGTTTTAGCCCCCACTCCTAAACTATGATTCGTTTTATCTAAGTACTAGCTACTTCCGCGTGGTTTCACACGCTCTGCTCAGCTATTATTGGTCGTAGCGTGATGTTTTACAGCCTATAGCCATCCTCGATAAATGCGCTATTCGACACAAAAAGAATTATTCAAATCAGACTTGTAGTCACGGAGATTAGCGCGTTCAAACAAACAAAAAACAAACTCTAGCTTTATAATATTAGTATAGAGTAGATTGTTTTATTATGCGACAAAATAAAAAAATACGTGTCTAATATTTTTTCATTACTTAACTTACGGACTAATTATATTTTTAACACGTTAAACGCCATGGGGGTCACCGGTGACCGGCGTTAGCGGAGGATATACCTTCAACAGTTTTTTATTGGCAGTCAGTCTTAATTTTCATACCCTGTCATCATCCCTATTCTCTAGTTACATAGCCTTGTTGGTTCATTTGTGTGAGAACAATGTAACACCAAAATCCAGTCAGAGAGATAGAGGCCAATAGCTAGATAGAGGTCAGCTCTAAAGGCGCCAGTTACGTACAAAACGCCCAAATAAGGACATCGCCTAACCTATTGCCATACACCGTACAAAATAAGTCTTGCGCAGTTGTCGTGACGGACAAACCTAAATATATTCACATTTAAATGTCAATATGTTAAAGAGTCATCTGGCATCTTTTAAATAGAAATATCACGGTGTTTTGAAACTAGGTATGGGCTGTGGTTTCGCTCGAGTTTACACAAAATATCTAGAGAGTAGGGAAGCAAACGATACATACGGATCACCTGATGGTAAGCAATCAGCGTCGCTCATGGACACTCTTAACGCTGGAGGAGGTACAAAAAAGCCATCAGACCATAACATATGGGGCCCAATAGGGCTGATGCCGATCCGGAACCGCAGAGAACGTTAAAGGTTACCGGGGCTCCAGCTCGAAGTACAAGAGTAGGAATGGGGTGGTTTTGTAGTCAGTAAGAGTATGACACTCCCTCCGGCCTCACTGGGGGGGCGGGAGAAGGCATTCGATGATTTTCCCCTCTTAAAAACAAAGGAGCTACAAATGTGCATTGCTGTTTTTTTTTTTTTTGGGAAAGTGGTCAAGATCGTGACTGCATAACTAGAGTTCTTTAATTCGATTCTTTAAGACTTTGACTGCCAAAAAACAACTGTTGAAGTTAATCCCCATGGCGTTTAACGTGTTAATCGTACAAAACATAAGAAGTCATGATTGAAACTAGAATCGAATCGAGCCGCGGAAGGCCTAACCGGTTGCCGGGGTTTCAGCTCGAAGAGCAGGAGTAGGAACGGGGTGGTTTTTAGTCAGTAAGAGTGAGACACTGCCTTTCGCTTCACCCCTATCTATTTCAACTCAACATCATCAAAATCCACACATCAGGTTAAAAAATACAAGTTGACAAACAAACATTCATATTACAAAAAATTATATTAGGATATGAATTTTAGCATTTGCTACAACACAAAATAACAGTATAATGCATGGAAACAGGTTTATCTAGTTTCTGAATGAGGTCAAACTATGAATGTTGGAACAACTGCCTCGTTAGTCGAGAGCAAGAGGTCTTAGGTTTGATTTCCAGGCCGGGTAACATCATAACCATCTATGTGAGAGTTGACTGCTGGACTATGAACCAATGAACCTCATCAACAAAAGAGGGGTTTGCCATAACCTCCACACTTGGCAAGGAGATTGGAGATTGTAGTTTAAAAGGATCAGGTTTATCACAGAGCATTGTTAGTTAAGTACCCAGCCTATGATAATCATGTAATCAGTTATTCGGGTACACGACACCCCCAAGAAGAGTAGGGGTGATGACAAATGTATTCTACTATATCATCAACATAAGAATTTAATGGTATTTTTTTATTTATGAATAGTAGCACTGACTTGGTAATTATGCCTGGTAATTATGGCAATAGACTCACCCCCTATTACATGGGACTCATAACATAAATAGTGAATAGTGGGTGTTATTGTACAGTGGCCATAAGTGCCGTAATGTGCACCTCTGCCCACCCCTTCGGAGATAAAAGGCGTGATGTTATGTTATTGTATATGTGCACTACTGGCTATCTTCAGGGATAAAAGGTAAAAGGTGATAACAAAAAAATTATGTATGAAAACCAGTATAACAAGTTTCAAATGAGGTCAATTATGAATGTCGAAAGGGTTCTGCTTAAAATGGACAAGTTTTAACATGTTAGACATATTGAATGGCGAGGATGTTTCTTTCTAGAACATGCATCCTAGATTTTGGGACTTATTTGAGTATTGGGGGGTAAGTAGAAGCGTTTTGTGTTGTGATTATTTTTGTAGTTACGTTAACTATTGATTTCTTAGTTTAAAATGATAAATAATGTATCATCAAGCTTCTTATTCAAGAAAGGATCGATAAAGATGAATTAGTAAAACTAAAATTACTATTAAAATGTGAAAGAGAGACAGACAAACATCCTCTCGCACTATAATATTAATAAGGATAAAAAGAAACAGGAAATAAATGCTAAAATATTATCAATTGATTGAATGGTCATTCACAAATACCTATTGTCAATTCCCAAGAAAGAGAGGGGGATACTAACAAAATAGAGGGGAGGGAGACTGAAAAAAATGGGACTTGTTGAAACTTGTCCCTATACATATAATCAAATCTGGAAACTATGTAACTGAAATTTGGGTTAAACAAGTTTAAACCTGTTGAAACATGTTTATTATGGTATTTGTTTTATATACCATCGTGTTATTTACTGATGAGTCATTGAGTTTATGGAGATGGTAATGCTTTGAATGTATGTATTTAGAAATATAATAACATTACTTACTAAGCTTTAATGTTTTGATATCCCTTTATCTAGCTAATAATATACTTAACACCTTGAACGCCATGGAGGACAAGGTATGGGCCACGATAGCGGAGGATATACCATCAACAGTTTTCTGTCGGCAGTCAAAGGCTTAAATATGAAAGTTTGTGTGTATGTTTGTTACTCAATCACATCAATATGGCTGAAGGGATTGGGGTGAAATTTGGAAGAGGGGTAGATTATGGTGTGGAATAACACATAGGCAACTTTTGAGTCCAATACCAGTACATTTCTATGCAATTGAATGTAGAAAACGATTTATGAATGCTTGTTTGTTGTTTCACACAAAAAATACTGAATGGATATGAATGATTTTAGGCACAGAAAGATTATTAGTCTGGATTTACACATACAACTTTTTATCCCAATAATGTAGGTAAAGCACTGGCTTTACCTACAATAGACCTATATTATACCTACAGATATGTACTGACATATCTAAGCATTTTAATATGAGAAAGTATGACAACAAATTGGTATGTCAAGTCAATTTTTTTAAGTGGGGAATATCATCGAATTACTTCTCCCGCCTGCATTAGGCGGAAGGGAGTATCAAACTCTTACTGACCTAAAAACAACCCAGTTCCTACTCCTGCACTTCGAGCCAGAGCCCCGGTAACCCGTAAGGTTCTCCGCGACATGTCAAGTCAATTTGGGGTCATATAACTTGTATCAGAGAAATAAATTTGAATATTTGACAATTCTTCAATACTCACTAAAAACTGACAATTAAATTGAAAAATGGGCCTAAAATGTAATAATGCTACCTACATTTATCAAATACAAATCACATCAAAATTGATCTAGCCATTTATGAGTATTGAACGTAAAAACTGAATTTACTTTCACATTTACTATTTGTCAAAGTTCAAGGACTTTTTTTAAATACCATTTTAACATATTTAGTCTTACTACTGTTATAATAATTATATTTAAGAAATATTATACTTAGTTCTAACATAACTTCACACCTTTTATCCCCGAAGGGGTAGGCAGAGGTGCACATTATGCCACAGTACACAATAACACCCACGTTTCACTGTTTATGTTATGGGTCCCATGTAATAGGGGGTGAGCCTATTGTTTATATGTAGTTTTGTTTTATATTTTTATTATACTTAGTTTAGTATGCACAAAATTACCATCAATATCATCATAGTCAGCCTATAACTGTTGGGCATAGATCTCTTTTCACAAGGTGAAAGTTTGAGCATTAATCACCATGCTTGTTCATGGTGGATTGGTGATTTCAAGCTTGATAATTTGAGAAATGGGTGTTTAAAGTATTCTTATACATAACTATATAGCTATAGAGATAGATTAAGGGAGTGTTATACAGCATCCATTATACAGTTGCACTTAACTTAGGTACACATAATTTCCTATTGAAATATGTTAAATTATCTGTAAGTAACTACTACTTAAAAGAAATTTGAACGAACAAACCAAAATCAGTTAAATATAACCATTTGTTTCATTATTTTATTCTAAAATAATGTCTTATTTAAATCTATCAAATTGTATGTTGTAAGTTTGTTACATCTTTCTGTTTATCTCCTCAAGAAATCTTCTTGTAATTTTGCATACATAGGATCAGTAGAGTTATAGTTGGTCAGGTAGAGAAGTACATTGGCTATAAACATGCAGACAAAGCTGCTAGTAAAAGCTAGTCTTTCATCTATAGGTTTATGGAAATTGTTATAATTATATGATATGACAGTGAAATGAGATCTTATTTAGAAATCAACCATTTTGGACACAAATAAACAAGTTTTAGTACAAGTTCGATGGTTGTTACAGTTCAAACTTCATTTCAAATTAGGAATGACCAAAAACAACGTAATATTTAACGATCTAGATGCGAATTAACAGACTTTTACATATAAAAGAGTAATAATGTCCAGTTAAAAAGTTGTATTCTTCAATTAAATGTTAATTACCAGAACAAATTAGCGTTAAAGTGCAATTTCCAACAAAACTAAAGCTGAATATACAACAAACACAAAAATTTTAACTTGGCTGCAATCCAAAACGAAAAAATTGAGAGCGAAGTGTATAATTTACTAATTACTATGACATTGAAATTGTAACAGATTCTAAAGTGAAAGTTACGACGGTAATTATATCATAATAATGACCTACAAGACGCTACCGTGCTCATATAAGCCAGGGAACCACGTAGCGTGGTGATTTTCGATAGAAATTGCATGCTTAGACCTGAGTACGTACCTTAGAGCCCTAACTCGTTTATACGGAGGACTATGTGTAACTGGAGGAGGTACAGCATCCCTCATGCCATCATCGTCATCCATGCTGCTAAAATCCAACTTCCTAGGCACTATTGAAGAAGGAATCGGACTTAAATTATCCGAAAATATATTGAAGGAGTCTGACATTTCACACGAAGTTTCTGTCGACAATTCCGATGAATCATGCTTGTTAATGAAGCCCGTCTTCATTCTATACCACTCAGTCATCTTCGTTAACACATTAAACACTTTTACAACAAAAATATCACAATAAAATCACTTTTTTATTTAACAATTTCACAAAACGATCTCACTTTCACGCACTAACAACGTTATGGCGGATGACGCATAGCACCTGTTCAATTGTTCGACCAATAAGAACGCGTTATACGACCGGTGAGTTGAATACTCAAATTCTATTGGTTGAAGGTATTTTTTTTAAATAACGAAGCTGCCTCGTTTAATGTGATTGGTCCTAATAAGGACGCGTTCGTACAAGAATTAGAAAAAAGACGCGTTCATAGAATGCCTTTTAAATCAAAGTAAAATCGATTTAATGTTCAACTCGATCGACATAAAACGAAATATATTTTAGCCGGAGTTAATACGAAAATATTTTGCATAATATCAGCTAATTCTGTCATGATCTGGTATTTGCAACCGATTACCCATTAATTGATTTTTTTTTTTAAAAACATTCGATATATTATGTCACGTTGATATATTATGATTTTGAGTTGGAGATTCAGTACTCAAATCAGACTAAATAAACTTGTTTTGGCTTTGTTGGCATTGAGTTTGTGTGTTTGTTACTCAATGACATTAAAACCACTGAAGGGATCGGGATAAAATTTGGAACAGAGGTAGATTATGGCCTGAATTTCTGGAATAACACTAAGGCTGCTTTTTATCCCACGCAAATACAGGTGAAGTCGCTGGCAGAAGCTATACATACATATAAACACGAAGACCTTTAATAAAATGACTCGCCTCGTTTCAAACCAGCAGTTGTAGCCAAACGCCATTTAGCGCTGGTCTACTTGTAGATAAAAAAACTAAATTATATGGGATTGACGTAAATTTTGACACTTATCAGTGTCATCCCCATACATTTAGTTTTTTACCAAAGAGTATAATAAGTATAGTTACTCTTTCGGTAGACAAGCGCTAAAGTGGCCGTGGTGTTTGGCTAAAGGCACAGGACAGGAGTTTATATTTATGTTATGAGCAGTACCTATACATATACGTGTGAAGTTCGTCACGTCGGTTGTATATGCACAACCGACATTTCAATGACGAAACAAGTACCCAATACCTACGCATTATTATTAGGAATTTGTTAATTTACATAATAATAAAGGTACATGATACGCCTTACAATCTAACGCCATGTCCAACAAAACTATATACCTATAAATAGTTTGACTGTTGGATCTTCTATATCTAGCTGTCTATTAAAAACCTAACGATATTACATTATGTATGTTTGAAGTAATCATGTCAATAGCTATAAGTTAGGTATTTTTTAACTCTTGTTTGTGAAGTGTAAAATGGTTCTGTCTCGGTAATACAATAGTTTTGCAAAGAAATAAAATGTTTATAACAAAAATAAGTGGTGAACCAATACAAAAAGCAAACTTCCAAAGCGCATACGAACTCATAGTACATTATCAAAACATCACACCATGTCATTCTTGAAGAGGTATTTCTCGTCGGGTGGCACGTGCGATACGAATAGTGCCTACAAATTTATTCGCGTATTTCCATAAAATTTATTTTAAACTAAAAAACATGACATCTCTAATTTTAGTTTTTATGTATAGGTACTCCTTATAGCAAGTTGTTTTGCCGCGGGACGAAAAGTTTCAGTCACGGTGTATAAATGAATACTTACTTATAACAAACATTTGACCCGATTACGTGCATAAGCCTTACGTTAAGACCAAAGACAAACAAACCACAAGGAACGGACAACAGCATCCTTTAAACTTGAGACGCGAGTTAGGCGATCTAACCACAAAGATGACTAAAATGCTTGTCAAACTCAAACGTGGTGATTAAACAGTGATTAGTTGATTAAGTATGGTCACTTCTAGAGGAGGCTTATTTCAAAAGAAAAGATTATGTTTAATAATAAACAACGACAACCTATAATGTAAATTGTACAAAGTTTAAAGAGTTTTATAAGTTTTGTTCGCTTGTATCTCCCTCGAAGAAGCAAGCTTTTATCAAACGTGGCGTGAACGGAGAATGTCTTTCGATCGATCTTGATAATAAATCATGCACTGTTAAACAAGGATAATAAAATACTTAAATGTTTTACATCTTAAAAACCGTGTGTAGCTCATATCTGAGTTGAAATATTCTATGTAAACAAGACCTTAGCTGACTTCATTAGCGTAAATAGCAAATACGGCTAGAAAAGCTATCAACATGATATGGATATAAATATCTACTTTTATGCCCATTAGCTAAAAAGTTAACTTAGATTATACATACCTCTATGTTATATGTACCGCAATGCAGATGAACCATTGAAGGCGACTTTAGTTATTGGGTATTTCCCGCTTTCAAATCGATAACCACTCGAGTAAGTTGACTAACGTTAGACGATTAATCGTCTATTGAAATAGTTTTGTAATGTTGTCATTGTGACGTGCGTGTTTTATTTTATTTTAGGTATATTATTTTGTATTCATAAAATAAAAACTTCAAAAAAAATTTGTTTGTCTAACTTGTTATGTTATAAATGTTCATAAAATGACATAAGTTACATAAGTCTACGTTAGTCAGCCGTTTTTATTATATTAAATTAAAAATATCTGTATCCTTGCATAGGTTTTTATAAGAAATATAAAATAACTCATCAATATTAGATTTCATTTTCGTTTTGAATCGAATATTAATTAGGATTATTAGTCGATTCCACAACTTACTAAAATAAATTATGCAAGCACTTCCTTATTACGTTTTGACGTTTTGATTTGACAAATTCACAAATAAATCAATCGTGTTTGTAAAAATAATCTCGTTTTGTTCGCTTGTTTGGCTCACAAATGGGGTATTCCCTGAAGAATTTAAAATTTTATCCAGATTAGTGCTTAGAAGACGTTTGTAAATGACTCAGTTCCACCATAAAACAGTTTAGTGCCGGCAAAACGAAACATGGCGATCTTAGGATGGATGAAATTCGTGTTTTTAATCAGTTTTCCTTATTTGTGTTTGCAAGAAACAATAAACAAAGGAGAAATAATATTCCACTATAATAATACGTAAGTCTTGAAGTTGACTTTTGGCTGTATGTGTGCATATCTTTGCCTGTTTCTTATACTTGTTCACTTTTTTTTTTACACAAAAGAAGTAATTTTAAAGTGCTGATGACAAAATGTTCATCTACTAGTTCACTATCTCTATTTCTATTCTATGTTCTGATACTTATCTGATGTTAAGATTTTCGATGATTAGCATCGAACCTAATCAACTAAATAATACATATGAGGATATCACTGATAACAAAAAGTTTTTTTAATTTATTATTTCTCTCGTTTCACATTGAATGTTAATTTGTGCTCTTTGTAATTACGTAAGTAATTGAAAACTATTGTGTACTGTTTATTAGATATCTTAGATGATTTATTGTAGTATAATTGTCTATACAAATGCAGTATTTTTACTGAATATACTGAAAAAAAGCTCTACTAGTTTCAAACCACATAGGGGTTCTTCATTGTGATTGGTTTTAAATATTTTATTGTATTGAACAGTCGAAATAATCTATTTTTGTTTAAACTGTCAAACACCGCGAGGACACCGGTGATCGCAACCTATTGTTCTTTAATTATGTCCCAGTTCATATTCTATGCAGATAAAGTCGCAGGCAACAGCTAGTTTTAACTTAAAATTGTATTTTTTACCACCTGGATGTGTACATTATGTATGCAATAAATACTTGAACCTCTGTCTACCCCTTCGGAGATAAAAGATTAAGTTATGTGCAAAAGTACTACATATCATATTACGATTACGAATAACGGTTAAGTCTTACATTGTGTATGTGCACCTCTGTCTACCCCTTCGGAGATAAAAGATTAAGTTATGTGCAAAAGTACTACATATTATAAATTACAATTACTAATAACGGTTACTGATCTTGATCTCATTTTAGTTAACCTTCTTAACAGATTTCTCTTCTAAAACAACTTACAAAAACTTAACTTCGTTTATTTAATTTTCTCCATTAGTTAGAGTGTGTCTTACGTCGTACTTATTTCCTTTCCTTATATTGTAAGCACCTAACTAATAAAATTTGGGACCTAAAAATTACTTAGAAAAGGCATTATAATAGTTACTAAAAACCATATTAACTAAAAATCGCTCACTACTTACGGTTACTCACGTGAATATACTGAGAAAACCTCATGAGCAGCATGCGCGGTCGCGGCGATGTCGAGCAGCGTTGGCGCTAGCATATGTGTACCAACGCGCCCTCTGTCGTACAGCACGAATGTTTGCTTCCAACTCCGGCGGCGGCGCGTTGGACGATGTTAAAGCGTGATAAGGAAGAACCCCTCAGTGGTTTGAAACTAGTAGAGCTTTTCTCAGTACATTCACGTGAGTAACCCGCGATTTTAGTTATTTAGGTTGTCTCACAATACTTATTATAAAAAAACTATAGTTGCAACAAATATGAACATCAAAAAGTCAAAGTCAAAGCACTTATTTCAATAAATCCTAAATTAGGCATTTTTTAACACCCTTCTCGGTCTGTCTGTCAGTGAAGCTAGGCGCTCGTTCCAAAGTGTAGTTTTGTATGGAGAAGAACGGTGTGCGTTACCCAGGCCAGATGTTGTCGAAAATGATCATTTGAATCTTATGGATAATTAGTTGTGCGGCTTCTGTAATTGTTGCACACATTTTTAAATTTGTTGCGCTTATAGTTTTCTATTATTTCACAAAAACATTTCCTGCTGGGGCTGCCTTCCTTTTTCTTTCTAATGGGAATATTTAAATTATTACTAGCTATAAAATTAGTTGTCTAGATGCAGTAAATATTCTGCCTTATTTTGTATATTTTGTTCTTTCATCGGTTGCGAAGTTATTTGAGATTTTTCTTGGGTTTTGGGCTTTGGGTTTTTGATTTTGCCCGATCTTTGAAATGGTTAAGCGGATTTTTATCATATTTGGTACATGGCTTCTTAGGAATTAGTTTAAATTTGTTGTGCAATAAAAAAACCAAAATAATACATAGCTTAAAGGTTATTTCATTAAATAGAAAGACACTTCAATCGCTCCCAGCACTAGAGTTAGAGTACGAGTTCACTCGTTGAGTTCCTTGGCAAATAATTACTTAGATGTCTCACGAAAGTTTTAATACAGGAAATTATTATCAAAAAGTAATAAATAAGTAAATAAATACAATCAGTCAATATAATAAAGAGTCCAATGACTACTTACGCTTGTAAATATTTTTATTGTTTTATCTAGAAAATGTATAATGATTCATTGCTATGTACATATGCCTATATCTTAAAGTGTTGAGACAATGGAAAGTAGTACATAGACATACACATACGACATATAATAATTAATTAGAGAATCATACTTCATTAGTCAAAAAAGGATCACAATGCGAATGAGTCAATGTAATTTTTTTTTTTGTTGTTAGCAGTAAAAGTATAAATTTCTATTCTTTCATATCTATCACGACTTTTTATCTCCGAAGGGGAAGGCAGAGCCGCACGTTACGGCACTTAATGCCACTGCAATATAACACCCACTTTTCACTATTTATGTTATGAGTCCCATGTAATAGTCCCTTTTGCTATATACCGGGCACATATCCAGATTCCGTGCTACCACTGAGATTTTTTAAAAATCCAGTAATACCTACTTTATCTCAAGACCCGGCAGTCGCACTTGCGACCACTCGGCCAATGAGTTTAATACTAACATCAACTATAAATATTAAAATATATATGTTAATCTGTAAAGTATAATATCTTGGGGCCATAGTTACCTGTGTGTGGCTCGAAGGTTAAGACGCCGCTTCTCATGCACGAGGGTGCGGATTCGAAACCGACCAACGGCAACTACCAATGTGACTTTTTCCGAGTTATTTATTTATGGATTGGAAAACCAACAGCTACACATAGCAAACAAACAGATAACATAATAACACCAGAAAGCCAATTACAGGTTTTCACGAATAGACTTCTCATTATTCAATAAAAAATATGTTATATGTACTTTCTAAGATTATCTAGACACCACTGACAAACGGTGAAGGAAAACATCGTAAGGAAACCTGCGCTTATAGTTTCTAATTATAAGTTTGAAATCGCCATCCCGTATCAATCAAGCGTGGTGATTAATGCTCAAACCTTCTCTGTGTGAGAAGAGGCTTTGCTCAGCAGTGGGCATTTATAGGCTGTTTATGATAGTTGCCTGAAAATAAAGCTTAAATAATTAATGTAGCTATTTTTTTGTTTCAGATATAAATATGATGTACCATACACGGTGGCTGTCAATAAAAGCACGGAATACATACTGGAGTTCGGAGGGGTAAGTTGTGATCTATCATCATCATCATCATATCAGCCCTGCAGCTGTAGCCAAATGCCATTTAGCGCTTGTCTACATGTAGAATAGAAAACCAAATTATATGGAATTGACGTAAATTTTGACACTTGTCAGTGTCATCCCCATACATTTTGATTTCTACTCTCTCTGTAGACAAGCGCTAAAGTGAGTAAAGTGGCGTTTGGCTGAGAACAAACCTCCCCGGTGACTTCTACATAGACCTGATATAGCGTCGCGGAGAACCTAACGGGTAACCGGGCCTCCGGCTCGACGTGCAGGAAGAGGGACGGGGTGGTTTTAGTCAGTAAGAGTCTGACACTCCCTCCCGCCTCACCCAGGCGGGAGCAGTCATTCGATGATTTTCCCCCCTTAAAAAAAAGACCTGATATAGCAGAGAGTGGGGTGGAGTAGGAACGGGGTAGAGTTTAGTCAGTAAGAGGCTAACTCTCTCGCCTCAACCAAGGCTGGAGAAGTCATTGAATGATTTTCCCCCCTCCAAAGTCAAAGCATTTATTTCAATTAAACTATATTTTGGTACTTTTGAAACGTCAAAAAATACAAAATAAATAATAGTCAGTCAGTCCGTCAGTGAAGCTAGGTGCTCATTCCAAAATGTAGATTCGAATGGAGAAGAAAGACCAAGAAACTCCATTCGTTACTCTTTTAAAAAAAGTATGTTCTACAATGTCTGATGCATATTCCAATACTGTACGTATATGTGAGAACAATGCACAGACACGCAAAAGGGAGTTATTGTAATTATAGAAAGACTAGCTTTTACCCGCGGCGTCCCTCGCGTCACAAAACGATAAAAAGTAGCCTATGTAAAAGTAGACTATCCATCCCTTCAACCTTCAAGTAAAAAATTACGCTATTAGATTTTTTTAAAAGACATACAGCGCCATCTATACCTATATTTTTGTTTTCCCTCGGAAATATAAAATTTTTCCGGGATAAAAAGTACCCTATTATTTAATCCAGACTTCTAACTTTACGTCTGCAAAATTTCAAAGCAATTGGTCTAGTAGTTACGGCGTGAAGGCGGAACAAACAAACAAACTCACTTTCCGATTTATAATATAAGTAAGGATAATAACCACCCACAAAAATGGTAGACAACTTGATAAAGGTCTGCGACAGTGGCTGTATGCAAGTCGCTTTCAACCTCGCGACGTGTAGTCTGCGGGGGGACTGTAGGGGGGCAGCCGACCGAACGTGGCTTATATGTTATGACCATAAGAATAATATAAGAAGATTATTCCGACCCTAAGTAACGTGATAAGGTGAAAAGAATAACTATAGTAAAAAAGTTGCATTACTACTACCAAACACACACATACACATTCTCACACATGCGCGCACAAGCGTCCAAAACTTCTTCCATTCCCCTATATTTCCATATTGCACTGTTATAGGCAAAAAAAGAAAAAAAGGTTTTATTGATTTTTTTTTTGTAACATTTTTTAATTGTATACCTACTGTTATTGTTAATTTTGTAAAAATATGTAAGGAGGAGCGGGGTCTCCTAACACAGACATATCTTGCTTAAAAGGAGTCCCCAAATACGATCACCCAATGTAATCACAAATAACAATAATAAAAGGATGTATTCATTTAAAAAAAAAACTGTACTCTCGAATACTCAGTCACCGATAGATGGCGTTGTTCTAAACTATTTCTCTTTGGGTTCCAGGAGCTGGAAGCATATGATACTCCTGCTAGAGTGACTGTAGCCAGTGACTTCGCAAATAAAACATATCCGCTGTTCATCACTGCTAGGCAGCAGAAAGGTATGTCAGTTTTGTTGGGTCCAATATTGAAATATTGTTTAGCAACCTTCCACAGATGTTATAAGTCCCAGTCAGAATTAGATATTTAAAAGATTAAATATCGTCGGTTAAATAGATACATTATTTACAGTACAAGCGCTGGAAGTTATTGATTTCATTAAAATTCATTTGAAACCATTGACAGTTGCGACATCTAGTGAACTTGGCGTGAACTATTTCAAATGTCATTTTTTCATATAAAATAATCTTGTTAGCAGACTGAAAAATGATATACCATTTTTCCGTTTAATCGACTATAATATGTAATTATTTGATCTGAAGAGAAACTTAGAAGTCGGGTTCAATGGACATTCATTATTAACCTTTGCCTGACCAGGAAATCAAACTTCCAACCTATTTCAACATCAATATAGCCCGTTATTGTTACAACTGGACTTATGGATCTTCTCTAAAGAATAGTTGTTTAACATAATAAGGGTAGTTTCCTAAATTTTATTTTAATGTCCGTCTGGTACATTAATTTAAAACTTTAGACACGTATTTTTTCTTTTCTCACAAAATTAAATACTTTCGACGATATATTAAACTGTCAAACACCGCGCGGTCACTGGTGACCGCAACCTATTGTTCTTTAATTGTGTCTATAATGACGGTACTCAACGAGTTAATTTGAAATATCTTGTGACGTCACAGCGTGGCACATTTTGTAGAACGTTATGACGTAACGACCCACTCCTAAACTTAACGCCATTTTATCTAAGTATTGCAACTCAATACGAGAAAATAAAAAAATACGTGTCTAATATTTTCTCATTATCTAACTGACGGACTAATTTGATTTTTTAATTTTGATACCCTGGAAACTACCCAATTCCGAAGTTTGGCTGGCGTTTTGAAAATCACAATTTAAAAGAGCGCTGCTGCCCAGTCTCTGTCAAATATGTAATCCCTTAAAATCATCGCACACCTGACAAGCACGGCTCAGCAATGCCATCATTTAAATATGAACTTTAAATCATATGCTGTACGACATGTTTCATAACGTCAAAACAAAAAAGCTGTTAATAAACTTTTTGTATTGTTGCCATACTGAATGTTAAGTGTGGGAGAGCCATGCTTCGGCACGGGCACAGGCAATGGGCACATGCAATGGGCCGGCTCAACTGGAGTAATACCACGGCCTCACAGAAAACCGACGTGAAGCAACCACAGCGTTGTATTTCGTCGTGTGAGTGAGGTTACCGCAGGCCCAATTACCCCCCTCCCCAGTCTCCCCAATCCCCGAATCCCCCACAAACGTCAAATTCTCAATCCTCAAAAGGCCGGTAACACATTAATAACGCTCCTGGTGTTCCAGGTGTCCATAGGCGGCGCCGATGGCTTGCCATCAGGTGATCCGTCTCCTGGTTTACCAGCTTATCCCATAAAAAAGTAATAATAATGCTAGAGCCGTGGTCGTTAGCTATGCGATGTGCCTTGAACGGGTATACGATACCCGCGGGAAGAGCAGGGGTGGTGACAAAAGCATTCAACCCTGCCGTCATCACACGACAGCACCTGTTCTCCTAGCAGATTATAGATAGTGAATGTTAATTAAAGAATATTTTATCTTATTTCCAGGAGTATTCTCATGGCAGCTTCCAATGATTGTCCAGACGCCAGTCAGCTTGGAACAGTTTACCAACATATCCCGAACTCTCTGCCCACATAACAACATGTTCACGGAGGACGAAGATACTTGTGGTGAGTGGAATTATAGTTGAATGATGAATGGAGGACATTTTTTAATACTACGCTTGTTTTGTCGCAATTGGTAGGAGATCAATCGGTTTTTGGTAGAAGTTTAATACAAATTGAACGGAGATTGCCAACAAAATGTAAACACGAAAATCCGTCTCAAAAAACAGGATGTGTGAGTTTAAGTGAGTGAGTGGTGAGTGAGTGAGTGGGTGGGTGAGTGAGTTAGTGAGTGAGTGAGTGAGTGAGTTAGTGAGTGAGTGAATAAATGAGAGATCGAGTGTCTGGGTGTGCGTATATACATAGGCCGAATGCACCCCTGCGTTCTTTGGAAAAAAATCATGAGCTTTATTTTTTCCTCTCTCATTATTGCTTACGTAAAACTTTATTTGTTTTATCCAATAGATTTAAGCATTGAATTCCTAACACACAGATTTTCAAAGAAAAAACACCCAGCTTTCTAAATAAAAATATCCGACTTTTGCCGACTCATCCGACTTTTCCGAAATTACCGACTTAGTCGACTTCCTTATATAATTTGAATTCTCTTTTTGTTCACGCTGACTTAGTCGATGGGAAACGGATTAGAGTCTACTGTGGCCCACTTATACGTAAATATATATAATTTATAACTCATTTTTTATATATTTATATTATAATTATAATTTATAAGTAATTTGGTAACCCTAGTAGTTTTTAAGTCGATGACAGCCCTATCGGATCTGCTTATGACTAAGAGTTATCGAAATTCCCTGTATGTATAAAAACAATTAATTTTATCAATTTTGGTCTAGCTCTTTAGGAAGATAAGTTAATAAAAAACTAATTTTGATTTTACAACGACCGAAATTTGTTTTTTATTCAAATCGCAACAACAACTACTGATTAGTCTCGGGTTCGATTCCCGGACACGTACTAGATTCTACTTCGAATGCTAAGTTAAACATTTAATTCGAAATTGTGTACCATGTAACCAGAACCCCCTATTACATGGCACTCAGAACTGGTGAAAAGTGGGTGTTACATAACATCACGCCTTTTATCCCCGAAGGGGTAGGCAGAAGTGTACATTATGCCACTGTACAATGTAACACCCACATTTCATTATTTATGTTATGAGTCCCTTGTAATAAGTGGTAAGCCTATTACCATATACCGGGCACAATTTCAGACCGTGCTACTACTGAGAATTTATAAAAACCCAATAATACTTAGCCCGACCCAGAAATCGAACCCGAGACCCCTTGCCCGGCAGTCGCACTTGCGATCACTCGGCCAACGAGGCAGTGGGTGTTACATTGTACCATATATATATACACCTCCCGTCGAGAATTTAAAGACATTTTTAATAACATTTGTATATATATATATATTTTCTCTTTTCCAGACGTATCAACACAGAACACACCAATTATTCATTTGACGTCTTCGTCACCAGATTCTATAAATGTGACGATTCTGGTAGAAACTGTCCAAGACTTTTTCGTCAGGTTGAATTCCACTACCAACTTGACAATCACGCCTAGTCAACCTATGTACTATTTCTTCCCATTTGACCAATCTAATAATTTAGATTTGAGCTATCAACATGCGAAGAGAAAGTACCTTTGCAACCAAATGGATGAAAGCGAAGGCTCTAGTTTCCATAGGTACCTTTTGAAGTCCAATTTTGAAACTAGAAGCTGGATGTCCAGACCAAAAAGTGTGATAGTCATGATCGAATCTGACGATGATATTTGTGCTGTGGTCTCTATACAGAATTTTTCGGTGAGTACCTTATTGTATTATTGTATTATCCTACTATATCTTTACTAATATTATAAATCGGAAAGTGAGTTTGTTTGTTTGTTTGTTTGTTCCACTTTCACACCGTAACTACTAAATCGATTGCTTTGAATTTTTGCAGACGTAAAGTTAGAAGTTCGGATTAGATAATAGGGTACTTTTTATCCCGGAAAAATGTGATATTCCCGAAGGAAAACAAAAGTATTGGTATAGATGGCGCTGTGTGTATTGGTATATGTTACATAGGCTACTCTTTATGCTTTTATGACGCGAGCGAAGCTGCGGGTAAAAGCTAGTAATATTATAAATGCGAATGTTTGTATGTTTGTTTGTATGTTTGTCTGTCTGTAACTCCTTTACGTCAAAACGGGTGAAGGGATCGAGATGAAATTTGGAACACGAGTAGGTTATGATCTGGAATAACACATAGGCATAATTCAAGTGCGGGAGAGCCATGCTTCGGCACGAATGGGCCGGCTCGATCGAAGTGATACCATCAACGAGCAGAAAACCATAGTGAAATAACGCTTGCGTTGTGTTTCGTCGTGTGAGTGAGGTTATCGACTACCCTATCCCCTCCCACCTTCTTCATTCTCCCCAATCCCTGAATCCCCGACATTCCCCAAATTCCTAATCCCCAAAACTGCGTTATCAGCCGTAACGCAGTTGCAACGCCTCTGGTGTTCCAGGTGTCCATGGGCGGCGTTGATTGCTTACAATCAGGTGATCCGTCTGTTCGTTTGCCGGCTTATCCCATCAACAAAAGGCTACTTTTTATCCCACGAAAACGCGGGTGAAGTCGCTGGCAGACGCTAGTTTTATTAACATATTTTAAGTACACCAACAAAGCACTTTTGAAACTCAGATAAAACATTTAACCCTTTGAGTACCGTCATTATAGACACAATTAAAGAACAATAGGTTGCGGTCACCGGTGTCCTCGCGGTGTTTGACAGTTTAAATTCTATATAATATATAACAGCCTGTCAGTGTGTCAGGTACTGAATATAATATAAAAGTTATTTTATTGTGTTCAAAATAAAGTCTAATATTGTGTAACAATGTCAAAGTCAAAGATCTTTATTGTGAGACAGTGGTTACAAAGGTTGTTCTAAAGGTTGTTGTGATCTGGCACTGCTCCACCATGTTAGGCATACAATAGTTGGTGACAAAGTATATAAATTGCAGTAGCTATACATTATAATCTTCGATCAACAATAGCAACTAGATAAAGGGTTACGTACAAAATTAAGCTCCAGTTCTGTCCGTGTGAATAATAATAGTAAAAAAATAACAAACAGAGAAAAATGTTTTAAAATAGTTTTAAGTTCAACCTAATAACACCCATGGCACCTAATAATAAAGTCATAAATCGTCAAAATATTATCGAATACTTACGACCATTCGTCACATAAGACGAGAAAAGCATTTTCTTACTCCTGTCATATAGAAATTAAAAGACATAAGTGATACAATATCTAGTTTGAATTCAATCTTAAGCTAGACCAAACAAAGATAATTTTTCCGTTATTGCCTTGTGATCTATGTCGTTTTGTTTTGTTTCGTTTAGCTTTTTCGAATTTCGAATTTCGCTACAGGAGGTATGTATAGAGTCGTGTTGAACACTAAAATAATTTTATAATATGAAAATTAAGATTTCGGGATCTTAGTATACATCACTTATTTTTATTAGCGGTACGTTTTTGTGTATGTTTATTTATTTTAAGTCCAAGTCAAAATCATTTATTTCAGTTAGACCAGGAAGGCATTTTTGAACGTCAACAATATAAATTTAAAAGTGAAGCTATTTGCTCATTCCAAGGTGTAGATACCTACGGAAAAGAACGAGCAAGATACTCCATAGATTAGGTACTCTTTTCCAATCAGGTTACAATACAATTTTATTTTACAATACAAATCGACTCCATGCATCCTCTGTTCTGTTTAAACAAATGTTTGTGTGCGTGTTGGTGAGGCTTGGCCAAGGGATCGCCAACACACGCACAAACATTGGTAGCGTTGGTTTATAATTGGTAATTTTGTCTAATTTTATATTATTTTCTAGTTTAAAAGCTTAAAATAAAACTTATACTTTATGTACTTATCGAAAGTAAGACACTCCGGCCGTTATACTGCTTTTTCGGTTATTATTTTTGCAACTTGCAATTACCCACTGCAGCATTGTGAGACGTGATTACGTTGGCCATGTTTGGAGCGTACTAAACAAAATAAGAGCTCACTTCTCAAGTGAGCTCTTATTTGTCGAGACGATTTTCTTGCGCCGACCCGATATCTAGTTGTTATTGTTGATCGAAGATTATAATATTAAATACTGATTGAATGATGAAACTTGTATTAATTTCATTTTGCTGTGGAGGTAATAGTATTTTGTTTTGTTGTAGTGTCCAGTATTCGATAACGAGAGAGATATACTGTACGATGGGTATTACCTAACTATGACAAGGAGAGGGGGGATTACTTTAACTGTAAGTATATGTGTTAATGTACTCAGTATGCTCATCACTGCCTCGCTGCACCAGTGGTCGCAAGTGCAACTGCTGGGCAAGGGGTCTCGGGTACGATTCCCGGTTCGGGCAAAATATTACTGGATTTAAAAAAAAATCTCAGTACTAACACGGAGTCTGTTACGGCACTTTATGCCACTGTATAATGTAACACCCACTTTTCACCATTTATGTTATGAGTCCCATGTAATAGGGGATGAGCCTATTGCCATATACCGGGCACAATTCCAGACTCCGTGCTACTACTGGGAATATTTAAAAACCCAGTAATACTTTGCCCGACCCGGGAATCGAACCCGAGACCCCTTGCCCGGCAGTCGCACTTGCAACCACTCGGCCAACGAGGCAGTTAGATAATTAAATGAAAAATTTTCAATTTTCAATTTCAGCAAGACACATTCCCAGTAGGTTTTTACATAGTATTTATAGTGAAGACATCGGACGAGGATTGTACGGACAAAGGTGGTAATGCCACCTTGCCACATGTGGCACAATATCTCGGATGGTCACAAGAAGAAGTGGTACAAGTCGTCACCAACGACGGCAGGGTGAAAACCTTTAGGTAAGTTAGTCAGTCAAGGTATTTATTATCGTCCTCATCATCAACAGCCTATAAGTGTCCACTACTGACTAAAGACTCTTCTCACATGGAGAAGGCTTGAGCATTAATCGCACGCTTGCTCAAGACTATACTCGGAATTTTAATTCAATTCCAGATTTGACAATTTCAGTGTTGCAACGTTATGATAAGTACTAAATAGTAACGTTGCGAAATTATTCGATATGGAAATGGGATATTTCTGGATCGATTCTTCTCGTTTATAATTTTACTCTCGTAAACTAAGTATATCAGGAAATTAAATATTTCTGAACCGGTAATTTAGTTTTGCAGATTAATTAACGATCTGAGACTTTTCTTTTATAATTGTGTGTGAAATAAATAAAAAAATGTAATCATGAAGGGACATGACAAATAAAACAGTTAGATGTATTATGGTAATAATTTATTTTATAAATTGTCGCCGTCATCACTTTCTGTAACATTTAGAGGTATTACAAAACACACACACTGATTGTTTATCGATTTTTGTGTGCATCACTACACTATTATATGTGGTATCATTATTTCACAAAATGACAGTAGCTAATGTCAAATCTGGAATCGAATTAAAATTCTGACTATACTTGGCAATTTCAAAGTTATAGTTAGAAATTATAAGCCCAGGTTTCCTCACGATGTTGTGATGTGATATGATTGTATTTCAGTATGATATTAAAGAACATTAATATTACAGTTTCAGAATAATACAAACAATATCGTACCAGGAGTATGCGATAGCCGCCGGCGCAGCTTTCGCCTTCTTCGGCGCGTTCTACATAGCCTTTATTATAGCAGTTGTGTGTCGGAAGCGGATACAGCGCACTACTGAGCTTAGTGAAGAAGGTATGTAGTTTTAATGGGGGATACTGTATTTTTGCTCAATTGGCCGACATTTCCTAACTGACTACTCTGAGAACAAATGCCTAAACAAACTCAGAGGTCCGTCTCTTTTAAAGTCCAGATAATATGTCTTGTTTTAAAAATAATAAAAAAGATTGACTTAATTTAACTTAACTAAAAATCGCGGATTACTCACGTGAATATATTGAGAAAAGCTCTACTAGTTTCGAACCACAAAGGAACAGAACTCTCAGCGGAAGTAGCAACACCGATGCGAGCGCTGCGACCCCGCACTGTGTTTATGAGGAAGAACCTCTGTTATAGTAATAAAGTTCACTTTTGCTTGCGGGGATTTTAGGTGAGAGAAATACGTGGTTGCATTGCACTGATTTATTTACGACTGGTTTAACATTATGGATTCTTAATTCTTATGATGACACACACACATGCATTCGTACTTAATGAACATACCTACATATACAACAGATTCTAACACAACATACCGCCCACCAAAGGGCCTATTTGCCCTTTAACGGAACGCAATCATAATAAGGCAAATCTAATTATATTATAATACATAGGTACAACTACAGGTTATGCCGTTAGTAATTTAGCAGTTACATTTGATAATGAGGCAAATTAACACAAACTCGAAAATAGTCAATCAGTGTCTATTGGTAAATAACATAACTTGTTAAATGGTCTTTGCACAACACTATCACCACTTTTCACACTATACACACGGGTCACACCGTCTTTGCCCGGATGCTTGTCAACAATTCGTCCCATCATCCATTTAGCTGGAGGCAAGTTATCTGCCTTTATTAAAACAATGTGTCCGATCTCAAACTCCTTGACCTTGTTGTGCCATTTCGAACGTTGCTGCATCCGTGACAGGTATTCTTGTTGCCACCTGTGCCAGAACTCAGTCATTAACCTCTGCTGATGATGCCATCGTGACAAATGACTTACTGGGATATTTTGCAAGTTGGGGGTCGGCACAGTAATAGGTGTTTCACCGATCAGAAAATGACCAGGGGTTAGTGGTTGAACGTTGTCGGTACTCGTGTCGTCTATTATTCCTAGAGGTCTTGAATTGAGGCAAGCCTCCACTTGGCATAGCAGGGTGATCATCTCTTCATAGGTCACGTGTTTTGTTAAGATTCGTTTTAGGTGATGTTTCATCGATTTCACCCCAGCCTCCCATAATCCACCCATGTGTGGGCTATACGCTGGGATAAAATGCCACTTCGTGCCATCCAAGGCTAATTTCTCAGCGACTGGACCTTCGAATTGTAGTTTTGCTTCTGCCCAGTCTCCGGCCAGAAGCTTGTTAGCTCCGACAAAGTTGCGTCCTTGGTCGCTCCATATATGGGCACATCTTCCACGTCTAGCTACAAATCTTCGAAAGGCTCCAATGAACGCGTCTGACGTGAGATCTCCGACGAGTTCCAGATGAATCGCCTTTGTGGACATACAGACAAAGAGGGCGATGTATGCCTTGTTCGTCTTTGCTCCTCTGCCTTTTGACATCAGAACCTGATACGGGCCTGCGAAGTCTATGCCGGTATTCAAGAAAGGTTTTGCAGGTGTAACTCGAGCACGAGGTAAGTCGCCCATCTGTTGTGACCTCGCAGTAGCGTTTAGTTTTGCACAAATAAGACATTTTCTTATCTTTGATTTAACCAAAGTCTTTACTTTCAGGATCCAGAATCTAGTTCGCAGGAAGCATAGCGTTAGTTGAACTCCACCGTGCAGGGTTTTCAGGTGAGCGTCAGCGACGAGGAGCGCCGTAAGATTGTTATCACGATCAAGAATGATCGGGTGTTTACCGTCTTCGTTTAGGTCCGAGTGACGCAGCCTTCCGCCCACCCTGAGGATTCCATCATCGTCCAGGTAAGGTTTCAAATTGTTTAGTTTACTCTGTCTTTTAATAGGTCTCTTTGTTTTCAGGTGATCAATTTCTTCTTCGAAGCTGTCTTTCTGTGTCATTCTCAAACAGGTTTTCATCGCGTCATCTAATTCCTCCGTGTCTACAGGTAAGTCCTTGTTTTCAATTATTCTGCCTTTTAAGAATCTTTTGCAATACACGATTACTCTTAGCAGTTCTTGTAAAGTGTCACAATTTTCAAATCTTGAGGTTATGCTGTTCTCATTTTTAAGTTTTAAATTAACTTGTATTATTTCCTTTCTTTCCAGATCAGTCACCATCGCTTTCGGTCTACTGTATTGAATTTCTCCTTCCTTCAACCACTTTGGACCTGTCCACCACAGTTCGTCGTCTTTAAGGTCCAGCAGGGATTGTCCTCGGGAACCAGCGTCAGCTGGGTTTTCTGGTGACTTGACATGGTACCAATTATGGTTTCCGATGTTATCGAGTATTGCAACAACTCTATTTCTAACGTACGTGTTCCATCTCGTAGGATCACCGAAAAGCCAGGAGAGCACAATAGTGGAATCAGTCCATGCGTATATCTGACTAGAGGGTATATTCATTGCTTCCTTTATTTGCTTCAGGAGTCCGGCAAGCAGCACCGCACCACTGAGTTCTAGACGAGGTAAGGACTGGGGTTTAGTAGGTGCTACCCTCGTTTTTGCTGCGAGGATTGATGTCCTTACTTCACCACTATCTGTTCTGACCCTTAGATCGACGCGTCACAGAAGCCGTGGATAGTTATGTTGTCCATGTTACTTTCAGAAGTATGGAGCCATCTATCTATTTCAATCTCAGGTAAGTGAAGATGAAACGATTCTCGTAAGCTGTTCCATTCAGTGGCAATGTCTTCGTCTATTTCTTCATCCCATGTTACTCCTTGCAGCCATAATCTTTGGATAAGCAGCTTTGCTGGCAAAACAGAAGGCGCCAACCAGCCTAATGGGTCAAACAATCTCTGCAAATCAGCTAAGATTGTTCTCTTCGTAAGAGTCCTGGATTTAGCAGGTAAGTTTAGGCTGTATTGAAATTGGTCCTTGCCCATATTCCAATATAATCCTAAAGCTCGAGTGATTCCGTCTAATGTTATGTCTAGGTTTACATGTGCGCTTCTTTCAGATTCTTCAAATGCTTTAAGAAAGTCAGCATTATTAGAACACCATTTCTTCAGTTTAAAACCACCTTTCTGGAGTATGACGTCTATTTCCTTCGCCACTTTAATTGCATCTGTGACGTTGTCTTTACCAGACATCATGTCATCCATAAAAAAGTCGCGACTTATTATTTTTGCAGCTTCGGGATAGTTTTGTCCTTCATCTATGGCTACTTGATGCAAGGTCCTTACTGCCAGGTAAGGAGCAGAAGCAGTCCCGAACGTGACTCTGGTAAGACGATAGTCTTTGACAGGTTCTTGTTTATCATATCTCCACAGTATTCGTTGCAGATCTCTGTCTTCTTCCTTAACGATGACTTGCAGGTACATTTTTTGGATATCAGCTACGAAACAAACTTTCTTCATACGCCATCTCATGATGAGACTTCTCATGTCATCCTGTATCTGTGGTCCGACCATCAATTCGTCGTTCAGTGATACATTGTTACTTCCCCTCTGAGAAGCATTAAAAACAGTTCTTAATTTGGTCGTTTCTTTCTCTTCTTTAACTACGGCGTGGTGTGGTAAATACACAGATGGATTGGCAATTTCTTGTTTTGGTACTTCTTCCATGTAGTTTAATTCGTAATCTTTCATGACTGTAGCATAGTCGCTCTTCAATTTTGGATTGTTCTTGAATCTTTGCTCTAATTGATATAATCTCTTCAATGCTATTGTTCTTGTATCTCCTTGAGTTGATAATAGCATGTTAGTTTTCTTGGGTAGCCTCACAATATAACGTCCGTCTTTATTTCTCATAGTTGTGGTTTCGTAAAATTCTTCGCACTTTCGTTCTTCTGGTGTGGGTTCTGGTTTGTCATATGGATCTTGTTCCCACATTCGTTTCAGCATATCATTCAGATCAAGATTGAGGTGCATGACGATAATATCATCTCCCGGTAGTTTGGTTTCCACGTTCCCAAATAGAATCCATCCCAGGCTGGTGTTTTGAGCACATGGTGTTCCTGGGGGGCCTTTGATAACTTCACCCTTAATGATTTGGGCATACACATCAACACCCAGTAATAAATCGATTCTTCCTGATTTATTGAAGCTTGGATCCGCTAGAGAGAGTCCTTGGAGATGCGGCCAGGTGTTGGTGGAGATGGTTTGTGATGGTAGCTTGGCAGTGAGACGGGTTGATATGATGTACGTTTTGACTGTAAAGTTGAAACTAGCGTCGTGTCTTGATAGTAATTGGATTTCTGCAGAATGTTTCACATTTGTTTTGGTTGAGCCGACTCCAGTGATGGTGCCATTAACAGGCGTTCTCTTCAATCGTAACATCTGGGCCGCTCTCTCACTCATGAAGGAAGCTTGGGAGCCGTGGTCAATCAAAGCACGTAGTACTGTCACTTGTCCCGATTCAAGTTCTCTTACAGGCACGAGGGCTGTGGCCAGTATTGCAGTGGACGAAGTAGCAGTGACATGCGATGAAAGTAAAACGTTAGTTTTGGCGGAATCTTGCTGAGTTTCAATGTCTTTATCTTCTTCTTTCTTGTTGCCTGGTTGGTTTGATGACGTCATAGGCGTAGACTGGTGCGTAAGTGTGTGATGACGTTTGTGACATTTTCGACAGGACATCTTCAGGCGACATCTATAAGCTGAATGTCCAGGGGCCAGGCAATTATAGCATAGATTGTGTTGTTTAATGTACTCACACCTCTCTGTTGGGCTGAGTTTGATGAATCCCTCACAATGACACAATGTGTGATCTTCCTTGCACATAGCGCAGCTTCTTTGTTTCGACGGGGTCGTACTTGAGGTTGACATGTGAACTGCGTATTCTTTTCCTTTAGATTTTTCTCTGGTCGGGGGCGTGACAAGCTCCAACGTGCGGAATTTCGCTTGCAGAAACATCTTAAGTGCGTCCCAGTCCGGTAACTCTTCGGCGTTATCCTTGTAAGCAACTTCTTCCCATTCACGATGCGTCTCTGGGTCTAATTTTTGAACAACTAAAAATATTATGAGTGGATCCCAAGAGCTCGTTGTCAATTCTAGATTTTTTAGTGCATTCAGACATTCTGTAGTTGTGTCCAATATAGATTTAATGTTACTTGCGGTTTGTACAGATATCTTCCTTTGTGTAAATAATCTCTTCAATATTGAATTGACAATAATGGGCTTGTTACCGAATCGCGCCTTAAGCATTCTAAACGATTCTTCATAGTTAACCTCTGTAACTTGCACGTGCTTCAAGAGTGACAAGGCTTCGCCGGTAAGGCTGCTTTTCAAATAGTGCAGCTTTTGTACTTTAGTTAATGTTTGATTATCGTGCACTAATGATGTAAACAAGTCTTGATAAGCAGGCCACTCATCGTAAATACCTGAGAAGGTTGGGAGTTGAATCCTCGGTAATTTAACATGCACTTCCCTTGATAGGCCAGAATCACTGTTATAGTTAGCTTGCATCGATACCGGCGACGATTTGATGTATGTACTCAATAAATCATTTAGATCGGCTAATAAAGATACATACAAATCTTCGTGAACAAAGTAATCTTCGTTAGTAAAGTATGGAATGTCGAGTCGTTGCGGTTTCGGTACACACTTCACTAATTCTATATGTGTATTTTTGTACGTAGACCAATACTCTTCGATGTCTTTAATCCGTGTTTCTATGTATCCTTTTGTAAGACGTTGTTTCGGACATTTCTTGAGATTTATTTGTGCTTTTGATAATTTCATAGCCGTATCTTCCAGCACACTTAATAATTGTTCGGGAGTATTAGCCATTTTTGATGTATTTTCCTTCAATTTGTCGTTAAAATAGAACGTTTCTATGTTTCTTCGTAGTTAATATCTTGTTATGATCACGTCAACTAACTAGGCTCAAATTGACCATTTATTTTTTACAACAAATCCTTTCTTTTGTTCTTCGCTCGCCTCTCGACCCGTCCTTTTGTATTGCGCTCAATGTGTGAAACGTCGTAAGTCCAATAGTGTCCGGCTCGATGTCGACCAAATGTTATAGTAATAAAGTTCACTTTTGCTTGCGGGGATTTTAGGTGAGAGAAATACGTGGTTGCATTGCACTGATTTATTTACGACTGGTTTAACATTATGGATTCTTAATTCTTATGATGACACACACACATGCATTCGTACTTAATGAACATACCTACATATACAACAGATTCTAACACAACAACCTCACTGTGGTTCGAAACTAGTAGAGCTTTTCTCAGTATATTCACGTGAGTAAACATTTTTATGTGTTACGATATAAACTTAATTTAACCTTTTATAAACATATTTTATAAGTATATTTATACCAACAGAAGGCCACCTAACCCCCCCGGTGGTCCCCCACGACGCCGCGAACACCGCGCGCGCCGACACGACGCGGCGGCGCCACGTCGCCGACACCAGCGGGGAGAGCACCTCGCGACACTGCCTCGTCGGGGACGGAGACATCTATACTTCCACTCGGACAGGTAATATGTACGGTCAAAGGTCAAAAGTCCACTGCCACCGTAAGACTATTATCGGTTATACCCACACACACGCATTTTTGTATCCATGTGCGTACGCGTGCGTGTGTTTATGCGTACGCACGCGTAGTGTGGCACGGCAGTGGACTTTTGACCTTTGACTGTACATTCATTCAATTTGCCGCAAATTAGAATATACCACCTTTACTCTTATTGCGGGTGTCATATACCCGACTAAGGCCCGAATACTGAGAGGCTACTCAATTGTAAATTGTACTTAAATATTGTGCCGTCTCTGTCATTATACAAAGAAATAGCTACTTCCGCGCGGTTTCACTCGCTCTGCTCGGCGCCTATTAATCGTAGCGTAATATTTTATAGCCTATAGCCTTCCTCGATAAATGGGCTATCCAACACAGAAAGAATTTTTCAAATCGGACTTGTAGTTACGGAGATTAGCGCGTTGAAACAAACAAACAAACTTCAGCTTTATAATATTAGTATAGATTTGTACTGACAGAACTATACGTAAGCGCGACTTAAACTTGAGTAGCGTTTGGGTATTTATTTGGACATAAGGAACGAAGGGAATTAGTAATAGAAGAATACATTTGTCGCTAGTCTTTATCTCAACTCTTCCCGCGGGTTTTTTTATGGCATAAGCCGGTAAACGAGCAGACGGATCACCTGATGGTAAGCAATCGGCGTCGCACATGGACACCTGGAACACTAGAGGCGTTACAAGTGCGTCACTGGCTTTTTGGGGAGATTGAGGAAGGGGAGGGTAATTGGGCCTCCGGTAACCTCACTCACACGACGTGAAACAACGCTTGCGTTGTTTCACGTCGGTTTTCTGTGAGGCCGTGGTATCACTCCGGGCGAGCCGGTCCATTCGTGTCGACGCATGGGTCTCCCACACTTGTGCCCTATACCCGACTTAGATACTATTCGTGATAGGAGACAATCGAGCAGACGTATCACCTGATGGTAAGCAATCAGCGTCGCAAATGAACACCCGCAATATCCCTAAAGAGTTACAAGTGCATTGTTAAAGTTCGGGGTTTAGGGGTGTGGGGATTTTGGGGGATTAATACAAGATTTCTTATTTTTTTTGTTTTTCTCTCAACAGATGGCAGTTCGTCTTCGGACACGGAATCCGACTTCTCGACTCTAGACGATGTTAATACAGACAAAGATATATATAGGCTGGGGGGCAAACTGTGTGTTGCTAACCTGGCTAGGTGAGTTAGTTACTTATTATTAATAATAATAATAAATGTATATTAACCATAATTTGTACAGTAACTCTTATATATAAAATTAATCAATACAACATACATACATACATAACTTCACGCCTGTCTCCCATGGGGGTAGGCAGAGACTAAGGAACGCCAATTACTACGATTCTTACATACCTCTTTCGCTTCATTAACAGTCATCAATCTTTTCATGCATGCTCGTCGGTTAAGGGTACTTTTAATTTGGCCCTTCTTTAATATATCGCCAATCTGGTCACTATATGTCCGTCTAGGGCGCCCTCTACCGACGGCTCCATTCATATCCGCTCTGTATACTTCTTTCGTTACTCTACTTTCATCCATCCTTTCTACATGTCCAAACCAGCGTAACATTCCCTTTTCAATCCTTATCACTACATCGTCTTTCAATCCACACCTCTCTCTAATAACACTATTTTTCACTCGATCACTCAATTTTAGTCCACACATACTTCTCAGAGCTCTCATTTCCACCGCATTAATCCTGCTTTCATGCTTCTTCTGCCACACCCATGATTCACTACCATACATAAGCGTTGGTGTCAATACACACTGCATTACAGCAAGTCGAGCTTTGCTGGATATTATTTTAATCAATACAACATCATTATAAAAAGTGAGTACTTAAGATGAAACTATGGGACCCAAGGTAAGATCCAGAGAAGATATTCCAATGAGTATTCCTGTTAAATACGTATACATAATATGTATTGTTTATATACACAGGTAATGCAACAAAGTATCAACAAGCACAAAACATAAAAATCCGAGCCAGTCCCATAAAAGCTTGCAATGTATCCATAAAAATTACAAAATTTCGCATTTGTAATATTTAAGTATCGGCGTCGCCCATGGACACTCGAAACACCAAGGCATTACAAGTGCGTTACCGGTCTTTTTGGAATTGGGATTTTGAGGATTGTGGAGGATTTGGGGATTCGGGAGACGGGGACTAGGGAGGGGGGTAATTGGACCTTTGGTAACCTCACTCACACGGTGTAACACAACGCAAGCGTTGCTTCACGTCGGTTTTCTGTGAGGCCGTGGTATCACTCAGGTCTAGGCGGCTCATTCGTGCCGAAGCATGGCTCTCCCACACTTATATAAGGGCTAGTTTAGCCGAGAATAAAATAAGCTCTAGTCGCTGGGTGTGTGATACCCGATAGATGGACTACAAAGGATGGTGGGTTAAAATGTATGGGCGACGCACTTATGTCCGCCACAGTACTGACTAGTTCTGTTTGGAAGGTACAGCCATAGTTCACTTTTTGTCCCGAACCTAACCTGCCCGGCAAGGAATATCGGGTTCGATTCCCGGTATTACTAGGTTTTTAAAAAATTCTCAGTAGTAGCACAGAGTCTAAAATTGTGCCCGGTATATGGCAATAGGCTCACCCCCTATTACATGGGACTCATAAGATAAATAGTGAAAAGTGGGTGTTATATTTTACAGTGGCATTAGGTGTCGTAATGTGCACATCTGCCTACCCCTTCAGGGATAAAAGGCGTTATGTTTTTCTTAACTAAATTAACAATATATTGACGTGTGAAAACGCTCATTTTGTTACCTTTTTATAAAAATCATCATCAACAGCCTATAAATGCCCACTGCTGAGCAAAGCCTCTTCTCACACGGAGAAGGTTTGAGCATTAATCACCACGCTTGCTCAATGGGGGTTGGCGATTACAAACTTATAATTTTATAAAAATATTCTGTGTTATTATTGTATTTATTTAATTCCAGATGTCGTCCCCGCGTGCTCTCAGCTCGTTCCAAGATGTATCTATGGAACGTACTGACGGTGGCAGTGTTCTATACTCTACCGGTCATACAACTTGTTGTTACGTACCAACGGGTGAGTAATGTTATATTTTGGGTCCCGCTGTAGCTCGAAACCAGTTGAGTGTCCTCGAATTTAGTCGAGCAATGATAATAACCTGTTGTGTTGTTTATAATGAGTAGTTTCTAAAGAAATTTATAGTATAGTATTTGAGCTATACCGGGTATAGTTCACATTAGTATGGTTTAGGTCTTTGGTCAGAAATCGAACCGGAACCCACCCAATCATTAAATTAACATTATCGAAAAAACTAAGCGAATCTATCAAAGCTGATATTTTAAAGTTATTTTCCTTTTCGATCTCTTTGACTAAATTTTGGTGTTACATTGTTCTCACACAATCGAACCAATAAAACTGTGTAACTGGAGAATTGTATTGTGAACCTGATTGGAAAAGAGTAACCTATGGAGTTACTTGCTCGTTCTTCTCCATAGGAATCTACACCTTGGAATGAGCAAATAGCTTCACTTTTAATTTTTATTGTTGACGTACAAAAGTGTCTTCCTGGTGTAATTGAAATAAATGATTAAGAATTAACTTGATTTGACTATCAAAATATATTAATAATACATAAACATAACATCACGCCTTTTACCCCCGAAGGGGTAGGCAGAGGTGTACATTATACCACCGTACAATGTAACACCCACTGTTCACTATTTATGTTATGAGTCCCATGTAATAGGGGGTGAGCGTATTGCCATATACCGGGCACAATTCCAGACTCCGTGCTACTACTGAGATTTTTTTATAAAAACCCAGTAATAATTTGCCCGACCCGGGAATCGAACCAGAGACCCCTTGCCTGGCAGTCGCAATTGCGACCACTCGGCCAACGAGGCAGTCTTAATCAATATTAATATTAATTATTATTATTTCAGCTCCTAAACCAATCAGGCAATCAAGATCTATGCTACTTCAACTTCCTATGCGCGCATCCGTTGCTGGTACTGTCAGATTTCAACCACGTGTATTCGAACCTGGGATACGTGTTACTGGGGCTACTATTCCTCGCCCAGGTCTGGAGGAGACATAATACGCATCAGAATAAGACTGCTGAACAGGTGAGATATTAATTAAGGCCTACAGTAGGCTGCGCGACATCGCCGCGCCCGCGCACGCTGCTTATAAGAAAGAACCCCTCTGTGGTTCGAAACTAGTAGAGCTTTTCTCAGTACAGTGGAGCCCCGGTAATCCGGCCCCTGGCTAATCCGGCACCCCCTATAATCCGACATCGTTTATTACATACACGTATTCATTAATTCACAATTGAACAAGTAACAACTTATGCGCACTATCACTATTGTGCTCGACGCGTAGGGTATTGTTTTGATTCTGATTGATTAGTTTTAAATTGATTCATTAAGTTTGATTATTTTAGTACATAATATGTACATTTGTTTGTACACTTATCGTTTTAATTTACTAAATTTGACATACATAACGAAGTATGAATTGTAATCTTAGAATAGAATAGAATAGAATATCATTTATTTCCAAGTATATGGTACATTGAGGTTTTACATTAAATATTGTTTCACATACACTACCATTGCTGGTGTAGAAATATTATGTTAATCATGCTTTATAAAATAAATAAAAAAAAACTAGTAATTACAATAATGCCAAGTAAATTGATTCAATCACACATCTAAGATTTTGCTTGGTACATGACAGTAAATAGAAGTATCAGTGTCATTGGGTCTGTAATTTGCCGGATTACAGGGTACTCCTTTGTAAAAAAAATCGGACTATAGGGGATCTTAGGCAGTACTCTATAATCCGACAAATTCGATAGTTCGACACTGCCCTGCAAAATGTTTGTCGAACTACCGGGGCTCCACTGTATATTCACGTGAGTAACCCGCGATTTTTAGTTAATTTAGTATGTCTCACGATAGGTGAGATATTTTTTTATTGGGACTAGTCCGTCACAACCTCCCAAAACCGCTGCAACTCCTGTGCACCAGGATCTACAGTGGATACAACCATGAAAACACCGGAACACTGAAGTCCAACGTCTCAGGGACATGAGTAACTGTCTTGGTTACCGCAACGAAATGAATCAGAAGATATTATAAGAGGAGAAGAAAAATAAACGACAGTTTTCAATTCATTCGGTAAATTACTGCAGGAGACATAATGCATGTACCCAAGATTAATCTACTAATATCAATCTTACCGTGGGTCCTTCTTTAAGGGGGAGAAGTCATTCTTTTTTCTTGTTCTTTTGTTGCCCCACACTAGGATTTTCTCCCATGTCGTGGGTGCGTTTACAAACATACAAGTTCACATACACATGACACTCATACCGGAATAACAATTTGTGGATCACACAAATAGTTGCTCCGTGCGGGAATCAAATCCGAGACACGTTGCGTGGCTGCCGGTTGCCCAGCGACCGCACTAATCGTGTTGTCGTTCGATGACTTCTCCCCCCTAGTTGATGCGGGAGGGATTGTCAGACTCTTACTGACTAAAAACCACCCCGTTCCTACTCCTGGAGCCCCGGTAACCCGTTAAGTTCTACGCGTCAGCCCTCTTGGGCCTCATCTGTGGTGGTCTGATGGCCCTTTGAGGCGCGAGCTGCCTATGCTCGCCGCCCGCAAGCTCGTGCAATCTTACCGTGGGTGTGCTATACCCGGCTACAGGACTACTAGCTACTCCCCCGCGGTTTCGCCTGCTACTCGGCTCCTATTGATCGTAGCATGGTGTTTTATAGCCTTTCTTTGATGAATGGACTAGCCAACACAAAAAGCATTATTCAATCACATTACGTTACATCAACAGCCTATAAGTACCCACTGCTGATCAAAGCCTCTTCTCACACAGAGAAGGTTTTAGCATTAATTACTACGCTTGCTCAATGCGGGTTGGCGATTTCAAACTTATAATTAGAGATTATAAGCCCAGGTTTCCGCACGACTTCCTCGTTGGCCGAGTTGTCGCAAGTGCGACTGCCGGGCAAGGGGTCTCGGGTTCGATTCCCGGGTCGGGCAAAGTATTATTTGATTTTTTAAAACTTCTCAGTAGTAGCAGTGAGCCTGAAATTGTGCCCGGTATATCGCAATAGACTCACCCCCCTATTACATGGGACTCATAACATAAATAATGAAAAGTGGGTGTTACATTGTACAGTGGCATTAAGTGCTAATGCGGACCTTTGCTTACCCCTCTGGGGATAAAAGGCGTGATGTTATGTTACTAAATGAACATTCAGTAATTCACCGAGGGAATTGAAAACTGTCGTTTATTGTTCTTCTCTTATAATATCTTCTGATTCACTTCGTTGCGGGAACCAAGACAGTTGTTCATGCCCCTGGGACGCGCCGGGCTTCAGTGTACAAGTGAAACAAGTGAATTTATTTCTGCAAATAGGCTACAAGGCAGCACTTTTACACGTCAATTTTATCAAGCGAACGATGAGGTCGACGGTCGACGTATGTATCCTTACTAATATTATAAATCTGAAAGTGAGTTTGTTTGTTTGTTCCACTATCACGCCGTAATTACTAAACCGATTGCTTTGAAATTTTGCGGACGTAAAGTTAGAAGTCCAGATTAAATAATAGGGTACTTTTTATCCCGGAAAAATGTGATATTCCCGAGGGAAAACAAATGTATTAGTATAGATGGCGCTGTGAGTATTGGTATATGTCACAAAGGCTTCTTTTTATCCTTTTGTGACGCGAGCGAAGCCGCGGGTAAAAGCTAGTAAATAATAAATTGATCTTATTTCCAGAAGGAACTAGGTATACCGCAGCACTTCGGCCTCCTGTACGCGATGGGCATAGCGCTAGTTAGCGAGGGCCTCTTGTCTGCTGCCTACCACGTCTGTCCTAATAGCATGAACTTCCAATTCGGTGAGTATTATACTAACCAAGGACTTTGAAAGAAAAACTAGTAGAGATTTTTTCAGTATGCCCGTTCAAGTATTACGTAAGCACCATGGGGGGGTGGGGGTTTTTTTAAGGGGGGAAACGGGCGCCGTCAACTGGGACTGGTCAGCTCCAGACTGTATTACTGTCCTTAAGGTGGTTTTCTTTTTCGATCACTTTGACTAGATTTTAGTGTTACATTGTTCTCGCACAATCCAAACAGCAAACTATGTAACTGGAGAATTGTATTGTGAACCTGATTGAAAAAGAGTAACCTATGGAGTTTCTTGCTCGTTCTTCTCCATAGGAATCTACACCTTGGAATGAGCAAATAGCTTCACTTTTAATTATTTTTGTTGACGTTCAAAAGTGCCATTTGGAATTGGGGGGGGGGGGGGAGTTAAGAGAGAGAAAATCATCGAATGACTGCTCCCGCCTGGGTGAGGCGGGAGGGAGTGTCTGACTAAAAACCACCCCGTTCCTACTCCTGCACTTCGAGTCGGAGCCCCGGTTACCCGTTAGGTTCTCCGCGGCATGATATGGAGGGTAGGGGAATCTAGATGATGATTACGTCAGCGGTAGTTTTTTACTTTTTTACACGAATGGCAACCCTCATATTGAAATTATAAACGACAAAGAACTAGACATTATGGTATCTGAAGAGAATATTAAAATTACAATATAAAAAAGATATAATTTAAAATGTTTATGCAAGCAAAGGGATAGGGAGTAAGATCTTTGCTTACTTTTGCTGACGAGGGGGGTGGGGGGGGGGTATATAATTGTAAAAAATTTGCTTACGTAATATTTGAACGGCTCATATTTTCACGTGAGTAACCCGCGATGATTAGTTAAAAGGAATCCTTAGTAAAAGTATGTCCTGGTTTTAAGCTACCTCCCCACGTCGCGGAGAACCTAACGGGTTACCGGGGCTCCGGCTCGAAGTGCAGGAGTAGGAACGGGGTGGTTTTTAGTCAGTAAGAGTCTCATTCAGGCGGGAGAAGTCATTCGATGACTTTCCCCCTTAAAAAGAAGCTACATCCCCACCAATTTTCATCCAAATTAATTTACCTGTTCTTGAGTTATAAATACTGTAACTAACACGACTTTATTTTATATCCTTACTAATATTATAAATCGGAAAGTGAGTTTGTTTGTTTGTTCCCCTTTCACGCCGTAACTACTAAACCGATTGCTATGATTTTTGCAGACGTAAAGTTAGAAGTCCGGATTAAATAATAGGGTACTTTTTATCCCAGAAAAATTTGATATTACCGAGTGAAAACAAAAGAATTGGTATAGATGGCGCTGTATGTATTGGTATATGTTACATTGACTTTTTATCCTTTTGTGACGCGAGCGAAGCCGCGGGTAAAAGCTAGTAGATACATAGATACATAAAATAGAATGTAGATTATGAATTTATGTTTGTATGTATATTTGTAGATACATCGTTCATGTACGTGACGTCAGTGCTATGTATGGTAAAGATTTACCAGTCCCGACACCCAGACATTAATGCGCGTGCGCACGCCACCTTCGGGGTACTCGCGCTTATTATATTTATTGGTAAGTTTTGTTTGTTTTACTTTTTTATGTCATGTGTCATCACAATAGTATAGTGAGGCAAACGAGCAGACGGATCACCTGATGGTAAGCAATCGGCGTCGCCCATGGACACCTGGAACACCAGAGGCGTTACAAGTGCGTTACCGGCCTTTTGGGGATTGTGGAGGATTCGGGAATTGGGGAGACTGGGGAGGGCGTAATTGGGCCTCCGGTAACCTCACTCACACGACGAAACACAACGCAAGCGTTGCTTCACGTCGGTTTTCTGCTCGTTGGTGGTATCACTCCGGTTGTGCCGGCCCATTCGTGCCGAAGCATGGCTCTCCCACACTTATTTGGTATGGTAAGCAATCAGCGCAGCCCATGGACACCCGCAATACCAGAAGTTTTAGAATGGCGTAGCTGACGTCGGGTGGCTATTCAAGAGAGTAACGATGGAGTTTCTTGCTCGTTCTTCTCCATTCGAATCTACATTTTGGAACGAGCACCTAGCTTCACTGACATACAGACTGACAGACAATTCAATTTTTGACGTTTCAAAAGTGCGTAATTAAGATTTTCATTGAGATAAATGCTTAACATAACATTACGCCTTTTATCCCCGAGGCGTAGGCAGAGGTGTACATTACGGCACTTAATGCCACTGTACAATGTAACACCCCTTTTCACTATTTATGTTATGAGTCCCATGTAATAGGGGGTGAGTCTATTGCCATATACCGGGCACAATTCCAGACTCCGTGCTACTACTGAGAATTTTTAAACCCAGTAATATTTTGCCCGACCTCGGAATCGAACCCGAGACCCCTTACCCGGCAGTCGCAATTGCGACCACTCGGCCAACGAGGCAGTCATATAATCAGTATTTATTTATCTTATTGAAATAAGTAATTAAACTTCCTTTTTAATATTCCAGGTCTAGTCGGCGTTCTAAACGCGAACTTCTACTTCTGGATCGCGTTCACAGTGCTACACCTCGTCACCTGCCTTGTCATGACGTTCCAGATCTATTACCTTGGGAGATTCAAACTCGGTGAGTTATTTTTACCGACTCTTAGTAGTAATCGAGCAGATGTATCACCTGATGGTAAGCAATTAGCGCCTCCCATGAACACCCGCAACACCAGAGAAAAAAAAAGCGCCGTGGCCGGCTTTTTAAAAAGGAATACGCTCTTTTATTGAATGTTTGAAGGTCGTATCAGTTCGGAAATACCGCCGACGACAGATCATTCTACAGTTTTGCTGTGCGAGGCCCCCGTAAATAATCAGACTCAGCCTTTCCGACCATGGTATCGAACCCGAGACCATTTGCTCGGCAGTCGCACTTGCGACCACTCGGCCAACGAGGCAGTCTACTACGAGTGGTCCTATCAAAAAAAAACGGTCGGAGGTACGGCGAACCTAACGGGTAACCGGGGCTCCGGCTCGACGTGCAGGAGAAGGAATGGGGTGGTTTTTAGTCAGTAAGAGTCTGACACTCCCTCCCGCCTCACCCGGGCGGGAGCTGTCATTCGATGATTTTCCCCCCTTAAAAAAATCCAAAAAAACGGTTCGAGGCAGAAAGCTACGTGTTGTTTTGAATTAATTAAGTATTGGTAACGATTGTTTCAACTGTGAAACACCGCGAGGACACCGGTGACCGCAACCTATTGTTCTTTAATTGTGTGTATAATGACGGTACTCTCTGAGTAACAAGTATGGTTGTGTGTCCAGACGGCGGGCTGGTGTGGACTGTATGTATGTATGTCCCTGTGATGTACAATGAATAAATGTATGTCTGTCCGTCCAGACGGCGGGCTGGTATGTCGCGCGGCCCGCTCGCTAGTGTCCCGGCCGCTGGCCGCCATCACGCCGACGCACTGCGGCCGGTGCGTACTGCTCATCATTGCCAACCTCTCCAACTGGGCCATCGCGGCCTACGGGTGAGTAAAGCATTTAATATTTTTTTATACTTTACTAGCTTTTACCTGCGGCTTCGCTCGCGTCACAAAAGGATAAAAAGTAGCCCATGTGACATATACCAATACACACAGCGCCATCTATACCAATAATTTCGTTTTCCTTCGAGAATATCTAATTTTTCCGTACCGTAATAAAGTACCCTATTGTTTAATCCAGACTTCTAACTTTACGTCTGCAAAAATTCAAAGCAATCGGTTTAGTAGTAACGGCGTGAAAGTGGAACAAACAAACTCACTTTCCGATTTATAATATAAGTAACGATAGGTCGACGTTTGACCACCATCTCGCCTGATGGTAAGCGATGATGTGGTCTACGATGGAGCACGCCTACCTATGAGCAACCTGTTCACTCGGGACTTGAAGACACCCAAGTCATATTTGACGATTATTTAACCAAGACATAACATGATTTTTATTGATGTCAAATAGCATACTTATATCTGAAAAAACATGGGGATAAAATTACAACACCTAATACCACTGTACAATGCAACACCTACTTTTCACTATCTATGTTATGAGTCCCATGTAATAGGGGGTGAGCCTATTGCCATATACCGGACACAATTCCAGGCTCCGTGCTACTACTGAGATTTTTTTTAAACCCAGTAATACTTTGCCTGACCCGGGAATCGAACTCTAGACCCTTTGCCCGACAGTCGCACTTGCGACCACTCGGCCTACGAGGTAGGCAGAGGCAGCAGTAAATATTTATAATAATTTATTATATTTTTGTTACAGAGTGGCTCAACACAGTCGTGACTTCGCGTCCCATCTCCTGCTTGTCCTCATGAGCAATCTGTTCCTCTACACATTGTTCTACATCGTTATGAAGTTACTCAATCGGGAGTCGATTCGGTGGTATAGGTATGTATAGCCGGTGGTATGGTGGGGGGGGGGGGCACTCACTGAATTGTACAACTTGATTCCCCCTAGTCCTTTCCATCATCGTACCACAAGATTATCGGCGAAGCGTCACCGATTCATGGTAGATGTCCCACCCACACGCGTGTTGTGCGTACTGCTAAGGAGTGGAATTCTTTGCCAGAGTCTGTATTTCCTGAAGGGTAACCTGGGTGTCTTCAAGGCGCGAGTGAATAGGTTGCTTATGGGACGACGTGCTCTATCGTAGACCGCATCATCGTGCACCACCAGGCGAGATAGTGGGCAAACGTCGGCCCATAGTAGCCACATAGTATAAAACAAAGTCGCTATCCGCCGTCTGTCTGTCCCTATGTATGCTTAAATCTTTAAAACTACGCGACGGATTTTGATGCGGTTTTTTAGTAGACAGAGTGATTCTTAAGGAAGTTTTATATGTAATTGCAATACATGCATATTGCACCCGTGCGAAGCCGGGGCGGGTCGCTAGTCAAAAATAAAAAACATAAAAAAATTGTATTATACAACCTACTCCGCCTTTTTACCCGCTGCCACGTATACCACGTGTACCCACGTGAGTATACCGCGATTTTTAGTTAATTTACTATGTCTCACAATAGTTATTATAAAAACATAAAAAAAATTTAGGCAGTATGACTGCCTCGTTGGCCGAGTGGTCGCAAGTGCGACTGCCGGGCAAGGGGTCTCGGGTTCGATTCCCGGGTCGGGCAAAGTACTACTGGGTTTTTTAAAAATCTCAGTAGTAGCACGGAGTCTGGAAATGTGCCCGGTATATGGCAATAGGCTCACCCCCTATTACATGGGACTCATAAATAATGAAAAGTGGGTGTTACTTCTCTGCCTACCCCTTCGGGGATAAAAGGCGTGATGTTAGTTATGTTATACAGTATGAAGTTTGCCGGCTAGTTAGTATATATATATATTATATTTGTTTGTTTGTCCACAGCTGGGTATTCATAGCGCTAACATACTCAATATGGTTCGGCTCCAGCTACTTCTACTTGGACCAGAACACTAATTGGGCCGTGAGTATATTTATTGTATAAATGAATCAGCTCTCTCGTCAGTTAAATGTTAACAAAAACGAATGCTAATCATAATTGATGTCGCGGAGAACCTAACGGGTAACCGGGGCTCCGGCTCGACGTGCAGGAGAAGGAACGGGGTGGTTTTTAGTCAGTAAGAGTCTGACACTCCTTCCCGCCTCACCCAGGCGGGGGCAGCCATTCGATGATTTTCCCCCCTAAAAAAAATCATAATTAATGTTTTTTGAAGTCCATATTAACAAATGTACTAAACTAAGTACAGTTTTACAATTTTATTATTTATTAATACTGCCTCGTTGGCCGAGTGGTCGCGTGTGCGATTGCTAGGCTAGGGGTCTCTGGTTCGATTCCCTGGTCGAGCAAAGTATTACTGGTTTTTTTAAACAGATCTTAGTAGTAGCACGGAGTCTGGAGTTGTGCCCGGTATATGGCAATAGACTCACTCCCTATTATATGGGATTCGTAACATAATTAATGAAAAGTGGGTGTTACATTGTACGGTGCCGTAATGTGCACCTCTGCCTAACCCTTCGGGGATAAAGGCGTGATGTTATGTATGTATGTATTATTTATAAACAAATATATTATTCATAACTTGTCGTGACTTGGCATGATTATGGCATATTATAGAAAGAGATAAATTCAAGATTGTAGAATATGACGCAAGAAAGAGAATGCATAATGCAACGTAGAGTAAGAGATAGAGAGACAGTTATAGTCCCTCTTACTCAGGCAACTAATCACCAAAATTTGTTTCCAGTTGACCCCAGCACAATCTCGTCAAAGCAACCGTCAATGCTCTCTACTCCAGCTGTATGATGCCCACGACATTTGGCACTTCCTATCGTCGACCGCCATGTTCTTCTCATTTAATATGTATCTAACTATAGATGATAACTTATCTAGAACGCCCAGGAGTAATATTATGGTGTTTTAAATTATAAAAAGTTTATTTTTGTGGTCCAATTTTCCCCTCTATATAGTTAATCTCCCAATCCCCGTATCCTTACCCTAATCCCCCATTCCCTCATTACCCTGATCTCCCAATCCTCTAATACACAGATCTCCCGACCCCCCTTATACTCAAATTACCAATCCCCCAATCCCCCTTTATACCCAGATTCCCTGATCCTATCCCCCTTCAGAATCAAATCCCCAAGTCGAAAATTTTGTCGAGGCTTATGTTTTGTGAATGAAAAATTTTTGTTTAGTGTATAATTTATTGTGTATATGAAAAATATTTTATTTTAATTAATAATGTTGTAATAATTTTATGTTTTTGTATTAATGATGTGATTTTTTGAGGTCTTAAAATTCGGGTTAATCTTATATTAAGCTCACTCCCTATTACATGGGACTCGTAACGTAACTACGTATATGTGCACCTCTGCCTACCCCCTTAGGGATTTAAACGAAATTTAAATTACATATCTTGTATATTAAATTGGTAAAATTATTATTATTTAATAAATTAAATAATTATTTATAAAAAAGACTGCCTCGTTGACCGAATGTCAAGGTCAAGGGGTCTCGGGTTCAATTCCCGGGTCAGGCAAAGTATTACTGGGTTTTAAAAATTCTCAGTAGTAGCACGGAGTCTGGAATTGTGCCCGGTATATAGTAATAGGCTCACCCCCTATTACACGGGACTCGTAACATAAATAGTGAAAAGTGGGTGTTACATTGTACAGTGGCATGCTGTAATGTGCACCTCTGCCTACCCCTTCGCGGATAAAAGGCGTGTTGAAAGTTAGATTTGGATTTTTAAGCCCAACATCTAAAACATGGCCGCGATTAGCGATGTTTTAATTTCCATTCATCCATGACATTTATAGTGCTCAAAAAAGTATTATATCAGAAAAAAGTAGTGTTTAAATTATGTCTAAATGGATTAGTGTTTCTGTCTACCTAGGTAAATAGGGTAGATGCCTAATTTTTATTTTAATGCCCGTCTGGTAAATTATTTAAAAACATTAGACTCGTATTTTTTATTTTCTTACTGAAACGAATACTTTCGACGATATATTGATTTGAAATATCGCATGACGTCACTTCTATGTCATGTCGCGCGACGTCACTTCTATGTAGATTTTATACGTAGAAATGACGATATAGCCCCCACTCCTAAACTTTGATTCGTTATATCTAAGTATTGTTTTATTATACGACAAAATAAAAAAAAATACGTGTCTAATATTTTTTCATTACCTAACTTACGGACTAATTATATTTTTAATTTTCATACCCTGTCATCATCCCTAATAAAAGGCGTAATGTTATTTTATAGTTTGCTCAATTTCAGTAAAAAATCTGAATTAATAATACATATATTTAACTCTTTTGAAATTGGTCAAACGTTTAATTTTATGTTCTTAATACATTCATTTGAATTATATATTATTTCATTTTTAATTTGTAAATATATTTGGATTATATGAATGTTTGTTAATTACTATTCTACTAATGTATTAGTAAAAAATTCTTATGTATGTATGTATATGGCTATTGTATATAGTTCATACATAGTTTTTAAAAAACCTAAGTGAAATATATAATATTGTTAGGGTAGCTGAAAAAATTTGATCTAAAAACATGCTTTTGATTATCAGTGTTCATTCAAGTGTGGAATAGTAATGTTTCGGCACGAATGGGCCGGCTCGACCGGAGTGATACCACGGCCGAGCAGAAAACCGACGTGAAACAACGATTGAGTTGTGTTTCGTCGTGTGTGTGACGTTATCGGTGGCCCAATTACCCCCCTCCCCAGTCCCCCCAATCCCCGAATACCCCACAATCCTCAAATTCCACATTCCTGAAATGCAAATGTTTTCAGCCGCCCTAGTAGATGATATGTGGACTTCTATATATCTTTTGGGCAATAAAAGGAGTGATGTTATAACATAAGTGAATTTTAAAGAATTTCTAACTATAACTAGTGATTTTAAGATCTTAAAATATTTAATTTTAATGTGTAAACAAGGTTAGTAAAAACTCAGGATGTAGGAATTATGAGATGTAGGAATTCAGTAATAAACAATACCACGTGACGTTTATATTTAAAATTAAAATACAATTCCGACCTAAAAACGGAGTCCCTAACGTTTTTATGTCTTCAAAAGGGAATGTTGCGCTGGTTTGGACATGTAGAAAAGATTGATGAAAATATAGTAACGAGAGTGGGCCGGCTCGACCGGAGTGATACCACGGCCGAGCAGAAAACCGACGTGAAACAACGCTTGCGTTGTGTTTCGTCGTGTGAGTGAGGTTACCCCTTCACCAATCTCCCCAATCCCTGAATCCCTAACGACCCTCAAACTCCTAATCCCCAAAAGGCCGGTAACGCACTTGTAACGCCTCTGGTGTTCCAAGTGTCCATGGGCGACGCCGATTGCTTACCATCAGGTGATCCGTCTGCTCGTTTACCGGCTTATGCCATAAAAAAAGTGGCCAGCTTGCCACAGATAACATATACATATAATAACAGTGACGTATGTCGAATAAAATACAATTTAGTTACGTTTAAAATGAGAGCATTTTGTTATAAAGGGAATAATTCCCTTTTTAAGTTATATAAAACTAGCTTTTACCCGCGGCTTCACTCGCGTCACAAAATGATAAAAAGTAGCCTATGTGACATATACCAATACACACAGCGCCATGTATACCAATACTTTGGTTTTCCCTCGGGAATATCACATTTTTTCGGGATAAAAAGTACCCTATTATTTAATCCGGACTTCTAACTTTACGGCTATAAAAATTCAAAGCAATCGATTTAGTAGGTACGGCGTGAAGGCGGAACAAACAAACAAACAAACAACTCACTTTCCGATTTATAATATTAGTAAGGATGTTCGATAAAGTGATGAAAATACGCTCAAGGCTCCATTTATTTGCTCCAATGTGTAGGTGTTAATGTCGAAGCGTCATGCGACCGACGACTTGACATGATACCGACATCATAGAAAGCTTACTTATAACTACGCTTGTGTTTTTACTCACCTTGTTAAAATTATAAATAATTCCAATATTATAAGCTTACCAACACGGCTTAGAAATTAGTTTTTACACACCAAAGCTTATTCAATTAGATTAAGTAATATATTTCGACCAGATGTATGAATGTGATGGAAGCTAAAGGAGTCTATTACACCTTTGTCCTGTGGTTTACAGAAACTACTGAGCGCCACTTACTAGTACTCGGCCCGAAGTAAAATGGTTCTGTCTCGGTAATAAAATAGTTTTACAAACAAATAAAATGTTTGAAACAAAAAATAAATGGTGAACTATTGCAAAATGCAAACTTCGAAAGCGCATACGAACTCATAGTACAATTATCAAAACATCACGCCATGTCATTCTCGAAGAGATATTTCTCGTCGGGTGGCACGTGCGATGCGAATAGTGCCTACAAATTTACGTCTAGTGTTTCATGTGCGTATTTCCACGATTTTTTTTAATCTAAAATATTTTTTTCCTTCTCCAATCTCCCCAATTCCTGAATCCCCAACGATTCTCAGACTCCGAATCCCCAAAAGGCCGGTAACGCACTTGTAACGCCTCTGGTGTTCCAGTTGTCCATGGGCGACGCCGATTGTTTACCATCAGGTGATCCGTCTGCTCGTATACGGCTTATGCCATAAAAAAAATTACAACTTATTTTTTTTGATTTTACTTAATACATCGAAAGTATTCATTACGGCAAGTTGTTTTGCCGCGGGACAGAAACGAAATAGGATTACACGGTGTATAAGGAGCGTAGTAGGTGGCGCTTTGTAGCTTCTGTATACCATCAGATGTATGAATGTGATGGAAGCTAAAGAAGTATGTAAGGAGCGTAGTAGGTGGCGCTTTGTAGCTTCTGTATACCATCAGATGTATGAATGTGATGGAAGCTAAAGAAGTATGTAAGGAGCGAAGTAGGTGGCGCTCTGTAGTTTCTGTATACCATCAGATGTATGAATGTGATGGAAGCTAAAGAAGTATGTAAGGAGCGTAGTAGGTGGCGCTCTGTAGTTTCTGTATACCATCAGATGTATGAATGTGATGGAAGCTAAAGAAGTATGTAAGGAGCGAAGTAGGTGGCGCTCTGTAGTTTCTGTATACCATCAGATGTATGAATGTGATGGAAGCTAAAGAAGTATGTAAGGAGCGTAGTAGGTGGCGCTCTGTAGTTTCTGTATACCATCAGATGTATGAATGTGATGGAAGCTAAAGAAGTATGTAAGGAGCGTAGTAGGTGGCGCTCTGTAGTTTCTGTATACCATAAGACAAAGGTGTTTATGTATGTATGTATCAATTAGAAAAATGAGGTGCTACTTGGTATTCAAAGTTAAAATTTTAAATTTTAATTGAATCTTGCCGTTGCTTGAATGCTTGTTATGATAATTCAGAATTTTATCTATTTATGTTAGCGTAATGTTGAATTGGAACTACAGTGTCTTTGTTCCCCATATAAGCGCTAAACAAGAAGCCTTTTTGTCCAGTTACTATAGCTGTCAAAAAATGGACGTCCAATAGGGTAGATGCCTAATTTTTATTTTAATGTCCGTCTGGTAGATTATTTTAAATCATTAGACACATATTTTTTATTTTCTTACAAAAACGAATACTTTCGACGATATATTGATTTGAAATGTCGCGTGACGTCACTTCTATGTACATTTTATACGTAGAAATGACGTTTTAGCCCCCACTCCTAAACTTTGATTCGTTTGAGCTAAGTATTGTTTTATTATACGACAAAATAAAAAAATACGTGTCTTATATTTTTTCATTACCTAACTTACGGACTAATTAAATTTTTAATTTTCGTACACTGTCATCATCCCTATTGTGTCACATACAAACATCACTTCAACAGCCAATAACTGTCCCCTACTGACCAAAGCCCGGAGGTTTGAACATCAATCACCACGCTTGCTCAATGCGGGTTAGCGATTCCAAACTTATAATTAGGAATTATAAGCCCAGGTTTCCTCACGATGTTTTCCTTCACCGTTTGTCAGTGGTATCTAGATAATCTTAGAAAGTACATATAACTCTGAAAAGGTCTAATAGTCTTATCACAAGCTAATTCCTTCTCTTGTTTGTCTCACCCCCTATTACATGGGATCATAACATAAATAGTGAAAGTGAGTGTTACATTGTACCGTGGCATTAAGTGCTGTAATGTGCACCTCTGCCTACCCCTTCGGGGATAAAAGGCGTGATGTCTTTATGTTAGCTAATTCCTTATTGGACGAAGCGTGAGAGGTTCACACTAACACCATCTGTAGCAAAAATACTGTAGACTCCATTGTGTCTGGTCTTTGGCGTTAAGCTCGCTCGGGTATTACATTGTACTGCACCTCTGCCTACCCCTTAGAATAAAGAGACACTTAATAAGGACCCGTGTGTATAAAGTAGTTAGAAAATTCAAAATGTTCCTACCATAAGAAAATTTTCATTATTTTTAAATAATTTTATTTGTAAAGATTATTGAAAACTTGTAGTTTAACTATTTAACGTAATTTTAGGAATTAATAAATAATACATGCATTGTCGTGATTGTAAGTTCCGGTTGCGGCTTGAAATCATTCGAGCGCTCTCGAAAAATAAGTCATAATTATATTTTAATTAATTTTATTCTTTAATTTTTGTCTCACGATACATTTAGGGCCGATTTTTCCAATGCCAGTTACATTTTAACAGAGGAATAAGTTTAAATATTTGATTTACTGACGGACAGACTGACAGACTATTATTTATTTTGTATTTGTTGACGGTTTTAAAGTAACAAACTATGTTTTAATTAAAATAAACGCTTTGACTTTAAGTTCTTTTACACTAAAAACTGTCAGCTGTCAATTTTATTCTTTAGTTTTACCTGTTGATTGAAAAATTGGACCTTGTATGTCGGAATACTGAAACGCTACTCAATTTTAAGTCGTGCTTAAGTATAGTTCTATCTCTACAAATTCTTTGTAAAATGACAGAGATGGCACGATATCTGAGCACGACTTAATTTTTTTTTTTTAATATATATTTGATGGGGCGACGTTTGACCACTATCTTACCTGATGGTAAGTGATGATGCGGTCTACAATGGAGCACGTCGTACCATTAGCGACCTATTCACTCGGGCCTTGAAGACACCCAGGTTACCCTTTAGGAAATACAGACTCTGGCAAAGAATTCCACTCCTTAGCAGTACGCACAAGGAAGCTTGATGCGAAGCGCTTCGTGCGTGTGGGTGGGACATCTACCATGAATCGGTGACGCTTCGCGGTTGTTTGAAAATTGAGTAACGTTTCAGTATTCCGGCAATAGTTTTATAATATCACTGAAAAATAATCGACGCCTTTTGTCTCGATCTCCTGAACACTAGCCTTAAGCACGTTATCACCGACCTCTCCTAAATTTTAGGGAATACCCTAAGCGTAAATAGGTTAGCGAAATAAACCTTTGACGATGTTCTGTTTGTCACCAACCTTTAAGTGACACATAGGGTCGATTTTTCTAACGCCAGACAAATTTTAACTAAGGAAATATTCTCGGTAGTAGCACAGAGTCTGGTATTGTGCCCGGTATATGGCAATAGGCTCACACCCTATTACATGGGACTCATAACATAAATAGTGAAAAGTGGGTGTTACATTGTACAGTGGCATTGTTGATATTATGTTATGTTATGAATAACTTTGGACATGCTAAAAACTGGGAAATGTCAATTTTATTCTACGAATTGACTGATGATTGTAAAATTGGCCCTTAACTGTATAAGTTTTGAGTTATTTATCTAGGAAAGCTATAGGGTTTTATGCATCACGCTACCGAGTAGTACGGGTGAAACCACGAGTATCTAGTTATCTATATTAGTCTTGCACTTAGAATATATGTTATAAAAAAAAAATTGAAATAAAATTTGTAATTAATATGTTTTTCGGCTTACTCACGTAATTATTTGATGAGGTACTCGACTAGTTTCAAGCCGTGCTAGAGGTTCATATTCATGAGCAGCATTCCGCGACACACGCGGCTACTGTCGCGCTGTTAGCTTGAAACTAGTCGAGTTCCTCGTCAAACCGTTACGTGAGTAAGTCGAGAAACATAATTAATTTAGTATTGCCGGAATACTGAGACTTTACTAAAATTTAAGTCGTGCTCAAATATCGTGCCATCTCTGTCATTTTACAAAGAATTTGTAGAGATAGACCTATACTTGAGCGCGACTTAAAATTGAGTAGCGTTTCAGTATTCCGACATTAGTATGTCTCACGAATCTTATTGTAACAAAAATCTTCATTTTAAGTGTCTTTTTAATATGTTGATTTTTCTATCAAAAATCTTTGGAGAAGAATCATAGTTGTATGAATTTGTATCCACTATTCATTTACAACTATTTACAGCACGAATTTGATTTTTGTGTTGTCCGGGACACTTTGGCAGCGCAACCACTGTGCTACCAACAAAATGTATTCACCTCTAATAGAGAGGTACTCATATGGTGTCCGCTTGGCTGCGTAACCAATGTGGAGAGTACATATTTCGCTGGTAGCGGCGACTGGTTGGGCCGCAATGTTTTCCCGGTGACATATACCTAACCTTATCTAACAATTGGCGCTGTTCATTTAGTTTGTATCCTTAACACATTCACGCCATCTATCGCTAGTGTAGTGAACAAGTTTAAGACTGTCGTCATTTCTTCGTAATATTATGAAATGTAAATAAATATTGCTTTTTGTATAGTTTTTTGTTTTATTTTTTACTTACCTACCTTGATTTGATCTGTTGGTCGAGTTGTTGTGTCGACTATGGTGTAGGTATTGAATTCCATTGCAAGGTTAAGCGGATTCGATTCCTGTTTTTCTTCATTAATAATTTCAGACCTCTAAGACCATAGGCACGGCAATTTTGTTAGTACAAGAAATCTACTAACAACTAATACATATTATAAATATAGAGGGGGGGGGGGGAGGGTGTCTACTCTATAGGCTCGCCGATCCCGACCGTACCCAAACCCATGAGCAGAACACATTTCTATCGCTCATCATCCGTAGAAAGTTATTCCGACCCCCACGACCTCTGGATCATCATGCTGGATGTATTGCAAAATTGTGGCAGTCGAAACAAGCCCTTTTTTATGTGGGAAAATCATCCAATTACTTCTCCCGCCTGGTATAAGACAAGAGGGAGCATTAGACTCTTACTGACTAAAACCACCCTGTTCCTACTTCTGCACGTCGAGCCGGAGCCCCGGCAACCCGTTAAGTTCTCCGCGACTCCGTATCGGCATCAGCCCTATTGGGCCCCATCTATGGTTGTCTGATGGCGCACGCGGAACGCGCCAGCTGAAGCAAGCCCTGAACAAATTATTATACTGGACGCGCAATGCATTGTTGGTTTTTTGTATAAAGTTTGTTCACAGACCGCTGGTGTATAATATTTGGCAGAATGCCTTAAACATTGTTATTTTCAGCCTTTGACTGACGACAGATAACTGTTGAGGGTGAATCCTCCGCTATCGTGGAGCATACCTTGTCCCCCGTGGCGTTCAAGGTGTTAAAAGGAACAGTACACCGATCACCTGAGCCCTGCGCTCCCTTTCAATTTTAAATTCTCAGTTACAATGTGACCAAGATATTTAAACTTAGCAACACGTCTCAGAGGTACCTACTCCGTTTAGTAATAAAGGTGGTATCAATATATTGTTTTTAGTTTGCTTATATTTAAATAACATGAATTCACTTTTATATTCGTTGTATCTCAAGTTATGCCCCACAGCATAATCCTCACCTTCAGCGGCTGTCTGAGAATACTAAAATTATTAACACAAATATCATCAATTAAAAGACTGACTCATCCGCTACAGTGTGTTCCACGGTGTCCTCAGGGCGGATAAATCATGGCTATATATATAATCCCTATACAAGTGAACTCTTCCATGCTGCAAGTGCTCGACACTGAGTCCCTCATACCCTGGTGACTTCCCTCTCTTCATATTTTTAATAATATGAGCTACATCTTCACTTGGAAAACCAATAGGCTTTTCAATTGGGCCATGTTCAGTATCAATCCCATGCAGCAAAGGAGACCTCACCTGAAAATAAACCTTAAAATAATTTGCATTCATTTTTACATCACTTATGCCATCAACACATACAAGCTTGCCCTATCATTCAGACGTTTGGTGCCCTTCATTATTCTAGAAAATATACTTACTATTCAATCACTTTCTCCGTGTAAGAAGAGGCCTTTGCTCTTTGGACAGTGCATTTACAGTGGTGATGACTTACTGTTCAGGATTTATTTCAACGTTCGTAAACGTTGCCCTACGCTATAATTTTATCCTACGTCTTACTTACACGTCACACGCAGACCCGGAACAACATAAAGAGGTGTGTCTAGTGAGGGAATCAAACTAGCAAGGCGTTGCGCGGCACCCGAGCATGCTGCGCGTCGAGTTCCGCGAGCACCAAAGCGCCATCAGACGACCACAGATGTGGCCCAATAGGGCTGATGCCGATTCTGAGTCGCGGAGAACCTAACGGGTTACCGGGGAGAAGACAATCGATGATTTTCCCCGCTTAAAAAAAAGTGACCATTCCTTCGACGACCGTCAATCGTACTAAAATTGAAAACTAGGTCGTGACATGGATCGTAAAATGAAGTGTGCACTTCTGTTATTGCTTAGGAGATACAGGAAAAAGAAACAAAGAAGATTTTGGGAAGATAAGATATTGATGCGCGATGCGAATCAATTCGTAAGTTCTTGCGATGCGTTGAGGGAGCTCGCACATTTGTGTACGAACTCTTACCGCGCAGAGCTTGACAGACTATATAAGGAGTTTATAATTATGTCTGCTTACAGGGCTTCGTTAGTATCGACTTTCGATGTTATAGTTGTTGCATAACTGGGTCAACTTGACCCAAGGTCATATTTTCTACTCTGTCCATCAATTAGAAAATGTCTTTACAGGGGCTGTGCACCTACAAGTTCGAAAAATTAGTTACCATTTGCCTAGGACGTCTAGGTAGGTATCAATGTATTTTGATTTTATTTTTGAACATTTTTCGTATTTTTTTGTTTATGTCCAAATGCTGAAGGTTGTGTGATTTAGTTGTGAAATTAAAGCCCCGTTGTTCTTGATGATTATTTATTTATTGGCAACTTCACTGTTACATAAATTTATTATAAACTAATCAAGATAGTTGCAACCCTAAGTGGAGGGATGAAAGGGACTGTGTGGCTATGGTCTTTCAGGCCTCCCCTATTTGGCTAATCCAGAAGACCGCTATGTTATCAAACTGGAGTTAGTCATACTTAAGTTCAGAGAAGGCTGCGTGGCTACCGAACTCGATGTCATCACTGCGAGGACCGCCCTGAGGACACGATGGAACACACAGTAGGGGAATGCCCTGCGTGGGCTGAGCACCGCCGTGCCCTCGGGGACGTGACGTGGGAAAGTCATCGAATGACTTCGGCGTTCGACTACTGACGTTCGGCGCCGCACGCAAAATGACAGATATGGCGCGATATTTAAGTATAACTTAATTTTTACAACTAAATTGAGTGCTTTTCGGTATTGGGGCATTAGTCCAACAGCGTTGTAAAGTTTTTTTCGCCTTTGAGAAACATAATAAGGCATTTCCCCTACTCTTCTAAAAAAATCGACTCCTTATTTGTAATTAGGAACCCACTCTCGAATCCAATTCCGATCGATCGACATTGGTATTGTGAAATTTCATACTCTTGAGTTGCAACACTAGCGCCCAATGCATCCGTATTGCGTGGATATTGAATGAACTAAATGGCATAGAGTTTGGCTTTATATTCCGTACTCTGAATGCTATTTCCACAGCCACGATAGTGGTTGTATATTTATGTGTTGACATTGAATAATTATTGAGATTTTATTGGATTGAAATTGCATTGACATTGAGATTAGCTTCAAGAGTAAGCACCCTAGTGTTGTGGGTGTCTATGGGCGGCGCTGATTGCTTACCATCAGGTGATATTAATAAAAAAACTTAACGCATCCAATGCAATCCAAAATTAAAATACTTATTAACTAAAAAAAGGGGGTAAAAAACAAGAAAAACCACCAAATAATTCCGCAATACGTTTTATTTGTCATAACCTACATCTACAAGCCGACATGATGACAATAATATATTACAGATTATCCACAGAGCGCAGTGGCGCCCTCTCCGTTCCCCTTAGGAAACTTTAAAGCTCACCATTTTACAAAGTTACAGATAAAATTACAGCTGTACTCAGAGCTATTCAATGGTGACTCAACCCAGTCCTTAGCAATGGTTTTCGGAATAAAATGAACACTAAGGAATAGTTTAAGCAATCATTAAATGTCTGAGTACGAAAATTGTTATATCAAGTTTGGTTTTAATTATAAAAACAGTCAAATCATACATGAAAAGAAATTAAATGTCAGATCTATATACGACTAAAAGACTAGTTTAAAAACCTATGTACAGTCAAAGGTCAAAAGTCCACTGCCACCTTAACAGTACTATCGGTTGCGCTACAGCGCTTATACACACATGCACACGCATATTTTTATACATACATATCGTACGCACGCGTTTTTATGCATATAATTATGAAATTACTTACGTATTGCCGTGTGACCATCAATCGGTGGCAGTGGAATTTTGACCTTTGACTGTACGAGTAGATTTGCATACTACAAATAAAATATTGACATAGGCTCCATACAAGTGTCAAAATGTATCTTTAATACGCAAATATACAACATGATAGATTTATTTAAACTAGCCAAGACCAAACTTGATAGAAAATGGAAAAACTACACATTTTTCAAGTAATACAATTACATTAGGTATATTTAATTTATTTATTTATGTTTGTATGTATACGCCTTATATTTAAACCAATGGGAAATACCCTAGTTGCTTATAACAAATTTCAAAATTACAATTTGGCAATATCGCTCGCGTTTTGCATGTAAAATTGTATGTAATACATAATTTTGACAGACTTCAATAAAAGAGCTTCTTAATTTAATCTGTGTGTATGTTTGTGCGGTATTATCTCGCAATTGGCTGAACCGATTTTGATGCGCTTTTCAGAAAGTGTTTATTATACTTAGGAGACGGTTTTAGTAATATTAATTAACCGACTTTACAAAAAAGAGGGGGTTGTCGTTTAGTTTAAAATATAAAAACTTGAGAACGGCTAGACCGATTTGGCTCATTTTTTTTATTGTTTTTTATTATTGTCAGTAGAAGGTAAAGACCTTGAATGTCTGCGCGGTGCTAAATCAAACTATAATCCTATCGTTTTGTTGAACAATTTATTAATGGAATTAAATAGTAATTACAGTGGATGGCACAAAATTTTTACTGATGGATCGAAAAGTAGTCAGGGTTTAGGAGCTGGTCTGTTCGATCAGAATTTGGGTAGAAAATTAGGTTTCAAAATAAATTGTAATGTATCTATCATGTCGCTGGAACTTATTGGAATTCATCAAGCAATAGAATATACATTAAACCAAAATCTAAATAGGGTAGTGATATTTACAGACAGTAAAAGCTCACTGCTACATATAGCTCGATGTGTCTGGTTACAGCAGAGGGGCATCGATAGCTTATGACATTTGAGAAATCTAAATTTCTCATGAAAATGGCAGGGAATTTAAATTGCAATGGGTTCTGCAATATTGGCTTACGTGGTAATGAAGAGGTTGATCAATATCTAAATCGGCTGCAGTCGATGTATAATTGACTATGTACCCGATTACTGGGAATACAAACACAATTTAGAACAGTATGTTTTGATTCTTGGAAACTACATTTCAAAATATTTCACAAAATAAAGGCATTTGGTATAAAAGTATCCAAGATCAACTTCTCGAGTCCTGGTTTGATAATACTGTTTTTAATAAATACTATGTTAATTAGTCTTGAGACTTCGTTCCGGACATACCCATCGGCTAAGTTTTGCATTCTTATGAAGAAGAAATTTCTCCAAATTGCACAGTTTGCAATAAAGTGAGGATATGCAACATTTGCTGATGGATTGTGTTCGGAATGAGCGGGAACGTGATTTATCATAGAGAACTAAAATTAATAAACTGGATGTAGGCTTAATACAGTCAATTCTGTCTTCACCATGTTCAGAAACCACAAAAATTTGTAATTTAATCACAATAGGTACTTGATAAGTAACTCAATTTTTTTTTATTTTTTTTTTTTGTATTTTGTTTTTTTTTTAATTTTGTATGTATTTGATAGGTCACATTTTGTTAAAAGGTATGATGGGGTTGGCATATCAAAGATAAAAACCCCTTAAATAAAAAACAGATTAAAAAAAAAAAAAAAAAAAGAAGGTAAAGGTAAGAGAAAAAAAGAAAAAATCCTGAAAATCCTACGGGGACAGGAGAAAACGGGATTGCGCGTACGAAGTCGCGGGCAGAAGCTAGTTTGAATATACAAACATAAAGTCAGATTTTAAAATATCACATACAACTTTACAAATAATTTAGCAAAGATTTGTTCAATAAAATATTCATTCATTATATATTTGGAAGCTTCGTCGTAATATATTTGAAGTTACAATTCCAAAAACGAGGTAGGCAGGTGCGTATATACAATGTAACACCCACTTTTCACTATTTATGTTATGAGTCCCATGCCATGCCATGAGCCTATTGCCATATACCGGGCACAATTACGGTTTCCGCGCTATAGATAAATTTTCAAATAATCTCGACAATTCTTTGTACGACCCGAGAAAAAAATGCAGGATTCCATCTTCGGCAGTATTGCGTGTATCGAAAAAAAAAATAATGTAGAGATTCCTATCTATACAAATACATATTTTTGGAAAAGTCCAACTAGGTAAAATCGAAATTTTTGAAATTGCAACCTCAAACCAATTATAAATAGGTACATAAGAGCCAGCTTCAATATTTTTTAAACAATAGCTTCATACGTACATTGGTATATACATTTAACATTAATTAATTCGCTCCATAGCTAATTATGAGCCCTGGTATAACTTGAAATTGGTCGGGCGTCCTCGAAAGTTGATTTTAATTAATTTTGTAAAAACAAATGCTATTATAATTCATAAATACATACATAGACCATGATTTGTGAAGTATTTTACAAAAAACATTTAAGTATTTTCAGAGTATTATATATTTTATTGTCTGTTAAATAAGGTTTAATTTTCAATAACCTACCTATCTGTATATTTGCTTACTAGAGTAGAGATGAGCTGAGTAACACTTTTATAGAGTAACGAGTACTGAGTTTTACTAGACCCGACCTGGGATTCGTACCCAACACCTACGCAGCCGCCGTGTACGCGAAAGTGTCTAACGTGACAAGTGTCGCGCGCGCCCCCGCGCCGATACCACGGATAGAGGTGGTTGCGCGTGAATCACGGCAGAGGGCGCGTTGGGCTCACACCGCAGACTCGAGCCAGTAGCAGCGCGACATTCTCCGAATCGCGGGTCGCGAAATGCTGCTCATGAATCCTCTAGCATGGCTTGAAACTAGTCGATTTCCTCGTCATTACTTGAGTAAGCCAAAAAACATAATAATTCATTTAGTATGTCTCATGAAAGTTATCATATAAATTTTGACATATTTTGTACACTTATGTTAACATAGTATCTGTAAGCAAATCTACATAAAGGTCTGCGACAGTCGCTGTATCCAGGTTGCTTCCAACCTCGCGGTATGTAGTCATTGGGGAGGACTGGGGGGGTAGGGGACGGTACGTGGCTGTACCCATGACAAAGAAAATATATAGAGATAGATAGGTTATTGAAATATGAGTTAAATATCAATTCCATATAGGAACGAAACGTTTACTGAATGAAATATTCCATAAGACTTTAATTTAACTAAAATCGCGGGTTACTCACGTGAAAATATTGAGAAAAGCTCTACTAGTTTAGAACTACAAAGGGGCTCTTCCTCATGAACAGTGTGCGCGGTCATGAAGCCCCTCTGACACTCGAAACTAGTAGACCATTAAGTTAATTGAGTATGTCTCACGATAGTTATCATTTAATATATTTTTTTTGTATATTTCATAATAACATTTGTATTATTTAGAACGTACTATTCTAAAGAATAATTACATTTTATACAAAAATATAGTAAATGCATGTATTTCATGGCAAATCTGTATTCTAAATCCTTCACTCACTTCATTATGGAGCTTATTTCCGATTTTTAGAGACTACTTTTATATGAACAGATTTCTTGGATTTATTTGTAGTCAAAATTGATTCATTGAATAGAGTCATGTCATGGGTCCTGCGTAACATTATTCGATCAGGCACAATGTCAGACTCAGCGCTATAACTGAGAATTTTCAGATTATAGAGAGACATAGTATCATCGTCCTTGCTTGAGTGGAAAATAAATGTATGCTGAATAAAAATTAAAAATGTTATTAGTCCGTCAGTTAGACAATGAAAAAATATTAGACACGTATTTTGTTATCTCATCTTATACTATTATATAAAGCGGAAGAGTTTGTTTTTTGTTTGTTTGTTTGAACGCGCTAATCTCCGTAACTACAAGTTTGATTTGAATAATTCTTTTTGTGTTGGATTGCGCATTTATCGAGGATGGCTATAGGCTATAAAACATCACGCTACGACCAATAGGAGCTGAGCAGAGCGTGTGAAACCGCGCGGAAGTAGCTTGTTAATATTATAGAAAATACTTTTTTAAAAAGAGTAACGAATGGAGTTTCTTGCTCGTTCTTCTCCATTCGAGTCTACTTTTTGGAATGAGCAACTAGCTTCACCTAGTTTTACTGACGGACTGACTGACAGACTATTATTTGTTGACTTTTCAAAAGTACCAAACTATGGTTTAATTGAAATAAATACTTTGACTTTGACTTTGATTTTATAGTCGTGGTGGCCCGGAGGTTTAACACGCCGCTTCTCAGTATATCTCGGCAAGTACCAATGTGACTTTTTCCGAGTTATATGTACTTTCTAAGATTATTTATACACCACTGACAAACGGTGAAGGAATAACATCGTGAGGAAACCTGGGCTTATAATTTCTAATTATAAGTTTGAAATCGCCAACCCGCATTGAACAAGCGTGGTGATTAATGCTCAAACCTTCTCCGTGTGAGAAGAGGTTTGGTTTGGTCAGTAGTGGGCAGTTATAAGCTGTTGATGTAATCCTTACTAATATTATAAATAAGAAAGTGAGTTTGTTTGTTTGTTCCGCTTTCATGCCGTAACTACTAAACCGATTGCTTTGAAATTTTGCAGACGTAAAGTTAGATGTCCGGATTAAATAATAGGGTACTTTTATCCCGGAAAAATTTGATATTCCCGAGGGAAAACAAAAGAATTGGTATAGATGGCGCTGTGTGTATTGGTATATGTCACATAGGCTACTTTTTATCATTTTGTGACGCGAGCGAAGCTGCGGGTAAAAGCTAGTATTATAAATACGGAAGTTTGTGTTTGTTTGTTTGTGTGTATGTTTGTTACTAAATAACGTCAGAACGGCTGAAGGGATCGGGATGAAATTTGGTACAGGGGTACATTATGGTGTGGAATAACACATAGGCTATTTTGTATCTCAATAGGGCTAGTGCTGAAAATCAGCGCCGCGACTTGAGTTACCGCTCTCGGGTCACGGCATTTCAGCTGAACACTTGGCCTTTTTGCGCCGTGTACACTTTTACCATTTTTTTTTTGTATTACTGTTCTCCTTTGTTTTTTTTTAATTTGTTACGGTGCAAATAAACAATTATTCTTTCTTTCTTTCAATGAAATGCGGGCAAGGCAGCTGGCAAAAGTTTCTTAGATAAAATGAATCAAAATTTAGATGTAGGGAGCTAGCTACGTCATTCTCAAGTATAAAATCTACATAGAAGTGACGTCACGCGACATTTCAAATCAATATATCGTCGAAAGTATTCGTTTCTGTAAGAAAATAAAAAATACGTGTGTAATGTTTTTAAATAATCTACCAGACGGACATTAAAAAAAATACAAAACAGTCACAATTGTCCGTTTTGACCAACCTCACTCAAATTTTAAGGCACCTAAACTAAGATAGGTGGCACTTAAAGACGAGTTTGGTTTTTACAAACTTATAAGTGACACCCAACAGTACCAGTAAGGGTTTAGTTTAGGTGCAAGCTAAATGACTTTTAGCTAAGAGTTGGTTTATGAGAAGTTGGTAGAGAAAATATGAAATTCATTGCCGGAGAATCGAAGCTAACAATTGTAATACCGCTTCAAGCCCAACGTATATGAGTTGACAATAAAATTAATAATGTATTATTAATAGTTAATAGTAATAATAGTCAATAAATAATAATTTAACGTAACAAGTGACTTATTTCATTAAAAACTAGATTTTTTTTGTTGTTTTTATATATATTTTTATGTGTATGTTTATATGTTAGTTTTGATTAAGATTGCCTCGTTGGTTTAGTGGCAATCAAGTGCGACTGTAAAGGGAATCATTTCAGGTTCGATTCTAGAGTCAGACTATCTTGCTTTTAAATCCACGAAGAGGTAGGAAGGGACTTAATTAGACAGTTATTATGTTAATATTATAGACATAATTCGTAAATTCATACTGATATTATATACTAAGAATTTTGAAAATTAAGTTTTTCCTAACCTTGGGTTCAATCTCACGATACTACTTACTATACAGTCGTGCTCACCCAAATCGAGAATCGAAATTGTTACCTCATACTTGACAGTTCACTTCTTATCTTAGAAAATCAAAATGAACAAACTTACATACACATAAAACATGTATATAAACACAATAACCATATAATGCATGCTTATAGACGATAACTTAAAAGAAAATATTTCACAAATTACAATACATGAGTTCTTTTACATTTATAATAATAATAATTATAAATTAATAACAAAATTACATGGCTACTGTGATGGGTGACGGCAGAGATGAATATTAAGTTAACACCCCTACTCTTCCCGTGGGTGTCGCATATCCGATTAAGTGACACGACTCAATATCATAATTCAAAAGAGTAACGAATGGAGTTTCTTGCTCGTTCTTCTCCATAGCTACACAGACAGACAGACTGAAGAGGAATTAAATTTTGACGTTATAACATAACATAACATCACGCCTTTTATCCCGAAGGGATAGGCAGAGGTGCACATTACGACACTTAATGCCACTGTACAATGTAACAATCACTTTTCACTATTTATATTATGAGTCCCATGTAATAGGGGGTGAGCCTATTACCATATACGTTGACATTTCAAAAGTGCATTAAATGCTATGCCAATTAGTTCATTTATCGAAGAAGGCAATAAAACATCACGCAATAAACAATACGAGCTAAGCAGAAGCTTTAGCACAAGTTTGTTTTATGTTTAAAGTAATCGTAACGAGTACGCGTTCGGCACTCTGATTGGTTGCTTCATTAACGCTGGCCAATCAGAGTGCCAAGCTCGAATAACTATCGCATTCGTAACGTAATAGTATCGAGCGCGTTCGGCGCTCTGATTGGCCGGCTCAAGTGAACCAACCAATCAGAACGCTTAACTCGCTCGATACTGTTACGATACGAATGCGATAGTTATTCGTGCTTGGCCCTCAGAGCGCTGAACGCTTACTCGTTTAGAATACTTTGTTAAACAGCTAGTCAATCAGTAGTATATATTGTAGAAGTCCCCATCACAGTTTCAACTAAATAATAATAAATACTCGTCGTAAGAGATTCCGTTCAACCGGTATGTGGGTGAGACTTCTGCTCGAAGATCGCTGTCATATCCTTAATGTTGTATGAGGGCGACATTTTTTCTTTTCTATAACAGAAATTATACGAATATTAATTGATATTATTTATATCATGCAAGTTATTGACATAGCCCAAAAGATCAGTAAGCTGAAGTGGCAGTGGGCCGGTCACATTTGTCGAAGAACCGATAACCGTTGGGGTAAACGTGTTCTAGAGTGGAGACCGCGTCTGGGCAAACGCAGTGTAGGGCGCCCTCCAGCTAGGTGGAGTGACGACATCTGCAAGGTGGCTGGCAGTGGTCGGATGAGAAGAGCTGAAGACCGAGCTCAGTGGCGTGCCATTGGAGAGGCCTATGTCCAGCAGTGGACGAATACAGGCTGATGATGATATTATACAAAAGTTGTATGTATCTTTTTGCGGGCTGATAGATCACCTGATGGTAAGCAATCAGCGCCGCTCAAGGACACTCTAGAGGAGTTGGAGTGAGTTTGAATTGGGTACTTGCCAATTGGTCAAATTCAATACTTTTTTTCGAACTGTCAAAAACGATTGTTTTCTATGAATTTTGTACGAGATTGTGTGTTGTGACGCCACGGTTTTTAGCGTCAAAACAGCGTAGTTATTTCTTAAATATTTGCTGGAAAGATGCTAAAATGAAGTTGGTCATAAAATCAATTGATGAAAGTGTGATCATTTTTAATATTTAATTGTATTGAACAGTCGAAGGATCGAGAAGACAGTTCATTAAACTGTCAAACACCGCGAGGACACCGGTGACCGTAATCTATTGTTCTTTAATTGTGTCTATAATGACGGTACTCAAAGGGTTAAGGTAAGTACCCAATTATATTATAGATATTTTTCAGCTGGTCTAGTACTATGTAGGGCGACGTACAATTTTGGTTATTGTTAAATTTCAAAAGCCAATTGTCACAAAAAACGACAGATATAAGAATTTTCACAAAAGAGGTGTAATTTTGGAAGATATTTTTAATTCTCCTTTTATTGTGATGATCAAAGTGAATGTAGAGTTTTTGAAAGTTAACTTCATAGCAATAAAGGTGAATTTTGTTTTATTTTTGTTTAATAATGTCAAAGTTGGCAATAACCATATTGGAAAGACGCGAATAACAACCATATTGTACCCAACCCCTGATAAAGATTTTTTTCAGTGCATTTCAGAAAAACCAATTTAATTGTTCATTATTATTATTAACAATAGCAATATTTGTTAATAAATAAATATTTAAACATGGATAACCTCAACTTACATTAAATTTCTTCAGTTATTATACTGAAACCAAATACGACACCTAAATATCATTACAAATAGCTTAAAACTGGAAAAATACTAAAAATTCTTCCTAAAGATTTAAAAATATCTTCCAAAAAATCTATTCCGAAAGACACTTACCTCTCGTATTGACTCCTGTCATCATGTTCACCCTTAAACTCCCTCTCATCATCAGGACTGGTAGGAGATGGAATAGACTCCAAATTAGTACTACTCTTAGCTAGACTGAACCTTAATCTTTGACCTAGATCTACTGTGTTCCTCCTCTCAAATTTAGGCACCTCTTCTTTTAGTCTTTCACACGTCTCAATTCTGTCTTCTCTATCTTTTCGAATTTTGATTCTAGTTAACTGTTCAGGGTTTGAACGGAAAGACTGCGAACTATATTTCTCTCTGAGGAAATTTCTCCTTTCTTCTTTGTACTTCTCTATTCGTTCCGGCTCAATTTTTTATCACAATCGAAGCTTATAATGTTCTTAACGTCTGGTCGGTCGAAGCGTTGTATTAGAGAGATTTTGTTTTCCGTCGTCGGCGTTATAATAACTTTGTGTTCGTGTCCGTGTTCAAATTCAAGTCCGGTAGCTTCTTTGAAGTTTTTACCTCTAGACTTTTGCGTCTATCGTTTGATTGGTCGTTGCCAAATTCCTTTATGAAGGCATTCTCATCTAAAGACCTCGCATTACAAGAATTTTTCGACAATTTATAAGATTTTGGCGATACAGATGGTGTTTTTAAGTCTATTTTCTTAATTTCGATGACTTTTTTCTCATCCTTGCGTTCTAGGCTCGGATATTTGATTTCAGCCTTGAATTTTTCGAAAGTGAATGCTGATTTCTGTTCAGTAGGACTCTCGAAGCGTATGGCTAGCTCTCTTACATTCATACTCTTAAAATTACCATTTTCGACCGGCTTTGTGTTATCTACGTCACTCATATCTTTATCACAAATCTTTAGAGTATCAACGTTTATGTTTTCGTAATCATTTTGCTTCTCGAACGCAATATTTTCATAATGTCTATCTTCTGGAAGCAACATAGCGTTCACCTCATCTATGCTCTTTTTGAAAAACTTGACTTGGCTGTATACGTCTAGGTCTTCATCTAGATTCGTTTCTGTGGGTGTTTCTAGGATTATAAGGTCCTGTATATCGTTAGGTTGGCAAGCCTGTTGAGTGGGTAAGCAGGCATCAGTCTGTGGGACGCTCGCGTCTTCAACTATGGACAAGTTCTTCTCTAAATCAATGTCTTCGTAAACTGAATCCCTATCATTAGTGGGCGTGTCCTCAAAATTTTTACTCTTTGTTGGAGATCGGAATGTAATACTTATAGTGGATTTCAATGGACTTTTCAAAGGACTGCCTGGCGAACTTTTACTAGTACTTGAAGACTGCAAATTGATATAATTTGGTCTCGTATAATTATAGCATTCGTACAACTCATCTCCTTTCGTCAAACTCACGTTGGAATAACTGGAAGAACTCTCGTGTGATGACGTCATAACTTTCATGACGTCATTGTCATCCTTTTTCTTGTCCGTATGATCTGAATTCGAGGAGTTGGACACAGCTGATAGTCGATTAAGATTATGATAGCTTATATCTGTCGAATGTGGACTATGTTCTAAACTATCGTGCAATTCAGTGAAGTCTTTTATATTTTCGTAGTCCGTAGCTCTGAGCTCGCATTTGAGACATTTCTCTTGCTCGCAGGAGTCGCAAACTTCACTTTTAATTTGTATAGTGTGTTTGTTAGCCTCGCTAACTTCCGAGTCGCTTTCTAAGGGATCATAAACAGGAGTTACAGGCGTTAGGGGCTAGAATTAATTGTGCTTGTAGTCAAATTACTGACTGAATTTTCAACTGGCCAGTCGATTTTATTAAGGTAGAATGACCGTCTTTGGTGAATGTAGAATGTCCATCTTTGCCATGCCAACTGAGTCTGTTTGTCTGTTTGTCCGTGTCAAAATGCATGCCACTGTATCGTGTTTTCGATTTCCTTGGTGAATTTCTTTCTCTGCAAATGTTAGATTTTAGTCGTAAGCGGAAATTTAGAGGTTTGTTATAACATCTATATGTTGTTGTGTTATTATCGGTTTAAAATATTTCGTTGTTTTGGAGTTGTTCTGTTCTTTTTATAGTAAAATGCTGTATTGGTTTTATCCTTACTAATATTATAAATTAGAAAGTGAGTTTGTTTGTTTGTTTGTTCCGCTTTCACGCCGTAACTACTAAATCGATTGCTTTGATTTTTTTCAGACGTAAAATTAGAAGTCCGGATTAACTAATAGGGTACATTTTTATCCCGGAAAAATTTGATATTCCCGAGGGAAAAGAAAAGTATTGGTATAGATGGCGCTGTGTGTATTGGTATATGTCACATAGGCTACTCTTTATCCTTTTGTGACGCGAGCGAAGCCGCGAGTATAGCCTATATAATTACATTTAAATATTTTCATCATTAACAATTTAACATATTCATCAAGAGAATCTATGCAGCCTGTGGATAATGATGATGTCGTTTGTCCATCTTTCGCGGCAAAACGGAGTGACGAATTGATGTTTTTTAAGTGGCGATAGTTAAATAAAGGGATGGACAGTGACATGGGCTCTTTACCGCCCAACGAAGTGGGTGCGGGTCAGCTAGTATCTTATCTTATCTTATATATATAAAAGTGAAACCCGTTTCCCGTTGTCACGCCATAACTTGAGAACGGCTAGACCGATTTGACTGATTATTTTTTGTTGTGTTTGTTATTGTCAGGAGACGGTTCTGATGATAGGAAAAAAATCCTGAAAATCTTATGGGAGTGGGTGAAAACGGGATTGCGCATACGAAGTCGCGGGCAGAAGCTAGTACTAGATAAAATCCCCCTCCTTGAGAAGTCGTGTAAAAGAATACGTTATATAAACTTGATCTATTGTAATTTTGATTTTAATGTGTTTGGTGTTTTTTTCTGGACTTTTTTATGTTATTTTTAGCCTGTAATTCTTGCGACGGGTCTGGTAGATACTTACTTAAATTCTTGACGATTCTTATGAAAATAATATTTGACAAAAGAGTAAAATTCTAAATTGAATCTAGATAATTTGATAATTCGGACAAAATGCTACTTTAACTATACTTTTTCTACATACATAACTGTACATTATAACACCCACTTTTCACTATTTATGTTATGAGTCCCATGTAATAGGGGGTGAGCCTATTGCTATATACCGGACACAATTCCAGACTCCGTGCTACTACTGAGAATTTTATACTTTTGCTATTACTATAAAAAACCTACCTTCTAAAAATATTTACAACGTAACAAATCCAAAACAACGAAAACTATATCTAATTGTTTAATAAATAAAGTATGGTATGGCTCACACAATATCTCATAATGTTATGTATGAGTATTTATAAAATTATGACATTAGACAGACATTTATTTTCAGCACTGCTACTCTTCCCGCGGGTGTCGCATACCCGACTAACGGACTACACATTGACAGAGACCGGGCAGCAGCGCTCTCTGATAAACCTGAACCTTTTATACTGCGCCCTCTAACCCGCCTGTCATACCCCTCTTATGTAGAGGAGGCTGGGGAAGATGGGCTGTTGGAGATAATTTCCAAATACACAATAAGACATAAAATACTATATTCTGAAACACATATCTGTCTAAAGTCATAATAATTTTGAACAACATGTAATGTATGTGAAATTGTAAATGTATACAAATAATATATATATAACATACAACGTAACATAACATCACGCCTCTTATCCCCGAACGGGTAGGCAGAGGTGTACATTATGCCACTGTACAATGTAACACCCACTTTTCACTATTTATGTTATGAGTCCCATGTAATAGGGGGTGAGCCTATTGCCATATACCGGGCACAATTCCAGGCTCCGTGCTACTACTGAGCATTTATAAAAACCCAGTAATACTTTGCCTGACCCGGGAATCGAACCCGAGACCCCTTGATCGACAGTCGCACTTGCGACTACTCGGCCAACGAGGCAGTCAATGATAGAAGAATTTTATATACAAATAAACATACAGACACGTAAGTATATAGTGTAATATAATATTATGTATAGTATATATATTATATAGATATTTAAACATATAATGATAACAACTAAATAACAAACTATACATCACAAAATATTGAAATGGTACTCAATATTATCTATACTAATATTATAAAGCTGAAGAGTTTGTTTTTTTGTTTGTTTGTTTGAACGCGCTAATCTCCGAAACTGCTGGTCCGATTAGAATAATTCTTTCTGTGTTGGATAGCCCATTTATCGAGGAAGGCTATAGGCTAATTTTACGCTACGATTAATAGGAGCTCAGCAGAACGAGTGAAACCGCGAGGAAGTAGCTAGTAATGAATAAATTGATTTGTTACAATAAAGTTGTATATGTACATTTTCAATAAATAAATGAAACAACACTGTAATAAATGAAAGTGTCAGCTTGTGTGTCAGACGTGACTGCACGGTTGGCGCGGTGGCTGGGCAACTGACTGCCGTGCAACGGGTACCGGGTTCGGTACACCGCACGGAACAACTGTATCTGTGATCCACAAATTGTAGTTCCGTGTCTGTGTGTGATGTGTATGTGAACTTGTATGGTTGTAAACGTACACACGACACAGGAGGAAATCCTAGTGTTTTTTTTAAGGTGGAAAAATCATCGAATGACTGCTCCCGCCTGGGTGAGGCGGAAGGGTGTGTCAGACTCTTACTGACTAAACACCACCCCGTTCCTACTCCTGCACTTCGAGCCGGAGCCCCGGTTACCCGTTAGGGAAGCAACGAAAAAAATTTTTTTAAATATTTTTAAGAGTAATAATTTTGGGATGATCCATAAATCGTTGTTTCGGGTTTGGGTGTGATGTGTATGTGAACTTGTATGTATGTTTGTTAAAACATTAACAACACAGGAGACAAATCCTAGCGTACTTAGCACAAGACTTAGGAATGCAAATCCAACCTTAAAACTAAAACTATACCAACAAAACAAACAATTCTATCTTTGTATATATAATTCTTCTGTGAGTGTGTATGTCACTGAACTTCTCTCAAACGACTGGACCGATTTTGATGAAATTTTTGTGTGTGTTCAAGGGGATCTGGGAATGGTTTAGATTCACAAATCAGCCCGGCAGATGGCGCTGCAGTCGATGTTTAGGTTATTTATCCTAAACAGCTGAACTAATATGAACGAATTTTTGTTTATACATTCAAGTGGACATGCAGGACAACGTCTGTCGGGTCCGCTAGTATAACTATAAAATTAAGTACCATTTCAATATATAACTCATATAAACTACACATATAATAATGATTTAAAGTATATTATATATTTACCTAAGTTTGACATTAGCCAGGGAGGTAGGAAAGTCCGTGAGTGAAGCCATTGGGCTATCTCGGTCTTTGCATAGTCTGTGGATAAAATAAATTTACATTTAAAGTAGGTTTTATGTAGCTAAGCATTTATGGTCGCGGTACGCCCAGAAGGAGATGGCGGGATGAACATGACGCCTATGAAAAGGATTGGCCACAGAAAGCTATAAGAAGAGACGAGTGGAAGGAGGGAGGCCTTTGTCCTGCAGTGGGACGACCATAGCTAAAAATAAAACAATAAATAATTTACGGTCATGCAGACTAAACATAATTTCTAATTATAAGTTTGAAATCGCCTACCCGCATTGAGCAAGCGTTGTGATTTATGCTATAACCTTCTCTGTGTGAAGTGTGAATAAGAGGCTTTGTTCAGCAGTGAGCTTTATAAGCTGTTGATGATGATAATGATGAATGGTCATGCAAACTAGACGTGTATACAAAATTTCAGGTCAATCGGTTGAAGATACCTGCTTCAAAATTTAGTTTTTTTTTTATTTTTGGGATTTTTATACCGCATGGCGTAAGTTAGTTCCATCGTAGCCTATTAAGTGTATAATTCAACCAGAGATCAATGAATCAGAGCAAAAGGATGACGTGCAAACATGTAAAGTGTGGGAGATCCATGCTCCGGCCCGAATGGGTCGGCTCGATACTAAACGAAAGCCATAGTGAAACAACCACAGCGTTGTATTTCGTCGTGTGACTGAGGTTACCGGAGGCCAAATTATCCCCCTCTCCCCAATCCCCGAATCCTACACAATCCTCAAATTCATTTGACCCTTGTCAGTGTCATCCCCATACATTTTGATTTCTAGTCTCCCTGTAGACAAGCGCTAAAGTGGCGTTTGGCTAAACGCACAGGACTTGCTAAACCATAACTATTAATTAAATATAAAAGACAACAACACATAAATAGCATAAATATACATACATACCTCTTAGCAATGTCGGTGTGAGTGGGCGAGGCGGGGCGCGCCGAGTGGCGCTTCTCGGGCGCGGGGCGCGCCCGCGGGGACTCGCCGTCGATGTACCCTATCTGGGACAACTGCTCCTCCAGGGCCGCGCGGCGACTGGACAACACACATTCTACATTATAATATACTCTCGCGAGACTTCATCAACAACCTATAAATGCCCACTGCTGAGCAAAGCCTCTTCTCACACGGAGAAGGTTAGAGCATTAATCACCACGCTTGCTCAATGCGGGTTGGCGATTTCAAACTTATAATTAGAAATTATAAGTCCAGGTTTCCTCACTATGTTTTTCCTTCACCGTTTGTCAGTGGTGTCTAAATAATCTTAGGAAGTACATATAACTCGGAAAAAGTCACATTGGTACTTGCCGTTGGTAGGTTTCGAACCCGAACCCTCATGCATGAGAAGTGGGCGTCTTAAACCTCCGGGCCACCACGACGCGAGACTTATTTAATTATTATGTTTCCGGCTTTCTCACGTACACACGGCTATACATCGAGCTTTACATAACCAGTATAAACTGAGCGTTAAATGTGCGGAAAGATGATGCGACGCGACACCAGGATAAACTGGTTTTGTATAGACTGATGTGTGGCCGTGTGTAACTGTTTGACGAGGAACTCGACTAGTTTCAAGCTATGCTAGAGGCTCATATTCATGAGCAGTATTTCGCGACTCGCGACTGTCGCGCTGCTACTGCTCAGTAGCAGCACATGTATATGAGCCTCTAGCATTGATACTATTGAACTAATTTTTGATTATATTAATATTAATCTAACAAAGTGCCCTTCCTCTCTCCTACCAATTGTATATATTGCTGTGCCCGACAGGGTCCATAATTGTTTTTTACATAATTATATTTTCTAAACACCTGTATATGTACATTATGGATGCAATAAATACTTGATTACTTTAAAAAAAAACCCAGTAATACTTTGCCCGACCCGGGAATCGAACCCGAGACCCCTTGCTCAACAGTCGCACTTGCGACCACACGGCCAACGAGGCAGTCGTCGTTTTGTATGATCTTTGTACTCAGTCGACGATCAGTTCACACTGGTATTGCATAGCTTCATGTGTCGCTGTACAATAACTATGTTTTATGTGAAAATTAAACTTTAAAGTGACTAAACAAGATGTGATATTGACTACGAATCAGCAGCTGAGCAGCTGTAGCCAAATACCATTTAGCGCTTGTCTATTTTGTTACATATATGTTTAGTCTGTACTAAAATCACTAATTAGTAAGTAGTGACACCCTCATTATAATCCTTACTAATGTTATAAATCGGAAAGTGAGTTTGTTTGTTTGTTTGTTTGTTCCGCTTTCACGCTGTAACTACTAAACCGATTGCTTTGAATTTTTGCAGACGTAAAGTTAGAAGTCCGGATTAAATTATAGGGTACTTTTTATCCCGGAAAAATTTGATATTCCCGAGGGAAAACAAAAGTATTGGTATAGATGGCGCTGTATGTATTGGTATATGTCACATAGGCTACTTTTTATCCTTTTGTGACGCGAGCGAAGGCGCGGGTAAAAGCTAGTGTGTTATATAAGGAAGGACATTCGTTATTAACGCTTCTGTCTACCTGTCATAGTCTAGCGTGTGTACACGTCGTGTGCCCTACACATTATTGTAATAAATCCAAGTAAAATAAATCCACCAACATAACATACTTGTAGAATAGAAAACCAAATTATATGGGATTGACGTAAATTTTAACACTTGTCAGTGTCATCCCCATACATTTTGATTTCTACTCTCTCTGTAGACAAGCGCTAAAGTGGCGTTTGGCTAAAGGCACTGTATTGAATGTAATAAAAATAATATATAATATGAAATCTGTTTCAATATTTAACATTTTATTTTTAACTAGCGACCCGCCCCGGCTTCGCACGTGTGCAATATGTATATACATACAAACCTTCCTTAAGAATCACTCTATCTATTAAAAAAAACCGCATCAAAATCCGTTGCGTAGTTTTAAAGATCTAAGCACACATACGGACATACAGCGAAAGCGACTTTGTTTTATACTATGTATTGATATTGTATAGTATTCAGTACTCACACCATATTAAATAATTTATTCCAAATGCTAAATGTGAGGACTTGTTATTGGCTCATTGCTACGCCTATTGTTATTTTTATCTATTTTTATAAGCTGTAAGTCCTCCATGAATAGGGTAGACGACTAATTTTTATTTTAATGTCCGTCTGATAGATTATTTAAAAACATTAGACACGTATTTTTTCTTTTCTCACAGAAACGAATAGTTTCGAAGATATATTGATTTGAAATGTCGCGTGACGTCACTTCTCAGTACATTTTATACTAAGAAATGACGTTTTAGCCCCCACTCCTAAACTTTGATTCGTTTTATCTAAGTATTGTTTTATTATACGACAAAATAAAAAAAAAACATGTCTAATATTTTTTCATTACCTAACTTACGGACTAATTATATTTTTAATTTTCATACCCTGTCATCATCCCCATTATAAATAAATAAATGAACAAACTAACAAATAAAGCAAGAGTCCACTTCTTAGTACAATTAAAACTTCATTCTTCAATTAAAAATCCACGGTAAGTTTAGACAAATTCACGTGCCATTTTGTTTTGAAAAGACATCTGTAAATATAATATGACTGTACGGTTGGCACGGTGGCTGGGCAACCGGCTGCCGTGCAACGTGTCGCGGGTTCGATTTCCGCACGGAACAACACTTTGTGTGATCCACAGATTGTTGTTACGGGTCTGGGTGTGATGTGTATGTGAACATACAAATGTACAAACATACAACAAACATACAAATGTTTGTAAACGCACACACGACACAGGAGAAAATCTTAGTGTGGGAGCAAAGTTAAAAAAAATAATAATAATGACGTCATGTCTTTTTTCTTTGTTTCTGTGTTTTATAAAATCGTTGCCCCACGCTAGTATTTTCCTCCTGTGTCGTGTGTACGTTTACAAACATACAAGTTCACATACACGTACACACAGACACGGAACTACAATCTGTGGATCACACAAACAATTGCTCCGTGCGAGAATCGAACCCGCTACCCAGATAGCCATCGCAGCGGCCGTGTCAGTATTGTAATCTCTAAAGGGCTAGGTAGAGGCGCACATATTTCATAACATAACATATCATCACGCCTTAATCGCCGAAGAAGTAGGCAGAGGTGCACATTACGCCACTTAATTCCACTGTATAATGTAACACCCACTTTTCACTATTTATATTATGAGTCTCATGTAATAGGGAGTGATTTAGTGAATCGTTAGTAGGTATAATATTTATTTGTATGTATGTATATATGTGCTTACCGCTCAGCGAGTTCATTAGCTTGATGTATATCGACCCTAAGGTTCCGTCGCGGACTGTTCTCTGCGCTGCATAGACCGGACTCTGGAGGCGTCGAGCATAACGAGTCCTGAAATATAAATATTAATTATTAATCTACACTAATATTATAAAGAGGAAAGATTTGTACCTATTTTTGTAAAATACTTTTTACAAAAATAGGTACAAAAAAAACTGGTAACTCAAAAAGTACTGGGGCGATTTAAAAAATTGGTTGCCTGTAAAGTCGGTATACGGGCGAAAGTTTTACGTGACAACGACTTTGAGTGGTAAAATATTATGTCTGTCTCTCTCGCTCTTAGGCGGGCTAACCATGCCCGAGTGGAAGGGACGCGTGCCTCTCACTCGCTCTCATTAGAGCGCATAACGTGAGCGGAGCGGAACGCAGTTTCTTGAAGTGTCACCCGGCAAACCAATTTATAAGACGTTGTCACGTCAAAAATTCTTTCACCAATAGAATGCCACATTCTTCCAATTTGACATATGCTACATTTCATTTTGAAAAAAATTAGGGATCCTTGGTAAAAATTTAACAATATAACCGAAGGTGTAGAAAAATAAATAATTGTCTACCCCGTGCTAAGCCGGAACAGGCTGCTAGTTATTCGTATTTAACTGTTTTTAATATAATCACTATTATAATGTAACATACTATCACTGTGTTTATGATCACTATTTCTTCAATAATCACATCAACAGCCTAAATGCCCACTGCTGAGCAAAGCCTCTTCTCACACGGAAAATGTTTGAGCATTAATCACCACCACGCTTGCCCAATGCGGGTTGGCGATTTCAAACTTATAATTAGAAATTATAAGTCCAGGTTTCCTCACGATGTTTTTCCTTCACCGTTTGTCAGTGTCATCTAAATAATCTTAGGAAGTACAATCTTACAAAGATTACTTAAAAAAATACAATCTTACAAAGAAAAATCTTAGTAAGACCTCTCGCGTCCGGGCCTAGTGCAGGCCATGATGCGGAGCGAGGGGGACTGGGATGCCGTCTCCTCCTTTTGCGAAGCAGTCATGCTAGCTAAGGAGGAGGCGGGACGCGTCCTCGCAACCCAGCCATCGCGAAGGACACACCGGGCGTCGGGGATCGCGGGACGATCTCCGGCCACCGTCAGCGGGCCGGAGGACATACAGCATGGGTGGCTCGTCGTCCGACCAGAAACAGTCCCCAGCGGACGGCGCCGAGCGTTCCGCGCGCACCTCAAAGAGCCATCAGACCACCACAGATGGGGCCCAATAGGGCCGATGCCGATTCGGAGTCGCGGAGAACCTAACGGGTAACCGGAGCTCCGGCTCGACGTGCAGGAGAAGGAACGGGGTGGTTTTTAGTCAGTAAGAGTCTGACACTCTAATGATATAATGTAATTCCAATCACCACTCCACTTCTAATCACCACACCACTTAATTAGTTTACCTGTGCATGATTGATCTGTAACTGTGTATCATCCTCTTCACTAAACATGTGGTGATCTCTCTCCTGTGGCGACAAACGTAGTCGCATGTCTGCTAGCTCGGCCTGCCACGGCTCGAAGTAAGAGTCGCAGGATGATGATCTGGGGATTATTATAAAAGGGGTGGTGATTGACAAACTTTTTTTTTTAAACGTTGCCTCACATTAGGATTTCCTCCTGTGTCGTGGGTGCGTTTACAACCATACAAGTTCACATACACATCACACACAGACACGGAACAACACTTTGTGGATCACACAAAGTGTTGTTCCGTGCGGGAATCGAACCCGCGACACGTTGCACGGCAGCCGGTTGCCCAGCCACCGCACCAACCGTGCAGTCAGTCAAAACTGGAACTGAACTCGGGACAAGTCATATAGGTATTTGCCGTTGGTTAGTTTCGAACTAGTTTTTAGTGTAATTTACCCGAATTGTGTAATAGCCAACTAGTCAAATTCAATACTTTTTTCGAACTGTCAAAAACGACAGTTTTCTATGAGAATTTTGTACGAGATTGTGTATTGTGACGTCACGTTTTATAGCGTCAAACAACATACTTATTTCTTAATATTTTGCTAGAAATAAATTAAAATGGAGTTGGTCATAAAATCAATTAATGAAAGTGTGATTACGTTTTTATATTTTATTGTATTGAACAGTCGAAGTAATTTAATTTGGATTAAGGAAAGTACCCAGTTAAAGTAAAATAATATTATTATTACCTGGTATGATGTTTAAGCGGCGCGGCGGCTCGCTCAGCTAATGGAGCGAGAGTGTCAGTGTCCGAGGCGAGGGACTCACAAGACTTCACGGGGCGGAGCCCTAGCGGGGGCTGCGAGGTCATCGGTACGTCCTGGGGATATAATACAAGTTACATTTTAAATATTTTTTAATTGTGTATTAGTTAAAGCGTATATATCAACTGGTTGTTATGCGCAGCTTTGCTCGTGTAGAAGTAACTATTAAGTAAAATTTGTAAAGTTTTTGAAATATATAGACACACATAACATAACACCTTTTATTCCCGAAGGGGTAGGTAGAGGTGGGGTACATCACGGTACTAATTGTCACAGTACAATGTAACACTCACTTTTCATTATTTATGTAATAGGGGGTGAGTCTATTGTTTTGTACCGGGCACAATTTCAGACTCCGTGTTATTGGTAAAATAAAAAAAGCTATTAATACTTTGTCCGACTCGGGAATCGAACCCGAGACCTTTTGGTCCGGTAGTCGCACATGCGACCAGTCGACCAACGAGGCAGTGTAAATGTTTCTTTAAATAGTTGTATTTTATATTTTGTTATATTTTATATGTATGTCTTTCTTAGTTGGTAAAAAATACGCTGAGCAAAGCTGAGCTGCAGTCCCAGGTAGTGGTGAGTATATGTACCAGTGCGGGCGCGGGCGCGGGCGGCGCGCGCGGCAGGTGGCGGGCGCGCGTCTTGTGGCGCGCGAACAGGCCGCGCCACCCCGTCGGGGACCGCTTCAGGCCGCGCTTGCCTGCGGTACATTGGAATACATACATAACATTATTATATTATTACACCAGCTAGACATACTACATTCATTATTATGTGTTACGGCTTACTCACGTGTTTATTTGACGAGGAAATTTACTAGTTTCAAGTTATACTAGAGACTAGAGCATCATGTTCATGACCAGCCCAATTATTACGTGAGTAAGCCGAAAACATAATAATTACTAATAAAACGAATTGAAAACAAGAAGAATTGGATAAATAAATAAATTAACGTTTTTATGATATTCATCCGTTACGAAATAAAAGACCTTTTTTATCTTCTTCTCTTCAAAAATCCACTTCGTTAATTTATTAATCACAATAAAACTTAAATTAAAGACTTTTTAAACACAAGCTTTGAAGCAATTTAACATTTATGGTCATGCAAACTCAACATGTATACAACAATTCAGTTCAATCAGTTAAACATCTGATTGTGGGAGAGCCATGATTCAGCACGAATAAGCCGACAAACGTCATGGTGACCCGGAGGTTGAAGACGCCTGCTTATCATGGACGAGTGTATGGCTTCGAAACCTACCAACGGCAAGTACCAATGTGACTTTTCCGAGTTATATGTACTTTCTAAAATTATTTAGACACTACTGACTAACGGTGAAGAAAAACATCGTGAGGAAACCTGGGCTTATATTTTCTAATTATAAGTTTCAAATCGCCAACCCGCATTGAGTAAGCGTGGTGATTAATGCTCAAACCTTCTCCGTGTGAGAAGAGGCTTTGCTCAGCAGTGGGCGTTTATAAGCTGTTGATGAAAAGCCGACAAACCAGAGTTATACCACAGCTGAGCAATAAACCATAATGACACAACCACAGCGTTGTATACAATCGTGAGAGTGAGGGTACTGGGGGGTCCAATTACCCTTCCTCAATCAGAAATTATAAGCCCAGGTTTCCTTACAATGTTTTCCTTCACCGTTTGTCAGTGGTGTCTAAATAATCTTAGAAAGTACATATAACTCGGAAAAGTCACATTGGTACTTGCCGTTGGTAGGTTTCGAGCCCGCACTCTCATGCATGAGAAGCGGGCTTCTTAAATCTTCGGGCCACCACGACACTACTGCTTATGTAATCAATAATGTGTATTAGATTGTAGAGGTAAAATATAGCTCACCGGGCGCTGGTAGCTCTAGCACGGTGTGATACTGAGGTAAGTTGTTTGGTCCCGACCCCACCTGGAATTAAACGACATAATATTTACAGTATTTCTTGCATTAGTACATTAATTATCTAATTACTATAAACTAATTAATTACATAACAATGTACTCGTTATTTTCTTAATCAAGTACTTATTTTTGACACTCGTAAATTAACACTCAGCTAGTGAATGTATGACACTCATTCTCACTCACATTCACCCGCTGATGTGAGTGAGAATGAGTGATTATTTACGAGGGTTAAAGTGATTATGAGTCAGTAATTAATATGAACATCGATAACATGAATGAATATGAAAACGAGGTTTGAGTGCGCGAATGAATTTATAAGTTAAAGAGTTAACTTTCAAGTGTAGGCTCGGTACTGCCGAGCTCGACTGGACTGATACCATACTGACATATCCACAGCGTTGTGTTTCGTCGTGGGAGTCACATTACTGGAGGCCCTTCCCCACTCTCTCCAATCTCTGAATCCCTATCAATCCTCAATTTCCTAATTATCTTGTTACGCTTTTAGTGTTGCGGGTTCCCATGGGCGGCGTCGATTGCTTACCATCAGGTGATCCGTCTGAACGTTTACCGGTTTATACTATAAAAAAAAACTGGCAATGAGTGAGAAGTGTGGAAGGCACATCATTTTTGAGTGAGAGTGAGTCAGTGTGTGTATAAACATGTACGTATTATGACTTATCACTACATAGTATAAAACAAAGTCGCTATCCGCCGTCTGTCTGTCGCTATGTATGCTTAGATTTTTAAAACTACGCAACGAATTTTGATGCGGTTTTTTTAATAGATAAAGTGATTCTTAAGGAAGGTTTATATGTATAATACATGCATATTGCACCCGTGCGAAGCCGGGGCGGGTCGCTAGTTCTCAATAAAAGGGTGAAAAAGAAGATATGAAAGCATAGGTACTATGAGTTATTATAGAATGTGGCAGTGTATCAGCGTGTAGTACCTCGATGTAGTTGGGCCGTAGATGCGAGGACGGCCGCAGCTGGGTGTCTGCGGCGGCGGCGATGGCGCCCGACGCGGGCAGGCGCGGGCTGCGCGGGCTGCCCGCGCCGCCCGCCTGCCCGCGGCGACGGGCTTCCTCCAAGCTGGGGAAGTATATGACTCAAATTTACATACAAGAATATTGGTTTTTTTTTAAAGAGGGATAGTCATCGAATGTCTGCTCTCCCGCCTGGGTGAGGCGAGAGGGAGTGTCAGACTCTTACTGACTAAAAACCACCCCGTTCCTACTCCTGCACTTCGAGCCGAAGCCCCGGTAATCCGTTACCGTTCTTCGCGGTTCCGTATCGGCATCAGCCCTATTAGAACCCATCCGTGGTGATTTAGGAAAAACATAGGTTGTGGCATTCCTTTTTAATCAGTTATATGCTGTCACCATGTACACATTACTTCCTTGCAGGTGTATGATTAATTAAAAATAAAACTAAAGTAATAGTCAGTTAGGTTTCATTTTACAAAATAATACTACTCAAATTCATTGAAAAACGAAAACTTCACTTGTTATTATGCTAAAAAATTAACAATCTTTCTTACAGTATACCATAAAAAAGTTAAGAAATGTGGCCATCTTCGGTACTGCAGTATCATGTCGGTTCGACCGGACTGATACCGCCGTACTGCACGTCGGTTGAATGAATCCAAACGTGCAGGCGTGGGAATGAGGTTGCTCCAACGATCCTCATATTCCTAATTCCGGCCGGTAACGCACTTGTAACGCCTCTATTGTTCCAAGTACCTATACGTGGACGATGCCGATTGCTTACCATCAGGAGATCCGTCTGCTCGTTTGAATACTTTTTATGGGATAAGCCGGTAAACGAGAAGACGGTTAGAAATTTACGGATCGGGTATGACGGATGAGGAAATAAAATGAAACAGTAACTTACCTCAGTAACTTAGTGGGCGGGTTGATCGGCAAGCTCTTAGGACGGCGACACGAGTCATTGCCGCGGAGCTCTATTTCAGACTCACAACGATCCTGGAAATTAATAAACAGTAAAAATATTAATTCAATATAATATCCAATTTTTTTTATATTGCGATACACGCGCGCGAGCACCTTCGCCTCCAGGTCCCACGGCGGTGATCCGGCAAGGAGGTTCGCCGACTCCCCGGAGATCGTGCGGTATCCGCGGATCATTCGGATCGCCATGACCCTCTGTGCCATGAGCAGCGTCCGAGGGCGCCGTAGAGGGCCATGGACCGCACGATCCCGGATTTAATATCCAATAAGGTTAGACAGAGGTGCACATTTACAATGTTACACCCACTTTTCACTATTTACGTTATGAGTCCTATGTAATAGGCTATTGCCATATACTGCTTTCGAAAAACCGTAATTTTGCTCCATTTACCTTTTTTTTATGGCATAAATATACCATACGAAAAATTAATAAATATAAAATAATACGGTAACTTTCCTGCGTTAACTGATGTCAATGTTATGATGAAAAGTAATATTTACAAATGCCATTTGCTATTTCAAAGTCAATTTTAAAATTATGATAGTGAAAAGTTAAAATCCTACTGAGCGTTTTGTCAAATCGAAAGTGTTGAGATTTAAAAAAATCGTCAAGATACACACCTGTTCCAAAGACTCAGGTCCAGAATCCTCTCCCTGCTCCTGTGCAAACAACTCCTCGGCATAGCAGATCAGGAATTCTGTGACTACCGCCTGAAATACAAACAAATTAGGGTTTAAAAAGAAGTTCAATACATATACATGTGTATGTACTTATTCATTATCATCAACGGCCTATAAATGCCCACTGCTGAGCAAAGCCTCTTCTCACACGGAGATTAATCACCACGGTTGTTCACTGCGGGTTGGCAATGTCAAACTTATAATTAGAACCCAGGTTTCCTCAAGATTTTTTCTTTCGCCGATTGTCAGTGTCGTCTAAATAATCTTAGGAAGTACACTCTTACAAAGATTACTTAAAAATACAATCTTACAATGCTTAACATTAATTACCACGCTTGCTCAATGCGGGTTGGCGATTACAAACTAAAAGCCCAGGTTTCCTCACGATGTTTTCCTTCACCGTTTGTCAGTGGTGTCTAAATAATCTTAGAAAGTACATATAACTCGGAAAAAGTCACATTGGTGCTTGCTGTTGGTAGGTTTCGAACCTGTACCCTCATGCATGGGAAGCGGGCTTAAACCTCCGGGCCACCACGGCATTTGTATTTATTATTGTATGAGTAAAGGCATTCTGTTAAGTCAGCGTAGTATCATATTATAACTAGCGTCCTGCCCCGGCTTCACACGGGTGCAATATGCATGTATTATACACTAGCTACTTCCGCGCGGTTTCACATGCTCTGCTCAGCTCCTATTGGTCGTAGTCAACATAACGCTTCACGCATAATTATTCAAATCAGACTTGTAGTTTCGGAGATTAACTCGTTCAAACAAACAAACTCTTCCGCTTTATATAATAGTATAAGATATAAACCTTTCTTAAGAATCACTCTATCTATTGCAAAAAACCGCATCAAAATCCGTTGCGTAGTTTTAAAGATCTAAGCATACATAGAGACAGACGGATACCATCTAGTGTTAAAATAAATTGCTTATCTACATGTAGAATAGAAAACCAAATTATATGGAATTGACGTAAATTTTGACACTTGTCAGTGTCATCCCCATACATTTTGATTTCTACTCTCTCTGTAGACAAGCGCTAAAGTGGCGTTTGGCTAAAGGTCCAGGCGAGATAGTGGACAAATGTTGGCCCATCAAATATATAAAAGTAGTGAGCATATACCTGTACAGCGACTCCCTGCAGCGCGTGCTGCGGGCGCGGGGCGCGCAGCAAGTTGGGGGCCCACACGATGGCCATGTTGCGCGCCGTCATACCCGTCTGCTCCCCTAGCAGGGACACTCGCCGTAGGTGACGCATTAGGTACGCCAACGTCCTGTGGGGGACGGAAATGCAAGTGTAATTTTTATCATCCACATTATCAATCAGTTTCAAAACATACTTTTATTTTATTCATTTATTTTAACACTTTATGTACAAATGTATATACAATGGCGGGCTTAATGCCGGATGGCATTCCCTACCAGCCCACCATAGGATGATGCAGAGAAGTGTTACAGTAGGTTTTAAAAGAAGTTTGCATGTATTGAAAAAAACGAGGGTGATAAATGAACGTATATATAAAGTATATTTATTTATTTAAATAGGTATACCGACAGATTCTGTATACATAGCATTAAGTGATATGAAAGTAACATTAAGTATTTAGGCTTATACAGTCGCCAATTATAGGTTAACCAACATTTAATTCAAGTTGCAAATTGTCAGTCAATAGTTGCACAGTTCAAGATGCAAATTGTCTATTATTGACAATTAACAGTGATGTCGTTATCATTGCAGTATATCGGTCGCCAGCCACTCGGAATGCTTCTGCCTTTTTGGATTCTATGAATGAGGTACTGAAATCCGTATCCTCCTATAATAACATAATAATGACCGGGGATATTAATATTGACATTTCGGATAACAACAATGACTCTTGGGCTAATGAATACCTGACTATGTTTGCTTTTCATGGTATGTTACCGGCACACACTCTCCCTACGCGACAAGGTACCTCATGTCTTGATCACCTTATGCTGAAAACGAGAAAACCTGCTTACTGTTACATAGCAAATACTTCGGTAACTGATCATGACACTGTGTTGTTTTTTCTCGAGAATAACAATTTTTGTAATTATTCTCGAAGAAAATGGAAGTTTACACGTGTTTTTAACTATGACAAGATAACTTCAGACATATCTCAGGCTGATTTCAGCCCAGTTTATAGCTCCTCACAAGTTAATGATGCTACAAACTACTTCATCAACACCCTCAGCTGTATTATTGCACAAAACTCTTTCCTAAAGGTAGTACCGAATCGTAAAAGATTGCGCAAGCCTTGGATGACCGCAGGGCTCCTTAAATGTCTGCGTAATCGTGACAATTTACATTTAAAATTAAAAAAAGAACCTCTGAATGATGTTCTAAAAATTACTTTCAAGAGGTATAGAAATTTTTGCTCAAACATGATTAAAGCTGCCAAAAATGCCTACGATAAAAACCAAATAGATAACGCACAAAAAAACACTAAAACGCTGTGGAAGCTATTAAATCCATCACAAACACATCCAAACTAAAATCTTCTGCCGATGCTCTTGTATCTGCTACAAATCCAACACACTCTGTTAATGAAGTTAATGGCTACTTTGCAAATATAGGTCGTACATTAGCGGAAAACATTTCTACATCTCATGCTTTACCTCGCCCTTCAACTGTCAACGATACCTCCTTTCCTAATTCATTCGTCCTATTAGAAACCGATGATATTGAGTTGAATAATTTGATTGAGAATCTGAGAGGTGATTGTGCCGCGGGTTGCGATGACATATCTGGCAATTTTATCAAAAAATACAAGAGCTATCTTACTCCCCTTCTGTCAATATATTTAACCTTGCCTTTACATCCGGGATATTTCCAGATGCATTCAAATTAGCAGTAGTACTTCCTATACACAAGGGCGGCGACAGGTATCGTCTTAACAATTATAGACCCATCTCAATCTTACCAACCCTATCTAAGTTACTTGAGAGGCTTGTGAACAGTAGGCTGGTCAAGTTTCTTGAAATAAACAGCATCCTCTCCTGCTCTCAGTATGGTTTTCGTTCCGGACTCTCTACAGGCCACGCAGTGCTAAACCTCACCAACTACATCATCTCTAACTTGGACAGGCATCAGAAGGTCATAGGTATCTTCCTGGACCTAGCTAAGGCGTTTGATACGATATCTGTCCCCACTCTTTTAATTAAACTTGAGCGTATAGGAATCAGAGGTATCCAGCTTGCGCTATTCGAGAGTTACCTTACTGGTAGACGCCAACGCGTTAAAATTGCTGAATGGTCTAGCATCGACCTTCCCATTACATACGGGCCCCCCAGGGCAGTATCCTAGGTCCTACCCTATTTCTTATTTATATAAACGACTTGTGTCTTCTGAAATACCTAATGCATCCATTTTTTTCATATGCTGATGATACTGCCCTGCTATTTCATGGTGACTCGTGGGAGTCGGTTTATCTGCATGCACAGGGTGGTTTCGACCTTGTCACCAATTGGTTGACCCACAACCTGCTCACTTTAAATTCAGATAAAACGAAATATCTTACCTTTTCCCTTTCAGAGGCCGGCAAGTCCCGTTTACCCTCCCTTCCATTAATAGCACACTCTTGCAAATTACATCACAGGTCAATCTGTAACTGTCCCCGTATCTCTCGTGTCGACTGCATTAGATATCTGGGTGTACTTATTGACGATTGCCTGTCTTTTCGTGCTCACATAGACGCGCTTACCTCTCGAGTCCGGAGGCTAATTTATGTATTCAAGTCTCTCCGTCATGCTGCCGATACTAATACTATGCGGCTTGTGTATTTGGCTCTTGGTCAATCAATTATGGAATACTGCATAATTGCCTGGGGCGGATCTGCTAAAACACATCTTTTAAAACTAGAACGTGCACAACGTGCACTCCTGAAAGTGGGCTGGAAGCTACCTTTCCGTTTTCCAACCACAGATCTTTATAAAATTTGTAATGTTCTCTCTATACGAAAATTGTTCATTTCGAATATTCTTTTGACTACTCACTCCCAAATTAGTTACGATCCGACCATGTTTGACGGTAAACGGCGTAAGCATAGTGTTTGTCCTCCTTTTTCGACTAATTGTCGATCAGCACAACGCAGTTTCCCTTTTCTTAGCGGCTACATATACAACAAGGCAAACAATATACTTAACATATATCCTCTGTGTAAATCTAAATGTAAAAAAACGGTCAGGAACTGGCTTCTTGACATGGACTATGATAGCACTGAAGAATTACTGCACGTTTTATCTTAAATCTCGCATAGGTACATTGTTGGGTACTTCGTCGTTGTCGGCTTTCGGTAATGTCTACATATTCTTCACAGCACACCAACTTACATACACAAACACACAACTTCAGATACACTCACACTAAAGACATGAACACTCACACACTGTACATTCATTTTCACAATTGACAAACACATTCTCATCATCCATTCTCATATAATCCACTCTGGTTTGGTGTTGGTCTACCCTCAGACCACGGAATTTGTTTCTTTTTATTGCTTGTATTCTATTGCATTACAATTACCTACTATATTATTGTGACATCGGGTGTGAACCTGGAGATCTGTCATACAGGTCTTGAACCCAGTATAGACTCCAGCTCTCACAAAGGTTGAACCTATTGTAACTTAAATAGTGATATAATGTTTCTATGTATGTACCTTTTTGAGAGAAATAAATTCCTTTATTATTATTATAATTACTTAAGTGATAATAAAAACTATAAATACAAAAATTAACGAGAACAATAAAGTTTTAGTTACTAAAAAAGTATATAAAAACTATAGTGGTTTAAGATTTTATTTAAAATTGGCGAGGACAGCAGAGTAGAACATATTTTGTCACCACCGCTGATCTTCGTAGGTGTCGTATACCCGACTAAGGGACTACACATTAGATAGAGACCGGTCAGCAGCGCTCTCTGATACACCTGAACCTCTTATACTGCGATCTCAAACGCGATTACCCGAAATTATGGCAAACCCTCCAGAGTAGAAAACACCTATAGTGTTTGTCACACCCACGGAAAGAGTAGAAGTGGCTAGTAATGTATTTTACTGTCGACACCACATCACATTCTTAGTCAAATTGGGCTAAATTACATAACATAACATAACATGACGCCTTTTATCCTCGAAGGGGTAGGCAGAGGTGCACATTACGCCACTGTACAATGTAACACCCACTTTTCACGATTTATGTTATGAGTCCCATGTAATAGGGGGTGAGCCTATTGCCATATACCGGGCACAATTCCAGACTCCGTGCTACTACTGAGAATTTTGTAAAAACCCAGTAATACTTTGCCCGACCCGGGAATCCAACCCGAGATCCCTTGCCCGGCAGTCGCATTTGCGACCACTCGGTCAATGAGGCAGTTAAATGACTTGTAGAATATAAGTGGTTCACATTTCCAGTACCTATAATGCGGCGGCGGCAGTTTGACGACGGTGTCCCTGACGGCCCGGAGCCGGGCCGCCTCGTCCCCGGCCTGCACGGCGCTGACGAAGCTCTCGTACAGCTGGTACGTGCAGAGCGGGTTTGGGAGCTCACTGTAAAGGAAACGAGGAAAAATTAGAAATATATATTAATAAGCATGTATTTCCGTTCGATAGTATCGCTAAGACTGGCGAACGGCTAAACCGCTTTGGCTAATTCTGGTTTTGAAATGTTCGTGGAAGTCCAATTCAGTCAAATGATTTTTTAAGTAGAACGAATTTAGCCGAGTCAGTTAGTATATTCAAACTGGTTTTATTTTTTGAGAGAGGAAACTTATAATATTCCTTCGACCCGCCTGGGTGAGGCGGGAGGGAGTGTCAGACTCTTACTAAAACCACCCCGTTCCTACTTCTGCATAGAGCCGGAGCCCCAGTAACCCGTTAAGGCCTCCCCAGTTCAATATTCAAAGTGCTCACGCCAAAATTCTAAGAGGATACTAAATTTTAATTTGTACCTAAATATCGTGCCGTCTCTGTCATTATACAAAGAATCTGTAGTTGAGTAGCAATATACAAATTACAAAACTTACTAAAATAAAAAACTAACAAAACAAATGTTATGCTAACAAATGAAATGCTATGCTTTTAAGTTGTACTTAAATATAGTGCTACCTAATTAGTTTACAATAACATAACATCACGCCTTTTATCCCCGAAGAGGTAGACAGAGGTGTACATTATGCCACTGTACAATGTAACACCCACTTTTCACTATTTATGTTATGAGTCCCATGTAATAGGGGGTGAGCCTATTGCCATATACCGGGCACATTTCCAGACTCCGTGCTACTACTGAGAATTGTTTAAAAACCCAGTACTATACAGTAAAATACCAAAAACTCACCGAAAATACATCTTCAACAGCGAAGGCACTGCATGTGGGTCCCTAGTAGTAGGTGGCGCGCTGAGATCAGGCGGGGAGCCCGCGTCGAAGGCCGCGCGGAGACGCTGCGTCAGGCCCGCGCCCCCTGACAGGCGGTACACTCCGTCCACTGCGCCGCGGGCTTCTATTGCTCGGGCGCATTCTACTAGGACTTGAGGTACTGGAAAAATTTCAACAAATAAATTATAATCATATACCAGTAACTAATTGCTTCTGAGTACAGATCTCTTATCACATGGAGATGGTTTGAGCATTAATCACCACGCCGGCTATTGCGGGCTGGCAACTTCAAACTTATAATTAGACATTATGAGCCCATAATTTCTTCACGGTGTTTTTCTGCACCGAATGTCAGAAGTATCAATAAACTTAGAGAGCACAAACAACTTTTAGAAGTTCAAAACTAAAGGCCCAATTACACCTACCCCCTCCCCCTTATCCATAAAAAAATCAACCCGTTACGGATCCTATCCTTCAGAGAGACTCTGAGCATAGCCTCGATTTCATTATATAAAAAAATCTTCAAAAACCCCTCACCATCATGTCCGCAATTAAGCAGATGCTCCCCCAGATCGCATCCGAAGACTCGCTCCCTTAGTATACCCTGCTGTTTGAGACTCCTGCGCGACGGCCGCGATAGTATGAAGCTTCGGAACAGGGAGATCAACTTCCCATGTTTGCGAAGCACTGGCTTTATAGGTGCTACCGCTACTGAGCTGTAGAGGGCAAAGGTTATAAAATTACTTAATTGAAAATAACGATTTACTTACGGGAATGTTGTGACGCGAAAATAGGTGAATCAAACTTCCGTACCAGGGGGCTTACTCTTGAATCCAAGTCCGATCGATCGACATTGGTATTGTGAAATTTCGTACTCTTGGGTTGCAAAATTAGCGCAATTCGCTTCCGAATTGCGTGGATATTGAATGAACTAAACGGTATTGAGTTTGGCTTTATATTCCGTACTCTGAATGCTGTTTTAACAGCCACGATAGGGGTTGATAGTGTAGACATTAAATAATTATTGAAATTTTATTGTATTGAAATTGCATTGACATTTGTTACAAGAGTAAGCACCCAGGTCTCTTCAGAGGATCCAGTGCCCCTTACAGGAGCTGAGGGTGGCCACCGGGGTGGTTTTAGTGAGGTAAGAATCCCACACTCCCTAGCCTTTCTCCTCAAAAAGCTAGACGCCTTCCGAAGGTTACCCCGACATCAAAAAATAAAGAAAAAGGTGATCCAAACTGTGTTTAAAAGCAATGACAATAAGGTCAATCAAATTCATTAAATTACAAATAAAACTAATCCATTCACATTGAAAACTTTCGAAGCGCATCGAAGCGAAAATCCAAATCGGAATCAGTGTTACGCGCGTATTCGCGCTCATTCGCTCGAGTTTTATTAAAGCTCTGTAGTAAAGTAATGTGAGCATATCGAGGTGGATTTTCTTACGATAAAAAATTGATTTTCGTTCGGATTATGCACCCGTATATACTGCGTAGGCGGTTCGTACCGACTGATGTAGTTAGCATAACGGTAGTTTCGCGGTTGCATTATTATGAATTGGAAAAGCGGCTAACCGCTCGGTTAACCGCTAGTGCGTATGAGGATAAGAGACACAAAAAAGGTTTGTCTACTATAACTACTCCTTCTACTTACCCAACAATAGGCGGTGGCTGCGTCATATGCCGCGGCACCTTGTCCCCGATGACAGCGACGCAGTGGTGAGGGAAGAACCCCACTCGGAACCCGCGCTTGCCGCGCCACCACAGCGACTCCGCCGGACCTGGCACAGCTTGGAGCCATCAGTATGGATGTAGCTAGGGGGAGGGGGAGGGGGGACGGAGTGCCGCGCTACCACAGCGTCTCCGCCGGACCTGACACAGCTTGGAGCCATCAGTATGGATGTAGCTAGGGGGGGGGGGGGGGGACGGAGTGCCGCGCCACCACAGCGACTCCGCCGGACCTGGCACAGCTTGGAGCCATCAGTATGGATGTAGCTAGGGGGAGGGGGAGGGGGGACGGAGTGCCGCGCTACCACAGCGTCTCCGCCGGACCTGACACAGCTTGGAGCCATCAGTATGGATGTAGCTAGGGGGGAGGGGGAGGGGGACGGAGTGCCGCGCCACCACAGCGACTCCGCCGGACCTGGCACAGCTTGGAGCCATCAGTATGGATGTAGCTAGGGGGAGGGGGAGAGGGGACGGAGTGCCGCGCTACCACAGCGACTCCGCCGGACCTGACACAGCTTGGCGCCATCAGTATGGATGTAGCTAGAGGGAGGGGGAGGGGGGACGGAGTGCCGCGCTACCACAGCGACTCCGCCGGACCTGGCACAGCTTGGCGCCATCAGTATGGATGTAGCTAGGGGGAGGGGGAGGGGGGACGGAGTGCCGCGCTACCACAGCGACTCCGCCGGACCTGGCACAGCTTGGCGCCATCAGTATGGATGTAGCTAGGGGGAGGGGGAGAGGGACGCCAACACAGAGCAGAAAGGAAAGAAGCCTACGCAGAATGGCTCCCCAATAAACGGGACAAAAGTATAGCAAGGGGAATAGGGGGATCGTTCCTCTATATGTATAAGTAACGAGGGGTAGGAGAAAAGGATTGCCCCTTAAGTAAGGGGTCAGGGATAGCGTAATGCCAACTAGGTACTTTCTAGCTCGGCAAAATTAATATTCTAATAAATTAATAACTAATATTAATACGAAATATCGTCAAAACTATAGAATAGAATAATCTTTATTGTACACTAATTTGAAACGGTATATCGAGCTACAAAATCGAATTATGTTTGTTATGAATTTTTATTACATTGAATTATGCTATTAGCCATGTATTACTAAGGTAAAACTTACCAGGCATGTCTATGATTGAGATCATATCACCCACTTCGAAACTAATTTCATCCCGCGCCTGCAACATACAAAATACAGAGTTTATGTTATTATAACTTTCGCGACACATACTAAATTCAAAATTCACGTAATTATTTGACGAGGAACTCGACTAGTTTCAAACCATGCTAGAGGCTCATATCATATATCATGCTAGTGGGTCGCGGAATGCTACTCTTAGAATATGAGCCTCCAGCATGGCTTGAAACTAGTCGAGTTCCTCGTCAAATAATTACACGAAAAAACCGAAAAACATAATAATTAAAATACAAAGATATTAAAAAATTAGCAACAATGGCCTTTGCAGGACTGTATTACTAATATCAGTATAATAAATAACACACTGTTAATGAAGCGAAAGAGGTATGTAAGAATCGTAGTAATTGGCGTTCCTTAGTCTCTGCCTACCCCCATGGGAGACAGGCGTGAAGTTATGTATGTATGTAAATAACACACCTACACGATTTTTTCTGCGATATGTGCCATAACATCACGCCTTTTATCCCCGAAGGGGTAGGCAGAGGTGCACATTACCTACGGCACTTACTGCCACTGCACAATGTAACACCCCCTTTTTACTATTTATGTTATGAGTCCCATGTAATAGGGGGTGAGCCTATTGCCATACACCGGGTACAATACCAGGCACCGTGCTACTATTGAGATTTTATTAAAAACTCAATAATACTTTGCCCGACCCGGGAATCGAAGAGCGCAGAATTATAGAATGTTGCCTTTTTTCCGCTTACAATCATGTGAACCGTAGCTTTGTTGATGATCGGTAAATCGGTAGTAATTTAGAACATGTCTGTACCTGCGACACGTATTTCCTGACGGAGTATGCGGCGGCGACGGCCGGCGTGTTGATGGAGGATGAGTCTTCGTTCGCTACCAGTAGCTTATGGCCTGAGGAAAAAAATTTTTAACCAACATTACAAAAAAATATAGATCTATATTTATAAAAGAACTAGCGATTTGCCCCGGCTTTTGACGTTTGACCACTATCCCGCCTGGTGGTAAGCGATGATGCGGTCTACGATGGAGCACGTCGTCCCATAAGGAACCTGGGTGGGTATACCCTTTAGGAAATACAGACTCTGACAAAGAATTCCACTGGTAAAAGATTTTCACTTCTCATTTATTTATTTATAGAATATGGAAGACTATAAAAACAACAATTAGTGCAGGTATCAGTGAACATTAAATTTCAATAGGGAAGATGCAAATATGATATTTATGAAAATTGTATGATTAAAATGGTAAAAAAATGTAAAAGAAAGGCTACATCAACGTTTTTATTTTATATTACGTTGATTTTTAAGAATAATTAAGATTTTTTTTTAAAACATTGCCCCACACTAGGATTGTCTCCTGTGTTGTGGGTCCGTTTACAAACATACAAGTTCACATACACATCACACACAGAAACGGAACTACAATCTGTGGCTCACACAAAGAGTTGTTCCGTGCGGGAATCGAACCCGCTACACGTTGCATGGCAGCCGGTTGCCCAGCCACCGCACTAACCGTCATGTCATGAATTAAAGTTACGTAAAACGAAACGCATTTTAAAAACACCATCAGCGTTTAGAGTGACTTCACTTTTGTGACGTCAACTTTTTCGAGTTATATGTTGCATGTAAAATTATTTCAGATTCTAATAAAAATCGAAATTGGGTTTATAAAAATAGACTCCAGGATTCTTTTTGTGTACATGATGTTTTGGATGGTAAAATAATACAAAATTACCTTTATTGTCCATCTGCAGCCAGTTCAACACGGGCCCGCAGTTGATGGAGTCGTCCGCTATAATGGACAGATGGTGCACATAGTCTGCTATGAGCCTCTGGTACTCTCCTTCCGACTGAGTGAGGGACGACGATATCTTCTCACGGAGGTTCGGTAGCCCTGATACTTTGCGGTCATATATACATCTGGGAAAAATACAATGTTTAAATAAAGTAAGTGTGGGAGAGTCATGCTTCGGCACGAATGGGCCGGCTCGACCGGAGTGATATAACGGCCTCACTGAAAACCGACGTGAAGCAACGCTTGCGTTGTGTTTCGTCTTGTGAGTGAGGTTACCGGAGGGCCAATTACCCTTTCCTTCCCCAATCTCCCCAATTCCTGAATCCCTAACGACCCTCAAGCTCCTAATCCCCAAAAGGCCGGTAACGCACTTGTAACGCCTCTGGTGTTCCAGCAACTGTAGCCTGGAACTGATGTAAATTTTGACACTTTTCAGTGTCATCCCCATACATTTAGTTTTCTACTCTCTCTGTAGACAAGCGCTAAAGTGGCGTTTTGCTAAAGGCACAGGTCCATGGGCGACGCCGATTGCTTACCATCAGGTGATCCGTCTGCTCGTTTACCGGCTTATGGCATAAAATATATATTTGTTTACGTACCTATGTAGCATGTCATCGAGTTGTAGCAGATTGTCCCTGTTCCTGGTGAGCGTCCACTGCCTGACGGCGCTGGCCTCCGTCCAGCTCGAGCTCAGCGCGCGAGGAGACTCCGACTCACTCGAGTTCACGTGAGAACGGACTTTTAAACAGATCCAGCCTGGAAATATGTAAGTGGGAAGGTTAGTTAATAATGCTGATACAAAGAGGTAGGATTACCAGGCCGAGCATTAATACATAATCCTCGTTCTCCATCCTCGGCCGTAGTGATATGTTATAATCACTACATAGTATACTAAAAAGTCGCTATCCGTCGTCTGTCTGTCCATGGCCAGTCAGCCTACTCGATAAATGTATACTTCCGTTACCCACTGCCTACTACAAGGTATATACAATGTTGCAATTTTTTGCCAATCCTTCGGGAAATTATTGTTATTATATGTAGGTATATTTTATGTATAACAAATAATTAAATATGCATCTCCGCCTATCTCTTCTGGGAATGTGGGGTATGATCGGTGGCGTAACTACGGGGTGGAAAGTCGGCAAAATGCCGGAACAGAGTCGTACCTGAACTTTTCGGTTTTCGGTTAAACAATCATGTCACTTTTTACCCAACTTGAAAATCGATCCCTCAACATAATGCGCAGTAACCGGTCGCCCAGCAACTGCATTGCGAATCACGCCGTCAAAGATTTACAGTACAATCCATATGTCAATAAATAAAAAAACAGAAAAAATTAGTGTCTGCCTCGTTGGCCGAGTGGTCGCAAGTGCGACTGCCGGGCAAGGGGTATCGGGTTCGATTCCCCTGACGGGCAAAGTATTACTGGGTTTTAAAAAAAATCTCAGTTGTAGCACGGAGTCTGGAATTGTGCCCGGTATATGGCAATAGACTCACCCCCTATTACATAGGACTCATAACATAAATAGTGAAAAGTGGGTGTTACATTGTACAGTGGCATAATGTGCACCTCTGCCTACCCCTTCGGTGATAAAAGGCGCGATGTTATGTTATCTAAAAAAACAATGTCTTACCTTCATCGAGCGAATCCTGGCACTTCTCCTCGCACTTGACAGTCTCAATGCTGAGCCCTCCCAGGGACACTCGCTCGTAGTGGAAGTGGGCGCACTCCTCCAGCTTGGGGAACCGACACGAGGGGAGCAGGGGCGCCGGCTGGAACGGACATAAGTCATAATTAATTATTATACTGCCTGCCTCGGTAGCCGTGTTCGATTCCTGGGTCGGTATTAAAAGTATTACTGGATTTTTTGAAATAATTCTCTGTGGTAGCACAGAATCTTGAACAGTGCCCGGTGTATGGCAATAGGCTTAACCCCTTATTACATGGAACTGCTCAAAAATAGTGAAAAATGGGTGCTACATTGTACAGTGGCATTAAGTGCCGTAATGTGCACTTCTGCCTACCCCTTCGGGGGTAAAAGGAGTGATGTTATGTGTTAATTATTATATCAATGTTAATTAATATATTCATAAAGTTAAGTAAGTATAATTGACACTAAACAGATGGATCGTAAGTCAAGTCATTTAGTATGCAGGTAAGAAAAGAAAGATTTATTCAGTACAGAGACAGTAGCCATTGGTTATCTAGAGCCGACTGAGTTACTAAAGATATAGCTTCGTTACAAAGCGTACAATTTAGTATAAGAATAGCTACTGTCTCTGTATTACTGACTATAGGTCGACCATACTAAAGGGTGTCTCACAAACAAACCCTCGCTGATTAAAATTAAAATTAAACTCTATTTGATTGATTCATCTGCGTTTTTGTTGAAAATGATAAATAAAAAACTTTTTCTACTATTTTATTGATATTTAACAACATAAGAATATAGCAAACTATCAGAAATCTTATTGTAAGATTTTCTTATGA